>JAPDPK010000083.1:0-1200000 GCA_031772115.1 Heritiera littoralis | reverse complement strand
TTCTAGGCTAAAGAGTAACCTCCCTCTTTTTCATAGGCTAAAGAGAAACCTCCCCTTTTTACAAGGATTGAATTGGTTTACAATGGGTGTAATCAAAGAAGGCCTCTAAGTAGGCAAATGATTACAGAAATTAGGCACAAAGAAAAGCCTATACAATGTTTGTGCCAAACAATACAAGAGATGTGTGAATGATAGAAAATGAA
This sequence comes from Heritiera littoralis, assembly GCA_031772115.1. Lineage (NCBI taxonomy): Eukaryota > Viridiplantae > Streptophyta > Magnoliopsida > Malvales > Malvaceae > Heritiera > Heritiera littoralis. Next base: position 1,199,797 of record JAPDPK010000083.1, on the reverse strand, counting down.
GACTTTGGAGCTCTTGATTTGTTGTTTGAGGCTTGAGGATTTGAGGAATATGTGTTATGGAGTTGCTGAGTAGTTCCCCTTACTTCCTTTAGCTTCTAAGCCTCTATTTATAGTCCTTTGGATGGTTTGTGGACGTTGGTTGGAGCCAAAACAGAAATTAGCCGTTATATCTCACAGAAACTAGCCGTTGGGGACTTTTTGACTTAAAGGGATCGATCCTTTCACCAAAAGGATCGATCCTCTTCTTCAATCTAGCCTTCCGGGGCATTCTGTCAAAAAGGGATCGATCCCTTTTCCTATGGGATCGATCCTTTTCTTCCAGAGGGCATTTTTCCTGCACTTTTGGGTTAGAAATCATATGGCTTTTGATTTTAATTCAACCCAAAACATTTATAAGCTTTAAGGGAGTTTTTCTTGACTTTCTCAAATGAGAATATTGTCCAAAAACTTATAAGTAATTTTCTAAACTTATGTTCAATAATTCTTGAGAAAATTACTTAATATTGAAAACCATTTTATAAAGTATTAAGACCAATAAGAATATATCATTAAATCATGGTCTTAATGTTTGATATGAACACTTAAAATGGATTGAGAGTGAAGGAAACCGAAACAAACACGCAGCGGAATTTAAATCATTCGGCCTCCGCCAGGATCGATTCGGAGAGTTGCCTTATTAGGGTTTCGAGATTTTACCTAATGTTTTCTCTGATTTTCTGTCGTTGGTCGAGTCACAAGCAACAACTTTTCGTTCCTGCCTCTACGATATCCACACGAACGAATCTCAGGACTCTTGAACGTCTCACGATCAAAAGCCTTAAAGAGCATTTTTTTTTATTTTAACCGAATTGCTAGCTTCGATTAAAAGAATATTTTGTTTTGTTTGAAAGAAGCTCTAAAACCACAGAGAACAGGTTTCTCTTTTCTGTTTAATTGTGCGGCTCAGTTTTAGAAAACACAAAACATCCTTTTATAGGCAGTAAATTTTACCCTAAAATTTACTGTCAAACAGAACTCTAATCCTACTTAGAATAGGATTAGTTATATCCTTAATCCAATTCAGAATAGGATTAGTTATATCCTTAATCCAATTCAGAATAGAATTAGTTAAGCTCCTCATTGATCCGTTCTAAGTGTGCGACCCAATAGGTTCTCAAAACAATGGCAATGACAAAATTGTCACAGGCAATGAGCGGTATCTAGCAATACATCATTGCTACCCATGTAACGAGAATGTCAATGACTCGACATAACCTTACTCGTGATAGATGTTACCGTGTAGTCTAATCCCTTTATCCTTTGATGTCTTGATTAGACACAAGTCATGGAATGTGTCACACTTGTATAGTCTAATCAGCGTTTCTTGATTCCTGAGTAGACTAATTAAACAAATAAAATCAATATCTCATATTGACTTATTCGAGCACGGCCATGCATTTCTTAGTCTCACTCTATCAGAGGGCCCAAGACATCACTCTTGTTATATAAGAGGGATAAATCCTATCTTGATCACTCAACATCCCTCTACATAGATCAAGGCATACCCAATTACTACCTTTATAGTCCATCCTGTTACGAATGACATCTAGCAGCATTAAAGTATGCAATTCTCTATGGGATCTCTGATGATCTCAAGTCAAAGGATCACATACACCATCATCACTATGAGAATCGCTTATGACACTCATATAACAATCCATGTAGCGTTCTCATGGAGGGTCGATCCAGCACATAGTTCTCTAACATGTACCTATGTGATGACTTGATATCCTATATCCATGACAATGGTCATCAGTCAACCACATACTAGTCTTATCATATCATTGTTATCCTTGTTCACAATAATACTTGACTAGGGATATTTTAAGAATAGTGTGTTATTACTATTCTAAGGACATTATCATATAAGATTACATTACGCAGTTATAAGACAAATATAATAATGAACTATAATAAATAAAAATGTCATGATACATAAAAAAAATGCCAAAGTCAATCATCTAATGAATGGTTCTAAGGGCATAATCCAACAAAAATCATGTGTGATAAGGCAAATTTACAATATTAATTAACACATTAAAGCTTACTTAAGTTATTGTCATTTCAAAATATATATTGCAATTTAAAGCTAACAATCTCCCCTTTTTTGATATGACAAAACTTAATGTAAATTTGCTTTGAAAATTCTTTTATAAAATACTCCCCCTCAAATAAAGCAGGATTTTATAAAGCTCCCCCTTAATATAAGCATGGGTTTTGAAAAGAATTTCCAAACTATTTCTCCCTCATTATCTCTCCCCCTTAATATCTCTCCCTTTTAATATCTATCTCTCTCCCTTTTTGTCATAGCAAAAAGAAGGAAAAATAAAAAATATGCTCCCCTTAAAATCATGGCTATGTGAGAAGAGATAAGAATATGCTCCATCTAACAAGAAAGGTGTTAGTACATGGGACTCATAGCACAAATAAATAAGTCAATATTCACAAAGAGTATGAAATATTCATCAAAGAATATGACTTATGATCCTAAACCAATTGTTTATAAATAATTTTGCAATAAGGTCTCAATTGGTAAGAAATTAAGCAAGCACCTAAGTATAACAATTGTTCTCTAAAGGCTAACTAAGGTGCATGGCAATACATCATGATTATGAGCTAAAATTAGATGACATATCATATGCAAGAGCTCATAAATCACGTTCAAGCAAGAGTGTGCATAGAATCAAGATATATAGCAATTAACTACAAATTCTAGCACACAAGAGTTTCATGCAAAAATATCCTAAATGGATTCTTCTCTATTTGTCATTTCAAACTAAAGAGCACAAGAAGAATTGTCAATTTAAAGCTCATACCAATTGGCAATTTAGATTTGGCTTACCAATTATTGAAAATATGGTTGCCAATGATACTAATTGTTATTTCAATCTAAATACCAATTGTTACTAATGGTTGACTTAGTCATTTTGCATGAATCCAATATTTATGTGTAGTGTGTTCATGTCAAGAAAATAATCATTCTAAAAATGCAAGAACACAATCACACACCATCAAATATGCATATGGATTAATTAAGCATTAGCATACTATCATAAAGTATTAATCTATATTCATATTCACAAAGTTATACCATATGGAAGATTCATAAAATCAAAGTATTCAAGCAAACACATTTTCTTCCATGTTTTCAATCACAAAAGTCCTATGCTCATTTTTCAATTCAAGTCCTTAACCAATTATGAGCAAGGAAAGATTCAAATAATAAATGCATGGATATCAAGTTTGTTCAAGTTTGCATTTATCTTTGAATGTTGGTGTTGTCATTAAGACCCTAGTTTAAGTACAAGGATGATAAAGTTTCATGCATTTGAACATTTAGGATCCATTTACCATCACAAATTATAGGCCAATGACCATTACCAATTGTTGAATTTACATTTGGAATCAATCCACTAGATGTATAATTATCATGAAACCTAGTGTGGAATGATAAGTCAAGCTAAGAGACATAATCCTATAAGCATGCTTGACTAATATGAACAAAAGATATGATCAATAGTCATTATGCACAAGCTCATCGAAGTCTCAAATTACTCACAAATCAATGAAATAATTCTCAAATTATGTTTAAGCATTCATTGAAAATATATTTCAAGATTATTTCATGATTTATGCAATTTTTTTTCAACAAGAAAAATGATTTTGCACTTGTGAGTTCAATAAAAATGCTATTGATTTTTGAAAGTGATACCATTTGTTGGAAATGATATTAATTGATGAAGTTGAGGCATGATATCAATGAAAAATGAATTTTCATAGTTTAAAGATCATCAAAAAGAAGTTAAAACAATGAATTTTAAGTTGAGAAGAGAGAAAGTATCAAAACAATGAAAAGTTCTTCTCAATTTCGGTTGAAAACATGCAGAAAAGCCTTTCTGGCCTGGGGGGATCAATCCCTTTAGGAGGGGGATCGATCCCTCATATGTTTCCTGCAGATTCTGCAGTTGTTTTGACAGAAAATCCAACTTGTGAAGTACCAAAACTTCGTTTTTGAGTATTTTAAGTCCAAGTAAAGATTTAAACATTTGTAAAACATGATTTTGGACTTGTATGAATGAAAAACATGAATCAAAAACCATTTTACAAAAGATTTTGCAATTTTGGAAGAATTTTCACAATAAAATGCATTTTTGGCCTCAAAGAAGGTCATTTTGAGAGTTATGCATGTTTTGGCAAAACCAATGCATTGAATTACATAAATATGTCAAAACAAACTTGTTCACATAGGTTTTAAGCACATATATCATTAAAACATACATCTTGTGAACAACATGCCATGATTTCCAACATACAAGTTCTTCATTAATGCACATGACATGGCATTTTGCATATATGACATATTTGGCAATTTGAGGCAAGTAAGTACATTATCAACACATAGAAAACTTGTTCAAAATGTAGAAATCCAATAATCATTCAAAATCACAAATCATGCTTTTCATTCAATGCATCAAGTACTATTCATCAAACATTCAAAGATCATTTGTCATGCCTATTATTGATTGACTCAACTCATAAGCCATCAAAGAACATCAACAAACTATATCATCAAGGCATAAACAATAAAGTGGTTAAGGAGTAAAGAATTAAGCTTACAATACTCCTTTTCTAGAGAATGCTTTGCCTTGATGTGTTAGGATCCACCATTAGCCATTCTTTGAGAGATTGTTGTCACCTTGCTAAGGATGGATTTCCAAGCTCTTCCTTTTTCTCATTAGCATAAGCAATCTCCATGGGAGGTGTGTAGAGCATTTGATCTCCATTGCTTCTTTGTATTCTCATGCTCTAACACTCCTATAACAAACAAATTCAAGCATGCTTTGGTACCCAAATTTTCTTGGGTCCATGAGAGTTAGTGCAAACAATTTTTGATCCTTTTGGGATTCATTTCAAGCATAATTCATCATCATTTACAACATGCTTTGGCACCCATATTTTCCTAACAACTCTTCCTCTAAATGTAGTTTTTCTATATGTGCATGCTTGTGAAGAGTGTCCTATTCTATTGTATAGTGAGCATGTAAGAGATAAATCATGCATAGTATTTTTGCTCACAAGGAAATTCTTTAGATAAGTTTCTTTTTGTATTGCATTATAACCTAACCCATCTTTATCAAAGAAAGCTCTTTGGGTCTCTGACATATGATCTAGCTTTTGTTGACCCATATAAAACCTAGAAAATGAGTTATGCAAATTTAAGTTCTTTTTATTCAACTCATTTATTTCTAAGTTAGCCTCTTCTAGTTTCTTTTCAAATTCTAGCTTACATTTATCAAGGCTTCATTTTCTATTTTTAATTTAGCAATGATTTTCTTATATTTGGAGTTCATGCATTGAAATTCATTTGCTAAATCATTAAAGGCATTTTGTAGTTCACTAAAGGTATAATCATTATCTTCACTAGAACTACTACTAGCCTCATCATCACTAATAGCCATAAAGCATGAGTAGGATACCTTTTCATCTACATTTTCCTCATCGGAGCTATCACTATCGCTCCATGCAGCCACAAATGCTTTCTTCCTAGGCTTCCTATCCTTTTCTTTCCTAAGTAAGGGGCAATCTAATTTAGTATGACCCGGTTCATTGCACTCATAACATACTAAGGGGTCCTTTTCTCTTCTACTTGACTCTCACCTTTGATGTCTCCTATTACTCTCTCTCTCTTTCATTCTCATAAATCTATTGAATCTTTTGGAAAACATTGCCATTTCCTTTTCTTCCTCATTTCCACTCTCATCACATCATCCTCATGAGTGGAAGACTTAAGTGCTACCCCTACTTTCTTTGAAGGCTCTTCATTTCTTTTTAATTTCATTTCATGAGTAAGTAGAGAGCCTATAAGTTCATCTAAAGATAAGGTATTTGGATCTTTAGACTCTTCTATTGCGGTTACCTTTGCCTCCCAAGATTTTGGCAAGCTATTCAAAATTTTCTTAATTATTTCTACATTGGAATAGCTCTTGCCTAATGCCTTAAGTCCATTAATTATATCATTAAATCTAGTGAACATTTCGCTAATGGACTCATTTTCTTTCATCCTAAATAGCTCGTAATCATGTGTGAGCATTCCTACTTTGGTCTCTCTAACTTGATTTGTCCCTTCATGTGTGATGGCTAGTTTGTCCCATATTTGTTTAGCATTTTCACATAAGGAGACTCTATTATACTCATTGGGACCTAATGCACAAAAGAGGGTGTGCATAGCCTTGGCATTCAATTGTGCCAATCTCATGTCATTAGTGTCCCACTCATCTTCACTCTTAGGGACATCTTTTCCATCTACTTTTTTTATTGGGATTCTAGGGCCATTAACTATTATTCTCCACACTTCATAATCATTGGATTGCACAAATGGCGTCATCCTAATTTTCCAATAAGAGTAATTCTCACCATTGAAGAGTGAAGGTCTAACTAATGAGTGTCCGTCTTCTCCTAGGGGTGTGCCTACATTCAATTGAGCCATTTAAGATCGTTTTGCTCGATAGAGGTTAGTCTAAATCAATCTTGAGCCCAAGCTCTGATACCAATTGTTGGCTCTATAGGCTATACCGAGAAGGGGGTGAATCGGTTTTTCGCTAACCTTAAGTTTGTTTTTCGGTTCCTCTAAATTCTCTAGCCTATATTGATATTTTCTAAGTTCTCTAAGCTAGGCAATTATACAATATAGATTCAATACAATAAATACAAATATAATTGCAAATAAGTAAAGAGAGTAAGGATAGAGAAATTTACGCAAGTGATTTATAGAGGTTCGGCAACCTTGCCTACGTCCTCTACCTTGAGACGTTCCCAAGGATTTTCCCAAATTCACTATCCTTGAATTTGTTACACTCCCTCTTTTTCTAGGCTAAAGAGAAACCTCTCTCTTTTTCTAGGCTTAAGAGAAACCTCTCTCTTTTTCTAGGCTCAAGAGAAACCTCCCCTTTTTACAAGGATTGAATTGGTTTACAATGGGTGTAATCAAAGAAGGCCTCTAAGTAGGCAAATGATTACAGAAATTAGGCACAAAAAAAAGCCTATACAATGTTTGTACTAAACAATACAAGAGATGTGTGAATGATAGAAAATGAAGACTTTGGAGCTCTTGATTTGTTGTTTGAGGCTTGAGGATTTGAGGAATATGTGTTATGGAGTTGCTGAGTAGTTCCCCTTACTTCCTTTAGCTTCTAAGCCTCTATTTATAGTCCCTTAGATGGTTTGTGGACGTTGGTTGGAGCCAAAACAGAAACTAGCCGTTATATCTCACAGAAACTAGCCGTTGGGGACTTTCTGACTTAAAGGGATCGATCCTTTTCTTCAATCTAGCCTTCCGGGGCATTCTGTCAAAAAGGGATCGATCCCTTTCCCTATGGGATCGATCCTTTTCTTCCAGAGGGCATTTTTCCTGCACTTTTGGGTTAGAAATGATATGGCTTTTGATTTTAATTCAACCCAAAACATTTATAAGCTTTAAGGGAGTTTTTCTTGACTTTCTCAAATGAGAATATTGTCCAAAAACTTATAAGTAATTTTCTAAACTTATGTTCAATAATTCTTGAGAAAATTACTTAATATTGAAAACCATTTTATAAAGTATTAAGACCAATAAGAATATATCATTAAATCATGGTCTTAATGTTTGATATGAACACTTAAAATGGATTGAGAAAATCATCTGTGATAAGGCAAATTTACAATATTAATTAAAACATTAAAGCTTACTTAAGTTATTGTCATTTCAAAATATATATTGCAATTTAAAGCTAACAGTATGAATATTTGCTGAATTTTTATGTTTGAGTGAAAACATTGCTTATGTTTAATGTTTATGAATTGATTGAAGATATGATTTATTGAAATGACTCCTGCAAATGCTTTTTTAATTTGTTTTGAGATTGTTCGCTCCCGTAGTTGCCTTTGGGTAATCATGCAATTGTATTGTATTGTTTGCTGTTTGATACTGATCACGTCATTAGCACCTACAGTTGTCACCTGATCAGTGCACTCTGTGGACGTTTGACTATGGTCATATGTCTTATTATATTGTCCCTCACGAGAACCCTATTGTGTAGGATTCAACAAAGATGTTGACTGTCACCATTGAATGTTTTATCAAAATGAAATGAAATAAATGATTTCAATTGTTCTTTCTAAATGAAATGAAATGTTTGAATGGAAAGAAATGTATGTACAGTATAATGATATTGTTTACCTAAAAACAATGCTTTGGATTGTTACTGATAAGATTTTCAAGGATTTCAATTGTTTATTGAATAAATAGCCTTTTCATAGAAACTTTGAATTGATAGATCTTTCATTTATATGCACAAATTCCTTCTCTGAGAAATTAATAAAATCCACTATAGTCAGATATAGGGACCAAGACAAGTAAGGTACTCTAAAGCATTCTTCCATATTTAGCTTGGTATCCCTAACCGATTATAAAATCCTTGCTCTTAGTGTTGTCCGTTATTGTTGTTAAACACTTAAATCATCATAGAGCCTAAGTAGGATACATGCATATTAGTTGCATGGTATCTCCTCTTTTATATATGTTTCTTACTGAGCGTAAACTCACCCTTTATTTTTCCTCGTAGATTAACTGCATAGAGTTTTTGCAATTTTCGAAGAGTTTCTTTGCTTTTGGCAACATTCCTTCAAGGTGAGCCTTGTTATCTTTGAAGGTATATTTTACTTTCTTTATATGTTTAGACTTTGTGTACAGTACAATATTGTACAGTTAGATTGTACATGGGGATGTAAATCATATGAAAGTAGTGTGCTAAATATTGTAATTTAAACCGATTGTAAATAAGTTCCAATGTTTATTGATGACGCATAAGAATATAGAGGTTGTCCTTTAATGTACTAATCTATATGATTAAGTTAAATGAAATGAACGACACCGCAAACAACCTAACAAAATGAATCGAGAAAGGAAAAAGTTAGTATGAATGTTAGGGAAATGGTACGTTACATTTGTCTATGGCATAAATTCCATTCCTCATCAATTTTATTCTCAAACTTTTCAAAATTAAACACAGGTAAATAATAATCCTTCACATATAGCAAATCTTCCATTTTTAGCCCTCCATACATGATAATCCAAACCATTCAAATTAATCATTCTACTTGTACTAATTTCCATGTTCAATACAAGGCCCAATAAATAACAAACGCAACTTTGATACCAGTTTGATTGGATAAACACAGCAATAACAAAATTCGAATAAAATATATAACACAGCTAAAAACAAATTATCCCTTTCTTGTGTGAACCTCACAAGAAATAATCAAATAAAGTAATCTAAACAATATCAAGAGACAAAAAAAATTACTACAACTACAGGCACAAAGACAAGCGATTTAACGTGAAAAACTTTATCAAAGCCAAAAGTAAAAACCATGGCCCAATAGGCACCAACAAAATCTCCACTATTAACAATAATGAGAATACAATGTTCTCTCTAGGTAACACCAGAGGCATACACAATATCTCAAGAACAACAATTCTTGGCTAACAACCTTACAAGAAAATATTGGAGAAATCTCACCAAAATTGGTGGCTCAACATACACCCTATGAAAATCGTTAATAGGAAACCCCAAACCGATCTCCACCGCTTAAGACAAAGAATTCACAATCATGAACATGTTGACAAAATTTTAACTCAATCAACTATATATCGACCTCCATCGACCTTGTCAAACTTTTAAGTGTCCTCAAACTTTCTCCCTTTTTCTTTTCTTTTTCTCTCACCGATGTGCTACCCACTTTTTCTCACTTTTTCACATTTTGCTGCCACTCTCAATATTTGATTTCTTACGAACCCTTAAAATTTGGTTTCTTAGGAAAGGATAATGTTGTCCTTAATGAAAGATTGAGCAAGCTTCCACATGGAGGAAACCCAAACCCAACATGTTTTGCTTGGATTCCTCTGTTGATTTCATTATATTCTAATTGTTGTTCTTAAATAAGCATTTTATTTTTGTTCTAGTTGAATTAAACTTCATTTCTATCTTTAATGATTGGGTTCATCAAGTTATCTATATTGATTCCAAATCAAATTCTACTTATTTTATTATTTTTTTTGCAATTTTTTTATTTTCTTGTTTTTGTTTATTATTTCTTTTTTTCATTTTTCTTATTTTTTTCTTTTTTCAATAATAATAATAATAATAAAATTAAGCCTTTAGTTTCAAGGTCCAAATTCATTCTCAATTCAATCGCAATTAAAACACATACCATTATTCAAAATTTTAAACCAAATTAGAGTCTGACAATCAAATCAAAGCCGAAAATCATATTAAAGCTCAAAATCAAATAGCAAACTCAATTTAAAAGTCCAATTTACTATTTGTTGGCTCTATAGGTTATACCGAGAGGGGAGTGAATCGGTTTTTAACTAACCTTAAGCTCATTTTTCGATTCTTCTAAATTCTCTAGCCTATAAAAATATTTTCTAAGTTCTCTAAGCTATTCAATCATGCAATTCAAATTCAATACAATAAGCACAATTATAATTACAAGCAAATAAGGAGAGTAGGGAAAGAGAAATGTACGCAAGCGATTTATAGAGGTTCGGCAACCTTGCCTACGTCCTCTACCTTGAGACGCTCCTAAGGATTTTCCCCCAATTCACTATTCTTGAATTTGTGTTACACTCCCTCTTTTTCTTAGGCTAAAGAGAAACCTCTCCTTTTACAAGGAATGATCTGGCTTACAAGAGATGTAATCAAAGAAGATCTCTAAGTAGGTAAATGATTACAGAAATTAGACACAAAGAAAAGCCTATACAATATTTGTGCTAAACAATACAAGAGATATGTGAATGATGGAAGATGAAGACTTTGTAACTCTTGATTTATTGTTGAGGCTTGAGGATTTGAGGAATATGATTTTTGGAGTTGCTGAGTAGTTCCTCTTTCTTTCTTTAGCTGCTAAGCCTCTATTTATAGTCCCTTGGATGTATTCTAGCCATTGGGTGGAGCCAAAACTCGAATATGACCGTTGTCTCACAGAAACTAGCCGTTACAGGCTATTTTCGGGCAAAGGGATCGATCCCTTCCCATAGGAGATCGATCCCTTCATTCCAGATTCGATTATTCTGGGCTGAGGGACCTATTCTGTCGTTGGGAGCCATTCTGCCAAGAGGGGATCGATCCCTTCATTTAGGGGATCGATCCCTTCATTTAGGGGATCGATCCCATGCCTCCAGAAAGCCTATTTCCTGAACTTTTGGGTTAGAAATGATGTGACCTTTGATCCTAATCCAAACCAAAAATTTTGACATTTTTGTGGGAGTTTTTCTTGACTTTCTCTGATGAAAACATGGTCCAAAAAATCATCAAGTGATTTTCTAAAATATTCAAAACATTTATAAAAGTATTAAGACCAATAAAAATATGCATCATTAAATCATGGTCTTAATGTTTGATATGATCACTTGAAAATGGATTGAGAAAATCATGTGTGATAAGGCAAATTTACAATATGAATTAAAACATTAAAGCTTACTTAAGTTTTTGTCATTTCAAAATATATATGGCAATTTAAAGCTAACAATCTCCCCCTTTTTGATATGACAAAACTTAATGTAAATTTGCTTTGAAAATTCTTTAATAAAATACTCCCCCTCAAATAAAGCAGGATTTTATAAAGCTCCCCCTTAATATAAGCATGGGTTTTCAAAAGGAATTTTCAAACTATTTCTCCCCCATTATCTCTTCCCCTTAATATCTCTCCCTTTTAATCTCTCCCCCTTTTTGTCATAGCAAAAAGAAGAAAAAATAAAAAATATGCGAGAGGAGATAAATATGCTTCATTCAACAAGAAACGTGTTAGTACATGGGACTCATAGCACAAATAAGTCAATATTCACAAAGAGTATGAAATATTCATGCAAATAATATGACTTATGATCCTATACCAATTGTTTATAAATAATTTTGCAAGAAGTTCCCAATTGGTAAATAATGAAGCAAGTTGTATATAAATATCTACTAAGGTCTATGACTTGCTCATTTCAATCCTATTAAGCACCTAAGTATATCAATTGTTCTTTCTAAAGTCCAACTAAGGTGCATGGTAATACATCATGATTATGAGCTGAAATTATATAACATATCATATGCATGTGCTTATAAATCATTCTCAAGAAATATTGTGTCTAGAATTAAATCATACATCAATTAATCACAAATTCTAGCACAAAAGTGTTTCATGCAAAAGTGTCTTATATGAATTCTTCCTAATTTGTCATTTCAATCTAAGGAGCATGAGAAGAATTGTCAATTTAAAGCTCATACCAATTGGCAATTTAGTTTTGGCTTACCAATTGTTGAAAATATGGTTGCCAATGATACTAATTGTTATTTCAATCTAAATACCAATTGTTACTAATGGTTGATTTTGATATTTTGCATGAATCCAATATTTATGTGTAGTGTGTTCATGTCAAAAAAATAATCATTCTAAATATGCAAGAACACAATCACACATCATCAAATATGCATATGGATTAATTGAACATTAGCACACTGTCATAACGTATTAAGCTTTGGGTAAAACCTAATAGCTAGACACAAAACTATGGAGTCGCCACCAACCATTCTAACCTAGGTGTGATTGGTCACCTATCCAAACTAAGGATAAGACTTGGTCTACGTTCAAAGACACTAGGTTCGGGAGTACGGTTACGTGTAGGGAAGGATTAGCACCCCTACAACGCCCATCCTAAAATGGTACCAACTAGTTTTAGGTTATCTTTACAATTTGTCTTGTGTTTATATTAATTTCGATATGCTTATATACTGGGAATATTTCTAAGATTTTTCCATCAATTTGGCTCCAACCTTAGAAATTCCCCTCACCTCAAGATATTCAAGGAGTCTCAATTGACTTTCTCGAATTCCATCGTCGGATCAATTAAATAATTTATGAAAATCTTATTCTTTCTAACTTTGTCTCTAATTTCGACTCCATATTAATCTCTATATTTTTTTTATCTTATTTCATATTATATTTATCTATATATTTTATTTATTTATTTTATTTATTTAGAGAATAAATATGAATCATGGTTTATTGAAGATTTTCTTAAAAAGCGTCCCATCAATTTGGCTCGGCTCAAAAGAAATCTTTTACCTAGAAAATTCAAGGAGTCCCAATTGACTTTCTTGAAATTTCATCATTGGCATAATTCATATATTTTTTGTATTTCCTATAATTTTTATTCGAAGCTATTTAGTTCATTTATTTATTCACTTGTCTAATTTTATTTCAATTTCTTTAATTTTAACCTTGATTTAATTTATCTTTACTTTATTTATTTATATTTATTTAATAAACATGAATTATATTTTATCGAAAATTCTTTCAAAAGTATTCCATCAATTTGGCTCAACTTAAGAAAGAATCATCTCACCTAGAAATATCCAAGGAGTCTCGATTGACTTTCTTGGAATTTCATCCTCGGTATAACTCATATTTATTTACTATCTAGTCTTAATAATTACTAATTATTTTCAATCTAAACTATTTCATTCTATTTATTTATTTTTTCATCTAATTTATGTTCTTGTATTTATATTTATTTATCTATATTTATTTATACCTTATTCATATTTACTTTACTAAGAATAAACATGAATTATAATTTATTGAAAATTCTTTCAAAAGTATCCCATCGATTTGGCCTAACTTAGGAAAGAATTTCCTCACCTAGACATTTTTAAGATGTCTCAATTGACTTTCTCAAAATATCATCATCGGTATAATTCAAATTTATTATTATTATTATTTTGATAGTTAATTGATGTTTTTTTTTATCATTTTATTATTATTTTATCCTAACTTTGTACTATTAATTTTTTTTATCATTTATAGTTTTATTTAAATAATTATTTAAAACTTAAAGAAGTCCTATTTTCATATTCATATTTAATCCTAATTCTAAAATAAACAAACATGTAAATATATACATCAACAAAAATGTAGAATATCAACATGCCAAATCAAATTATTTCATTCACATTAACTATTTAATTTATTTACCAAAGTTAATTTCTCAAATTAATTATCTTAACATCATATTCTAACTTCAATTAAATTACCTAAATTATATAAACCTAACCCAACTAATGAAGATACTTGAACATATTAGATTATAAAAAACAGTAAGCCTTAAATATACTAAAATAATAAAAGAAACCCTAATCTGATTACATTTATACCAATACCATTTAATGATCTAGAATTTCTTACCTTCTTTAGCAGCCAATATTTCCTTTCTCTTCCACGTAAAACACCACAGCAGCTAGACAACGACTGGAACTAGGCTGTGCGATGAAGATGATGGAGATGCAGTCTTGAAGCTATGAAGATGATGAGGATAGCAATGGCAGCGAAAAGAAGGGGAGAATCGAGGCCACAACAGGACTTTTGGGTGAAGCGATGATGGGGTAGAGGCTGTAGCACGCGGCAACAGGGAACGGGGAGCAGTTTGCTAGAGACGAGCAGTGATGGTGGCGCTATGCAGGATGGCTTGGCGGTGCAGGGAAGTCAGTGGGGAACGGGACGCAGCGAGGGCACAGCTGGAGGTGATTTCACGGTGATGCAATGGCGTGGGGCTTCAACTTAGGGTGCAGCGGTGGTGATGACAAGGTCTGTGCTGGGAAGAACGGCAAGGAGGGTGGCTGTAAAGCGGTAGCTGACTCCAGTAGTAACGGCAGCAAAGTCAGGTTGCAGACTTGGCTGGTGATGAAGATGATGATGGCGATCAGCAGTGATAGTCACGATAATGCAAGCTATTTGGCAGCAACGATGGCAGCAAGAAACTCTGGTGCAATGACCGTTGAAGCTTGCTCCAACGAAGATGTCAGTGAGCAGAGCAGCGATGTTGGGGATAGCAAAAAACGGTGGTGCAATTGGTGCAGGAACTGCCGTAGAAGGTGGTAGCGTACTGGTGCAGGCGGGTGCAGATAGCTGGGCAAGGAGATGCAATATGAGGCTGGTTCCGGTGAAGCAGAGGTGATTATCGTGATGATGGTGGTCTGTGTACAGGCTTCATGAGGCAGAGGGCTGTGTTTCGGTTTTAACAAAAAATTGAGGTGCAAAGGTGGCCAAAAAAAAGGACAGTAGGGGAAGGAGATGATAATGGTGCCCCCCAGCTACGTTTTCCTCCAAGGTTTTTTCTAGGGTTTTTCTAGGGTTTTTTTTCTTAGGTTTTCTCTAGCCTTCCTAGGGTTTTCCTTCTTAGGTTTTCCCCCTTTTTTCTTCTTGTGTTGTTATTTAAATAGACCTAGGTTTTTATTTTAGGTAATAAAAATCAAGAATCAATCTTTTAGGAAATTTTTAGATTTCAAGAATCGGATCTTAAATCCGATATTAATTCTGATTTTTCTTTCCACAAAATTTAAATTTCAATCTTTAATAGTCTCATTTAAGTCTGCTTTCCTATCAAAATTAATTCTGATTTCCTTCCCTTTTTATTATATTTTATAAAAATCAAAATCCAAAATTTATTTCTAAATCTAAAATAAAATAAAAAAATCAAAAATAAAAAAAATCAATGATAAGATATATAAAAACTAATTAATTAAAAATGTTTGAAAAAGAACCGGACAAAAATGGTGTCTACACACACTATCATAAAGTATTAATCCATATTCATATTCACAAAATTATACCACATTGAAGATTCAAAAAGTCAAGGTATTCAAGCAAACACATTTTCTTCCATGAAACTAAAAAATCCTATGCTCAATTTTCCATTCAAGATCTTAACCAATTATAAGCAAGGAAAGATTCAAACAATAAATGCATGGATATTAATCAAAATACATATGTTCAAGTTTGCATTTAGCTTTGAATGTTGGTGTTGTCATTAAAGCCCAAGTTCTTTAATAGTTTGGCCATAAGAAAAATTTAAGTACATAGATGATAACGTTTCATGCATTTGAACATTTAGGATCCATTTACCATCACAAATTATAGGCCAATGACCATTACCAATAGTTGATTGTTGGATTATGCCCTTAGAACCATTCATTAGATGATTGACTTTGGCATTTTTTTTTATGTATCATGACATTTTATTTGTTATAGCTCATTATTATATTGTCTTATAACTGCGTAATGTAATCTTATATGATAATGTCCTTAGAATAGTAATAACACACTATTCTTAAAATATCCCTAGTCAAGTATTATTGTGAACAAGGATAACAATGTACGATAAGACTAGTATGTGGTTGACTGATGACCATTGTCATGGATATGGGATATCAAGTCATCACATAGGTACATGTTAGAGAACTATGTACTGGATCGACCCTCCATGAGAACGCTACATGGATTATTATATGAGTGTCATAAGTGATTCTCATAGTGATGATGGTGTATGTGATCCTTTAACTTGAGATCATCAGAGATCCCAACATAGAGAATTGCATACTTTAATGCTGCTAGATGTCATTGTAATAGGATGGACTATAAAGGTAGTACTGGGTATGCCTTGATCTATGTAGAGGGATGTTGAGTGATCAAGATAGGATTTATTCCTCTTATATAACAAGAGTGATGTCTTGGGCCCTTTGATAGAGTGAGACTAAGAAATGCATGGCCGTGCTCGAATAAGTCAATATGAGATATTGATTTTATTTGTTTAATTAGTCTACTCAGGAATCAAGAAACGCTGATTAGACTATACAAGTGTGACACATTCCATGACTTATGTCTAATCAAGACATCAAAGGATAAAGGGATTAGACTACACGGTAACATCTATCACGAGTAAGGTTATGTCGAGTCATTGACATTCTCGTTACATGGGTAGCAATGATGTGTTGCTAGATACCGCTCATTGCCTGTGACAATTTTGTCATTGCCATTGTTTTGAGAACCTATTGGGTCGCACACTTAGAACGGATCAATGAGGAGCTTAATTTATCCTATTCTGAATTGGATTAAGGATATATCTAATCCTATTCTGAATTGGATTAAGGATATAGTTAATCCTATTCTAAGTAGGATTAGAGTTCTGTTTGGCAGTAAATTTTAGGGTAAAATTTACTGCCTATAAAAAGATGTTTTTCTAAAAACAGAGTCGCACAACCAAAACAGAAAAGTTTTCTTTTAATCGAAGCTAGCAGTTCGGTTATAAAGAATCAAAAACGCTCCTTAAGGCTTCTAATCGTGAGAAGTTCAAGAGTCGTGAGATCCGTTCGTGTGGATACCATAGAGGCAGGAACGAAAGGTTGTTGCTTGTGACTCGACCAAAGACAGAAATCAGAGAAAACGTTAGGTAAAATCTCGAAACCCTAATCAGGCAACTCTCCGAATCGATCCTGGTGGAGGCCGAATGATTTAAATTCCGCTGCATGTTTGTTTCGGTTTCCTTCAGAATTTACATTTGAAATCAATCCACTAGATGTATAATTATCATGAAACCTAGTGTGGAATAGGTGAGTCAAGCTAAGAGATTTAATCCTATAAGCATGCTTGACTAAGATGAGCAAAAGGAATGAAGAATATTCATTATGCACAAGTTTATCAAATTCTCAAATCATTGAAATAAATCTCAAAATTATGTTTAAGCATTCATTGAAAATATATTTCAAGATTATTTCAAGATTTATGTAATTCTGGACCGTCTTTAATGAGAAAACTGGTTTTGCACTTGTGAGCTCAAGAAAAATGATATTGATTGTTGAAAGTGATACCATTTGTTGGAAATGATACAAATTGATGGAGTTGAGGCATGATATCAATGAAAAATGAATTTTCATAGTTTAAAGATCATCAAAAAGAAGTTAAAATAATGGATTTTAAGTTAAGAAGAAAGAAGATTTCAAGAAAGTGAAAAATCTTTTTCAAATTCGGTTGAAAAAGTGCAGAAAAGCCATTTTGGCCTGGGGGATCGATCCCTTAACTCCAGAATGCAGATTTCTTGCATTTTGCTCAAGGGGGATCGATCCTGCTTGTTGAGGGATCGATCCTTCATCCTGTTTCTGCAGTTTTTTACAGAAAATCCAACCTTTGAGGTACCAAAACTTCGTTTTTGAGTATTTTAAGTCCAAGTAAGGGTTTAAACATTTGTAAAACATGATTTTGGACTTGTATGAATGAAAAACATGAATGAAAAACCATTTTACAAAAGATTTTGCAATTTTGGAAGAATTTACACAATAAAATGCATTTTTGGCCTCAAAGGAGGTCATTTTGAGAGTTAAGCATATTTTGACAAAACCAAAGCATTGGATACCACAAATATGTCAAAACAAACTTGTTCACATAGGTTTTAAGCACATATATCATTAAAGCATACATCTTGTGAACAACATGCCATGATTTTCAACATACAAGTTCTTCATTATTGCTCATGACATGGCATTTTGTATAAATGACATATTTGGTATTTTAAGGCAAGTAAATACATTATCAACACATAGAAAACTGCTCAAAATGCAGAAATCCAATAATCATTTCAAAATCATTTATCATGCCTTTCAGTCAATACATCAAGTACTATCCATCAACCAATCAAAAATCATTCATCATGCTTTTTCTTTATTCATTCAACTCACAATGCACCAATAATTTAATTAAATAAAAATTATAAGGAGTAAAAGATTAAACTTACAAAACTCCTTTGCATGAGAGTGCTTTGCCTTGATGTGTTGGATCCACCATTAGCCATTCTTTGAGAAATTGTTGTCACCTTGCTAAGG
This sequence comes from Heritiera littoralis, assembly GCA_031772115.1. Taxonomy (NCBI): domain Eukaryota; kingdom Viridiplantae; phylum Streptophyta; class Magnoliopsida; order Malvales; family Malvaceae; genus Heritiera; species Heritiera littoralis. The sequence continues at coordinate 1,181,024 of JAPDPK010000083.1, read as the reverse complement.
ATGGATTCCCAAGCTTTTCCTTTTTCTCATTAGCACAAGCAAACTCCATGAGGATGTGTTGAGCATTTAAACTCCATTGTTCCATTGTATTCCCATGCTCTAACACTCCTATAATAAACAAATTTATGCATGCTTTGGTACCCAAATTTTCTTGGGTCTATGAAAGTTAGTGCAAACAATTTTTGATCCTTTTAGGATTCATTTCAAGCACAATTCATCGTTATTTATTGCATGCTTTGGCACCCACATTTTTCTAACTACTCTTCCTCTAAATGTGGTTTTTCTATATGTGCATGCTTGTAAAGAGTGTCCTATTCTATTGCATAGTGAGCATGTAAGAGATAAATCGTGCATAGTATTTTTGCTCACAAGGAAATTCTTTAGATGAGTTTCTTTTTGTATTGCATTATAACCTAACCCATCTTTATCAAAGAAAGCTCTTTGGGTCTCAAGCATGTGATCTAATTTTTGTTGACCCATATAGAACCTAGTAAATGAGTTATGCAAATTTGTATTCTTTTTATTTAACTCATTTATCTTTAAGTTAGTCTCTTCTAATTTCTTTTCAAATTCTATCTTAGCATTTGTCAAGGCTTCATTTTCTATTTTTAATTTAGCAATGATTTTCTTATATTTGGTGTTCATGTATTGAAATTCATTTGCTAAGTCATTAAAAGCATTTTGTAGCTCATCAAATGTAAAATCATTATTTTCATTAGAGCTACTACTAGCCTCATCATCACAAATGACCATAAAGCATGAGTAGGCTACCTCTTCATCTACATTTTCCTTATCGGAGCAATCACTATCGCTCCATGCAGCTACAAATGCTTTCTTCTTAGGTTTCCTATCCTTTTCCTTCCTAAGTAGGGGACAATCTAGCTTAGTGTGACCCGGTTCATTACATTCATAACACACTAAGGGGTCTTTTTCTCTCCTACTTGACTCTCCTCTCATTACCCCTCTTCTTTGATGTCTCCTATCATTCTCACTCTCTTTCATTCTCATGAACCTATTAAATCTTTTGGCAAACACTGCCATTTCCTTTTCTTCCTCATTTCCACTCTTATCACTATCATCTTCAATGACCTCATGAGTGGAAGACTTAAGTGCTACCCCTACTTTCTTTGAAGGCTCTTCATTTCTTTTTAATTTCATTTCATATGTAAGTAGGGAGCCCATAAGTTCATCTAGAGACAAGGTGTTAGGATCCTTAGATTTTTTTATTGCGGTCACCTTTGCCTCCAAAGATTTTGGCAAGCTATTCAAAATTTTCTTAACCATTTCTAGATTGGAATAGCTCTTGCCTAATGCCTTAAGTCCATTAATTATGTTATTGAACCTAGTGTACATTTCACTCATGGACTCATTTTGTTTCATTCTAAAAAGCTCATAATCATGTGTGAGCATACCTACTTTGGTTTCTTTCACTTGATTAGTCCCTTCATGTGTGATGGCCAATTTGTCCCATATTTGCTTAGCATTTTCACATAAGGAGACTCTATTATACTCATTGGGACCTAAAGTACAAAAGAGGGTGTGCATAGCCTTGGCATTCATTTGTGCCAATCTCATGTTATTTGTGTCCCACTCATCCTCACTCTTAGGGACATCTTTTCCATCTACTTTCTTCATGGGAATTCTAGGACCATTCACTATAATTCTCCACACTTCATAATCATTTGATTGTACAAATAACATCATTCTAGTTTTCCAATATGAATAATTCTCACCATTGAAGAGTGGAGGTCTAACTAATGATTGTCCCTCTTCTCCTAGGGGTGTGCCTACATTCAAGTGAACCATTTAATATCGTTTTGCTCGATAGAGGTTAGTCTAAATCAATCTTGAGCTCAAGCTCTGATACCAATTGTTGGCTCTATAGGCTATACCGAGAGGGGAGTGAATCGGTTTTTAACTAACCTTAAGCTCGTTTTTCGATTCTTCTAAATTCTCTAGCCTATATAAATATTTTCTAAGTTCTCTAGGCTATTCAATCATGCAATTCAAATTCAATACAATAAGCACAATTATAATTGCAAGTAAATAAAGAGAGTAGGGAAAGAGAAATGTACGCAAGCGATTTATAGAGGTTCCGCAACCTTGCCTACATCCTCTACCTTGAGATGCTCCCAAGGATTTTCCCCCTAATTCACTATTCTTGAATTTGTGTTACACTCCCTCTTTTTGCAGGCTCAAGAGAAACCTCCCTCTTTTTTTAGGCTCAAGAGAAACCTCCCTTTTTCTTAGGCTAAAGAGAAACCTCCCTCTTTTTCTTAGGCTAAAGAGAAACCTCCCTTTTACAAGGAATGATTTGGTTTACAAGAGATGTAATCAAAGAAGACCTCTAAGTAGGTAAATGATTACAGAAATTAGACACAAAGGAAAGCCTATACAATATTTGTGCTAAACAATACAAGAGATATGTGAATGATGGAAGATGAAGACTTTATAGCTCTTAATTTGTTGTTGAGGCTTGAGGATTTGAGGAATATGAGTTTTGGAGTTGCTGAGTAGTTCCTCTTTCTTTCTTTAGCTTCTAAGCCTCTATTTATAGTCCCTTGGTTGTATTCTAGCCATTGGGTGGAGCCAAAACTCGAATATGACCGTTGTCTCACAGAAACTAGCCGTCACAGGCTATTTTCAGGCAAAGGGATCGATCCCTTCCCATAGGGGATCGATCCCTTCATTCCAGATTCGATTATTCTGGGCTGAGGGACCTTTTCTGTCGTTGGGAGCCTTTCTGCCAAGAGGGGATCGATCCCTTCATTTAGGGGGTCGATCCCATGCCTCCAAAAAGCCTATTTCCTGCACTTTTGGGTTAGAAATGATGTGACATTTAATCATAATCCAACCCAAAACATTTTGACATTTTTGTGGGAGTTTTTCTTGACTTTCTCTGATGAAAACACGGTCTAAAAAATCATCAAGTGATTTTCTAAAATATTCAAAACATTTATAAAAGTATTAAGACCAATAAGAATATGCATCATTAAATCATGATCTTAATGTTTGATATGATCACTTGAAAATGGATTGAAAAAATCATGTGTGATAAGGCAAATTTACAATATGAATTAAAACATTAAAGCTTACTTAAGTTTTTGTCATTTCAAAATATATATGGCAATTTAAAGCTAACACTATTTATTAGCCAAAAGCCCGAAAGCAAGTCTTGGGATACAATTACATGAGATAACCAAATCTTTAACTTGGACTTTTTTTTTTAGAAAATGGGATATCTTTTATTAATGTCGAAGCTGATTACAATCTAAAAGGGCAATATTCATGACATGTCCGGGCAAGTTTCAATCCAAAACATGTCTCATTAAAAGAGTAGGCTAGTGAGGCTAGGCTGTGAGCAACTTTGTTTGCATCCCTCTTAACATGTGAAATGCTACATGAGACAAAATGTCTGGTTTTTCCTTGAGCTTTTGCAATCAACGTCCCAATTGGGGATAGATCATTATTTTCATGTTGCATCTTCCTAACAATTCCCAGCGCATCTCCTTCTAAGATGATACGAGTGAACCCCATGTCTGTTGCAAAGTCCAGGGCTTTAAGAGCTACATTTGCTTCTATAGTGTCTTCATTCATTGCTCTCAGAACTTTAGTGGAATGCTCCCATTATTTCACCTTCATTGTTCCTTGCTATTACCCCTATGCCCCCAACTCCTTCTCTAGATTTAAAGCCTCCATCAAAATTCAATTTGATGACACCCAGAGGTGGAGTTATCCACGTTGAGGGTAGTTGTCCTGCTCTTGTAGCATTCTGGAGTTGCGCTTGCTTGTATTCTTGCAAGTAGTTACTGGCATATGAGACTATATGTTCAGGCAACCTAGTTACACCTTCTTTAACTGCATCGTTCCTGCTTTTCCGGAAGGCCCATAAAAGGATCAAGCTCTCCTCGAATGTTTGATTGTCCATCTCCTTTGTTAAGTCCAAGATCTAGTTAGTCACCGGTTGTGTGTCTTGTCCATTCCACTTTCCTACTGACATCACGAGGGGCCATACTTCCTAAACTTTCTCATAGTTCCTCAATGCATGGATGATTGACTCGTCTCCATTATGACATCTCGAGCATGTTGCAGTGGTTATGATTCATTTCTTCCATAGATTTTCATTGCAGGGTAAGGCATTGTGGGTGAGTCTCCATGCAAAAGTTTTAACTTTGTTAGGGATTTGTGTTTTCCAGATGGTCTGCCAAAGAACCCTCCTCTAATCAACATTTGCTGTATCGATCTGCTATGCTGGCCGTGTATCCTCCACTAGTCTTTTATAAGAGCTGCGAACTGTATACTGTCCTGATCTGTCCCAATGCCACACCATCACATCTTCCCTGTAGACTTTGGCCAAAGGAATTGCAAGAATTTAATAGACCTCATGCTCTGTTAATATTTCTTTTAGCACATCAACCTTCCACGTCATAGATTGGTGGTCAATCAAGTCTATTACCTAGGTTAGGTGTTCTGGTTCAGTCGGTTGGGTAGAAACTCGAAAGCCCTCCAGCTTAGGACCCACATGTCTTTCCAGATATTGATGTTTCTTCCATCACCAATTCTCCACCTTATGCCATCATCAAGAGCTTCACATCCTGCAATAATACTCCGCCATGTATATAAGGAGCACCATCCAATTTTTGCTTCCATGAAGTTTGTCCGGGGGAAGTATCGAGCTTTCAGCACTTGGTATAACAAGCGTGTGGTGTTATAAATGAGTCGCCAGCCTTGCTTGCCTAGCAGTGCTAGATTAAATTTCTCAAAATTCCTAAAGCCCATGCGTCCATTCCCCTTCCTGGTACACATTGTTTTCCAGCCAACATAGTGAATTCCCTTGCCGTTGGGTTTATTATACCACCAATAGTTACTTATGATACTGTCTAATTATTGAATAAACCCTGCGGCAGTTTAAAACAAGTCATAGTATATGTGGGAATGGCTTGTAAAACTGATTTTATAAATACCTCCTTTCCTGCCTGTGACAATAAACGCCAGCTCCAACTTTGTATTCTGGATTTAAGCCTGTTTTTTATCTCGGCAAAGGCCCTATTTTTGTTTCGCCAATCATGGTTGGAAGACCTAAATACTTTTCTGGGCTGGTGATTGCATGAATATCAAAAATGGTTGTCAAGGTTGACTTAGCAGCTTCAGTGGCATTTTGGCTAAAAAAGAGCCCCGATTTTTAAAAATTTATTTGCTGGCCCAAACCTTTTTCATAAGTCTTTAACATGTTCTTCACTCTCTCGCCTTCAGCTTGGTTCGCTTTAATGAAAAGCAGACTATCATCAGCAAAGAATAATTGAGTGATTTGGGGTCTATTTTTGCTAGCTCTAACACCACTAATTAGTCCCATTTGTTGCTTCCTTCTTAGCAAAGTTGATAAACCTTCAATACAAAGCAGAAAAAAGATATGGTGATAATGGGTCTCCTTGGCGGAGTCCTCTCCCTGGAACAAACTCGTTAGATAATGCACCATTTAAAACAATTGAGAAAGAGACAGTTGTTATGCATTTCATGATTAATGCAACCCAGCGTGAGCAAAAACCAAGCTTTAACATGAGTGCTTCAAGGTAATTCCACTCTACTTTATCAAAAGCTTTACTCATGTCTAATTTTATGGCAGCATAGCTCTCTTTTCCTTTCTTTTTCAGCTTGAGTGCATGCAAGAGTTCATATGCTACCAGGACATTGTCAGAGATTAGTATTCCTGGCCCAAATGCACTCTGATCATTACTTATGCACACTAGTAGTATCGGCTTCAATCTATTGACCAGTGTCTTAGTAATAATTTTGTACAAGACATTGCAAAGGCTGATGGGGCAAAAGTGGGTCATGTTTTTTGGGTTTTTTATCTTAGGGGTGAGGACAATGTTGGTGTGGTTGATGTGATCTAGGCTACCTCCCTTATTCAAAATGGTTAGACAAAAATCTATAATCTCATTACCAATGATATGCCAATATTTATGATAAAAGTAAGCGGGCATACCGTCTGGGCCAGGAGATTTGGTAGGGTGTATTTTCTTGATGGCTTCTGAGACCTCCTCTACCGTAAAGTCTTGCATGAAATAGTCATTCATCTGTTTAGAAACACAAGGGTTTAATGCCTCTATGATTTCACTTAAATCTTATTGGCCTTGGGATTTAAAAAGATCACAAAAATACTTCACTGCCAATTCCTGCATCTCGTTTTCATCCTCACACCAATTTCCTTCATCATTCTCAAGCCCCTTAATATGGTTCACCCTTCGTCTCTGAGATGCTTGAGCGTGGAAAAAACCAGTGTTCTTATCTCTTTCTCTGAGCCAGCTTATTCTGGATCTCTGGTGCTAGTACGTTTCTTCCATCTCAAGCACATTGTTTAATTCTGTAGCTAAATCTCGCTCCCTAGCTAATGAGTCGTCTGTGCAAACGGATCTGACTTCAGCAAGCTGTTTCGAAAGTTGCTCTGCTTTGGTACGAACACCATGAAACTGCTCCCTGCCCCACTTGCTTAGTTCCTCTCTCACCTTTTCAATCTTTTGGTTGAGCTAGAAAGCTACATTATTAGCCCAGGCATTTTTAAATATTGCATCACTAGCTGCTGATTTCAACCAAGCTAATTCAAGGAACCTGTGCCGCTTTTTCTTTGAGCTTCGATGGTTGCTTCAATTATTGTTAGTGTCCAAAACTATTGGACAGTGATCTGACGTGGAACAGGTAATGTGGCGCACACTATGAAGAGGATAAAGGTGACACTATTCTTTATCCCTGACAAAACGATCCAACCGTTCTCTGATAACTGTTTCCAAAGTCTTCCCTCTTCGTCATGTAAAGATATCTCCCTTAAAGCCCAAATCCTCTATCCAAACATCTTGCAAAACAAATCTAAAAGCTTCCATTTGTGACGCCTATCTAACTGCACCTCCAAATTTTTCTTCATCCCAGAGAATTTCATTAAAGTATCCAAAAAGTGTCCATGTTTCTATCTTCCTGGCAGTGTGTGCTTCTCCATATACTCCTATCATTCTGCTCTCTCTTCCTTCTTGATCCTTGACATCAAAATCTATATGCCACTTGCTAAAGCTTCTAAGTTTAACATCTACTGAGCTATTCCAAAAGAGTGCTAAACCCTCACTTCTCCCTTCTGCATTCATACCCAATACATGATCTATTTTGCATTTTAATCTGACTCTGTCCAGCTTTGAAGTATTCATCATTGTTTTCATGGGGAAAACTACGTCGGGAAATTCCTTCACTATGATTTGGTGAACATTACAAACTATCCATGCGTTCCCGAGCTCATAACAGTTCCAAGATATGATTTTCATGGTGATCGACGGGACTGGGTGCTAGTCTCCACACCTGAGTGTGTCGTTGCCGCTGATAATCCACTGTTCTGGTCTTTGCTTCGCTTTAGTGGAAAGTCAACTAGCATAAGATCTTCATCTTCCCTAGTCTGTTGCTTTCTTTTTCCCGCCTCTATAGATACATCACTTTTGTTGGACAGCCTTTGTCTTGCAATCTTCTTCCATCTGTGCCTACCACTCGAGTTACTGCTATGGTGTTCACTGTAATCATTTTGAACCTCAGTATCCATTGTTAAGTCCGACAATGAGACCTACCTTGCTATTTCTGATCCACGTACATCTAGACCATGGGCTAGTTTAGCTGCCAATATCTCCGCAGGTTGTTACTGGCCTTTATTATTATTGGGCTGTTGCTTGATTTGTCACCATATTAGCACCACTTTCACGATGTCTTAGCCCATTTCCATGTATAGGCGTGTTCAGTGGCCCTCCAAAGTCAGCTTGATCTTCGGACTCCTGATTGGTCTGCTTTGATTTGCGGGAATATTCCGCAAACTTAGCCTTACTATCTGCTATTCTTGAAATTCTGCTAGATTGATTTGCCAGTGATTCCATTGTGATTTTCACCACCTTTTTTGGGCAAGCACCATTAATGTTTCCACTTTCCAAATTAAGCTGCCTCGCCGCCACCCCTTTACTACTCGCCTGAGTTTCAATGTTGTTGCCCTTCTTGTCATCCATATTTAGAAATTCTCCGGTGAAATTCCTCCGTTTTAATGGCAAAGCTCTCATCCAGTTACCATATTGCTGTCTTCCTGTTTCGCCCTCCTTATCCCCCGGTACTTCCTCGCATTCAATGTCCCTGTACCCTAATCTTCCACATCCGTAACAGAACATGGGCAGTCTTTCATATGTTAACCGCCCTCTAGCTTTTTCTTTGTTCTTACCCGATTCTAACAGTATCGCTCACCGTAACGACTTGAAAACATCAATGTCTACATGAACTCTGAGGAATCTGGACCACCCACCTTTTTCTAGACTAACATCAATACATCTCAGCGTTCCCAATTTTCTTCCAATTATCTCCGTATAAGCCTGGGTTCGCATTCCTAGTGGAAGATCATATATCTGTATCCAAAATGAAGCCTTCTGGAAAATGTATTCAGTTGGCATCAACCGACCATCATAGTGCTGCATCATTAGAAGTTGCTTATCAAAAAACCAAGGTGATCCATCACAGACCCTGCTCTTGTCTCCCTTAGAAGAAAATTTGAAAAGAAACATGTTCTTCTCCAACTGTGTGATGTCAACCGGTTTTGATAATCTCCACACCAGTCGCAGTGTTCGCATCATAGCATCAGCATTAAAAGGTCCTGAGGTTAAAAGCTTTCCCACCATCCAATTTTCTTCCTCATTACTCCGCTCTGCATGGTGTTCTTCCGTAATCACTAAATCCTCCTCCTCCTCCTCTGTTAGTTTCAAATTCTTCCATAATTCCTGTATGTCATCTGCCATCTCTCCCGAACCAACTAAAACTATGAACTAAAAACTTAAAACTATGAATCCCTAAGGAAATTGAAGGAAATCCTAGAGATGGTAATCCACTTGTTACTAAACAAAACTAAGACATTCTCACAAGAACCCTAGGCTCAAGGAGAGACTCTTGCTTTAAGGAGAGACATTCTCACAACTTTGGACTTGGATTAAAGACCATTTGACCTAAATTTATAAAACATGAACAAAATGAGGTGAACTATAGGCAAATTTTTTTCAGTTTTTATTTTAAAATTCAAAAACAAAAACTGCCAATCAAAATCCAAAACTACGACAAACCATTCAATGCTCACAGTGCACAGCATTAAAAATAGAAAGGGCACTGTTGCACAACATTATTAAAAATAGAAAGGGACCTAGTGCACAACATTAAGAAGAGCATCTAAAAAGAAAAAAAAGAGTGTTCTCTTATATTGCTCTCTGCAATAATAATAAATAAAAAAAAAGGCTGGAGGCAATTGAACAATATCGTTCTATGGTTTTGTTCCTGATCAGTGAATCAAGCTACCGAACTCACCTGCAAGTGTAGGTATTTAAGTTTTACAATCAGTTATGATTTATATATATTGAAATAGATATGTATTATTTCTATCGAAGAGTTTTCCAAAACCGAAAACAGCTTCTGCAGAAAGAAAATTAACTAGCTAGACCGGAATGAGATGCAAAATTTATTTTTGAAAAGAACAAAGATCGATTGTAGTGAAGCAAAGTTTGAGCCTACTACGTTTTCAGTTTTTAGGCCAACGAAAACACAGCTAAACACGCATCACAAAGAAAATGCAAATCAACTAGAGGGACTTTATTCTGCATAAGAAATATTAATGCAGGAAACCAGATCCAAAATTTTAAATTACTGTCGTGACGTGATCTCATTTTGGCATCCCAAGATTTGCATGTCAAATGGATTTTTAGTATTTCAAAATCTCAATGATCACTGGAAATGGCCACGTGCTGTTTCTTACAAAACAAGGGAAATTAAAATGCAATTGCTTGGCAAAAGCAACCAGCTATAGCTATATCCCACTGACGGAAATGGGGGCCATATGACCGCCAATAACATCACTCTGAAGCACCAAAAAAATATATATATATATATATATATTTCATTACAACACCAATATTTTATTTTGTGCTGACTAAAATGTGCTAATAGCACAAAATTTCGCGTATCCTCCTCCGAAATTCTTCGGTCTCATTGTCCCACTCCATTAGTTAACCACCACGTGCAGTAAGCGAAACCTGCATCCTATCTGAATCAACCGCAAGCTGAAGCTGCCAGGATGGCAATGAAATGAAGTAGTCCGAAGCAAATCTTAAAATGATTTAAGGGTTAGAGATGACGATTAACAATTTTTAGCATGCCACGTGTCGGTCAACATGTGGGTCTCAAAGATGTCACTTTTTTTAAAAATATATTAAATAATTAAAAATAAAAGACTTGAATTTAAACTCAAAACTTACATTGCATCACAATTTATCTTAAGCTACTAGCTCCTGATTATTGGCACCATAGATGTCACTCCGCCAGCTTATAAAAGGCTGCCTCTGATCAACTTCATTATAACAAAACACAGCTTGTAGTCTAGCTAGCAAAAACTCTTACGTCTTGCATTAATATCTCCAAAGCAGCTCTAATTTGCAGCAATACCCACTTGCTTTATTGAAATGAGAACCACCGGAGACGATGAGCGCCCATGTCGGGTGGAGGTTCCTCCTTCAAGGCCATTTCTCAAGTCTTTACGAGTAACTCTCAAGGAGACTTTGTTCCCTGATGACCCTTTTAGGCAGTTCAAGAATCAGCCTACTTCGAGGAAGTTTTTGCTAGGATTTCAATACTTTGTACCAATCCTGGAATGGGCTCCTCATTACAATTTCGACTGCTTTAAGGCTGATCTGATTGCTGGTATCACCATTGCCAGTCTTGCAGTCCCTCAAGGGATAAGCTATGCAAGTCTGGCTAGCATACCACCAATTATTGGACTTTGTAAGCTCTTTTTTTTTTTTTTGCCTTTTTAACAATAACCATTTGCTTTATCTAGTAGAAAATACGAAATCATGAACCTGGAATGCAGATTCAAGCTTTGTTCCGCCGCTGATATATGCCATGTTCGGGAGCTCAAAACATATGGCAGTGGGGACTGTAGCTGTGGCATCCCTTCTAATATCTTCGATGCTTGGCGACGAAGTTAGCCCTACTGAGGACCCCAAGCAATATGTTCAGTTAGTCTTCACGGCTAGTTTCTTTGCTGGAGTTTTCCAAGCTTCCCTCGGCATCTTAAGGTAAACGAATTTACAATTTGTCTTGCTGCTTAAATTTAGTTAAGTTTACAAGTAACCAAGGCCTTAGTTAAAAGGTTAGTTTTGGACAAAGACTGAAGATTTATAAAAAATAAAAAAAAGAGTAATTAGGTATTTGGTTTCCCAAAACAAACACAATTCCCGATTATGATGATTACATGGAGCTAGCTAATTAATATTAAATATTGTAGACTTGGGTTTATCGTGGATTTCCTATCGCATCCAACCATAGTGGGATTTATGGGTGGAGCAGCCACGGTTGTCTGTTTACAGCAATTGAAAGGGATGCTTGGTTTAGTCCATTTCACTCATGAGACTGATATTGTATCCGTCATGCGCTCAGTTTTCAGCCAAGTTCACCAGGTTTACAGCCATTTCCTTAATTTTTAATGCGTAAAGACATTTTTTTAGAATGAATTGTTCTTATATTATTGTAAATATTGTAATATATAGTTAAGGTGTTAATTATATTTGTGGTGGTTGCAGTGGAAATGGGAGAGTGCTGTCCTAGGCTGTTGTTTCCTCTTCTTTCAATTCTTGACAAGATACTTGGTAAGTAAATAATTAACCTCTTTGGCTTCTAATTAATTAATCTTCATTTACAAGTAATTAAAATTCTTTTTTATGATTAAATATCTTAAATTGCCTGGTGAAGCGACAGGAATTTATCCAAAGATGAAAACTTGGAATAGCTATGAAATATGTAGATAGATCGACGCACGACTTCCAAATAATATTTCCACAAATAAAGACTGATAAAAACCCAAAAATATATATTTGTCATAATTTGTATATTATTTGTTTAAGATCCGACTTATTTATTAATATCGTAGACATATATATAAAATGATGGATTTATAATATATAAAAAAAGTTTTATCATTTTTCCTAGTTTTTTTGGTTTCCGGATTAAAAATTTTATATATACTCATTGGTCCGTGTACTGTAGAGCAAGAGAAAGGCAAAACTTTTTTGGATAAGCGCCCTAGCACCGCTCACTTCTGTTATTTTGGGAAGCCTTCTCGTTTACCTGACGCATGCAGAAAAACATGGCATTCAAGTGGTTAGTATCTCTTTCTCTGGACTAATATATTTTTAAATGCTTAATTATGTTATGATACAGTATACCCTAGCCTCTAATCGTATATGTCGGTCCCAAATATCTTACAAGTTATGTTGGATTTCATTATCAGTGACAATGGTTTCATCTATCGTAGTAACATATAGGATATTATCTATGATTTTGATAATGCATGCTAAAGCAACAGTGCAACAGGCTAACTGATGTCTCTTTTCCCATCAACACTGGAAAGAGTAATTTTCAAGTAAATTCTAAGAAAAACCCAAGAGCTTTGAACTTGAATACAAATTGCATGTCATGAAAAATCCAAATGATCCCTTGTGACAGAAAATTATGTGGCAGGAAAACTCTGCAGACTGAGGAGATGAGCTTTATATTAATTTTATGATATGATACGTAATATCTATGAAATTTTTGTCGGTTTTCTCTGTAGATCGGCCACTTGAAGAAAGGGTTGAATCCGCCGTCTGTGACTGAGCTGACTTTCGGGTCACCCCATTTAATGGCAGCAGTTAAAACAGGAATCGTCATTGGTGTCATTGGCCTTGCTGTGAGTAATCTCATCATCCATCAACCTTTTTTTTTTTGAAAAATTCAATACCCCATTTCCTGTGCCAATAATGAATAAACCACACCATCGTTTGCCTCGTCCCAACAACATGCTTCCCAGCAGTCCTCCTTGACATTGGCACGTCATCGGTCATCATTTACGTAAAAACCAAGAGTTGGCTTTGTCTAAGACATGTCAGCCTTGTAATTGGTGGGACCCAAATGTTTGGCTTTGCGCAAATACTTTTGATTTTCCATCGTATCTTTTTAGATATTAGACACCTCCAGGCTACAGCTAAAGGATAATTCTGTTACTCGGAAATCAGCAATTAATTTTGTTCAGATTTGCGTGTTGGTTTGGTGGTTAATTGTGATAAATATTATGCAGGAAGGAATCGCTGTCGGAAGAACCTTTGCCATGTTCAACAACTATCACATTGATGGAAATAAAGAGATGATAGCCTTTGGGTTGATGAACATTGTTGGCTCTTGCACTTCTTGCTACATGACTGCAGGTACTGATGGGTTTGGCCATATAAAATATCCATAACAATGGACTTTTTTTGCAAGAAGCTTTCAACTTATTATAATTTGCGGATCCTGGCTGTGGCTGTTGTTTCAGGACCATTTTCTAGAACTGCGGTGAACTTCAATGCGGGATGCAGAAGTGCGGTCTCCAACATTGTCATGGCAGCGGCAGTGATGATCACACTGTTATTTCTAACACCATTGTTCCATTACACTCCTCTTGTGGTGCTTGCTGCCATAATTATAACTGCCGTGACTGGCCTGCTTGACCATGAAGCTGTCATGCACCTATGGAAAATTGACAAATTCGACTTTTTCATCTGTATGGGGGCATTTCTCGGCGTCCTCTTTTACAATATTGAGCTCGGTTTAGTCATTGCGGTCAGTAGAGTTAAACATTGCAACATCAAAACCAAATCAGGTTGTACATGATGAAATCCTTGATAGTCTGATACAACTTCTATTACCACTGCAGATCACTGTTTCCTTGCTAAGGATTCTTATATATGTGGCGAGGCCTAGAACACATGTCCTAGGCAATATTCCGAACTCTGGTATCTATAGAAGTATGGATCATTACAACATTGCCAACAATGTTCCTGGGGTTCTCATACTTCAGATAGTGGCGCCTGTTTACTTTGCCAATGCAAGCTATCTAAGAGAAAGGTAATCAAACACTTGCATAAGCTACTTGACTTGGTTAGGAATATTAAGATGATTACTATATAATTCATCTTGCAACTGTCTTTTTTCCAGGATCTCGAGATGTATATATGAAGAGGAAGACAGGTTAAAAGCTGCAGGAGAGACAAGCCTACACTATGTCATATTGGATTTGAGTGGTAAGTGAATCACAAAAACATAATAAAAATAACAACTTACATAAAAAAATACTATTTCTAACCATCTATCCAACATATTTTTCAGCCGTAGGTAGCATTGATACCAGTGGGATCAGCATGCTCGAAGAAGTCAAGAAGAATATTGATAGAAGAGGATTAAAGGTATAAATTAACTATTTCTGCCACAAATTTCGTTTTCAGAGTTCTTCTCACGTCCAAATTGTTTGCTTAAATGACGTGTATTGTCATTGATTTCAGCTTGTATTAGCTAATCCACAAGGTGAGGTGATGAAGAAGATGCACAAATCCAACCTCATCGAGATGATCGGTGAAGAATGGATCTACTTGACAATAGTAGAGGCTGTCACAGCATGTAATTTCATGCTACACACAGGCAAGTCGAATCCTATTGCAGTTGACCGTAATGCAAAAGATAACAATGTCTAAGATATAATCAATTAGACGAGTGGATTTCTCGAAGCTAACCAAACAGAGCTTTGCGGTTATCATCCACCTTTTTTGGCTGACGAAGAAAAGGAAAAGAGGAGAAATTTCTGAGTAAATGCTTACGAGTGTAAAGCTTTGTAATAACTGAACATGGAAGATCCCGGCATAAGGATCATTCCCTGCTTATCTAATGTTTCTTTTAGCCAAAGTGATTTGCTTATCTGATGCTTACTAGTGGAATCAAAGCAATTTTGCACAAACTACCATGGTCAGAAGTGTAAACGAACAGAGCAATTTTGCACAAACTACCATGGTCAGAAGTGTAAACGAACAGAACGTTTAATGAATCATTTGTGAATCCATTCGATTTTTGTTTGTTTATATTCGTTTATTAAGCTTAACAAACAAACACGAACAACATTTTTGTATTTGTTTATTAAATGAACCTAACATGAACAAAGATGTAATTCGTTCGTTTTTGTTCGCGAACATACTCGTTTATATTCGTTTATTATTCATTCATTTAAATTATCATTTGTTGTTTGTTTGTTGTTCGTTCATTTATATTCGTTTATAACTCGTTCATTTAAAGTATCATTTGTTTATTATTCATTCATTTAAATTATCATTTGTTGTTTGTTTGTTGTTCGTTCATTTATATTCGTTTATAACTCGTTCATTTAAAGTATCATTTATTATTCATTTGTTATTTACTAAAATTATTTATATTATATAAGTTATACAATATATATCCCATTTTTAAAACATTAACCTAACAATTTAATACCTAATTCTTAAATATATTTACACAACATAACTTTGCTAGCTTAAAATATTAATAAAATATAATAATAAAATAATTATAAAATGAATTAGTTAATTATGCTTAAAATAATTATTTTTTTAAAATTTTAAACATAATGTATTGAAATTAAATTAATAAGAGTTTTATAATAAATTTAGATCTTATTCTTATCTATTAACCATATATATATATATATATATATATATATATATATATATATATATATCCTATCCACTGTCAGTGAAGTTTTTTAACTCCACAAGCTGGATTTAGATGATGACACATGTCTCATTTTGTTTTTTTTTTTAATATTTTTAAAAGACAAATGTCATCATCCAAACCCCGCTTGTGGAGTTAAAAAACTCCACTGACAGTGGATAGGATAATAATCTTATATATATATATATATATATATATATATATATATATATATATATATTACACATATGAGTATACACACACACACGATACTTCAATATATGTATATTAATATATGTATATGATACATATTGTACTTAAAATTGTAATTATCAATTTTAATAAAACATTGCTCACTTAAATTGTGTTGTATTTAAGATATCGTGTTAAATGATTTTAATTTGCATTTAAAATTTAATCTTTATGTAAGATTTTTAATATTCAATATTTAGTTTATTATCATGAACACTTGTTCATGAACATGTGTTCGTGAACGTGTTTGTTTAGTGATTTATAAACACTTATTCGCAAATGTGTTTGTTTAAATGTTTACGAACATATTTGTTTACATGTTCGAGAACGCGTTCGTTTACATGTTCACAAATGTATTCGTTTAGAACGAATGAGCTTATTCACGAACATTGACTAACAATCCCTACTAAACAAACGAACGAACACGAATACAAAAATCTAATTCCTTAACGAACACGAAGAAACACGAACAGCACTAAAACACAAACGAACAAATAGCACTAAAAGACAAACGAACAAACAAAAACATCAGTTCGTTTATTCATGTTCAGTTCGTTTACAATCCTAACCATGGTCCCAAAAATCATGGAACATGCAGATTCCTTGCTCTTCATATATGGTTCCAGCAGGTTTATGATCAAGAAGGACCTTAGAAACAATGTCAAATGATAAAGAAGGTGGCAACAAAACATAAAAGCATAAATGAATTGTTATGGTCTGATAATAGTAGAATATAAAAGGTAAGCAGCAGGAGAAATATGTGCTAAAAGAATTGATGCATAAATCAGAAGGAAATGAGTGAAAACTACAGTAGCCTACCTTCTTTTGATCACTTTCTACAAATGATTACTACACAATAATATGCTCTACGCCAACTAGCTTTGTTGTTCTTCCAACAAGCAACACAAGTATGGAACCAAAATCAAGCATATAACCACCCCAGAGCTGAAACCCATGAAAACCAAATACAATAGCAATTTCACCCATAAAATGCAATGACTCAAAGAGGCCTAAAAGCATCTTTAGGAATTTTCGAAATCAAGAATACAAATGCTATGTGACTTTGAAAAGCATATAGTCACAAATTTTCACATATAAAAAGAAATTCATATCCACCTCAAAGCAACAAAGATGCACACTATGCTGTCGGTTCTTTTCTGAATATGTGAACCTTTTAATCAAAGTCCACCAGTTTGCCCAGCTATTTCCCTCAGCCAAAGACAAAGCTCATGAAGAATTGGACAGCTTTTCTTTGAACAGGCGTGGAAGCACTTCATGCGAACCTATATCCAGAACCTCTGGATCCCTGGAATATAAAAAGGTGTTAAGGCTCAAATCGTTTACAAAGAAGAAAAATTTCAGTAAAGGAGTAATCAATTTCATAAAATTTCACCAAAGCATATTTAATATATTATTTAAGCATTAGGATCAAATAGAGTAGATCAAGCATACTGATTTTCCATTAGAGACTTTTGAAAGGATTTTTCCTTTATGGTAGAAATCCAAACTTAAAAATTAAGAATCATGTAAAAGGAAACCAATAACTCCGCCTGTGTGAGTTAACGCAGCCGGTCCCAAGCCCGGGTAAAGGAGGAGGGTGGCAGCAGGTTTGGACAACCAGCCTTAAAAACTAGTCCAATCTCATGAAATGAACCAATATCAATTTAGATATTGGTTCATATAGCCTACCCCAATCTATTGGGATAAAGGCTCTGATGATGATGATGATGATGATGTAAAAGGAAACCAATGCTATCACTCTCTACCATTTCATCAGATAAAAAATAAACCGAGTTATAATCTGCAGCAAAGATATTAGTTTTTAAATTAATCTACCATCATAGAACATCTCTTTCCCAACCTCTAACTCATAAGGTGTGCAAAATATAGTGAAGAATCGGTACAAAAGCTCCATAAGGGAGCAAAATCTTCAAATAACATGCTGCAAGGGAAGCAAAATGCATGAAAATTGACAAGCCAGCTAACGTACACAGTCTCTTCCACTTGCAGTAATTAGGAAAGTAAAGTAACTTTTTCTTTTAACAGATAGAAATTTGAAGAAAATGAATTCTCCCAACGCAATTTCAGGGGAACACATTCATGCCACAAGTAACAAGCCATTTCTCAACCTTCATGGTTGTTTTTAGCAATTTAAAATACTAAAGTTGCATCGGTTAGCTACACCTTTAAGAGAGAGAGAGAGAGAGAGAGAGAGAGAGAGAGAACCTGCACAATGTCTTCCCCATCTCATTGGAACTTGAAATAAACCATAGTTTTCGCAAGAGCGGTGACTCAAATTGAACAAAAAAACCATCATGTTGCCCATGTCTCCACTTCCTTGACCCTTGACCTTTCCAAACCTGCAAAGATAGCATTGAAAGAAAGGTGCTTGTAGCCTAAATGTTGTATCATGCACTGAATAAACCATCAACTAAACTTGATGTAAATATGTGATTAGGTCTTTCAAGCATAACTTAGACTCAGAGATGGCAGGACTCTAATGAGTGAGCAGAATTGAACAAGACTATCTATCTGCTTTTTCCCCTGGATAAGCAAAAAGCATCCACCAACTCTGAACTTGCTCAAAGATACTGGGCTCAGAGCAGGAAATCTAACCCTAATGAAGTGACATTTATATCATTTAGCACTATACTTGAATTTTCATCAAAAAGTTTCCAGTATTTGTAATAAGATCAGTTAGTAGATCAAAGGTTAACCCAGCTATAAATTGTGAACCAGCCCTAATATAATAAACTTCACAAAATCAAGAAGAACTAATCTATTCCATGAAGAACAAATAGAGGATGAAACATAATGTGAAAAACAAGACATATACTTAGCTAGAACAATTAGCCTTAATTTTTAAAGATTATAAACTGCAATGAATAATAATAAGAACTATTATTCTTTTTCTTTTAATTACAGATAGATAGACAGATACGACCTTCAAAAAAATTACTATACCATAATTACACTCCTTGCACTGCAGAAAATGGAACACGGTGCACACCAAACACAGATTTTGCAAATTAAAGCAGCATTTGAGAGTATCTAAAAGCGACAGTTGTCCATAAGCTAAGTCTCTATGGCAATTTATCAAAAATATGAAGAAGTTACCTGTGGATAAGCTATGATACTTTTGGGTGCAACTATGCAAGCTGATAGAGCAAAGGAATCTTCAGCATATTGCCTAAGAAATGAAAAACAACTGCTGTGTGTATGGGGTGATTCAAACGCCTGGCACAAGAGGAAAGATGCAAATTTTCATTATATACACTGCAAACCATTTTTCTTTTAATTTGGTTGTAACATACAATATATAGCTATTTAATTCCTATTTCTAGGACTTGGTTGTCACATACAATACCTTGTCAATGTTGACAACTGGAGCATATTTATCGGTGTCGGTCTTCTCCTTATCAAGAAGGAAGTAGACTCTAGGATCCACTTTTGAAGTCTCATGCCATGATTTTACAGCTGTTTCCATTCTCTCAACAAGAAAAGAAAACATGTCTTTCCAACAATCTTCAGCTCCATACTTTTCAGACTGCAAAGGGAAAGGCCAATTTTTTTGTCAAGAGGAATAATGAAAGAATCCTCCTTATGACATCAAAATCCTACAGCAGTAGGTGAGAATTCTATAGAATAGTCTTAGCTAACAACCATTCACTAACGAGAAAAGAAAACAGAACCCATAATCAAACCAAATATCAAATGTTAGACTAAATTAATCTGATAGAATATAGTCCAAACATAGACAAGCAATACATAAACATAATGTAAAACAAAAAGTAAACAAGTTAATTATGCACGGACGCACATGTATATTGAGTGGAAATCATAACACTTTGCTCAATTGACTCACCAATTCAGATTTCAGTGTTTCCAAGCTTTTTGCCATATCTACATTGGATCGCAAGTTTTGCACCTCTTGAGCTCGCTTTTTATCTTTTGCAAGCTGGGAAAGCCTCTTAATTTTTCTTGATACTTCTGCACTTTGTTGGTTGTATTGCAAAGCTATTTGGAAGGCACCTAAAGCCTACAACATATGAACATTAGAAATATCAGCAGCATAAAACAAATACTATTGTCTCTTTATCAAATTTAGGAGGGAGCTAGGAACTTACATCCTCATATCGCTCCATGGCCTCTAATATGCATCCTTTCCGAAAATATCCCTAGAAATATACCAAAATAAACAAATTAAACAATTCAAATTTGATGACTAACAAAATGCAATCCCCTAGGCCCTACCATCAACACCAACCCAACCCCAATATATATATAAAAGACGAAGAAGGCAATACAGAAATCTACCTTTTCCCATTGAGGATTCAATGTGATTGTCATCTCAGCATCAGTCAGTGCTTTATTAAGTTTAACCAAATTCAGAAATGCAGCTGCTCGATTACTGGTTCAAGAAGAGAGAAGCACATTGAAATATAGCATTGGTGAAAAAAAGAACAAAACAAAAGAAATGAGGAAGAATACAGAGGTTCACATACAACTAAATATCAGGAACACGTAGAAAAGTAATAGTTCAAGAGAATAAAAACTAGTTATAGCAAATGAACCCACATTCATTAATAAAGGCATTAAATCAAATAAATAAAATCAGCCAACATGTTTATTTTAGAAGGGTTAACTTTCATTTATATGCTAGTTCTTATTGACCATACACCAATAGGCTATATGCGTGTCTTTTACGAGAAAATCATTTATTGCCATCCAATCAAGCAAAATAATTAAACAAAATTTCCAATAACAACCATTCTCACACAAAAGAATAAAAGTCCAAGCATACTGTTGCCCTGTATCATAGCAAAAAGGGAATGCAGAATGTTTTCTTTGACAGTTTAATGTAGCATATCAAATGGTTGATAAAACGAGATAACACCATAAATTTTAAAACAGGAGTAAATGTCTTAATTGTCAGGGATCTCAATGATTTTATTAAGGACATGATGTTCGAACCAGAGAAAGACTAAAAAGAAAAATAAAACAACTTCAAGTGGAACACAATGTAAAGCCTGCGAATCGAAGAAAACCCACTTTATCTAACAAGTAGGTTTTAACATCAATCCTGGATAGCATTTAACAAGACTCAAACAATAAGCAGTTTTACAACCAACCCTATGCATTAGATAAAACTCCCAAAGCCTCAATTAATCAAACCTGTAGTCATAAAATTTACCTATAAAGCGTAGGATTTGAAGGGTCTTGCTTAATGGCCTGGGTGTACAGAGCAGCAGCTTTGAGGTAGTTCCCAGCCTTGAAAAATTCATTCCCTTTATCCTTCAATGACATCTCTTCAGACCCACCTTTACCAGATCCTACCTCTTCTGCCATACTTTCCAATAACACAGAGATTCACACAAAGGTGCTATTTTAATCTCTCTTTAGACTATTTTTACTTGTTGTTTCTAGGGTTAAAGGTATACAGATGCTTTTGTCTATGGATGGTTTTGGAGTTTCTTTTACACACTGAAAACTGGTGGGGTTTAAAGAAGATCCTGCTTAATGGGGCTTTGAGGTGGAAATATGGGATTAGTTTTGTTTTGAGCAAGGAGTTATGGCAAGTGGTCTAGTCTGTGGTCCGGCCGTTCTCCAAGGAATCGATACTTTTGATCGTGACGGCCCGTACGTTCAGTTGAACAAATATAACACAAATAAGCCCAACAAAGGTGTTGAGACTTTAAGATTTGGGTTGTTTAATATTATAAAAGCCCATTATAAACTGGCTGATTGAAGCTTCAAACAAGCAGCCCATAACCTGGGCTCCAGCCTGTCTTCCAATGTTTCAACTAGAAAAGAGATTTCATCCAGCTTTTCAAACAAATAAATCATGCATCAATTAATAGAATCTGTTGTTGCACAAAACAACAACAAAGATATGCTGACGTAAATGGTCATAATCTGTCTCCACGTGTCTCCCAGAAGCTTCTGTAAAATAGTAAAAAGTCAGAGGGACGCAAGGGTGGTTCCCTGTGTAGACACTCCGATGCTTAAGTCAGCCTCAAGTTCTTAGGTATTGGGAAACGTAAAAGCCAGTAGTCAAAAATTAGGCAATAGAATTATACCTGGGACCTATTTATAGGCGAATATTTGAGATTAATTATCTAGGTTGTTTGCATCCTTTTACTAAGAGTTTGTTTCCCAATAGTACACATCTTCCGTGGATCTCGGAGTTAGCACGAGCCTGTCGCCGGCGAGAGACCCTGAGGTGCGACACCTTCCGAGCGGCAGAGGTCTGTCGCTATAACGAGCCGTGAGAGAGCCACGTGTCGTCTACGTGACGGCAGGAGATAGTATGTGGAGTCTGTCGCTTGCGACAGATACCCTATCGCAGGCATAGCTTCTCTCACCATAGGCCACGTGTAACAATGACCGTTTGCCGCGTGGGACCTCTGATGATCATTGGGCTTGGCCCAGTGTAGATAGACTTTTGCCATATCAATTGCTCCCCAGTCTCTTGTTGGATTATTCCAACCAAGAGAGTATAAATACGTGTCTTTGGGCCTTTACCCACTATGAATAGTTTTTCTGATTTTTGTGATTTTTCTTTGGTACTTTTTTTTGTAGGTGAAAAGCTCTATTCTACGGGAGGCGTGATCCAACGAGACGTTTGGCATTCTCTATCGCAACTATATAAGGCCGCTGGGATCCACCGAAAAGAGATAAGAGAAACCTCTGAATCAGCAGTCTATCACCCGGTTCCCAACTCTCTCGCCAAAATAGTCTATCGCCAGAAGGAGTCTTTCGTTCATCGAAGTGTCAGTAAGTATTCATCTGTCGCCTAACTTGTATCCTTACGCCACCAGCTTTTTTAGGTGTTCTGCAGATATTTTCGTCTCCCGCGCGGTTTTTATGTCTTCCGCAGGTGTCTTAGTCTCCCATGTGAATGTTAGGTCTTCCGCAGGTTTTTCGCCAATAGGTCTGTCACAGTTTGATCTTCTGCAGGTGTTTCACAGACAGGTCTATCGCCAAAACAGGTTTGCCGTAGGTGTTTTGCTAATAAGTCTGCCGGCCCCCTTATTATTATTTATTATTATTATTTTTTATTCTTTCTTTTACCATGTCTTCACAGCGTCCGGGTAAATCTCTTAGAAAAGGCGGTGTTGAATGTACACTGACGAATGCGAACTTAGAGGATTTCAATACTCGTTTTCCTCTTCCCCCGGTTACAGTTATAGACTTCCAGCCAGTGGGGAATTTTCACCTGACCTAGTTAGAAACGGAGTAGCGGTGCATAGAGCGTCTTTACTTTTCGGTTTCCGTTTTCCGTTGCCCGAGTTTGGTATAGCATTCCTTAGATATAAAGATATAGTTCCTTGTCAACTTCATCCTCATGCATGGGCTCAGATAGTAGGATTTTCGGTGGTTTGTCACGGCTTAGGTATCGTTCCTACCGTCCCCCCCTGAGTGCTTTTTTCAGAGTCCGCGGTCTGCAAGGACTAATAACTTTTTCCCTCCAGCGGTTAACGGTTGATGAATTTCCCAATAACAAGATCTTTTCGGACCTTCCTAATAAATTGCGAAGCTTTGAAAGTGAGTGGGTCGTCGTCGAGATTCCAAATGATCTGCGAATTCGTACTGCATGGAACCGTGATACTAGCGACCACTTAAGGCGCTCAGAAAGGTTTAAAGTAGAGATCCTAAAAGACCAGTTTAGTGAACCTATACGATGAATTTGTTCTACTGGGGAACGTAATTTATTTTCCCTTTTGACCCCAGAGAACATTATAGCTGCTGGTTGGGGAGTAAGCCGAGCTGTTTTCGGGACTTCGAATATCCCCTCTAGCCTTCCTATTAGCTTGCGTGTGCCCGATGCCGGTCCTAGTCAACCAACCAGTGTTCCTACAGCCGAGACCTCTAACCCTTTAGGTCGCCTTGTGGATGAGTCTTCTCCGGATTCGAGAGACGAAACACCTGAGGTTGGGGGTACCAGTGGTCCATTAGAGGAGGATCTTGAATGGGCTCAGGGCAACGTTTTTGGGAGCCCTTTTGTTGACTTCCTAGCAAATCCTAATTTGGATAACTTAGAGGATCTTGGTGATCTTATAGGTTTCCCTTTTTCTTTACTTTATACATCTATGTGTGTGGTATTTCGGGTTTTAGGTTCGTTAATTGCTTCTCCTTGTATTATGCATATATGAACTTTTGCGATGCTATGCCCAGAAGGGAAGCCAATGCTTCTGCTGGAGCGGCTCCTCCTCCTCAGCAACAGTTATAGATCGGGGCCTCTGCTTCTAGACATCCTCGTGCTTCCACTCCTCCTCCCCCTACCGACGGATCTAGCCATACTGCGCAAGAGGCTGGAAGGAACAAGCGAAAGAGGCCCCTTATCCGTGATCGTAGCTCAGACAATCAAAAGAGCTCTGGGTTGCAGAGGAGCGAGTCGGCTCGACAAGAAGGTGCTTCTCGTGCTACCGAGGATCGGCCGGCCCCCCGTCAGCCTAGGCGCAAATTTAGGAAGAAATTGATCATTGAGGCCTCGATGCCCACAAGACCGATAGTGCCTAAGGTAGCTAATCCCACTTTGAAGCGCTACTTAGTTGATAGTGGAGTTGTCGTAGATGGCGAAGACTTCCAGACCTATCCCGGAGTAAATGATAATGGCAGCATTAAGGAGCCTGGGATAGTGTCTCACCTGGCATGGAGCACTATTCTTCCTCGTGACGAGGCGGGGCTGTTTCCTAATTTGACGGAAGTCGAGAACAACTCTGACTATCTCGCGATGAAGGTGATAGCGTCGTGCTTATATGGTAGTTGTATTTTTCTTTTTCTTTTGTCGGGTTTTTTAAGTTATTTTTGTTCTCTTGTTTTTCCAGTCGGCTCAGCAAACCGTGGCTGTTAATGCTCGTCATAGGGCCCTCAGGGAGAAAGCTGACAAAGACATTAGTGAGCTTCGAAAGGCGAAGATGGTGCTTCAGAATGAGGTTGTTCAACTGCGTCCCTACGTTGGTAAGGTTAAGGAACTGGAGAAGAAGAATGCGGAACTTGAGCTCAGGTTGAGGGAGGAACAGGCGAAGGTAGCCTCCCTTCAGGGATTTCAAGAAGCCTATAACAAGGAGGTGGAGGATCGGGACACCATGAGGAGGGAGCGAGATGAGACCGCCGATGAGCTGCAGAATTTGTTGGATCGACAAAAAGAGGTCCGTGCCGAGGTTGTTCGCGAATACCGCCTATCTCAACACTGCTATGAAAAGAAAGAAATGCTTGCGGCGGGATTCATCAAGTATGGCTTCTACTTAGCCCGTTCTTGGTTAGAAAAGAACCGACCTAATGAGTCTTTTCCCGAACTTCTTTTCACTGAAGAGGCCCAGTATTATGAAGCTCCTTCCTGGATCAAATACGAACCTGACTCATTAAGTTCGGACAATTATATAGAGGTGGGAGCCGCAGATAACCTGGACAATCTTGAGGGTCCATGGCCTCCTCGACGGCCACGTAGCCGTCCCGAACCTACTGGGCTACGTGACCGATCCGGCCCTTTAGTGACGCATGATGAGCCTGAACCGATCGAGGGCGGGCGACCAGCCTGAGTCCATCGAGGCATAATAGGGTTGGACGACGACGAATTCCAAATTTCTGACTCTGCAATCGTTGATCCCGTGTCAGATAGTGCGGTTGTGATTGATCCTTCAAGTAGTGCTCCCTCTCTCGGGATGGCCTCTTCAGTTCCTCAAGAGCCTGATTCTTCGACTCTTCATGCTCCTGATCCTCCAGTTGTTGAAGATTCTGGTGCTAACGCTCCTGATCCTCCAGTTGTTGGAGACTCTGGTGCTAACGCGGCATCTTCTTAGCTGAACGACCTTGTCCTCAGCCTAGATTAGGGTATTTTGTATTTCCTTTTGCTTGTTTTACTCAATGTAAAGATTCGTTCTTCAATGAAAAGTACAGTTGCTTTCTGTGGTTTTTCTTCTTTTCTTTGAATGAATATTTCGCACTTGTAACTGTTATACCACTATTCTTTAAACTGTTATATCACAAAACTTTACAGAACAACATTAAGGTGTTAATAGTAAGCGTTCTTTTACACCATACTGCTCCCCAAGTTCTGCTTTGAGACGGTGTTATAGTCCGAGGATGAACTTTTTCTTGAGCATTTTTTGCCCTTTTTTTTTAACACTTGTTATATTTGATCATTCAATAAGCAAAAATATACATATTTAATTATAGTGTAGATGTATTATAACGTACCTCGTAACAACATATTTTTGTGTCCATTTCGTCTTATCGCTCAAGGACTTATTTATGTCGGTTTCACGTTTTTTCGCTTACGGTCTTATTTATACCCATTTTGCGTATGCTTCTCGCTCAGGGACTTATTTCTGCCGGTTTTACGGCCTTATTTATGCCCATTTTGCATATGCTTCTCGCTCAGGGACTTATTTCTGCCGGTTTTACGGTCTTATTTATGCCCATTTTGCGTATGCTTCTCGCTCAAGGACTTATTTCTGCCGATTTTCCCTCGCTCAGGGACTTATTTCTGCCGATTTTACGGCCTTATTTATGCCCATTTTGCGTATGCTTCTCGCTCAAGGACTTATTTCTACCGATTTTACGGTCTTATTTATGCCCATTTTGCGTATGCGGCCGATTTTACGATCTTATTTATGCTCATTTTGCGTATGCTTTTCGCTCAGGGACTTATTTCTGCCGGTTTTACGGCCTTATTTATGCCCATTTTGCGTATGCTTCTCGCTCCAATTCCTGTTAATACATAGACTGTCTAACAAATTGAATTAGAAAATATAGGAAGCAAATAACTGGCTTTATTCAGGAGTCAGATGATCTTAAAACAAAAATACTTTGCGAAGTAATAAAGTAATAGATGGGAAATAAATACAAAAATTGTGGAAAGTGTACAACTTTTTACTGCCAGTATGGCTTAAGGTGGTTGGCATTCCAAGTTTTCAAGATCTTCTTTCCCTGTAAGGTCTCCAAGATGCATGTGCTAGGTCCGATCATCTTCCTGATTCTGTAAGGTCTTTCCCAATTAGCTCGGAGTTTTCCATCCTCCCTATGGGCGTTTGTAATCGCCTACTTTCTTAGTACCAGGTCTCCTTCCTGCAGTTCTCTGTTCTTAACTCGTGCGTTGTAATAGGCGGCTATTCTTCGCTGGTATGTAGCCAATCTCATTTTTGCCGTGTCTCGCAATTCATTGATCAGGTCTAGATTCTTCTTTAGTCCCTGAGAGTTAACTTCTTCGATGTAAGGGACCAATCTAGGTGACTCAGCTCCAATTTCAACTGGGATGAGGGCTTCAGTCCCATACACCAAATTGAATGGCGTTTTCCCTGTTGATACTTTGCTTGTCGTTCTGTAGGCCCATAGGACACTAGGGAGTTCATCTGCCCATGCTCCCTTCGCCTTATCCAGTTTGGTCTTCAAACCATGCAGTATAGTTCGGTTGCTCACCTCGGCTTGCCCATTAGCTTGAGGATAAGATACAGAGTAGATTCTTAACTGGATGCCTAGTCCTTCACAGAATGTTCGAAATGCGTCACAATCGAACTGTTTCCCATGGTCCGCGTTGAGCACTCGGGGGATCCCAAAATGGCAAATGATCTCCCTCCAAACCATTGCTTCCACCTTTTTTTCAGAAATTGTAGCCAAAGGTTCCGCCTCTATCCACTTGGTGAAGTAGTCTATGGCTACGAGCAAATATTTCCTCTGTCCTGTGCCCAAGGGAAAAGGTCCCAGGATGTCTAACCCCCATTGTGCGAATGGCGTCGGTTGAATAGTACTTTGGAGGGTCGAGACAGGTGCAGTGACTATAGGGGCGAACTTTTGGCATTTTTCGCACTTTCGCACCTTGTTAGTGGCGTCCTTTTTCAGGGTAGGCCAATAAAACCCCGCACGTAATATTTTCGTGGCCAAGGCTCGAGCCCCTAGGTGTTCACCGCATATCCCCCCATGAACTTCAGCCAGGGTATACTCAGCCTGTTGAGGTCCTAGACACTTTAGCAAAGGCATAGTAAATCCACGTTTGTAAAGTTCTCCATTTACCACAGTAAATCTTGCACTTTGCAATTTCAGCCTTCGGCTTTCATCTTTGTCAGTTGGGAATGTGCCTCCCAATATGTAGTCTTTGATTGGGCCTTTCCAATCACCTCCGACCTTGACGTCGCAGACATCCTCTTCTTCGATACTTGGCCTAGCGAGTGATTCCGCTTTGACCATACCGCATTTTAGTCCTCTTGAGGAAGCCAACTTTGAGAGGGCATCAGCATGGCTGTTCTCGGATCGGTTTATCTGGGTCAGTTGAAAGTTCTGAAACAATTGTGCCAATAATCGCACTTTCTGCAGATAGGGGACCAAAGTCGGTTCTCGTGCTTCATATTCTCCCGAGAACTGGTTGACCACTAATTGCGAATCGCTATGGGCCATCAGATTGCTAGCTTCTAGTTTCTCAGCCAATTTCATCATAGCTATTAAGGCTTCATATTCAGCTATATTGTTCGAGCTTGGGAAATTGAAACGTAGGGAATACTCATAGGTTTCCCTTTCGGGTGAAGTTAGCACAATTCCAGCTCCGCTACTGTCCATGTTGCGAGCTCCGTCAACAAATAACTTCCACCAAACTAATTCTGTATCTGCTTGAGTCTCCCGACCAGTGCATTCTACAATAAAGTCGGCTAGCGCTTGCCCTTTTATTGCTTGACGAGGTTGGAAGTGTATATCATATTCACTTAATTCAATGGCCCATTTCGTTAAGCGTCTAGAATGTTCTGGTTTCTGTAGTATTTGCCTTAAGGGCTGATCTGTCAGGACATTCACTGAGCGAGCTTGGAAGTAAGGTCGTAACTTTTGAGTCGCCATCACCAAGGATAGAACTACTCTTTCGACTAAGGGGTATCTTGCTTCGGCATCTAGCACGACTTTGCTCGCATAATAGATTTGACAATCCTTGTCTCCTTCTTTTCTCAGTAAGACTGCACTTACGGCCCTCTCTCCTACGCCGAGATACATGAGGAGATGATCTCCGTGTTGTGGCCGAGACAATAGCGGCAACTCTTTCAAGTAATCCTTCAACTGCTCAAAAGCACTATTGCACTCTTCTGTCCATTTGAAGTCTTTTCCGGCCCTTATCGCTTTGAAGAACGGCAAGCTTCTTTCGGCTGATTTAGACAAGAAGCGGTTCAAAGCAGCTATCCTCCGTGTCAACCTTTGAACCTCTTTAACAGTACTGGGTGGTCTCATGTCCAGGATGGCTTGGACCTTCTCGGGATTAGCTTCTATCCCCCAATTAGTGATCATGAATCCCAGGAATTTTCTGGATCTCACCCCAAATGAGCATTTATTGGGGTTCAATTTCATTTTGTACTGCCGCAACACATTAAACACCTTCGTCATTTTCTCGGCGTGAGACTCTTCCCTTCGGCTTTTTATAATCATGTCATCAACATAAGCCTCCATGGTGTTGCCCAAAAGGTCTTTGAATACCTTGTTCACCATGCACTGGTAGGTTGGCCCTACGTTTTTCAGACGAAACAACATTACCTAATAGCAATATGTTCCACTATCGGTAATGAATGAGGTTTTCTCCTCATCTTCTGGATGCATCATGATCTGGTGGTATCCCGAAAAGGCATCTAAGAAGCTAAGCAGTTCATATCCACAAGTTTCGTCTACCATCTTGTCGATTCGAGGTAGTGGATACGAATCCTTAGGACAGGCCTTGTTCAAATCTGTGAAGTCTACGCACATCCTCCATTTTTCGTTGGCTTTCTTCACCATCACAACATTAGCCAACCATTCTGGATAATTCACTTCTCTGATAAATCCTGCCTGCAATAACTTTGAGATTTCTTCGTTTATAATTCGCTGCCTTTCCGGAGCAAAATTTCTCTTCTTTTGCTTGATCGGTCTTGCTCCTGAGACTATGTTTAACCGGTGACAAGCAACATTAGGATCAATCCCGGGCATATCTGCTGGGGTCCATGCGAAAACATCAGCGTTTTCTTTCAGGCATCGAATTATTTCTTCTTTTGCTCTTTCAGACAAATGGCTCCCCATATACACCACCTTCGTTTCATCTTCTCTATCTACTTGAACTGGTTCCGTCTCTTCATCAGGTTTTGGCTTAGACGGTTTTTCAATCGTAAGGGTTTCCTTCCTTTGAATCCCCTTACATGTGGTAGACGCGATATTACACATCCTAGCCTTCCTTTGATCTCCTCTCACTTGTCCGACACCACGGGGGGTTTGGAATTTCATTAACAGATAACAGGGGTGTACTACCGCTCTCATATCATTCAATAATGGCCGCCCGAAGATCATGTTATACGCAACCGACGTTGCCTTCACCACCGTAAATAACACTTGTCGAGTGACACACTTCGGGCTTTCCCCCAATGTCACAGGTAGCTGAACTGCACCTTCGACCTTCACTTTTTCTCCTGAGAAGCCATACAATGATGTGGGTACTGGCTTCAGTCTATCATTCGAGATGTTCATTTTCTCAAAGCAACTCCAGTATATCAAATTCACCTAACTTCCATTATCAACCAGGATGCGACTCACTGGATGCTTTGCTATCACTGTCGAAATCACCATTGGGTCATCATGGGGGATCATTACATCTCCTCTATCGACTGGCGTAAAAGTGATGGGCTCTTCATCATGCTTTTCTTCCATTACCGAGTTAACTTGATAAGCTTGTCGAGCGTGAGACTTTCGAGACGAGGAAGATGAACCAGCCAACGATTCACCCCCGGATATCACATTAATAGCAGGCTTTGTGGGTTCATTATCTTCTTCTCTATCCCTTCTATCTGTTCTCCTGTCATTTTCTCTCCTGTTACCATCATTTCACCTTACAGTTCCCCTATTTTCACCTCTTCCGTCTCTAGAGTTGTCTCTAAAGTAATTTCCTCTGCCTTGTGCGGGATAAGTGTTTCTGTTGCTTTTCCACACAAACCGATTTATCTTTCCATCACGTACTAGTTTCTCTAGCTGATTCATTAAATCCCTACATTTTTCTGTCGGATGCCCATGTGTTGAATGGTAGTTACAGTAAGAGTCTGTGTCACGGCCCATAACCCCGGATGTTTTCCTTGGGAACCGTATAAGACCTGATCCCTCAATAGCAGCTAACACGGAAGCTCGAGATTCAGTAAGCGGGGCATAAGCGGTATATTTCATTGTAGAGGTTTTGTCAACCCTCCTCGACTGACTAGAGGATGCTTCGGGGACTTCTCTTCCTCGTTTCCTTCCTTCCTTAGATTCTCCATTACCCACCATTTTCATTACTTCTTCTTGGGTGACGTATTTGTTGGCCGGGAAAGTAGGTCCGAAATCGTAATGGGCTGGTCTAGCGACAAGGATTCTTGCAGTTTTTCAGACCTTGTCCCTTGTAATATGGCTGCTACAGCTATACCAACTTGTAAGTCCCGCACTTCTAGAGTAGCATATCTGAATCGATCGACGTAACTCTTCAATGACTCCTTAACTCCTTGCTTGAGAGTAAGTAAATAAGTCGGTTCTTTCCTTCTCTGACTATTCACTGCGAACGCCTTAAGAAACTCATTTCAGAGTTGGTCAAAAGAGACAATAGACCCCTCAATCAGGTTATTAAACCACTTCATTGCATGCCCGGTCAGAGTTAGAGAAAAGGCCCTGCACATTATTTCGTCTTCCCATCCATGTAGTAACATCAATGCTTCAAATTCTGCATATGATCATAGGGGTCTGTCTTTCCCGTGTATGTAGTCATTTGTGGCATCTTGAATTTTGGCGGTAAGGGTTTCTGTAAGATGGTTGTGCAAAACGGTACTCTTCTCCTCTGGCTCTCCTCCGCGGACACCAATTTTTTCTGTTCGAGCACCTGTTCTATCATTTTCTTTATATCAAGTGAGGGAGTGATTTGACTCCTGGCGTGAGATGAATCGGGCAGGTCTTCGTCAACTATTTCTTTCCTTTTCCTTGAGGTGCATTAGTTCGCGCCATTTATGTACACCAAGTGAGATCGAACTCTGATCCGGCTCCCCAAATGCTTAGGTCATCGCCACCGTTCCTTCCAGCACCTCCAATACCAGCAATATTTGTCAAATCATGGTGGTGGGCGAAAGACCCTGCCGCTCGGTCGAAACCCTGTCGCCATGATGCCTGCCGCCCGACACCAGACACCTGTCGCCTAACATCCGGCACCTGCCGCATGAAATTTGGCGCCTGTCACCTGACCCCTTCCGCAGGTTCCAAATTTACGGCCTCATCATCTTCCCGCTGGGTCCCTGCGACAGGCACTCCTCTCCCCAGTCCTGCCGCCTCCTGGTGCATATCATTCTCTTCTACGAGAAGGTCCTCCTGTCGTAGAGAGGGATTAGCAATTGTCGCATCCTCCTGTCGCCCGTCAGCATGGGGCGGAGCCCATCAACTTGTTTCTCCCACCAAATTCTGTACGGCCGGCGGTAGACCCAATGCCGAGAGGACCCCTTTGAATAGATCTACCATGGCTTTCAACACATGAGCTGTTTCTTCACTCTGCCGCCTTAGGGCCTCGAATTCAGCTACAGATACAGTCATTCTCTCATCTTCTCTTTTCACCTTATTTCTATGGCGTATTGGCTGTTCAGGGGAACTCACGGAATTCTCATCATTGTCTGTTCTCACGTTAGTAGATCTAGTTTTCACCATCTTAAAAAGTTTTGATTGGCTTTTATACGTTTCCCACAGACGACGCCAATTGTTGTTGCACAAAACAACAACAAAGGTATGCTGACGTCAATGGTCGTAATCTGTCTCCACGTGTCTCCCAGAAGCTTCTGTAAAATAGTAAAAAGTCAGAGGGATGCAGGGGTGGTTCCCTACATAGACACTCAGATGCTTAAGTCAGCCTCAAGTTCTTAGGTATTGGGAAACGTAAAAGCCAGTAGTCAAAAATTAGGCAATAGAATTATACCTGGGACCTATTTATAGGCGAATATTTGAGATTAATTATCTGGGTTGTTTGCGTCCTTTTACTAAGAGTTTGTTTCCCAATAGGACACATCTTCCGTAGATCTCGGAGTTAGCACGAGCCTATCGCCGGCGAGAGACCCTGAGGTGTGACACCTTCCGGGCAGCAGAGGTCTGTCGCTATGACGAGTCGTGAGAGAGCCACGTGTCGTCTACGTGACGGCAGGAGATAGTATGTGGAGTCTATCGCCTGCGACAGATACCCTGTCGCAGGCGTAGCTTCTCTCACCATAGGCCACGTGTCCCAATGACCGTTTGCCACGTGGGACCTCCGATGATCATTGGGCTTGGCCCAGTGTAGATAGACTTTTGCCATATCAAAATCAAATATTCAAATGCAAATTATTAGCTTTAAATTGATAATTTCTTTGAAATAGCAATAATTTAAGTGCGTTTAGATGTGTTTTTATTAATTAAATTTGCTTTTAACTTATAAGTATTTGTCAAAGCAAAAGATTGTCTTCAAAAGTTATCTTCCAAGAGTTTTATTTGAAAATATAAGTCCATTTGATATTAACAAAAAACTTATTTTTTATTGGGTTTAACATTATTGGTTTTGAAAAAAAAAAAGTTTTTTTGGTCAAACTTGAAAAGGGACTTGAAAGATAGGAAATTTTCAATATGAATTACTAAACCTTTTTGTTCCTGAAAAGAAAATTTTGTTGAAAACTAATAGTGACTATTTTATTTTTTTATTTGTACTAATTATAAAGATTTAATATATAAATTATATACGTTTGGAAAGACTTTTGAGCTTACTTTCTAATGGATCAAATGAAATTGAAATCCAAATTATCTAAGAAAAGATATTGAATTTTTTACTAAAAATTGTGCAAGTTATTTAAAGCTGCACAAAGGATAGCTTTAAAATATTCTACGTAGGGATGTAAACGGGTAGGGTACCCGCTAGATTTGGGATACCCGAATCCGAACCCGATTACCTTTAATAATACCCTAATCCGATTAACTACCTGATTATTTTTATTTATGCTACCTGAACCCTAACCCTATAAAATATAAATACCCGTTTAACTACCCGAACCCTTTTAATTACCCATTTATTAAGTTAAAGTTTGATTTTTAAATTTAAAATTAAAATTAATTTTAGAATAACTTAATTAAAACATTATATTAATAAATTTAATTTAACTCACAAAAATAAATTAAAGTTAAAAATCATAATTATAATATATAATGATTTAATTTAATTAAATAAAACATTAATAATAAATAATTTATATATAAAAAATATAAGTATTGTATTAATTAATTATTATTTATAATCGGGTTCGGGTAGCAGGTACCCTAAGGTAACTACTCGAACCCTACCTTAACCCGTGACGGGTAGTAATTTCACTACCCGAACCCTACCCGAACCCGATTATACATTACCCTAATCCTACTTAAACGGGTCGGGTAGCGCCGGGTACCCATTTATAAGGTACCCATTGCCATCCCTAATTCTACGTCTTCTATATATTGATGCACATGTTAAAATTTATCGGTATGAAAAAAAATATTAGTCTAGTTTCCAAATTTTCAAAAGATCATGATTTTAAGTCTTGTAACACAAGATATAATCAATTTAATATGCATTGTGCAAACCTAGTATGCATATTTCTTTGGCTAGAAAGCAAAAAAGGATCGATTCCCTCCCATAGGCCATAGTGTTGTGTCAGTTATTTTTTTTCAATTTTATAGGGATTAATCCCCCTACAAGGTAAGGTTCATTCCCTCTGCCCATAGTGCTTCAAACGACTAGTTTTGGTGGCAACCAACTGTTTTTATTTCAAACAATAGTTTTGGTTACAACCAACGGTTTTTTTCTTCTCTAATTAAATTCCAATGGATCCAAAGGTTCTTTAATTATAAATAGAGCTTCTAAAACACCACTGGACTTAAGAGACATGATCCTAAGAGCATTTGAATTAATTGTTTCAAGAAAATTAAGAACATTCAAGTGTTTAGCGCTTAATTCTTTTAATCCTTGTGTCCATACTATATTCATTCTTCATTTGTTATCTCTTTATAGTCATTTGGCAAAAACAAAACATTTCATAGGTATTTCTACTTTGCATATCATTTATAAATTTTAAAACCTATTTAGGAAAAAGGGGCAAGGTATCCTCTTGAGTGATTTTGCGAGTTGTGTCAGAAAATCATTTTAGGGGATCTAGAGGTTCTCGCATAAACCTTAAAAGGTAGTGATTGTAAATGTTATACCTTGGCCTTGAAAGGTATTTGAAATCATAGAGGATTAAACTCCTTGGCAAAGGAAGCTAATGTTAGTGTATACCCTAAAGCCAACACTTGGCATGAGACATGAAGTCTTAACCACATGTGATCAAATATGGTAAGTGAAGTAAAAGATTCCCTTTACCATTTAGTACAAGAATAATGAGATTATTATATACTAAATAAGCAAAGCTCATGGAATAAGATGGATGTTGCAAAGGAATTATAAAAGGTTATAATTATAAGATTCTTATACATCAAAACTTTGTTCCTAAAACTATTCCTAGTTGATGTATCGTCAACAAAGGGCATTGATAATGCTTGCAGATCAGCGCATGTTAAGCCTCTTTACCTAGAAAGTTAAGAACTAACTAGTCTCAAAATTGAAGCATGTGATGTACTTGAAGATAACATGTGGGTGCTTATTAGGGAACAAATTCATTGAACATGACAACACATGAGAATTCCATTTGGTTGTATCAACTCAATTGTCTTAAAACTTTTTTACGTGACAATTGTGTAAGTGGAGTTTTTTCCCAAACCAAGGTAGTTGATAATCTTATTTCCTTAACTAGAATATTTTCAAACTTTATTCCTAAAACCGGGTATTCTTGCAAAATTTGACTCCACGTCAGCACGCTCCACCTCCCTTCAACCTCCCCCTTCCTTTTTTTCTGAAACAACCTCACATTTCTATATCTCCTGTAATTTAGTAAGTCTATACTGTAACTACATTTATTTTTCATTTTTTTTCTCTTGACTAACTCTTTACAAGTCTACAATACTTGTAATACTTGGAGTAAAATACCCACTTGCCAACTGCCAGACTCTTTGAATCATTGTCATTTATAAGATACTTTGAATGCTACTAAAAACATGAAATCACAAACTCTTTGCCTTTCACCTCCCATAAAAAATGAGCTCTTCCAGTTTTATTTTTTAATTTTTCCCCCCAATTATATCATTCTTTTTTTTATAATTATGTTTTTTGTCTCATATTTTCATTTTCTTTTCTTCTGTCTCCCAAATTTTAGGTTGCTTATTCTTGCGACTAAAGACCAAGAGTGCTCCCATTAGTAAGCAGCCTTCCCTTTCTTGCAAGTTGAAAATCACTTTTCTCGTAAGTCCATGAATACTTTGCAAAATTGGCTTCAATATATGGTCCTATCATGAAAATACATTTGGGATTCAAAATTTGGCTTGTACTCGGTTCATTTGAGATGCCAAAGGAAGTATTTAATGGTATGCCTTTGCTAGTCAAGAGGTGTTGTTGCTTCCTTTTACAGATCATATGGGTGAGAGTTGGTTTTTAAATCTGAAGAATTTTTATAGGAGATGAGCATAAAATTTGGAAATTTTTAGTTTCATTACCATAAAACAAATTATTTGAAGGAGACTAATTCATTTGAACCAGAATAATTCAAAGAGACTAGAAATGGGTACTTTCCTCACTTCAAAACTTCTTAAAAGTATATATTTATCATGATGGACTGAAAGAGAGCCATTTCCTTGCTTACATAAGGTGTATTTGCAAGTATGGCAGCCAAAATTTTTTAACCATGGAGTGATCCGAACTTGCCTTTTGTTATACACTTCTTTTTGTCGGGTTCTTCTTTTTGGTGCCTGATAACTATATTTTTTTTTTCTATTGGCAAAAGGGAATAGTGAAAAGAGCTATGGATGGTTACATCTGAAAAAAATGAGAATTAAAGAAGAAAAGTGATGTGGAATTTTTATGCTGATGTGGCTTAAAGTATCCCATTTAAGATAATAAGATTAAAAGTGCCCCTTTTAAGGAATAACGATTTTATTTTACCTTGATGAGAGTTTTTTCCCATAGGAGGATAGTTTAAAATTTTAATTCCCTGATGAGGGTACTTTTACACTTATTTCTTTAAAAGGGGTATTCAATGCCATGTCAGATTTTTTAAATTTTAAAATAAATAAAAATTTTAAAACTTAAAACACTATACGTTTAAAAGATCTTTTTACAAACTTAAAATCAATTATAAACCCTAAACACTACTTTTTTCTTCAATCTTAAAAAGACTGTAATCAATACATCTCTTCTTTCCTTCATCAAGAAATTCTCACTGTAAGCATCTTTAACTTTATAGTTATAATGTTGAATTATGACATAAACAGCAGTGATTTTTTGATGATAGATTCTAGGATTTTGCTTTTCATAGATATTTTTTTGATAGGAATGCTAATGGAGTTCTTTTGTAATTTTTTTTATCAATCCACATTTTTACACCTACAAATTAAAATAAGAAATCGGCCAATGGATACACTCAATATATGTCAATATGCATGCTTTAACAAGATTTTTGAAACATTGTTTACTTGAATGAATATGTAATGTGTGCCAGTAGTAGGTAGCCAAAAAGGCTGTTACAATTACGTGCATGAGAAAAATGTTAGGGAAGCCTTATTTGCTAGATTTAAGTACAATTTATGATTAGCAACAGGGGAAAACTTAGAAAATTTGTGGTCTTTTATTAAGGGAAAGCCTGTTGTATGTGACACAAAAGGGGATTTCGCTTTTGCATAACATTTGTTTGAATGATCACTAGTGCAACAGGAAATAATTTGGGTTTGTGGTTTCCGACTTGAGCAAAACCAATCTCTAGATTACTATAATGAAAACTGTGTGATATATCCCCATGAATACATCTCATTTGAGTTAAATATAATATGTTTAGTAAGAATTCTATAAAAGTTCTATTTAAAACAGCCCTAAGTTTATAGATAAAGTATAATTTTGATCATCAAATTTCAGAATATTTTTTGTTTGTTATTTTTCATACATATATATGTGATTTTTTTTTTAAATATGATTGTCACATTTTTATATTCTAATTCATTTATAATGATACATTCATTTATATTGTTGATGGCATTGAACTAATAAATATTTTTTAATGTTTTAATGTAAGTTGGTTATGTCTAGAAGAGAAATTCCAATTTTTTGTTATTGGAATGGTAGCATTACAGCAAGATCAAATGGCTTGTGCTATGATGACCCTCCTTTAAGAGCAATTAAAGTAAAGCGTAAAATGAAATTCAATAAGCTGTTAGATGAGATGTATCATGTTACGGGATTTGATAGAGAGCAAACACGACTAAATTTGGTTTGTCGGTACCCAACAATAGTGCAATCATCGATGATTAAGTATATTCACTTGCCTATTGTGGATGACAGCAGTGTAGATATCATGCTGGAAATTCCATCTATTCATCCCTATATCAGTAATGTTGAGTTGTATTTAGAACTGAATCGATCTTCATTAAACCTGCCGAACATGAGAGTCAATCCACCAGTTGTATTCCACTTGCTCAATTGCCAACACAAGACAATGACACATTGTTGGATCATGCTAATTTCAACCATGCTAATCATCCATTTCCACCAAGTAGCAATGAACCTACCATGGAAAGGCAAGATTCGATCATTGGTAATATTTTTGGATTCCCAAACTATGAAACTATTAGCTAATATGACAGAGATCCAAGTGTAAATATAATTGCAATAGAACAATTAGTTTCTTCTGAACCTAGTGATATATTCAGGGATATGAATGTGAATAATGAAGTATTTGAAGAAGAAAATGATGAACATGAAGAGCAAGAGGATTTTGAAGAGGTCAACTTAGAAGCAGATAGTACTTTGGAGGTGCCACGCCATGAGCTAGATATGCCATTCTTCACCAATATTAATCAAGTTGATGATGCTATTAATAGTAATTGGACACCACAAACCCAAAGTATTGCTTGGAATCCTGAGCATGAGTTGAAGAAAGGCTTAATTTTCCAAGATAAGGCTGAATTGAAAAGAGCTGTGCAGTTGTACTCCATTAAGAGATACCAAAAGTATGAAGTGGTCGAAACAAAAAAGAAGATATGGTCATTGAGGTGTAAAAGACATCGAGAAAGTGGACGCAAATGGAGGCTTCGTGCGTATCAACGTAAAAGTCATGAACTTTTTGAGATTACTCAATATGATGGTCCTCATACATGTGTCTACCCAAGGTTGAGTCGTGATCACCCACAGCTAGACTCAGATTTACATGAGATTGAAAGCCAAGTGAAAGCTGAACCTTCGATTACAATTGTAGCTTTAAATGCCAAGGTAAGAGACAAATTTTCTTATGATGTTTCATACAAGAAGATGTGGCACGCAAAATAAAAGGCCATCACAAATGTTTGTGGTGATTGGTACACATCTTATAGAGTATTACCTAGATTTTTTGCTGCACTTGAAAAGTATAATGGGACAACTGTTATGTGGCAATTTGAGCAGTTGCAAAATTCTACTATCGGAGAATTCGGAGTATTCCATCGTGTTTTTTGGGCCTTTCCACCTTCCATTGAAGGGTTTAAGTATTGTAGATATAAAGGTAAAATGCTTATTGCAATGGGAGTTGATGCCAACAACCAGCTTTTCCCACTTGCATTTGCTATTGTTGAAGAAGAATCCTTTAATAGTTGGAGATGATTTCTTACTTGCATTAGAGAAAAAGTCACTCAACGAAAAGGGATTTGTTTGATATCTGATCGTCATTGTGGTATTCTTTCAGTAGTGAATGAGCTTAACTCTAGATGGAAAGAACCATGGGCTTATCATCGATTTTGCTTGCGACATATATGCAGCAATTTCAATGATAAGTTTTATAATAAAAACTTGAAAATGCTTGTCTATCGAGCTGGAAATGCACACCAGTTACAAAAGTTTGATTCCATAATGAAAGAAAGAAAAGATTAGTCTTAAAGCTCAAAAATGGTTAGATGAGATACCAATGCAACAATGGGCATTGGCACATGATGGTGGTCGATGCTACGGAATAATGACAACTAATTTATCTGAGGTGTTCAATAGTGTGCTAAAAGGAGCTTGAAATTTACCTATCATTGCATGTGTACGATTAACCTTTTATCGATTGGTTAACTTTTTTAGCACTAGGCGAGGCTTTATGTTAGAGGTATCGGCAAAAGGAGATCTGTACACTCCTCATGTTATAGCTAAACTTCATAGTTATTTGGCAAAAGCCAACACACATGATCTTGTCCCATTTGATAGACAAAGAGGAGTGTTTGAAGTAATAACTGCATCCTATGGTGTGAGAATGCAACGAGGTCATAATAAACAAGTTGTTCAACTTGATAAAGAACATGTACTTTGTGAAAAATGGCAAATATATAAGTTTCCATGTTCACGTGTGATGGCTGTATGTGGAAGGTTAGCCCTTGACAGTTGGCAATATATAGAAAATTATTATTCCATTGAAAAATATTTCTCAAACCAAAAAATTGTCTTCAAAAGTAATTTTTTTATGAGTTTTATTTGAAAATATAAATCCAATTGATATTAATAGAAAACTTTTTTTTTTGGATTTAAAATAATTTGTTTTGATAAAGAACTTTTTTTTTGTTGTTGTCTAACTTGAAAAGAATTTG
This sequence comes from Heritiera littoralis, assembly GCA_031772115.1. Classification (NCBI taxonomy): domain Eukaryota; kingdom Viridiplantae; phylum Streptophyta; class Magnoliopsida; order Malvales; family Malvaceae; genus Heritiera; species Heritiera littoralis. The sequence goes on along the minus strand of JAPDPK010000083.1, from coordinate 1,140,527 downwards.
AAAGAAAGAAAATTTTCAATATGAATTTCTAAAAATTTTGTTTTTGAAAAGAAAATTTTGAGTTCTAATAGTGATTTTGTTTTATTTTTTGTACCAATTTATAAAGATTTAATAGTCAATTTATATATGGTTGGAAAGATTTTTGAGCTTATTTTCTAATAAATCAAACGACATTGAAATCTTAATTATCTAAGAAAAGATATCCAATTTTTACTAAAAACTATGCAAGTTGTCCAACAATTGTCAAAAAGGTAGTTTTTAAATTTTACTGAATCTTTTATATATGGATTCACATGTTAATCTTTATATGTATGAAAAACAATTAACTCTAGTTTCCAAAATTTCAAATGGATCATAATTTTGAGTTTTATAAATCAAGATATAACCAATTTAACATATAGTATGTAAACGTCATTACGCATATTTCTTTGGCTACAAAGCGAAGGGATAGATCTCCTTATAGGGAAAATCGATCCCATAGTGCTATATTAGTTTTTTTTTTTCTCAATTTTGTAGCAAGGGATCAATCCCTACCGGCTACAAGCTAAGATCGATCCTCTAAGCATAGAATGCTTCAAACGGCCAGTTTTGGTTGCAACCAACGACTTTTCTTTTAAGTAGGTAGTTTTGATTGAAAACAATGGTTCTTTTCTCCCCTAATTCAATTCCAATGGATCCAAAGGTTCTCTAATTAAAAATAGGGTTTCTTCAACACCATTGAAGCTGAGAGACATGATCCTATTTTTCCAAGAAAATTACTATTAATATGTATAATATTTATATTTATTTTATATGTGCATCAAGTTATTTATAATTAATTTTAAAATTATTCACCATATCTTATTATATGATACTTGATTTTCAAAAATAAAATTTTAATTCACGAAATATATTTCAATTTACCAAGCATAATTAAGAATTGTGTTACATGTGGCCTTAATTAGATGTTTTATCTCAAATTTTAATTTTTGAGTCACCTTTCCGTGATAAAAACAATATGGAAGTATTATTAGCAAACCCATCAAATCCAAGCAAAATTGGAGATACAACGTTAGAATAAACTTCACTTGCATTTACATTGCATGCAATAACATAGTCGTATTTAATATAAGTGAATAATATGATATTGGAGTTGCTTCATTCAATTTTTTTGATCTTACCCTTCAAGGAAATAAAAAATATATATAAGCTGCTCTTTTGATTCTGAAAATCAATTCTAAGTGCTTTAATAAAATGGGTGCAATATTTTGGGTATAAATAAATTTAAAGAATTGATCCAACCCTACTAAGGGAGAAAACAAAAAGTAATAGGAATATTAATTTTCTTGTGCGATAAAAAACAATACCAGAAGAATTTTTTTGCTAAAACTAGCTGTTAGCATCTGTGAAAATTTTCCAATATTTTCCTATATTGATCAATTTGAATGACAAACGATTGCGAAATTGATTGACGATTTATGCATGCATTTTATGCATGCAAAAAAAGGCTAGAAATATGTAAGATATTTCCTTAAAGTTCTGCTCTTCTCCAATAAATAAATAAATAAATGATAATTATTTCATACATTGTCAGTGAAATATTTTTATTCACAAGCGATGTTAGGGTCATAACACGTGTCTTATTTTATTTATTTTTTAATATTTTTAATATTTTTATAAGATATTTGTCACGGTCTAAAATTGTTTGTGGAATAAAAATATTTTATGATAATGTATAAATAATTATTCATAAATAAGACTATGCCTGACTGTATAAAAAAAATTAGTAGGCTCAATATATTGAGGTTAGTCCAGTTCTGAAACAGCAAATGTGTAAAGTCCAAATCGATTGTTTAGTTGTTCAAAACTTCAAATCCAGTGATTCACCAAAGGAGGCCCAATACCACTCAGAGTTAGAGTACAATCCTAATTCCTATGGAGCCCGAAAAGATCCAATCCCCTATATATACGAAACCACAAAAATAGGGTTTTGGAGTCTCTGAACAACGTGTAGCTCTTTTGCGGCCGTAGCCCTTCTGCTCTGCTCTCTGTAACTAAACAGCAAAGCTTGAACCATGGCCGTCGGGTACTCATTATATTTTCCTCTCCCTCTTTCGTCAAATTGGGTTTTGCTTCTTTTCTTAAATCTGATCTGTTTGTGTTTTAATATAGGAAAAACAAGAGGATTTCCAAGGGAAAGAAGGGAGGAAAGAAGAAGGCGTGAGTTTTTTTTTCATTGGTTTAAGCTTTAATCACGTTTTGGGTATTTTAGAAGAGATCTGTTTGTTAAATGTTGATTTTGTTGGTGTGTTCTCTTTAGAGCTGATCCGTTTGCGAAGAAGGATTGGTATGATATCAAGGCTCCATCAGTTTTTACTACCAGAAATGTGGGGAAGACGCTTGTTACCCGTACTCAGGGTACCAAGGTTTGTTTTTTCTAACTTTATTTCTCCTACTCTTTTGAAAATGCTTGGCTTGTATTGTATGTAAGATTTTTAGATATTTTGAACCTGACGGAAACTGTGTTTCATTCAGATTCTTTGTGCATTACATACCTGTGCTTGGACTCTTTTCTAGCTGATGATAAGGAATTTTAATGTATTTTTTTAGCTGAGCCTGGTTATATTATAGGTTGTTTTATCGGACCCTGATGAAATTGTTGCTATAAAAAATGCTGAATTGTCATTTCTTTTAATCTACTAAACTTTAAATGCTTCATATGTTATATTAATATAGTTGTCTACTGAGCACTTAGTTTTCCAATGAGTGCTGAAATCTTTTGACTGACTGCTAGGAGTTCTAGAAAGAGCCTGAATGCCATAAGATCAATTCCCTTTCTTCAATTATCTTTCAAGGGATTCATTGTTTCCTTATTCTTTTTGTTCTTGCATCCGTAGGCAGCATCAGTTTATTAGCTACTTAAGTGACTTTATGAGTTGGTTCTACTTATGACGTGCTATGTGGAAGTGGGAAAATCTTCATGATATTTAATTTAGGAATATGCATCACAATGAACTTAGACCTTCTTAATTCATTTAGTTAACATAAGGTTACAATTTGATTACTGTGTATATAAATAGTTTGAAATTGGCTATGTATTGACAGATTGCTTCAGAAGGACTCAAACACCGTGTGTTTGAGATTTCACTGGCTGATCTTCAAGGTGGTGATGAGGATCACGCTTACAGAAAGATTCGTTTGAGAGCTGAAGATGTTCAAGGAAAAAATGTTCTGACCAACTTCTGGGTATGATAAATATGAATGTCTTTATTTACTGCATTATCTCAGTCTTGTTTGTAGTAATATATTAATAAATTTGCTTTGTTGTATCCTGTCCAAATATCCAGGGAATGAATTTTACAACTGACAAACTGAGGTCTTTGGTGCGTAAATGGCAAACTCTGATTGAAGCTCATGTGGATGTGAAGACAACTGACAATTATACTTTGAGAATGTTCTGCATTGGATTCACCAAGAGACGCCCAAACCAGGTTAAAAGGACTTGTTATGCACAATCCAGCCAGATTAGACAGGTACTACCATGATCTTCCGTTGAACGTTTAGTACTTGTGACATGGAATTTTTGTGACTCTGCATAATACATATTGAAACTTCACTGATCTCTTATTCAGAGTGTATGCCTGCTTTCTGTGAATTGGTTAATCCCATGATGACTGAGTGAAGTTGCTTTTGATATTCAGATACGCAGGAAGATGAGGGAGATAATGACTGCCCAGGCAACATCTTGTGATTTGAAGGAATTAGTTCAAAAGTTCATTCCTGAGATGATTGGAAAAGAAATTGAGAAGGCAACATCGAGTATCTATCCTTTGCAGAATGTGTTCATTCGTAAAGTCAAAATTTTGAAGGCTCCCAAGTTCGATCTTGGAAAGTTGATGGAGGCATGTTTCTTATATCCATTTTCCTGCTGTCTTTCACTCAATATCGAACTTCAATAAAAATATTCCATGGAGCCTTGGTATTTGTAGATAATATGGTATCAAAGTTTCTCTGCATAGTGCCTGATTATTTTTTTTTTCATTTGTTTAGGTTCACGGTGATTACTCAGAAGATGTTGGTATGAAATTAGAGAGGCCAGCTGAGGAGACCATGGCTGAGGCTGCTCCAGAGGTTGTCGGAGCTTGAATGAAGAGTCCTTGAATTTGTCTTGTTCTTTTTTATGCTTCTAAGAGTTTTGCAGATCATTTTCTTTTTGTTGAAAACTTGATTAGAGAATTTCTCCATGTTTTGATGTTAAGGGTATGATTTTGCAACTTAATATTGAGTAGACAATCTGTTACTCCTTGGTCATGTCTGTTAGCCTCCAGCATCTATAAGATTAATGTTATACCATTGATCTAAATTAAACCTGCGTCACCGTGTGCAATGTACAGATTGCTCATCTTAATAGCGCTACGTGAAAAGTCCTAATATCTTCGATTTCACTAGGTTAACTTCACAAGCGCCCGTTGTAGGTTTTTTTCATCCAAATCCAAAACTCGTTGCTTCATACAGCGCAGGCAAGTGTCTCTCTCTCGCCTGGCTCTGTGGGTCATTCTACAATGGGCCAGGAGCGTGTTGGGAGCTGAAAAAAGCCTGAAAAAACGTGTAAATCTAGGCTGAACCTGAAAGAAAGCTCTCAATTACTGCTTCCTCTCTTAATTTTTTCCCCCTGTTTCTTTCGTTTTCTTCACGAGAACCATTGCTTTGACAGTATTTTTGTAGAGCTATTCACTTCCTTTCATGAACAAGATCATGATCGTTTGAGGGACGAGTGCAGCATCATTAGTCTCACCCTCTTCCCCTAGAGACCAGCTCTGTTTAAATAACATCCAGATGTTAGTAGTTCTATGGCCTGGGTCTGTAAGATCAAATAGCCAACTCCTTGTAAAAACAAATTAGCCCCGAGCAATTGAGCTGGCTGCATGATTCGAATTACAATTCAATCGACCAAGTTATAAGAAAGTTCTACTTCTTTCACATTGTTACCCAAATTTACAAGATAAAATGCTGGAGGCAGCATATTAATTGATTAGATCAGACTAATTCTTACAATGCTCCAAACACTAGAAGTAACAGCTTGCTCTAACAGATCTTAAGCACAATACCAGGAAAACTAGAAAGGAAATTTTTGGCTAACAAGAAACAACAGGCTTTCTTCTGTTTGTGCACTAGCCTTGGTCTCCATTTGCAGAAGGTCTTGCACACCCACAAAAACAAGCCTTCTTCCGCCTTCCCGTGAGTTTTCCACCACTGTAGATGAAGTCCCTCAGGAGGACGCCTGTTCTGTTTTTCCCTTTGCTCTTCCTTTCATCTTCCAGTTTCAGCAAAATATACTCGATGCTCTGCACCTCAAACTGCAATCTTCCAATCTTTTCAGATCCTTTTTGTGCCAGCTCTCGCACATTTTTCCTGCCGCTAGTTGCAGTTTCTTCCAACTCAACTGAGTTTGTCCCATCTAAAGATGGACTCTCTTCAACATCCTTACTTAATTGACTATTGCTGTTCACCAACTCCATGATTGCGTTCTCCACCTCTTGCAGTTGCTCTTTAACTTGTCTGTATTCTAGATCATAGAGCTTCTTCCTCTTTTTGATTTCCATTCTCTTTTTCAGCTCTTTGACAGTAGTTTGAAGACTCATCAAGTTATGAGCATCAGAAGCAAGTCTCTCTAAGAACTTTCTGCTTTTTGCTCCTTTCTTTGGCTCTCTAATGCTAGTAGATATCTCTAGCTTATCAATGCTCAGCTCCTTCTCTGCCCGTGTTCCCAAAGAAAGATCATCATTTTTCTGCCCTTCACCGTTGAACTGATGACAAGCAATGATCTCCCCTGGTACAATTGCCCATTTTTGCATGTCATTGATGGTTGAATCAACACCACATTCATGCTCAGCAGGCTTCCATAGCTCAAGCATTTGATGATCAGCTGTGCCATTCTCTCTCTTGCTCCTTCCATATGGTGAACAATCTGAGACTTGATCTAGGGGAATATCTTTCAACAATATCCCATTCCTCAATTCAGAAATTTCAGGTTTCATCTTCTCTGACTTTAGGTTTTGAGCAAAGTCATCAGCAACTTGCATATCTTTCTTCTTTTCTTTATACAGGGGCTCAATCTCATTAACTGAAGCTTCAATTTTGTTGCAGTTCCTATTACTTTCTTGCTTTACAAGCCTGTCCATCTCTTCCACCATTGCCTTTTCAACTGCTTTAAGCCTATTGTGCATCTCCTGCAATTCTGAAATTCCCGCTGACAAAAAGGCCTTTTTTTCTTCTTTGAGTTTCTCAGAACTCATTTCATGAAGTTCATCAGCCATTTCTACATCCTGGTGAAAACAAATAAATAGTAATTTTAAAAGTAGTACAATCTGATAATCCAATTAGAAAAGGTAGAATATATGCAAAGCATGTACAAATGTATATATCTTGGATTGAGCTAAAAAATTTCCTATTCTAAGTAACGTGGCTACATTTTTTTGAACCAATAAGGGGGGGAACTAGAAACTTCTTCAAACTTGGATTTGAGATGCTAAGTTATTTCAATCATAAATACCCCCTAAAGATAGAAAGAAAATTTACCTTATCTTTGTCATCACTTGGAACACAAAGCTTTGGCTGAAGATAGGCATTGTGTTCAAGTGATGTTATACTGTCTCTCAGTGAAGCTATGACAGGAGAATATCCAGACATCTGAACCTTCAAACCTCCGATTTCAGTTTCCAAGAACTCAACCTTTTCCTTCATCTGTCCTATTTGTGCACTCTTTACAGCACTTTCTTCTTCAAGAGTCTCACAAACTTCAGTAAGCTCCTGTACCTTATTATCAAGGAGAACTTCACGTATGGCAGAAACTTGGAAATCAAAGAAAAATGACGTAGCCTCAGCCTCCCAGAGTTCAAACTCATCGCTTTTCTCTTGCAGCTCTAGACTCAGGTTTTCTTCACGCATCTTTTGTTCTCCAATTTCCTTATGTAATGCAACAACTTCAGAGCCCAAACTTTCATTTGTTTCAAGAAGGTGCACAATTTCCATTTTCTGTTCTTTGCTATCTTTGGATAGTTCGAGAATCTGCTTCTCTAAAGTTTCTCTAATCTGTTTAGATTCCTCAAATCCTCTTTTCAGTTCCTCAAGAGACCTGGACAACTCTACATTCAAGTTATGTGCAGCCTGAAGATTTCGATCTGCCTCTGAAAGCTCAATGGTCTTCTGTTTTAGGAAGTCATTACCAATAATAATTTGGTAGTTTAATTGGTCGTTTAAATCTTTGACAGCACATAGCTCCATGTGCAATTTTTCAACAGTTTCATTCAGATGTAAATTTTCGTCATGTTTCCTGTCTAACTTCTCCTCCAATTTCCCAACCTTCTCCTTCAGTTCAGTGTTAATCACTTGAAGACCACTTGCATCTTCAGCAAGAGCTTTCACTTCAATAGCTTTCTCAGTACCAAAGCTCTCTAAAATGAAAGAGAGACTTCTAAGGGCTACTGCTTCTTGTAAGGCAATATCGATTTCGTCTTCAAGAATACACATATCCTCTTTGAGGTCCAAAAATTTCTTGAGCAACAATCTGTTTTCTTCAAGTTGCTTGGAATTTTCCTCCTGTAATAGCTGGCAAGCTCCCTGCATGCTCTTCAACTTTCCATGTTGAGTCTCCAGTTCAGCATTTAATATTTCCTTCACCAGCTTTCCATCACACACTTCCAACATTAACTGCTCATTCATCTCCAGAAGCTCTTGCTTGTCTTTGTGCAGCATAGCATTCTGCTTTTCCATGATCTCAAATTCATGTTCAAGGGCTTCACTCTGTGACTCAAGTTCAGTGCCCTCTAATTTAAGTTGTCCAATTAAAGTTAAGAGCACTGAGTTCTCAACTACCAGCCGCTGCTTCTCCTCTTCATTTCTTGATAGTGAACTATTTAGGTCTTCAACACTATCCAGAATATGTGAAAGCGGAATTTGATCTGATTCAATCACATCCCGATGCCTGTTAACAGGATCAGACTGAAGAGCCCTGAAAACTCGATAAATCCCTGACCTCAGTTTTTCAATTTCATCCAATAGGAATTCAACCTCTATCTGCTGCTCAAGATTTTCACTCTCCAACTCCCTAATTAGTTTATCTGACAATTTGGATGCCTCAACATGTTTCTGACATTCAATCAACAGAGACAAGTTTTTTCCCTCAAGGTCTTTTATAAATTTTTGTAAGATGAAGATCTCAACCTGAGCCTTGACAGCTTTATCAATCTCTTCTTCAAATTCTTTCTTACTCGACCTACTTTCTTCTTGCAGTAGATGTACATGGTTTTCAATATCTGCTAACCGAGATTCACTTGACTGCAAATAATGTGCACGCTCGTGTTGTTCCACACCAAGGGAATCCCGAAGTTCCTCTACTTGAGTGAGTGTTGATTCTTTCTCCTTCTCCAGGTCAACATATTTTTCCTCCAGGTTATTGAATCTGAATTCCAGAATGCACAGCCTCTTTTCAACATTTTCTAGCTTAGAGATCAGGTTCTCTCTTTCATTTATGAGATTGGATTTCTCATTTTTGAGATACTGGCAGAACTCTTCTAAGATCTTTGACTTTGATCTCAAGCCTTCAAGCTCAATATTAGCACCAGAAAGGGAACTTTCCAGCAATGTGTTTTTCTCCAAGAGCTTCTGCATATTCTCAGTCATCATCTGCAACTGACAAAGAAGAGTGGCTTTCTCAGCAACAAAAGAAGATTTTTCTCCCTGAAGAAATTCACAGGATTTCTGTAATTCCCCAACCAGCTCTCTTGACCCTTCCAATTTGCCATTCAATTCTGATAGTGAACTCCTCAAAACAGCATTCTTCTCCAAAAGGTTATCCATGTCCCTCAATTTCTCAAAAAGAATTTCAGTCTCACCTTTTTGCTTGCTGCATTCTTCTTTCAGCTTTGAGTTCTCATCTTGCAATGCCTTCACTGACAGCTCTAGACATTCCGGATTTAAACCCAAAGACAAAAGCTGCTGAATCAAAGCCTGGTATGCGCCACTCAAGATCTCAATTTCCTCCTTCAATTTGTAAACCTCTTGCTGGAGAACATTACTTCGGACACTTTGTAGTGCAACCTCACTTTCAAGTTTTTCTTTCAGTTCCTTCAAGCTGAAAATTTCATCTTGTAGATTCTTTATTGAAATGAAAGAAGAACTGTTTAAATCATTGAGGCTCTGATTTTCTCCCTGCACCTTCTGAATGCTTTCCTCTAGTTGATGGTTGCTTATCTCCAACTCCTTCAACATTTGAAGCCTATTTTGAAGCTCCAATGTTAAAGCTCTCTGCTCCTCTTGAGATTGTGAATGCAAATTTTGCAAAGTTTGTAGGGTGGCTTCAACTTGCACAAACCGTAAATGTTCTTCCTGCAGTGATGTCTGAAGTTTCTCCAACTCCTTTTGCTTCTCAGAAAGTTCTTGATCCTTAATTACTATTTTCTGCACCAGATTATCTGCCTCTACCTGTAGAGATTGATTCGATCTCTCCAACAGAACGCGCTGTTCTTCAACACTCCTCAATTTTTCAGCATTGACTAGAATCTCACTGTTTAATCGTTTTGCGTCCTCTTGGGCACAAGAAATTTCAGTCTCCATGTTGGCAATTGTTTCCAAGCACTGATCATACCGGAAAGCTGCAGCATCTTTCTCTTCTTTCAGCTTAGCAAGAACTTCTTGTAGTGCTTTAACTTCACTTTCAGCTCTTTCAGTTTGCATGTTAAGCATTTTCGCATTCTCCTGAGCAAGTGCGATTTTATTTTCTAATGCAGATATCTTATCAAGACTTTGCTTGTATCGCAGAAGACCAGCCTCCTTTTCAGCCTCTAATCTAGAAAGCTCTATCTTAAGATTTCGAGCTTCAATTTCTGCTTTAAAAGCCCTCTCGTTAAGCCCCTTTGCATCCTCTTGGGCTTGGGAAATAGTATTCTCCATGCTGGATATTCTTTCCAAACACTGATTGTACTGATGAAGACCAGCATCTCTCTCAGCCTCCAATTTACTTAATGCTTCCTTCAATTTTTTGATTTCAATTTCAGCTTTGCTGGCTCGTTCGTCAAGATTCCCAGCATCGTTTTGTGCTTCATTAAGTTCTCTCTCCAGGCTAGATAACTTCTTTAAACTCTGCTGGTACTGCAGAAGGACAGCTTCCTTTTCAGCTTGAATCTTGGCAAGAGTTTTCTTCAAGACTTCTACATCAGTTTCAGCTTTACCTGCACACTTAGACTCGGAAAGAACATGGCTCTTCAGACTTTGGCTCTCAATTGATAACTGAGAAAACCCAACTTTCTCACTTTCCTCTGCTACACCACCATTCCCCTTCTTCATCCTTCCTTCTGCATTGTTGGAATTTGGAGGAACTATTCCTGACCCAAACATGTCATTCAACTGCCTTAAACCCCTTTTGCTTATTCCAGAGTCCGATTCCTCTGAATTTCCAGCACTCTTTTTTATAGCATGAAAAGTTGATGGCAGTCCCACCGCAACCTTTTGCAAGTCATCTAAATCAACGAATGCACGGATTGGGTGTGGCAATACAAAAGGTTCCTGGTTGGGAAAGGCTTCTGCCATGGTTCGATGGGCTTGGCGAAGCTCCACAGTTGCATGATCGTACCTCTCTGCTAATGCACGGTAAGCTCTATAGAACTCCTCAACCAATTTCATGAGCTCTGGCCGTTTTTTATAGTACATTTCTGCTCTTCTTGCAAATGAATCTGCATCTTCTTCAATCAGTTTGATCATTGCTTTGACTTTACCATCCATATCTGTTGAAACAGAATAGTTCAAGTTAAGGAAATGCATCAAAATACAACAGTAAACTATAAACAAAAAAGGAAAATGACACATAGACAAGCACATAATTCGATTGTGTCTTACGACTAGTAGCAATAAGATTTAAGAGCTAAGGAGTAGGCATTTTAGATCATACATAAAACAATTGTGATATTAATTGGATTATCCTCTTTTTTTTTTTTTGTTCAAATACAGATATGTGCTGGTTGGGTTGTTACTCACAGAAATAAAGCCAGTTACACCCCACAATTTCTGCTAAAACAGTAGAAATTTGGGTTTTATCATCAATGACGACTGCAGAACAGTAATTCAAACAATAAAAGCTTTTGTCTTAATTAAGAAATCAGTTTCTAATATTCCATCTAGTGAAGCAATAAGAGACACAAGTGACCTTTAACATTTAACTCAGGAAGTTTTCAACTATTTAGCAACTTCCCACGGGCATACATATTGTATTACCTAAGTTAACGCTAAAGTTTTGATATATAACAACAATATGAAAATATATCATGTCCTACTTATCCAAAAATGTATCATATCATTTCTATCATACAACCAATTTTTGCAGTGAGACTATTCCTAGAACACTGATGAAGCACTATATTTAGAAAGAAAGCTCATACCTGTAAGATTTTCCTGAAGCCATTTCGAATTCTTTGGGCTAATGTGGCTGTCCCACCACCAGGAATACAAACGTTTAGAATCAGAATGCAACAAAGTTGCCATGGTTCCAGCAAAGAACAATAGTGCAACCGGTTTGGGCTTTGCAAAAGCCTGGTCCTTATACCAGTGATAAAATCCCAGGCAATGGATTTAGGCCAGAATAGCAATTTGCTCTATTCCACTACTCTATATCTTTCTAAAAAGAGTCTTTAGAGACCTATCTGCCAGACTCCTTGCACCTACACAACAAGATAATCAAGTCAAGCAACTTTGATTTAAAATTACAAAACTGGCACCAGCTTCTTAAATCTGTTGAGAAGAAACTCATCATGTATACAGTACAAATTACCGGCTCAATCAAGATCACTCCAATAATTTGCAATACTGATTCTATTCCAGCCTTCAAAGTGAACAAGCACCGATCAAAAGAAAAGAAAAGGATCATGTCAGATCTTCAGCTTTATAAATAAAGGATTTAGGAAAACTAAGGTATTACAATTCTTCATGATTAACCGAACAATAGAAATGCCAAGAATTTAGAACACAGACACCGTGCGTGCAGATTCAGAAAAGGCAGGATAAATCATACAGCATTTGTACTTGCAGTGACAGTGATTCAACAACAAAGAAAGCATATTAGATAGAAAAAAGTTATTTGGACCCAGTGGTCCAATTACAAAAGGAATTCATCATATAAATCTACTATTCAGAGAAGCACATGATCCTGATTGCATATATATATATATATATATATATATATATATATATATATATATATATATATTGGAAGGAAAGATCTTGATCTTTAAGCAAACTGATCTCAAAAAGAACAGAACCAAAACCATATGAACACGAGTAAAAAGCAACATCAAGGACTTACAAAAGGAACAAAACCAGGTAATGAACTCTGATCACCAAGCAAAAGCTACCGTTCAAACATGAAATTTTGTGCAAATGATCACCAACAAAAACTGCAAAAAAGAAGAAGAAGAAGAAGATGATCTTCACAAAAAAAACGTTAACTTTAAGCAAATGGCCAATCAACAAAACCAGCAAAACTGGAGAAAAGTAAACGTTTTTATAGCAAAAACATGAACTTTAAACAAATGGGTAATTCAAAAACTGCAGAAGAACAATTCCTTATCAAAAGTTTGAACAAGAAACGTACCACAAATAACGAAATATAACTGGGAAATGGGACTTTGATGATCAGCAGCTGTGATAGTAAACCTCCAGCTGCATCTTTTCCAAAGCTACCCCATTGTTTTCTTTGTTTCTCACACACTCTTCCTACCCTTCTTTTTCTCCCTCAAGTGAGTTCTTTGCATTACATTCTTAGATTTGGCAGGTAGAGAGAGTAAATTACACCGCAAAGCTAACAAGGTAAGATATTTATGAATTTTTAAAATTTCCTATAAATAAGTAATTTGCATTTAAAGAAAAGAAGAGACTGAATAGGATTTTTTTGTTTTTCTGAAGGACTAAATAGGACTTTGAATTGTAAAATTTAAACTTGGGCAGTTTTTAATTTTGGCTTTTAAAGAAATGTTGTAATTCTTTTTGCTGTCTTTTCTAACTTTTTCTGTTAATTTTTACTGTGCTTTTAGGAACTATTATATATATTTGAAATGGGAATCGAAATTAAATGACTATTCTACCCTTGCTTAAGATACTCAATAATGTTCTTTCTTAGGTTCTCAACAAATTTAAATGTTTATTTTTTAAATTTTTAATTTTTTATATAATGCATCAACAGTGTATAATCTTTATATACTATTAATGAATTAAAAATTGATACCTCATCAATAAGCAAACTAAAAATATGTCAAATCCTTTAAAAATAAATACAAATAATTTTTTTAATTTACTCATAAAAACATATTAATAAATATCAATCTTTTTTATATTAACAGTGTATAAAAACTATAAACTATTAATGTATCATTTTTATAAATCCTTTATTTTATACTTGTTAATCGGTAAGTTGAGATAAAGAGATATACAATATGATAAATTCAAATAAAATCGTTGTTTATCACATGCGAGATTTTTGAACTTTTTTGTTACATGTAAAATAATAACTTTCAATTTACCAAAAATAAAAATAATAATAAGTTTTACGATTTAACTGTAAATTTAAAATATATTTATGTAGAATTTTTCATCTCATAAACTCAATTTCATGAGAATTATCGTGAAAATTTAAGGTGACTTAACTACATTCATAAAATTCAAATTCTAGAAAAACTTCTTACTAAAAAAAATTACAGAAACCTTTCACACAAATCAGAACCTCAACAAACCTCAGGAATTGATTTGCAGAAATTAAGCTTACATTTCGAAAATTAAAAGCAATTTAATGATGATGACTCCATTCCCCTGTCTCTGTCTCTGTTAAGAAATTAATTTGTTTGCATCTCGTCTTGAAAACTCAATATATAATTAACTGAAATATATCAGTTTTAATTAAAATGTGATTGTCGGTTAAAATTATATGACTCCATATTGAAGACTAAAGAAAGTTTTCAATTTAACCATTTTTTTAGGATTGATATTCAGAATAATTATTCTATACACTGTCAGTAGAATATTTTTATTCCATAAGCGATGTTAGAATCGTGACATGTATCGTATAAAAATATTAAAAAAATAAATAAAATAAGATATTTGTCACGATCTTAACACCGCTTGTGGAATAAAAATATTCTATTGACAGTGTATGGAATAATTATCCTAATATTTAATACCATGTTACTAGAATTTTTTGACTCTGCAAGTGGAGTTAGAATGACAATACATGTCTTTCAAAAATATTAAAAAATAAAATAAAAAAAATAAAACTAAGATATATGTCATCATTCTAATCTTACTTATGAACTCAAAAAAGTTTCACTAATAGTATATTGGATAATTATCTTTCGTTTTTAACTCAAACATTTTAATATGTGAAAAAAAAGGGTTTGTGGTCCACAAAAAGTCATTGGCTCGTAGTTTTTTCACTTATTTCAAAAATTCGTTTGAATGAACTATGAGATTGATTATTGAGAACATTTGTGAAGAAATTAGTTATTATAGTGCTAAAATAAGTAATTAACCCCCCACCCCCCCCCCCCCCCCCACCCCCCCCCCCCCCCCCCCCCCCCCACCACACACACACACATATATATATATATATATATATGTATGTTTGGATGCAATTACAACAATAAGATAAATGTAGTGAAAAGAAAAAAACGATCCTTAAGAACATCATATTAAAATTTTTATAAAATCAAACTTATAATATTTCTAAAAAATAATAAAATTATTTTATATAAAAAACATTATTATAACTTAAAAATTAATAAAATTATTTTTATATCAAATAATACTTTGGGTGTTAGATATTTTAAAATTATTTTATGTATATTTAAAATATAAAACATTAAAAATAAATAATTAAGAAATTATGAAATTTAAAAACTTAAGAAAATTAATAAAAAAATTAAAAACTTTTAAAAGTGCCGGGATTCCAATGAATTTATTGGACCTTACCCCTTCAATGAATCTAATGGAGAGATGGCCTCCTCAACTGCACCACAAGGTACACTGTAAAAGTGCCGGCTTTCGATTTTGTTATCAAGCCAAAGCCAAGCAAGTTGACTTCTTGTCTATCAATAAAACTAGAAATTCAACAAACACTTGAAATTGGCCCAAAAAAAAAAAAAAACAAACACTTGAATCATTTTGGTTATGAGAAGATATATAGACTAGAAAATTCTTCAAGATTATTGATCCATTATAGCTTAAAAGTCAAATTGAAAAAGAAAAGCTCCAACAATTATGGCCTTTTGATCATTTTCGAACTAGGGAAAGGAAAGGATTATAAAGTGTTCATCAATCATGGCTGTTGATATTCTTTTAACCAAATTTATTTTTATGGTTCCAAAATTACAAGCATTTTGCATTTAGAAGAAATGGTTAAATAAAGTTCTTATTGGCTCATCAAACAAAATTAAAGTTTGCATGCAATTCTTTTATAGAGTTCATACAAATTATCTGATTGCAATAGTATGGCCTGCAAGTGCAAGCAAACCAAATATTTTTACATTATTTTATATTAATGATAAAATTATTATTCAATACACTATCATTAGAATTTTAAATTTCACAAACAGTATTAAGATAATAACACAAATTTTTAATTGAATATTAAAAAAGTTAAAAGAAATCAAATGAATTATGTATCATTATTTTAATATTATTTATGAAATTTAAAAATTTCACTGATAATATATTAAATAATAATAATCTAAATATTATATAATGTACTATATACAGCGAACTAATTGCCATTTTCTTCAAAATTGACACATAATCCCGATTTGGATTTTGGATTACGTTGGTTCTTTATTGAGGTAGGTTGTTCTTTTTCAAGGGTGGGTCTGGGTAGGTGGTGCCGCTTTTGTCATAATATTAGAAATCCAAGGATCAATCACACCACTTTTTTTTTTGTTGGCTCAAAATTGTTTAGTAATCCTCACTTTTAACATTTTTATTTTTATTGAATTATATTACTTCTTAGTTTTATGTAAAAAATGAATTACCATATTAGAAGTAGAAAGTTAAAGAATGTGAGTGCTAAAAAATATTTTTTAATTAACTTGTAATTATAGATAATTGATTTTTTCATAAAACTAAAAAGTAACGTGATTCAATAAAAGTGAGAGTATTAAAGTTGATTGTAAAAAATGACTTTCCCTAACATTCCTCTATAAAATAATTGCTTCCTTAACCCTTCAAATATCAGAACTAAATATATGAATTCAACTTTAGATTCATCATTCTATCACTCTAAATTTTTTATTAAGGTCAGCTAATACACTTTTAAACATTATTTATATATAAATTTTTATCAGATGAACTTATTTATTTTAAAAATTATAATATATACTAATTTTAATAGCTATCAAGGGAAATATTGAATTCTAACTTACTATTCTATTTTTTTAAATGTAGTTATTAAGCCATTAATTATATTGATGGACAGCCACATTTAAACTGACAAAATTGTGCCTAACAATATGGTTGCTCATTTATTAATACTGGCCAAACATTTGCCCTTTTGGTTGAGATTAAAATAGAATACTATAGTTTACTACCATGTAGTATTCACAAGCATCCTGTCTTTTCTCCTTTTTTATCTTTCAAAAGATAGGAAGGCAAAGTAACAACTGAACATACAAAAGAAGAAAAGGTGACAAATCCTTTCATCAACTACTCAATATATAAATATATATATAATTTCATTAGAAATAAAGAAAAAAAGGGTGTTAAACAAGGGAAAGGGGCTTTGAAAACCATAATCATGATTCATGGGTTAAGCATTTGAATTTTTGGCTATGATAAATAGGGTTTTTTTTTTTGTGGGAACCAAGTTAAAATAGGTAGTTTAGCATGGTCTCTTCTTCTTTCTTGTTCTAGGACCAGCTGTTTACAATGGAATCCTTCGAATGGTCTAACCATCGAAACCGTAGAATTAAGGATCTACCCTTCCACCCCCACATGGATGTTGATGACTCTAAAACCACATGTGACTGACGGATGATTATGGGTCCACTGCCCACATGGCTACAAATATTTTTCTTCCATTTGCTTGGACCAAGCCATACAAGTATTGTAATTTTTTTTAATCATAATAGTCCTCGTCTATTTTATTATTCAAAATTAATCTTATTTAAAATCAAATGACAAACAATAAAACTCTCATAATAATAATGACTCTAAAGTTCGAACCATATCCAAATACCTATAAAAGAAATCCGTTTGTACAAAACTTTGCACGTTAGTAAAACCAGTCATCTTATGCTATTGGAATTTGATAGTTTTGGAGTGCAATGTTGCTTTTGCTTAGCCTAAGTTCCAGCACTAAGCCCCTTAACTATACATTAGTTATGCACGTATTCACTTTTTGATTAAACTTATGATTGACCAATCACTTGATCAAAAAATTGAATATTCTAAAAATTTGTTTGATTTTCAAACTATAAACTTTTTAAAATATAGAGTAATCAGTATGAATAATTATATGTTGAGAGAGGTGAAAAAAGGATGGAATATTCCTATAAGAAGAATTGAAAACTATGTATAACATAGAATTGAAGGGCCACAAAATCAGGCTACATCTAATTTTATAGGTCATTGAAACCATGATGGCTTCCAAGGATCGGGGTCATGTCCGAAAATAGATGCTTGGTCTGCTATGAAGATTTGAATTGAACTTTTTTTTTTTTGGTTATGGCAAAGGAGAAAATCACAACTAAAACTTCATTAAGACAAAGTTCGTATACAGTTCAACTATAATGTCAATCCCACCCTTTTCAAAGCACCATTGATGCTTACTCACCACCAAAGCAGCTGCCATGCTTTGAAGGCACTAGAGCTCAAAATCACCGACAGTTGGTCTTGATAACTCAGTCGTACGCCTATCTCCCATCAGCAAAAGCAAACGGGAAAACACTATTTTCTCTCTCTCTAAAATTATTGGGTGGAAAAAAAGGCAGATGAGTACAAATATATGAATCAATGGAAGACTTTAGCTTCATATCTACCTCCCTTAATTCACACTTTGAAAGCCAACAGCTCTCCCCACCAACCACAGTTACAACTTTGCCTACAAAATCTGAAAAGGCAAACGTGGAGATAGAGAAAAGAGGGGATGAAAATAGAATGGGGGTCCGGCATAAGGATAACTACAGATTGTACTCTCGTTTTTTAGTGAAGTAGCCAGCTAAGCTAGGCTGCATCTTTTTGCCTCCCCCCTCAAAGATTCTGAAAGTTCAATCAAAAGTAACAATAATTTTTTCAGGGTTTTGTTTGTGCTATTAAAGTAACAAAGGGGAAAGGTGATAAAATATGAAAAGAAACCAAATCGCCCACATATGCTGCCACGATGAAAGAGAAAAGGCATGAATGGTAAGTTGGAAAAACACTATCTTGTATGACCAAAATAAACACTACTTTGTGGCATTGGTTCCCATTGGGTTAGGCCCATATATTTGATAAAATTTAATGATTTTGATCCGAAATAACTCAAATATATTGATATGAACTTAACAATTTGAATGTTAAACCCTGATGATCCAAAATTCAAATCTAAAACGATCTAACCAAATTATGCAAGTTATATATTTAAACCTTTCATCTCTGCTTCCTTTTGAGCAAAAGTGATGGTGTAACCATTACTGGTTTCAACCGGATGTCTGAGTTCTTGATCTACGGTGATCATTCTTGCTTGGATTTCAAGAATAATGTTTTAAAGAGTTATCAGATTCTGATAAAAATGTTGTCTGACTTGGTCTAACTTGTTTTCTATTCTTTCCAGGGCTGCATTTTGGAGAATAAAATTTTTTGTTTGCCGATCTAAGACCGTTTTCTACCGATGAGATCTTTTTGTGGTTTCATTGACCATCTCTATGACCTTTTGGCATGTGTCTTATTGATCTTTTTAGAATTCTTGTGGTGGAGGTAACTCTGTATCATGGGAAGATCTAATCATTTGCATCATGCAAATCTGATGAAGTCTTTGAGGAACATTGTCTAGGACAATGTCTGGGATTTGTCGTGTCCAATCCTGTTCCAACTTTGCCTTTTTGCAACTTTTTTTGCAATGTAAACAAGGCCAACTGCATAGCAAGGTTTTCTTGGTTTAGGGTTCCGGCTTAACAATCTTCTTAGGAGAAAAGTTTCTGGTCTATTTTTGAGATAAATGACATAGAAATCATGTCATAACGTTTCCTAGGGCTAGATCACTAAACATTGAAATTACGATGTCACCACTAACTTTTTTCTATTTAAATGTGATTGGTCACTTATTTAAGATCTATTCTCTTAAAAAGAAATCTCAAGTTTGAGTTAGGCTTTCCTAAGAAGGATAGGTTTTAGTCTGCCTTTTGCATATTTGTTTTAGGAGTTCTTTTGCACTCTCAAACTTGTTAGATGTGTGGGGTCCAGCCCACATTAATTATTAGAGTCCTACTTGGAGTTAGTTAGGGATTTGTTTTTTCTCTATATAAAGTGTTGCATAAACAATTTGTTAAAAGAAGACAGAGTGAGAAGTCTATTTTAGTGAGAGGCGACACAAAGGAGGAAAAATAAGCTTTAGGCTTTGTGATATTTTTCTTGTTCCATAGAGAGAGCAAGGGGAGAGATAAGCTTGTACAACAATTGGGTATTCTTTGGGTAGATTATCTTGGTGAATCCAAAGAGGTAAACTTTATTGTTTTTAGGCCAATTGTTGGAACCCTGAGCTTTGGGCAAAAAGCCTAGGGTATTGAAACTTTGTAATTTGCTTATTTCTCATAGTGGATTTTTATTCGGTTTGCCCCGTGGTTTTTCTCTCTACACTGGAGAGTTTTCCACGTTAAACTTTGGTGTCGTTTTATTTACGTTTTATTGCCTGCGTATTATTTGTGGCTTGGTAGCTTGATTTATTATTGTTATTGGCTTGAGATATTACTGTTGATTGTTGTGGGTATTGTTATTCTGACATTGCTTCCGCGTATTTGTCGTTTGAGGCCCAACAACTGGTATCAGAGCTCGGGTTAGAGCTTCGGGATCATGGAAGGAGATACAGGATCCATGATAAAATTGACAGCTTCAAATTATTCAATTTGGAAGCCAATGATGGAAGATCATCTATACTGCAAAGATCTGTATGAGCCAGTATTAGGTGATTCTGGTAAGCCAACAGATATGAAAGATGATGAATGGAAAAAGTTAGATAGGAAGACTTTGGGAACCATTAGAAGATGGGTAGACATTAGTGTTTTTCATCATGTTGCGCAGGAGACAAGTGCTTCTCGTGTTTGGGAAAAATTAGCATCACTATATGAGAGAAAGACTGCCTTGAATAAAGTTATGCTTGTTAAGAAGCTTGCTACTCTACAGTATAAGGAGGGAAGATCTATCTCTGAGCATTTGAGTGACTTTCAAGATCTGTTCAATCGGATGACCACTATGAAACTACAAATGGATGATGAGATGAAAGCATTGTTTCTTCTGGGCTCATTGCCAGACAGCTGGGAGACACTAGTTGTGACTGTTCTTAATTCAGCTCCTAACGGCACGGTGACTTTGGAGATGGTAAAAGACAGTATGTTTAATGAAGAAGCAAGGCGAAAGGAGACAAACTCTGGGAATGAAGCTCTTGTCACAGAGAACAGGGGCAGAACTAAAGACAGAGGTCAGGATTCTAGAGGTCGTAGTAAGTCCAAGAACAGACATAAGTCCAAAAATAGGGTGAAGTGCTTTCATTGTGGCAAACTTGGTCACATAAAGCGAAACTGCAGGATCTTGAAGCAAGAGCAAAAAGATGAAAAAAGTAAGAATAACTCAGATGATGAAAATGTTACAACGGTGAATTCTGATAGTGAAATGGTTTCGTTGGTTTGTATACATGGTGAGTGTAATCATGTAGGGGATTCTGGCATAGAGTGGATAGTTGACACTGGAGCGTCATATCATTGTGTTCCCAATAAGGAATTATTTACAACCTACAAAGTAGGTGATTTTGGTTATACCAAGATGGGAAACAAAAGTATGTCGCGGATTGCTGGGATTGGTGATATAGTGGTACAAACAAGCACTGGTTGTACATTGACTTTAAGGGATGTCAGACACATTCCAGATCTGAGGATGAACTTGCTTGCAGTGAATGTCCTTGATAAGGAAGGATATGAGAGTCAGCAGAAAAATGGGCGATGGAAGCTTCTCAAAGGGTCTTTGATAGTGGCAAGAGGAAAATTGTGTTGCACTATGTACAAGACTTGGATGAAGTTGACAGGCAGTCAGGTAAATACAGTTGAGGATGATGCTTCAGCAAATTTGTGGCACAGGAGGCTGGCACACATGACTGAGAAAGGGTTAAAGATTTTGGCGAGGCAGTCCCTCATTCCCTCAGCCAAAGGTATTTCTCTTAACTCATGTGATTATTGTTTATTTGGTAAGCATCGTAGAGTTTCTTTTAGGAAGATTTCTAAAAGAAAGAAAAATAAACTTGAGTTAATTCATTCTGATGTATGTGATCCCATAGAAGTAGAGTCATCAGGTGGTAATAGATATTTTGTTACTTTTATTGATGATGCTTCACGAAAAACTTGGGTGTATATGTTGAGAAACAAAAGCCAGGTATTGCAATATTTTCAGAAATTTCATGCCATGGTGGAAAGGATGACAGGATTATCCTTAAAGTGTATTCGTACAGATAATGGTGGTGAATACACATCAAAAGACTTTAAAGCCTACTGTTCAAAGCATGGGATCAGGCATGAAAGGACAGAACCTAGGACACCACAACATAATGGTGTTGCTGAAAGGATGAATCGCACCATTATAGAGAGAGTCAGATGCATGCTGAGGATGGCAAAATTGCCTAAAGCATTCTGGGGTGAAGCAGTTAATACAGCCTGCTATTTGCTTAATAGATCACCATCAGTGCCATTGGGCTTTGACATTCCTGAAAGGGTATGGACAGGGAAGAAAGCTTCATACTCACATTTGAAGGTCTTTGGCTGTGTAGCATTCGTGCATGTGCCAAAGGAGCAGAGGTCAAAGCTAGATAGCAAGGCTACTCCATGTGTGTTTGTTGGGTATGGTGATGAAGAATATGGTTACAGGCTATGGGACCTAGAGAACAAAAAGACAATTAGAAGCAGGGATGTGGTTTTCCATGAAAATGAGTTCATCACAGACTTTGAGAAAAATGGAAAGACTACACAAGTTACGGTTGAGTATGATGACTCAACGCCTGCAGGGATTCCACCTAGAGGTGCCACAAATGGTGGAAATACACAAGATGTAGAACTTGGGGATACAGATGAGCCAGCCACAGTAGGTGATGGGATAGATGCTGATAATGACATTGCACAGCCAGATGCAGTGGGTTTTGAGCAGGCGCAACCCTCTCAACCAGGGAGTGTTGAGCAGGGGGAGCCAGCCCAATACAGAGGAGTGTGGAGTCTCAAGTCAGAAGATCTACTAGGGAGCATCGACCATCTACCAGGTATCCCAGTTCAGAATATATTTTGGTCACAAGTGACGGGGAGCCAGAGAGTTTCCAAGATGTGCATGATACTCCAGATAGGGAGTATTGGTTAAAGGCAATGAAAGAGGAAATGGATTCATTGCAGAAAAATAGCACTTATGACCTTGTTGAGCTTCCGAAAGGAAGACGACCATTGAAGAACAAATGGGTGTTCAAGCTGAAAAAGGATGGTGACAAGTTAGTGAGATACAAAGCTCGATTGGTGGTAAAAGGCTTTGGTCAAAAACCAGGCATTGATTTTGATGAGATTTTTTCTCCTGTTGTGAAGATGAGTTCCATTCGAGTGGTATTGGGATTAGTAGCTAGTTTGAATCTTGAGCTTGAGCAACTTGATGTGAAGACTGCATTCTTGCATGGTGATTTGCAAGAGGAGATTTATATGGATCAGCCCGAGGGTTTTGAAGTGAAAGGGAAGGAGCACATGGTTTGCAAATTGAAGAAGAGCTTGTATGGCTTGAAGCAAGCTTCTAGGCAATGGTACAAGAAGTTTGATTCTTTTATGGTAAGCCAAAACTATAAAAGAACGGTAGCAGACCCTTGTGTGTATGTGAGAAAACTCCCAGATGGTGACTTCATTATTCTCTTATTATATGTTGATGATATGCTGATTATATGGCAAGATGCTCGTATGATTTGCAGGTTGAAAGAGGCATTATCTAAGTCCTTTGACATGAAGGATTTAGGTCCAGCAAAGCAGATTTTGGGTATGGATATCATTCGTGATAGGAAAGCTGGAAAGCTGTGGTTGTCACAGGAAAAGTATGTTGAACAGGTGCTAGCAAGATTCAACATGCAGAATGCTAAGTCAATTAGCACACCTCTTGCTAATCATTTTCACTTGAGTAAGAAGTCTTGTCCAGTGACTAAGGAAGAAAAGGATGCTATGTCTACTGTTCCTTACTCCTCTGCAGTTGGTTCTTTGATGTATCTTATGGTTTGCACACGACCTGATATTGCTCATGCAGTTGGTGTAGTGAGCAGATTTCTTTCCAATCCAGGAAAGGCTCATTGGGAAGCGGTGAAGTGGATCTTCAGATATTTGAGAGGTACTTCTAAGATGTGTTTGAGTTTTGGGACTACAGAACCAGTTCTTGAAGGGTTTACTGATGCAGACATGGCAGGTGATCTTGATGGTAGGAAATCTACTTCAGGGTATATATTTACTTTTGCAGGGGGAGCTGTATCTTGGCAGTCCAAACTACAAAAGTGTGTTGCCTTGTCTACTACAGAGGCTGAGTATATTGCAGCAACCGAAGCAGGCAAAGAAATGCTTTGGATGAAGAGATTTCTTCTTGAATTGGGGTTAAGTCAGAAAGAGTATGTGGTATTCTGTGACAGCCAGAGTGCTTTGGATTTGAGTAAGAACACCATGTACCATGCCAGGACAAAGCACATTGATGTTCGGTACCATTGGTTGCGCTCAGTGATTAACGAGCAACAGATGCAGTTGAAGTAGATTCACACAGATAAGAATACAGCTGATATGTTAACGAAGACACTTCCCAGAGATAAACTTGAGTTGTGTAGTGACTTGGCCGGGATGAACACTTTGGCCAAGGTGAACTCTAAATGACAGGTCGTGGTGATGGATCTCCTCCTAATGGGGCTGGAGGGGGAGATTGTTAGATGTGTGGGGTCCAGCCCACATTAATTATTAGAGTCCTACTTGGAGTTAGTTAGGGATTTGTTTTTTCTCTATATAAAGTGTTGCATAAACAATTTGTTAAAAGAAGACAGAGTGAGAAGTCTATTTTAGTGAGAGGCGACACAAAGGAGGAAAAATAAGCTTTAGGCTTTGTGATATTTTTCTTGTTCCATAGAGAGAGCAAGGGGAGAGATAAGCTTGTACAACAATTGGGTATTCTTTGGGTAGATTATCTTGGTGAATCCAAAGAGGTAAACTTTATTGTTTTTAGGCCAATTGTTGGAACCCTGAGCTTTGGGCAAAAAGCCTAGGGCATTGAAACTTTGTAATTTGCTTATTTCTCATAGTGGATTTTTATTCGGTTTGCCCCGTGGTTTTTCTCTCTACACTGGAGAGTTTTCCACGTTAAACTTTGGTGTCGTTTTATTTACGTTTTATTGCCTGCGTATTATTTGTGGCTTGGTAGCTTGATTTATTATTGTTATTGGCTTGAGATATTACTGTTGATTGTTGTGGGTATTGTTATTCTGACATTGCTTCCGCGTATTTGTCGTTTGAGGCCCAACAAAACTTAGGTGATTTATTAGGCGGCGTGAGAAGGGAAGGAGACCTGGAGATGGTGGAGAGGAACCGAGAGGTGAGAGCCAAAAACACAAAGGAGAAACAAATTCCATTTCTGAAATGCATATCCAACATGTATGCTATGGATTATGAGTTGCAAATTCCATATCTTATTAATAAGGAAAAACATAATTGTATTGTAGATAAATGTGTTAAATTCTAGTAGTAATGGTTTTTCTAGCTTCGAATGATGATGATTGGGCGTTCTCCAGGAATCCCAAAGCTTAAGCAGGTGATGGACTATTGTTTTCATTTTGCAGGCAAACAAGGCTGGGGGTGTCTCCTGGGTTTAGAGGGCCTTTTGCAAAATTGTTTGGTCGCATTTACTTTGGACCGTTTCATGCACTACCAGACTATCACTTGGTCTAAGGCTCTAAGTTCAAGATGGGCTGACTTCGTCAAGGAGTAAAGCAAACTTGGCTAGGGATGTAAACGGGTCGGGTACCCAGTAGATTTGGGATACCCGAACCCGAACCCGATTAACTTTAATAATACCCTAACCCGATTAACTACCCGCTTATTTTTATTTATGCTACCCTAACCCTAACCCTATAAAATATAAATACCCGTTTAACTACCCGAACCCGTTTAACTACCTGTTTATTAAGTCAAAGTTTGATTTTTAAATTTAAAATTAAAATTAATTTTAGAATAACTTAATTAAAACATTATATTAATTAATTTAATTTAACTCATAAAAATAAATTAAAGTTAAAAATCATAATTATAATATATAATGATTTAATTTAATTAAATAAAACATTAATAATAAATAATTTATATATAAAAAATATAAGTATTGTATTAATTAATTATTATTTATAATCGGGTTCGGGTAGCGGGTAGCGGGTATCCTAAAGTAACTACCCAAACCCTACCCTAACCCGTGACGGGTAGTAATTTCACTACCCGAACCCTACCCGAACCCGATTATACACTACCCTAATCCTACTTAAACGGGTCGGGTAGCACCGGGTACCCGTTTATAGGATACCCATTGCCATCCCTAAACTTGGCAGTTGCATAATCACATGCTGTAAACTGTTGATACCATCATCACTGACAAATGATCTAAAGAAATGATTTTTTTCAAAGTATTTGAAGATGAGTCGAATTTTAAAATTTTTATTATTGGGTAAATTTTATTATTTATTATTTTCCATTCGAATAAAATTAATCTCAAATTATAAAATGAAAATTGATCCAAGTAATAAGAAAGAATTGGAGTTAGGATAAGAATTCATTTTTTTCCTTTTTGTTGCACTAAATTGGGAAACTGAATAAGATGACATCAATTATCAAATAATAATAATAATAATAAAGAGATGACATCAAATTATCAAATAATAATAATACTAATAATAATAATAATAATAATAATAATAATAATAAAAGAAATGATATCAAATCAAAAATTCATTTCGGTTCGTAGAATCAGTGAAACTTTTGGGAAAAAAAACTATTTTTTTAGGGTATAATAGTTTTTAAATTTTTTGTTTTTATAGAAAAAATTGATTGAACTTTTTCTGCAGTAAGTATTAAGTAATCTTTACCTACTTATCTTATTCAACAATTTTTCAGTGAAAAAATTTTATTAAGTACATCTTTGAGACTTTGTACTCGTCTCATCCCTAACCAATATCTTAGAGTTACATTGAAAGAAAGAGAAACCGTCAATTAAGTAGGGTGCTACCATTATTTGCATTACTAAACATAAATTTACAATGGTGAAAACAGTCAAGTGTTTGGTAAAGCTTCAATCTTCAAGGAAGAGTTGAACGAGGTAACTTTGATGAAATTTAGAGAATGGAGCTTATGTATGTTCTACAGCATTTTCTATTGGAGTTTGATATAGGAGAAAAAAACAATGAAACTGTTTGAATCCCCCAACCATCGATCCCATCCCTTTGATTGAGAAGGAAAGGATGGAGGAAACATTCTTGAATAGATTTCTTGAACAGAGAGATGTTCAGGAAGAAAAGTTGAGAACCATAATGAAATTTACAAAATTGATTTTGGAAAATAAAGATACAAGATACCATATTATACATGACTGCTTGAACATTATGGAAGCAAGATATGATTTTAGGATTTTATTACACAGATACAGCCTAAACAGCCTAAATGCAAATTCCGTACTCTCTAACATAAAGATTTAAAAAATTTCATCTTGACTTCAAGAAAACTGGAAAGTTTCCATTTTAATGCTGAGTAAGAGAAGGAAATGAGGGTATTGACTGCAATATCAACTTCCGGCCACTCCTTCGACCAGGGGTCGACCCTAACTCACATTGAGGAGGAGAGATCCTCTTACTGTTGGGAGAAGAAGTCTTGACGCCAGCAGCCGGAGAAGAATTGCCTCGCAGAATCTCAGGCATTTCATCTTCTGCAACAGTTTGGAAATGCTTTTCAATAATGTTTTGAGGCCGGATGATATTAGGCTTTCCAAATCTTTGTCCATTATACAATGTGGAAGATGATCCAATGGCGATAAAGGACCGTGGTAGTTTGCTCTTTGATGAAAATGGCAGTTGAACCAAAGGTCTGTGCAGAAAATGTTATTGAAGTTATGGTAACAATAAGTAATAATTTTATCATTGAAACAAGCAGTTCAAGGAGAAACCTGCAAAGTTGTAGTGGAGTTGTTGGGAGTGCAGAAACTGGATATTGCTCTTCATTGTTCAAGATGTCAGTGTTCTCTAAATCTTTATCCACACTATTCTTGTCAGAAGGATCTGTTTCTTCCTCTTCTGGCTTTTCTGTTTCCACCATAGCAGATCCTGTATTTCAAAGCAATCAGTAATGTCAAATAGTCAACAACAAACATCAATTAGATTCAACAAGAGGCATGCAATGAAATAAACATGCAAGGCAAAGGCATATTTACCATCCTTCCTACCAAATGCATTCTTACACCCTTCACATCTGCAGTTAATGGAGCATCCAACACCACCCTGTAAGAGAAAATGACTTCTATATCAGTTTATTTGTAGAACAACATGAGCGGACAGATTTTAGTCGGGGAAAAACCTGATAGCATTCACAATATTTCTTCAGGCAACTTGATTTCTTGCAATTGCATCCTCTTTTATGTCGAGCTGAAGCTGGAGTTTTGCTAGAGTCATCCTGCAAGAAGAAACGGCAATTATGCTACATGACAAATAATAATTGACCAATTAGATCGAGAAACATTAAAGTTATTCCTTACCCCAACTTCAGGTACTGGATCAGAGGTCTTGATCACTTTGGGAGCAAATGCAAGTGGGTTACGAGACTCAATCTGCTTGCGAGTTGCAAGTACAGTATCTTCATGGATAGGCTTATTGAAGCAGTCTTGACATGAACATGGCTCTATGCAGTATACACCGGCAGCAAAGCATTCACAGTAGCTGGAAATATGGTTCAAAAATCAAATAAGCACATCTAAGGGAAAATACAAAACGTAATTGTTCCGTTTCAAATATTATTATTCTCACACACAGATATAGAAGAAAATCTGGCATTATGAACCGACATCTTTCAAGGAATAAGAAAGAGGAGAGGAGAGTTAGCAATATATTGGAATTACTAACACAAAATGTTGGAGAGAAGGAGCTGGCATTTGACTCAGAACTCGTCCTAGTAGATCACAGTCACAGCAGCAACAATATATATGAAGAAGCATGATCCAAAATTAGAACTTACAGTTTCAAACACTTTGACTTCTTGCAGTTGCAACGCTTACAGGCCTCGTTCTCTCCTGCTTGTTCCGATCTTCGTCTGAAAATTCATAAAATGATGATGTGAAAAACTAAAGTTAGGCATGCAATATCAGATAGTAATAATCCAATAAACTACGTACTGTCAAGTCCTCATACCTCTTCTTTTTGGGACTGTTTTGATTGAACTCTTCATTAACTAAATAGGCAGATGCCTGAGAAGCATCCTCTGCAAGTTGAACCCCATTTTCGACAGGATCTATTTCTCTTTCGGTAAGGGCTGAAGTCAAAGATTCATGAATAGCTTCTTGACCCGCTGTGGGGTGTAAAATGGATGCAGTGGAACTAGGGAAATTTAGCTTTTGTGTCCCAGAAGATAAAGTTTCGTGCTTGATATTCTTGTTATCCCTTGAAGTTATTGCAAGAGCATTTAAGTGCAAACCAATTCCTGGTAAATTGCGCCTTGAGGAATCATTGCCAGGCTTACCAGGCACCAATTGGTTATCTACAGAAGAAGTGGTATTTGAACCGTCATCTAAGTTCTTTCTCCGAGCTGCCAGCATCTCGAAGTCTAAACAACGCCTTCTGAATCCACGATGCAAATTAGAACCAGGCTGCACGCAAACATATAAAAGCGTTGTCAGTGATAGCAGATCAAGAGAGAATGATTTCATATTAATAATGGGGAGAATTAAAATAACAAAATGTGTTAAGAGACAACTGAATAAAGAAATCCATGTGATAATGGAATGACCAATATATATGGGTCCAGTCCACCTTGAACTATCACAATGGATATATTCTTCACTGTTAGAATAGGATCATTAAATATAATTTTTGTAGACAGTTAATAGTGTCTACATTGCTAGCTATTACTATAACATGACATGAAGAAAAGACTCGGATCATGTGGCAATTAGTGAAGGAACAAACTTGTTCAGAAGTTTCTACTTCTCTGCAACTCATGCCTCTATATCACTTCAAATATACACTCGCTGAATGTTGTTAATAACAAAGCCATGCAGCATCTCTTACCTTAAAAGAAAATGAGTCACACATCCCAGTTTCCACATTGTCAGGCTGGTTGCCAGACATGCAGTTAGTCACACAATTATTCTCAAAATTTGCATGCGCATGGTTTATTTCCCTCAGCTCACCAGCTTCTCCAGTTTGCAGAGAAGGATCTTTATGTTCATCAGAATCTACAGTAGTTTGGGACACCTCATTGATATCATCTTGTGGGAACCGAGAAATAAGAGTAGGACAAAATCTTGTGCCCAGCTCCAGTGATTTCTGAATTACACCCCTAAAAGCCTCTGAATCATTAGGAGAACTAAAAATCAATAGGTCAGCAGCATCAGAAATCAAATTGTCCCAGTCACATCCTATAGTTTCTCTTTTTTGCTCAATCTGGCAATTGCCTGCTACTTCCACTCCACCATCAGATAAACCTTTTTCTGAGGCCTCTTGAGCAAATGGAACAATTGAGAGAGATGTGCAAGTCGATTCTGATACACAATTCGTCTCAATAACACAAGGTGCTGGGTGGCAGTTGGGGCTGCCACAATCATACTTTAAGGCTTGTGGCAGCTCAATTGCAAACCTTGAAGTTTCGTTAGGCAGCTCGAGAGAAGCTTCACCGAGGGAAACTCCTGGATCAAAATTCTCCTGTAGCTCAGCAGTGCTATCACACAGCTGGCCTGCCTCCATACCGGCCTCTTCATTTGTGCTAACTTTAGACCCCTCCCCAGAAGACAACTCAGGTTTTGATGGATCTATATAACTATGCCTGTAAAGGAAGCATAATTAGCATTAACAAGAGAAACAAAAATGAGGAAATAATGCATAAAATTAAAGAATCCGAGCACCTACAATCAAGAATATTCTAATCTGTTACCTTTTCAGGAATCTAGATTCCTTCTGAGAACTGACATGGGGTGAAGTGAAAATAGAGGGGAGCGATGCAAAACTAAATGGGTTGAATGTCTGCGCAAGGTGTGTGGATTTGACTGGCTTGATGGGAGAAAGGCTGTTGATATAGTTAAAGACTGGGGAATCCTGTACACAAAGGAAAAAACCCTTCTTAGATAATGCTTCAAAAGTTAATATCAGATGCTTAAATTAATCAAGTTATAGAATGGAATTAGATGTTCTCGAGCATTAAACAATTTTTCCTGCAAAACATCTTTCCATCCAAATCGAATGCTTCTGTGTCATCCAAAATTTTGCAACAAAGATGAATACGAGAGCAAGAGGAATGAGGATATGACACATCTATGCAACAGCAAATCTTTGGAAATGTCCTGAAAAAAAATATCGAACTAATAATTGGCTCAGTGGAAGATTTCTACTGTGTCAAACGACTATCAACAAATTTAGGGTCAAAATGTTGATTTTTAGGGGAAAAAAACTATTTTCAATGGAAAAAGAAGACAAGAAATTCACAGGTCTAACAGTAAGCAGGAAGACAATTCTGCCGCGGCCAATTTTTGAAAAAAACCAGTGACTAAAAAAGAAAAGGCAAAGGGCTAGATATCTGGTAGGATAAAGAAAATGGAAATTACGCATATACTTTTAAGCCTGAGAAAGAATAAGAGTCAAAAGCAGTGACTGAAAATTTTAAATGAATTCAGTATAATGTCTGTGAGCCAAGAGAATAATTTAACAGAATAATTTAAAAGAAATCCCAGAAAGATGAGTTCTACCAGTAAATCATTACATAAAGAAAAAAGGCTCAATTGTAAGCTCGATCAAAATGAACACAAAAGGCAGAGAACCCAGAAACCAGAAGGAAACAAATTGTCAAAAAATTAAACTTTAACCGAGATCTAATTGACATGAAACTAAGAATTTCACAAACCCCCCCCCCCCCCCCCAACCCCAAAAAAAAAAATCAATACTATGAACAAAAAGTACATAGTTTTAGCAAACAAAATCTAGAACAAAGATAAAGGCCAACTGTCACACAGAAACCAAATCCAATTGTCACAAAGAAGCCAAATCCAAGCACATGCAGAGAAGAAGAAAGCAAACAAAACCAAAAAAAAAAGCTCCCCCCAGAAAGATCAAGTAGAAGGAAACCATTACCTCAAACTTCGAGACTGAAGAGCTGATCTGGGTCTTCTCTGGGGTATCCATCTTCTCCAGATAAGAAACTCCAGTGCACACTCCAGTTCTCCCTCAATCACTCTGTCTCTCTTTCTTCTTTATTTAGTTTCTCTTTCTCTAGCTATGACTATTCCAGAGGGATTCCACATCTATCTACTTTATCTTTCTACTATTTTTGTATTGTGTAGACCATAGAGTGGTATATTACTTCCAAGTTGATAAAGATCGAAGAAGAAGCGGGAAACAGGAGAACTTGGGATTTTCTCGTGGAGAGAGAGATCTTGTAATGTAAAAAAGACCATATAAATTACATTCAGATAACAATGGAGCAAAGCAAATTAAAGAGAGGCCCACTTTGTCCACGGCTGTTCTGTCCTAATATTATACATGGACTTTGGACAAAGAAAGAAACTCTCGGTTTCACTTTAACACCATAAAGCAACGTATCCACAGTTGTTCATCTTCCACTCTTTACTCTTTTACTGGATTTTCCATTAATCTTTCTACTTTTTTCTCTTTTTCTTTTAAATACTAATATATTCTCTTTCCTGGGTTTTGGAGGGAAAACAAATGGAATACTATCCTAAAAAAAAAAAAAAAAGAAATGTTTAACTCTGTTAAAAGGCTTTTCTATTTTGTTTCTTCTGCTTTACTTACCTGCAACAATATTCCACAGTTCTCAAGCTGTTTTTTTTCCTTTCTTTATTCATTTTCTGTTAAAGATCTTGACCGTGTGTATTACCATTAACCATCATCATCAGCTTGAACTCGTTGTGTGTGCCTGCAGCCCTATTGATAAATAGAAGAAAATAGCAAATTTTTTTTTTTTACTGGGTTGCTAACTTTGATGGTACGATTTTTGTTGGCATTGAAATTTATTTCCCTTACAGTTTTTCGATTCGTTAAGATTTTGTAAGTGAAGCCACCGGCTGCCAGCCAGGTGTAGTTCACACTGCTTGATTAATTGGGATATTTCTTTAATTTAATTTCTAATCAGATCTCGCTGTTAATGGTCATTGCTAAATGATTGGTGGCGATTTGTATTGTACGTTTTTCACTCAAATCAATCCCATAATTAAAAAAAAAAAAAACACACATCATATTCTATTAATAATAAAAACTGAAAAGTGAAAAACGACTGAATAAATTTTGTAACCGTACTTCAAAAAAATAATAATAATAATTTTGCTTTTTTTTTCTTGGGGGTTATAAATTACTATAATCTATATATTTGGTTGAACAAATTATTTTATGTCCTACAATGTCGACATGATATGTGCAAATCATCTCAAAATATAAAAAATTAAAAATAATTAGAAATATATTGATTTTTTTACAACTTTATAAATTCTCACATTTTAACTGAATTTTTCTGGTTTTTAAATACTTTTTTATTTTCTTTTTATTCTTGTTTTTCTAAAAAAAATAAAGTGATTTTATATAAAGTAATAGAAAAATGTTGAAAATATTGGAATGAGGCAAATTAAAAGTTGGGTTAACGTAACGTCCAAAAATCAATGAATTCTGAATATCTGCTGACCTATAAACGAAATTAACGATCCAATAATCCAACCCAAAATTGTGTTAAGACTTTAAAAGAATAATTAGCTGTTTATTAAGAATTTCATCCGTAACATATATATTATTAAATAGAAAATCTACCTTTAATTTTGAATTTTCTTTCACTGCTAGCTGTCCAGCTACTTAATTATGATATCCTTTCAGTTATGTATCTGAGCTATTTTTCCCATTACCAAAATGCGTTGGCAGCTTTTGATATTTATTATTTTTTATTTATTTTGTTAATT
The DNA here is from genome assembly GCA_031772115.1 of Heritiera littoralis. Taxonomy (NCBI): domain Eukaryota; kingdom Viridiplantae; phylum Streptophyta; class Magnoliopsida; order Malvales; family Malvaceae; genus Heritiera; species Heritiera littoralis. The sequence continues at coordinate 1,107,113 of JAPDPK010000083.1, read as the reverse complement.
TCCAAGTAATGAGCACATTAAAATGATAAAGAAAACAATTGTTTATGGTAAATGAGAAATTGTTAGTACAGTTATTTGTTGCAACCAATACCTAAAATAGTGAATTAATATATACTAATTGGCAATCACTATCACATGCATGCATACAAAATTTACATTTCATATTAAATTTTTATGTATAAATAATAATGATTTTTTTTGTGTTAACGAGATCTTGATTTGGGGATTAGAATGAAATTATGAAATCTTAAGATTCTATTTTCAATTGATAATTTGATCTAATTTTCTACAAACTATATATATATATATATATATATATATATCTTATAGATTCTAGTTCATTGGTTTATTTGATTAATTTAATTTATTGATTTTTTATATGAAACATAATGCTTGATTTATAATTAAAGACACCATAATGTTTAATGAAAATATTCCTTGCAATTAGGGGTGTAAATAAATCAAGTTACTCATGAGTTACTCCAATTCAAATCTATAATTACTCAAGTTTGACTCATTTATTTTCTAGTTCAAGCTCTAGTTACTCGAATCGAATCAAGTTTGAGAATTTTAATACTCGATTTGAGCAGCTCACGAGCCTAAGCAAACTTTTTTAATATTTATATTTAATATTTTATTATTTGTTTATCATTTTACCCTGATTATTTATAGTTAAAAATTAACAAATCAAATCTATAAAGTTAAGCTTGAGCCTATCTAGTCAAGCTCGAGTGATTTGAGTATTTTGCCGAGTCGAGCTCGATATTTAAAAATCAAGCTTGATCGAGTTCGAGCCGAATTTCAAACCTTAAATTTTTTAATCGAATTGAATTTGAGCCTAATATTAAATCATCTTGACTTAATTCTATTACAACCGTAGCAATTATAGTCCCAACAATGAGCCTATTGCAAAGTACAATATTAATGCAAGAATAAAAGTTTTCCTGGGATAACACGTTGTTGGCATGGGAAATTGATGACGGTAGCTAGGTTTAATTATGGTATATCACAATGTGAAATGACAAAGGTAGTTATGCGGTATTAAATTGGTTATATGTGTGTATATATGTATACACGGCTTCTGCGTGAATAATAAAGAAGAAAATGTTCAGTGTTACATAATCAGTATTTTATACCAAGGTTTTTACTTTTATAGCCTTTTTTTTTTTTAACTATTGATTCCACTACCATGTCTATATGTAATAGGTTAATGTTATTATTGAGAACGACTGATGCGGTCCAAAGAGGCAAAGACATAATCGTGAAAACAAAGACAAACGTGGATTGGCGCCCAAAATTTTGAAAAGGGTACGTACGTGGTTTGGACTTTGGTAGGTTGCAGCTCCACCACATGCAATGGATCCTCGCAGCAGCATCATTCGCCGGTCATCAATTGTGGTAATATTAAGTAGAAATGCTGTTTTAGGGTTAGTTTGAATGGGTGATAAGATTGATTCTTGTGAGATTGAAAAAGAAAAAATGACTATTAAAAATATATTTTTTTAAGAAAATAAAAAAAATTAACATCAAAGGTGGAATGGTCATTTTAGCCTTCCACTTTTTTGTCATTTTATTACTGTAGATCCACTTGTTCGCTGCGGTGAGAATCAAACTCAGCCTTAATAACAGTGATAATAGGACGGGAGGATTAGTTTATCTTCCTGTTGGAATTATTTTCAGATTTATTTTGAACAAAAATTATATTAGATTTAGACATGTTTCAAGGTTTAGGTTATTTTGATTTAGAGTTGCTCTAGAGTAAGATTATTATGAGTTCGAATTGTCTTGGATTTAGACCGTTTAAGGTATAGACTGTTTTTAGTTTAAACCATTTTAATTCTAATAATTAAATTAATTTCGACTTAATTGTAATTCGAGTTTTATCAAAATTTTACAGATTTCAAATTTAATTGATCTCATATTTAGAATATTATGGGTTTAGAAAATTTTGGATCTAAATCACTTAAAGTTCAAGATATTTTGGATTATTATTTTGAACTCCAAATTTTTTTAATTTATATTATTTCAAGTTCATTGTATTTAGAATTTTTACTTTTTCAAGTTGTGGTGCAATGAACTCCTATACATACTATTTGATGAAGTTAGCTGTTATTTAAGGGTCTCTATGTCCATACCCACGAAGTTCACTATTCATACATTCCAAATCGACCACAATGTGGTTGCAAAGAATTGTAACTTATCTTGATCCAAAATTACAAGAATATTGTGATACTAAGCACAAAATCTTGTACCAGAGTAGGTAAAGTTTTCATCAAGGCTTCATCGTACCATTGCTGCATACGGCACTCCTTTAAGGCAAGAGAATTATCTCCTCCAGCCCTTCACATCGAAAACAAGCAGTACTCACTAGTATTCGTTTCTTAACCAAATTCATTCTCACGTGTAATATATTATGTTGCACCTTCCACAAGAAAACCTAGACCTTAGTTGGGACTTGTGCATGCCAAATGTTCCTCCATAGTTTATAATGTGTAGACACAATCAATGGCCATCCTCAACTCTTCATTACATAGCATCTTGTAGCCACTCTTGACAATGTAATGACCATTCTTCGTATAATGCTAGACTTATAATGTCGGACTTGTACATCAAGAAGATTCAGCTTACTTATCGAGATGGAGCAAATCCATTTCGCCTCGTCCTGGGTGAACATCTTTTGAAGCAATGGCTAGGTTCAATCTTTGGAGTATTCATGTAGTAAATCACAAACATGTCCATTTTCATCCTACCTACCCTTTGCAAAATTTAGCAAGAAAGAGGGCATAAAGGCACTCATTTATCTTCCACATTATATATGATTGTTTGCCTATTGCCTATCCTCTACCACATTCCTTGTTCTAACACAGTCTTAGCTTACCAAATGCTTCACCAAATTAGAGAAAGGTTATGACTAACTTCAAAATCAAGAAAATCAATTCACAAAAAATATTTGGCTTTCAACATTGCATATGCAAGAATGTTTGTCTTTGTCATAAGCTGCCATCCTTGCTTAGCTAACATCGCCAAATTGAACTACCTCATAACTTGAAATCCCATACCACCTCCATCCTCGGCCTTACATATAGTAACCCAATTCAACCAATGAAGGCCAATTTTTTTCTTTCCAATTTTCCACTAATAGTTTGACAACATGTTATGAATTGCATGGGATAAGGATTTTGGGAGAAGGAAACAATTCATAGTACATGTCAAAATGGCTTGGAGAATTGCTTTTATAAACATTTCCTTACCTCCATAAGATGGAAGCCTCGTATACCATTGTTGAATCCTCGAAGCGGTTCTATCTTTGAGTTCTCTGAAAATCCAATTCTTGCTTCTACCAACTATGCTCTTCAAGCAAAGATATATCTTGAGACTGATTAACTCATGGATGCTAAACAAGTTCTTGATCATTAGCCTTTGTGTTGGTGAGTGTTTGTACTAAAGAACATAATAGATTTATCAAAATTTATTTGTTGGCCGGACCCTTCCTCATATTGTTGTAATAGTTGCTTTAACCGGCCACTCTCCACTATGTTGGCCTTAGCAAAGATCAAACTATCATCCGCAAAAGAATACATGTGTGATCCAAGGATCATATCTACTTGCTTACACACCATGTATCAATCCCTAACGCTAGGTGTTTGCAAGTAACATTGATAAGCCTTCAGTACATATTAAGAACAAGCAATGTGAAAAAGGGCGTCCTTGACGGAGCCCTCGTTCAGGAGAGAAATAGTCAATAACAATTCCATTGATTAACAGGGAGCAGGACATGATTATAACACAATGCATGATGGTTTTAATCCATGGGGCATACAAAACCTAGTTTAGTCATCATGTTATCCAAAAATTGCCACCTTACTGTATCATATGTCTTACTCATGTCAAGTTTAAGGGCAAAATAACTATCTTTCCCTCTCTCAATGAATGCAATAACTCATAAGCTATAATCACATTGTCCGATATCAATCTATCCAGAACAAAAGCACTTTAAATGTCTGATACATGCAGGAAGTACATATTTTAATTTGGTGGCTAAGACTTTAGCTATAATATTGTAGATAACATTGTAGAGGCTTATAGGTCGAAATTGTGTAATGCTTTGTGAAATTTGAACTTTAGGTATTAGGACAATGTGGGTGTGGCTAATGTCAACTAAGGTTCTAATACCATGTAAGTTGTCCAAGCAAAAAGAAGTAACATCATCTCCAACTATATGCTAATAGCTTTCATAGAATAAAACCAACATACCATCAGAATATGGTGCCTTAGTTGTGTTATCTAGTTTATTGTTGTGTAAACTTCCTCTACTTTAAAATCCATGAAAATGTATTTGTTCATATCCTCAATAATCATAGGTATAACTAAAACAAGGAGATCACTGTGATGAGAATATATTCAAGTTTGAAAAAGTGTCCTGAAATAAGCAACTATGATATTATGGATGTCAGTCCCTTCCTCACACCAGACACCATTTTCGTTCACTAGGCCTTTGATTTTTTTTTTCCTTTGTCATTTTCGGCATGTTTGTGTATGAAAGAAATGCATATTTCGATCCCCATCATGCACCCAATTAACCTAAGACCTTAGCATCCAAAAAAGTTCCTTCTTTCCAACATCTTGTTGAGTTATGGCTTCAAGTGTCGTTCACGCTCCAATGTGGCATTAGTGAGTCCACATTGGTGGACCTTCGACATTTTTGCAACTATAGCATCTCCTAGACTCTTAAATGTAGTATAGTGCCATTTTTGGAGTTTGCGACTTGTGGGTTCCATCTTCTTAAGTAGATGAATACCTAAGAGTATAAATGAATAGAACGTTTGACAAATCGTTCGTAAATATGTTCGATTTTCTATTCGATTATATTCATTTATTATTCTTAACAAACAATCACGAATAGAGGTATGGTTTATTCGTTTATGTTCATTTAAAACTCATTTGTTTAATGAATCATTTAGTATTGATTTACTGTTCGATAATAATAAACTTTTAAATTACATATTTACTTATAGATTATTTTAATATGTAAATATTAAAATTACATATGTAGGATTTTTTAATTTTACATCACATATATTAGGGTGAATACAATTTGTTTGTATAATTTTTTTTGTTTAGTGTTCACGAACATATTCGTTTAAAGTTCATGAATACATGTTTGTGAGAATATTCGTTAATATTCGTGAACATATTCGTTAATATTTGTGAACAAACTGAACGAACACGAACACCTCTTAAAAAATAAATGAACAAATATAGACATAATAATATCTGTTCATGTTCGATTCATTTACACCATTTCTATCCTCCCAAGAACTATCAACAATACCAGCGATTGTTAGATTCTTTGGCCCATACGGCCTCAAAACGAAACCTTTTCTTACGGCTGGATATCCTTGGTGCTGAGGTATCGGTTGTATAAATGAGAATGGGACAATGATCAGAAGTTGGTTAAAGTAGATGTGGAACCTCATAATGTGGAAAACGCTCGACCCAAAGTGTAGTGGCAAGACATCTATCCAGGCATTCCTGCACATTATTGCCCGTTGTTCGCCCTCGCAATTCCAAGTATACCAACTACCATGAAAGCCTAAATCAGCTAGACCACAATCCTCCAATGCTGTCCAAAACTCCAGCATTTGACTCTCCCTCGACAAACAATGGCCAGAATTTTCATGAGTCCATAATATATCATTGCATCAAAGAATTTTACTTAAATAAGTTTATTGATTTTTTATATTAGATATTATTTGCAAAATATTTTTATTTAATACTTAGAAAAATATTATCTGAACAAAATTGGGTAAGTTTTTTTAGTTTTAACAGAACAAAAACCCAATATCACTCGATATTGAGGTAGAGGGACCTTTTAATTAAGTCAATTTTCTCATTAATGAATATCAATCATATTTGGATGATATAATTTTTAAATTTGAATATTATATAACACCGTACGTGGTGTCTGTGTTCCAATCATATAATATGTTACTAGAAAATGTGTATGAAGTGGAACTGTGGAAGTAAATTAAAAAGAAAAACCTGAAGCATTTTAATTTGATGAAAGAAGCGACGCCACATGTTGTATTAGATCAATGCATTAATATGTAGCTTAATTACATAGTTAAAAGATAATCAAAGATAATCAGTTGACTCATAACAAGAAGCTCCATTATCAAGAATAACCTCAGCCATGTCTTGTGTTTCCATTTTACGAAGATATATGCGCTATTCTTTAGATATTAGGAAACATAAACTAAACGACAACATAAGGTTTCGTTTGTTGAGTATTCACATCAAAGTTTCAAACTCCCACCCTTTTAAGGACACCAATCAATCCATCCATCAAGACACATATATGGTCTCCATCGATCCAATTTTCCTATGCAAATTTATTCACAATTATATCCCTTTTACAAGTTGGGTAAAAATCAAAAAAATACCGATAAGTGGTTGAAAGAAATAAAAGTGAATTTTTTTCTTCAAGCATTTTAACATGATTCAAATCCTAAAATTATCACTATTGAGAGGATTTTATTATTTATCATTTTCGACCTGAATATGATTAACCTTATATCGTAAAATAAATAAAGATATATGTGATAATGAAAAAAAATCAAAGTTTGGAATTGAGATGTTACTTGATAGGCCCTAGTCTTTCCTTCCTCATTTTCATCCAATTCAACTTTTCAATACTTTGCAAAGCTTTTGTAGACACATTATTCGATTGGAATGGCCTTTGGGAATGGGTGGATGGCCTTGGTTAGGGCAAGTACCGTGGTCCATGCACCCGTAAAAGGCCAGCGATGTATCACGTGAGGCCCCACCCTTCCCCCCAAAAATTTTAGCAGGCACAAAGTGTACTTAACGAAGTAATGATACTACTATACAATTGTCCTTTAATTCTCAACTCCCCACATTCCTTGCAATCTAACCCCATGCAAAAATCATAGTGTCGACTGCCGACTCCTCCATGCATGCCTGCTTTAGCACGTGCCAACATCGACAAACATGACAAAATACTATCTTTTTAGAAAAGAAAAACTATGAAATTAGTACTAATTATATTCATTAAATGATGAAAATGATATATACCTAGAAATAAGCAAAAGTAGTGGAGCTCTTTTTCTGAACGTCGGATTGTGGATTGATAGAATAATTAAAGACATGAAGGAGTTGACTAAATACTTGGGAATTTCATTTCTTAGATAATCCCTTGATGCTTTTGCTGTTGGCAAGTGAACAGAAGAAAAGTCATAACTGGTTAAAAAGTAAGACATGAGAAGCTGTCTGCCAATGCTTTCTGTAATGATCCGTGGCATGTGCAGACAATTTTTCCTGCAGATAATTAGATCCTGTTAGGTGGGCCAATGTTTAGAAAACTTTTATCTGGGTTTTGGGAAATTTTTTGTGCTTTAATGGTTTAGTTTTATTAGATTAGGGTGCTTATTTATTTATTTCTTTCATGTTATTTTGTTTGTTGAATTTTCCCATTTGACAAGCACATTAGGCCATTGCTGGCTCATTTCCCTTGGAAAAACAATAATCAAGTCCGGCAGTCTCCAACCCTTTTAAAGCAGGTGATGAATCCCATGGCTAAAGTTTTCAGGATATAATTAAAATATTCACCAATTACCCATCTACGACTTACGTGGAAAATGCCAATGTACTTAAACTTGATAGTATTTTCTTAATTTTTTATGAAAAAAAAGAGAGAAAGAAATAGTACTAGTTATTGATGAATATATAGTTGAATATTCCCAACAATTGGCTTCACACTTGAAAAATTGAAGGTGATCAGGTGTACGTTTATACTTTAAACTTTCAAACCCTAACCACTATAGAAGCTAAGTAGTTAGAAGAAGACTAAAAGGAGGCTAATTTATTTGTGCAAATCAACTATTCAACCATCCTACAAGAAGAATGGAGCATGCTGCATTTTTCCTAGTTGACTTTGTGCATAGCACTGTGGAAACAAAATCAATCTTACATCTAACCTTGACTTACATTCATGGTTTCTAGAAAGAATTAATATATATATATATATATATATATATATATATATATATATATATATATAGTTATTTCAATCTTGTTTTAAACTCGAAGTGGTGTTAGGTTTGATTAGGCACTTATCCTTGTCAAAAGATGCAAGTTTTATACTTATTTTTTGTTGGTATTTTGTACACAGGCTTAAAGTTAAAATGCATGTGTGTACTCATAGTAATTCGTGATTCTTCATCATTTGTTATTACAATAAACTTTTCCAAAAAAAATTTAACTGTTAAAAATGGAAGTTTAAATTTTGTGGAGATCTTATATGCTGGAATCTTAGAGATCGTTTGGACTATCATCTGGACTTTACTGCACATATCTTCGATATGGTGAGATTCAATCATAAAGAATAAAATTGTGAAATGATAAAATTACGCTTTCACTTTTTTTAAAAAAAGTATTTTATTAAAATTATCTTTTATTATTGGACATTTTTACCTTGTCAATCTTATCGGAACCACTTTTCACAATCTAACCACACTAACTCTTGAAAATAGAGGCCGGGGTAGTGGACAACTTCTCTTTCGACAAACCAAAGTCTAATAATATCCTACATGTATATTAATGTAACAAAAGCATCATTTACCCAAGATTCCCATGATTAAATGAGTTAAATCTGACATGGGTTTCAATAATTATTACGAAAAGTGAGATTTAATACATCTCTTATAGACAAAATGAAAAAGATAAAGCTTTTTGATTCCCCAATTATCCCCGATTAGGCTTTTTGATCATCCTAGAGTAAAAGGACAAGCTTGAGGATTTAAGTGATGATAATTTTTGTAAAGTTCAAATTCTCCTTGCCTCTGCCACTGTGTAGTGTGTGATGAATTATTGCTAACGAGGAAAACTACAAGTCTTTTCACACCGGAAGAATTCTTTTGGTGAATCCCATCCCAAGTTCTGTATCATTTCAAGCAATGTAAGCAGTTTTGAAAGTAGAATTTATGGGCCACAATGCATGAGGTAGCTGATTCAAATTTCAAGGGTGACACCATACTGGACCACAAAATGATATTGTTTAGCCCAATTTCTTGCAATCAGAGTGCCACTTTTCAGCTGGCCTAATTCTTCTATCTAAGCTCCAAGGTGCTATATATATATATAGAACACTTGGAATATTCTCAAAATTTGCAAAGCTCTAATTTCTTTTAAGATGAACTTAAAGATGTCTTCTCTCATGTCTATTAAATTAGTATATTAGAATAATTTTCTTTCTTATAAGATTAAACCCTGATCAAATTCCAAATTCTAATAAAAATCGATAAAAAATAATAATTAATTATTGATTAGCTACTTACTTAATTTTATATATGTCATAAAAATCATATGCGAAAAAGTTAATTCGAATTCTTCTAAATTCTAATATACCTATAATTTAAGGGATTGGAATACTCATAAATAAACAGATTATGAGGTTTATGAAATGCAAAAAAATATAATGATCAAACTCAAAATGAATAAGATTAGGAGATCTATCTAAAACACAATATATATATATATATATATATATATATATATATATATATAATGGTCAAAGCTTAAAGCTTGCTTCAATCTTTGTAAACTTCAACTATTCTACACACTACAGACTACAAGCTACAACCTTTCTTGGACTATTACCGTATGCCCAAATTATCAGCAAAGGAACTTGATTGAACTCCTTGGATAAAGTCATAAAACATAGGTTGTTGTGCCAGTGGCTTGACCTACGCTGCTCATCACTCCGTTGTCTTCCATTATGTTAATATGGAGAGTACAGATACCAAGTTGATCGTCATTGGGCTTCTGAGATAATGACAGTAATGGATCGTTCAGTAACGTTATCAGCGTAAGGAAGTTTTTGGCACGTTTTCCCAGTATTGCAACTAGGAATATAATTATTTTATATGAATATATTCAATATTTCAAAAAGATATATTTTTTAGAATTAAAATTAATTAAAAATAAAGTATTTTTTATTAGTAGAAAAATATTAAGAAACCATGTTTAAATTTGAAAATCCTATCCAAAACCTTCATCCGAATCTGGTTTGGAAATTGATCAATCCATGACAGGCCTGCTTAGAACTTAACTCGAATAATGGGGAAAAACGTATGAGAAGTAATAGAAGAAGAAAAGAAAACACTACAAAATTCTGCACCAATGACGACAGAATTTGCTATTGAAATTTTGTCACAAATTCTGTTTCAAAATCACAGTCACTATAAGTCTTCCATCGCAATCAATGCACTCAGTCACCAAATCTGTTATTAATTTATTGATGCATTTTTTTGTTAATAACGACGGAATTCTGTTGCAATTTTCTTTTAATTTCAAAATTAAGAAAATGAAAATTAAAAAAGTCCGTGGCTAAAAAGTTTTAGAGACAAAATTCCATCTTTAATTTTTTGCTAATTTTACAAAAATAAAAAAATAAAAAAATTCATCGTTAAAAAGCTTTAATGATAGAATTTCTTCTTTAAAAATAAATTATTTTACTTTTAAAAAATAAAAAATTTATAAAAATTCCACTGCCAAAAGGCTTTAGCGACGAAATTTCACTATTAAAAGTAAATTTTGTTTATTTTTAATAAAATAAAATGTTTAAAACTTCGTCACTAATGCTTTTTAGCAACAAAATGTCATCTTAAAAAGTAAATTTTGTTTATTTAAAAAAGATTAAAAAAAATTAAACATTCTATCACTAAAGTCATTTGTGATGAAATTCCGTCTTTAAAAGTAAATTTTGTTTGTTTTTAAAAAATTTAAAAATTTGTCGCTAAAGCTCTTTAGTGACGAAATTTCATCTTTAAAAGTAAATTTTGTTTATTTTTTTAAAAATAAAAAATTTAAAATTTTTGTCTACGAAATTTCATTTTTAAAAGTAATATTTTGTTTTTTATTTTTCATGTAAATTTCGAGTACCAAATATATTCAAATATATATCTAAAATTTACACAGCAAGACAATAAATCCATAACATTAATTAATCTATATAAATAACAGTGACACCATCCATCAAATATAGACCATATTCATGAAACATTCATAACTTTTTGTTAGACAAACATCCATCAAATATCAACCAAAACATAAATATCGTCATCGTCGTCATCATCATCATCTATATAAAACAAATATAGAAGATAAAAGGGCTCTCATTAAAGGCATGGCTTTTCATTCTTCAAAACCCCTTTCCAAAAGATTCTCTACGTATTCTACAACCACTCTGAAAGACTTCAATCTATAACATTTGTCGTAACGGCTTCGCGCTCGACGATTTTCGAAAAAAACGTTTAAAAACAAAAATGGGAGTCGCCACCAATCTTTTTTTTTTACTAGGTGTGATTGGCCACCTAAAAATGTTTATTTTTTTAACAAAATCTCAAAATTAATTAAGTTTTATTAAAAAGACAAATTTTTGGTCTGCGAACACGAAAATCGAGTTCGGGGGTACGGTTACGCGTGGGGAAGGATTAGCACCCCCACGACGCCCGTTAAAAAACGGTACCATAATAATCATGTGTTATCCTTTGGTTTTAATAAAATGGTCTTATCTTAATATTTAAAAATAATTCCTTTTTATTTCAATCTTTTTATTAAAAATCATTTTTTATTTGTAACTTTATTTTGGTTTACTTTATTTTTCGAAAGTAAATGTGAACCTTTTTGTATTGAATAATTAAATCAAATACTCCAATACTTTTGGCAGCATTTGAAATAATTTTCCTCACCTAGAGATTTCTTAAGAATCACTACTTGTGACTTCTATAGAATCTCATCCTCGGAAAATTCACACTTGCTTCGAAAATTATTATGAATGCACATGATGCAAACAAGTAAAAATGATGCAAATGAATTTTTTTTATTTCAAATTTTATTATTTATTTGTTTATTTATTTACATTTCTTTGTTTTTGAAAAAAACTTATTCATTTTCTTATTTATAAAAATTTAAATTATTGAAAAATTATACTAAATATTCCAATACTTTTGGCAATAATTAGTACAACTCTTCTCACCTAGGGATCAGCTAGGAATCACTACTTGTGACTTCCGTAACATCCCATCATCGGAAGATTTGTTTATTTAAATTTAAATTTTATTATTTATTTCCTTTTTGGATTTTCTTTTAAAAACTTATTTATTTTTATTTTTTATAAAAAACTAAATTATTGAAAAATCATACTAAATATTCCAATACTTTTGGCAACATTTAGTACGACTCTTCTCACCTAGGGATCAGTTAAGGAATCACTACTTGTGACTTCCATAACATCCCATCATCGGGCTACTATTTATTTAAATTTAAAATTTATTATTAATTTCCTTTATTTTTAAAAAAACTTATTTGTTTTCATTTTTAATAAAAATTTAAATTTATTGAAAAATCATACTAGATATTCCAATACTTTTGGCAACATTTAGTAGGATTTCTCTCACCTAGGGATCAGCTAGGAATCACTACTTGTGACTTCCGTAGCATCCCATCATAGGACATTAGCTTTTAACTTTTATGAATTATTAGAACATCTTATCTTCATTGATTCTTATTTTTTCATTTAGATTTATTAACTTAATTCCTTTGACTATGGTTTTTCATTGAAACTCTAGTACCGCTTGTTTAGTTGATTTAATTACTTTTGAAATTTTATTATTTTCAATTTTTATCGGTTTGATTATTTTGTATTTATATATTCCTAAAACCTATATTCTTATTAATCCTTTCTAGCTATCTCCATTACTTCTTTTGTTTTTATTAATTTTCGTTTAATTAGTATTTTTCTTAATATTCCTTATTACAAAATATATTATTATACATTTTTTAAAATAAGCGTGAATTTGGATATTGAGAAATTAAACCGAATATCCCAATACTTTGGCGACGTTCGATAAATTCCTCTCACCTAGAGATATTCGAAGAATCACTACTTGTGACTTCTACGATATCTCATCATCGGAATTCATGCTTACTTTATTTATTTTATTATTATTTTTCATTTATTATTATCGTTTTTTCCTTAACCCACATTTCATTTATCTAATAAAATTCAATTTTATTTTAAAAATATGTTTGTTTTTTTTTTTTATATATAATTTATGTATATACATTTTTATATATTTATTTATATATTCTATGTACAATATATATATTCGTATGTTTTAAAGCTGTACATTTTATATATTTATATGTATGTATTTTACACATTTATTTACATACATTTTAAACCATATACTTATACATATTTTTATTTTTATTTTTATTTTTTATATTTATTAATATATGTATTTTATGAAATCTATATACTTTAAAACTATTTATTTTACATATTTTATATTCATTTGTCTTTTCTTTTAAAACCATGTGTTCATTTTATTTTATTCTATTGCTATACTATTTATTTATTTATTTATTTTTTGCTTTGTTATATTTTCTATTTTATTATTATTTTTTTTTTGCCATAATTAACAAATAAATAGCTAAATAAAATAAAGAAAGGAAAAAAATATATATATACCAAAGGAAACGGGTCGCGGTCGGGTCAGAGTGCCGGGTCGGGCGTGGACGCGGGTCGCAGGAGCGGGTCGCGCGCTGAGGGTGGAGTCGGGTTGCGGTCGGGTTGCGCGGATCCGGGTCGGGTCAGGGGCGGCACGCGGATCCCAGCTTCAAAACGCACCGTTTTACTATCCTATAAAAGGCCTTTTTTTTTGTTTCTCCTCACTTTAACCGGCCTCCTAAAAAAAACCAAATTCTCCCCAAAATCCTCTCGCCTCTCTCCTCCTTCGGGTGATTACCGACCGCCGTTTGCCGCCGTTTGCCGGTCACTGGTAGTCTTCCGGACACACCAAAAATACTCCCCTCGTATCCCTCTCCTCAGATCCGGCCTCTATTTAACCAAAAAAATCCCCTAACCTCACAGATCCGACTTTAACCGAAACCTCCCTCACCATTTTTTGTTTTCGTTATTGTTGGTATCGGTTTAGATCTTTGGTTTTGTGGTTTGTTGATATGCGTGTGTGTGTGTGTGTTTGCAGGTACCGGTTTGTGTGGTAGGGCTCTAGGGTTTCCAGATCTGGGTTAGGATTTTCCAGATCTGGGTTAGGGGGGTTCGTTCCGGGTGTTTTTGGGTTTAGGGATTTTGGGTTTTTTGTGTCTCGGTTTTGGACGGTGGCTTCTCGGTGGTCTGGTGTTGATTTCCAGTGGTGATTATGAATTGGTTGAAAGAAAAAGGAAGGGGTTTTTTTTTTTTTGGTCCTCAACCAACGGGTAGCTATCTCCCTTTTTTTTTTTTAGGGCTTATAGGGTGAGGCTACAGAGTTGGTGGTGAGGCTCACAGGGTGGTGGCTGGTGGAGAGGGGATGGGCTAGCAGAGAGTGGTTGTCTCGGTGAGGGTGGTGGCGTTGGCAGGGAGGGGTGTCAGGAACTGGTGCCGTGCACGGCACCAGTTCTGTCCCTTTCCCCCCCTTTTTTTAATTTTAATATTAATTAAACAAATAAATAAAAATAAAATAAAATAAAATAAAATATAAAAATAACGGAAATAACTAAATGAAAAACAAATAAAAACGAAAATGATATAAAATAAAAATAATGGAACTAAATAAATACATAAATAAAAAGTAAGAAAAATAAAAATAAAAATAAAAATATTTAACTTTCAAAATGACAAAATTAGGTGTCTACAGCTGCCCCTCTTTGTTCATTGTTGAGGATCAAGAATAGAGCAAAGACAGTAGACAATAATTTTGTCCGACTCAAAACCTAATCTCTTCTTTTTTTTTAGGTGCTCCTCTTACCACAGAGGCAATGAAATTTTTAAAATTCCTTTCCTGAAAAAGTGCTCCTCTTGCAGCAGAGGCAATGAAACTTTAAAATTCTTTCTCCTGAAAAAGTGCTCCTCTTGCAGCAGAGGCAATGAAACTTTAAATTCTTTTCTGAAAATGAGCTCCTCTTGCAGCAGAGGCGATGAAACTTTAAATTTTTTTTCTGAAAATGTGCTCCTCTTGCAGCAGAGGCGATGAAACTTTAAAATTTAGTTTTTTTTTTCTCTTTCTTTTGCATTTTTTTTTATTTTTGAATTTCTTTTTCTTCCTTTCTTCTTTTTTTTTAATATATATATATACATAAATATATACATACTTAACAATATTTCTCTTACTAAAGGCTCTTTACTTTAGCATTAATCAATGATTTTAAGATTGCATCCAAAGAATTTCGAAACCATACTCGAATAACTTAGAATTTGTACCTGAAAGATTTGAGCTTTGTGCCCGGAGGACTTAAAATTTTGCCCGGAGGACTTGGGATTGTTGCCCGGAGGCCTTACAATTGTGCCCGGAGGTCTTACAATTTTGTGCCCGGAGGACTTGAAATTTTGCCCGGAGGACTTGGGATTGTTGCCCAGAGGCCTTACAATTGTGCCCGGAGGTCTTACAATTTTGTGCCCGGAGGACTTGAAATTTATGCCCGGAGGTCTTAGAATTGTGCCCGGAGGTCTTACAATTTCGTGCCCGGAGGTCTTACAATTTTGTGCCCGGAGGACTTGAAATTTATGCCCGGAGGTCTTAGATTTGTGCCCAGAGGTCTTAAATTTGTGCCCGGAGGTCTTAGATTTGTGCCCGGAGGTCTTAGATTTGTGCCCGGAGGACTTGAAATTTTGCCCGGAGGACTTGGGATTGTTGCCCAGAGGCCTTACAATTGTGCCCGGAGGTCTTACAATTTTGTGCCCGGAGGACTTGAAATTTATGCCCGGAGGTCTTACAATTTCGTGCCCGGAGGTCTTACAATTTTGTGCCCGGAGGACTTGAAATTTATGCCCGGAGGTCTTAGATTTGTGCCCAGAGGTCTTAAATTTGTGCCCGGAGGTCTTAGATTTGTGCCCGGAGGTCTTAGATTTGTGCCCGGAGGTCTTAAATTTATGCCCGGAAGACTTGAGATTTTGCCCGGAGGACTTAGAATTGATGCCCGGAGGTCTTAAATTTGTGCCCGGAGGACTTGAGATTTTTGCCCGGAGGACTTGAATTTTATGCCCGGAGGTCTTAGATTTGTGCCCGGAGGTCTTAGATTTGTGCCCGGAGGTCTTAAATTTATGCCCGGAGGACTTGAGATTTTGCCCGGAGGACTTAGAATTTTATGCCCGGAGGTCTTAAATTTGTGCCCGGAGGACTTGAGATTTTGCCCGGAGGACTTAGAATTTTATGCCCGGAGGTCTTAAATTTGTGCCCGGAGGTCTTGAGATTTTTATTTGAAATTTTTGAAAATCATTCTTCAACCTTAATTAAACATAGCACTAATCAAACTGGATTTGAAAATTTCTTTATCATGAATAAACTTGACTTTTTTGTTTTGAAGAAAGGTTGTATAACCTTCAAAATTTTAATTGGATGTTGTCGAGCCTTTAGCTTGAGAAACATGTTTTAATCCCAAAATTTTGCACAGAACTTTCAATGCTGATGCTGTATGATACTGTGCATGTATGCATGTATGCATGGCACTCAATCTGTACATTCTCTAACTTTGAAACTCTATCTTGTCAAAGAGGAACATCATTTGTCTTTTGTATTTTCTTTGCCCCAACATGATCATGAAAGTTCTTTTCTATTTCCCATTTTTGCAGAGTTCTTGTACCTCATCATAGCCTGTTGACGAAAAGCGCTCAAAATTTCCACATAACTATTTTCCAGGGGGAATGAATCCAAATTTCACAAATGATACTTGATCCTTTCGAAAAATTAGTGATCACTTTTCAAGACGAGTGACATAAATCTTGTTCGGATCTTTTCAACTAGACAATTGAAAGTTCGGTGCACTAGGATGTTCTGTTTGGGGAACATTTTGCCACTTATCCAAAAAAACAATGGTTTTTTTTTTTGGCTCAAAATGGTTTTCTTAAGATACCATTGCTTTTCTTCTCTTTTTTGGAACAAAGCTTTGAATGAGAAAAGAAACAAAATATTTACAACTTGGTTTGACAATCTCTTAAATTCTCGAATAATGGCGTTCTACAGATGCCAAGATAAGATATGAATGACTGAGGTCCTTTCTGTTTGGGAAAAGTATGTACAGGAAGAAAGGTTCAAACTTTTTTAGAAAGATGTCGGGCAATTACGTGACATCAGAATCTTTGGGTATCTTAAGGATTTCTCAAGGACTATTGGTTCTTTTTCTATGTTTTCAATTTGTGTCACTGCTTGATTTGTTGCTCTAAGAGTTCATTGTTTGCTTTAGACTGCCCTTTTCGGGTTTTCACCCTGGAGCTGCACTCTTTCTTTTCTTTTTTCTTCTTTTTGCTTTTTTTTTCTTTCTACATTTTTTGTTGTTCCACCATGCATTCAAAAATTCAGATTTTATTCAAACCAAATGATGGCAAGAATTTTCCAAAGAAGAGCTCTTCAATACAAGCATCCCTATTTGATCAAAATGGACTTTTAAGTACGTAATGTAGGCCATGGTTCAGGGTTCTGAAAGAATGGATAAACAGGCCCAAAATGTTGTTTAAGGGTGATCAATCCAAGGATCATTTTTTTCTCATATGGATGTCTATCATTTTCATTCTTCGAAGCACCTTTCTTTTCTATTTTTCCATGTATCTCTTCTTCTTCTTCTTCTTCTTCTTCTTCTTTTTTTCAAAATCCTTTTCATTCTTTGAATCACCCTTTTTTGTGTACTTTCACACGTATCCTTTCTTCTTTCTCTTCTTCTTCTTTTTTTTCTTTTCACTTTTTCTTCTTTTCTTTTTTCATTAATTCATGTCCAAGATTTCAAAAACATAGTAAATCTTATTTGATCGGAAACAAAAGTTTAATCATTCATTTTCTTTGAAGAAATATTTTCTGAACATGTCCCCCGGTGTGGAGGGTGATCCTTGGAGGAGGTTTATTATGAAAGAAATTATCAGGCTCAAAAGGGGCAGCAAAAGGATAATGCTTGTATTCATGAATGGGATGTGAAAGATGGCCATTTATCATCTCAAATTAAGATGCTTATATTGAAAAGCAATTCTTAGTACAAGTTCTTCTTTTGGCTTTGAAATCATCTGAATATCATGTTTGCATGGTGTCACAATCAATTTCGTTTTTTTCTCTTTTTTTTTTTTGATTTTTTTTTTGATTTTCTTGTAAAGCACCCTTTTAGTATGACAGAGCTTGATCTTACACACCACATATTCATTTAAAGTGATGCGCAACTCGAGGTATGATGTAAATGGACATCGGTGGAAAATCCTCAACCTTGGTTCTGTTGTTTTTTTTTTTTTGTTTTTTTCTTTTTTCAAAACATGGGCAAAGGTATCTTTGGAGTACAAGATTGAAGAATCTGGGATTTGTACAAGAATTTAGGTGGAAATGTATTTCACAATGATCTTGCCATGCATTCACCGCCATTGTCCGGAATCTTTGAGATTGTCATTGATTTCCAAAAAAATTCTCAAAAAGTTTTGCAAATCAATCATTAACAGTAAAGCCCTATCATGGTCAAATGGAAAACAAATCGGACTTTCAAAACCTTATGCCCCAATTTAGCTTTTTGGCTTCCGAGTGACTTAGGTTTTGTGAAGATATGATCCAGGAATGATTTAAGACATTCATCTTTGATAGTAATCATCACTTTTCTTAGAATCATTTTTATCATTAATGTGAAGGAAAGAAACATTCTTGTCTCATGCCATTGGAAAATAAATTATGCAAAAAGTTGTGCTCATACAACTGTCACCTAGGCCAGTGGAAATGACAAGCATTTTTCAACAAAATACAAACTCTAAATTCTTGACATTTCAGTTTCTTCCAATCTAGTTTCTCATCATGACCTAACTTTGCATCAAAGTGGACTTCCACTGATCCATAAGTTCTTGAGTCAAGATTCCCCCATTGATAAGCTCTTCAACCCTTTCCTTCAATTGCCTGCATTTTTCTGTTGAATGCCCGATTGCCCCCATGTGATAGTCACATCTACTATTCAGATCATAACTCTTGGACCATGGGTTTGGGGCTGTTCTCAAAGAAACAGGGGCCAAATATTGGTTTTTCACTAGAAAAGGCAAGAGATCAGAAATTGAGATGGGAATTTTTTCTTGGTTGCTTCTCGATCTTTTTCTGTTGTTTATTGGTTGTTGGACAGGTTGAGCTCTAGATTAGTCACAAAAGTAGGTGAGTGAGCAATTACTGGGGAGTAAGAGTTTGCTTGGATTCCTGGTTGTGGGATTGGTGAATAAAGATATGGATCGCAAGAAACATTGCTCAAGGTTGGATGGTATGATGGGTACGGCAAATAGGGATGAGGTGGAATGGAATTTCTGGGAAATTGCCCCTCAAACATCGCTGCTTGCACTTCTTCTTCCATTCTTTCTGACTTGTTATCAGCAATGTCATCTATCTTGATCTTGCCCCTCTTAACTGCATTCTCAATCATCTCTCCGGAGGCTACCATGTCAGCAAAATTCTTAGTAACACTCCCAATCATCCTATCATAATATGGTGCCTGGAGGGTACTAAGAAACAGCGCTGCAGTTTCTTTTTCAGTGAGGGGAGGCTGGACCTGGGTGGCAGCATTCTTCCATCTCTGGGCATATTCTCTAAAGCCTTCAGTAGCTTTCCTCTCCATGGTTTGCAAAGATAAACGATCTGGGGCCAGATCCACAATATGCTTATATTGGGTGACAAATGCCCTTGCCAAATCTTCCCATGAGTGAACATCGCCCCTGCCCAATTGTGTATACCACCTAGCAGCAGATCCTTTAAGGCTTTCTTGGAAGACATGGATCAACAGTTTGTCATCATGCACATGCGCTGCCATCTTTCTACAGTACATAGTTATATGGGCTTTCGGACATGTAGTCCCATCGTACTTCTCAAATTCTGGGGCTTTGAACTTTAAAGGAATGATCACACCAGGTACTAGAGATAATCTAGTTGCATTCAAAGATCCATGAAAATCCACTCCTTCAACAATTCGAAGCCTTTCTTCTATAAGCTCTATCTTTCGTCGGGAACATGAACCTTCTTTCACTTCTGGCATCCCTTGATCTTTGTGACTATCCAAATTGCTAATATGAGTTGGTTCGAGGGGGTTCATTGTAGGAGTCTCATGCACTTGAAACCGACTAGGGTCGATTGAAGATGGCATTTTAGGGCATACATAATCTTTGGTGGGCATTGCTGGTGGCTCTTGAGATGTTTGGGTTTCTCGTGAGCCACTGTTAATTGGACAAAAAGAATCCTCAGCATTTCGCAACTGATGCCCCTCTTGAGTAGCTAGTCCTCCCATAGTTTCTTTTTCATTATTCCACCTTTCCAACAAAACTGCCATCTGTGATAATTGCTCTCTTATCTCTTGCTGTGCTTTTTCCATCCTTTCCATTCGAATTATTTCTGTTTCTTCCATGGTCCAAAACTATCTCCAAAGCTTTTCGATGTTCAAACCACTTGACACCAAATCCAACATAACCCTGAATTAAATGTCATGCTTGTTATGCAAATATGAAGCTTTTATTGTATGGAAATTTAAAAAGGACAAAATTCAAATATTGTTATCATATCATAGTATTACAAGTTGTATACCGAAAGGAAAAAGGAAAAGAAATAACTTGAAAATTGTCATTTGACCATTCATTTGTTTTGATCATCTATTTTTTTGTTGTTGTTTTTTTGTTTTTGTTTGTTTTTTTTTGTTTTTTTTTTAAAGGAAACAGTTGTTGTTAGCCGTATTATATTCTGACAAAATCATATTATGCGCATATGAATGAAGTGAATGCAAACTTAAATAAAACCTTGTAACATTCATATTCATAAAGGAATTGTTTACAAGATTCAAAAGTTCCTTACTACACTCCCTACTATACTAACGCCCCTTACATTCAAAGTTTTTCCAAAAAGAAATTTCACAACAACAGCTGCTTTTTCATCTTCTGAACTCTAATCAAGCATGGCAAATTCCTGGCTGACCACTTCCCCTATATCGAGCAATTTTGCTTCAATCAATCCCTTCACCTTATACTTGAAAGCCTTACAATCTTCAATGGAATGCCCAATATTTCCTGCGTGGTACTCACATCTTGCATTTGCGTTGTACCATATTGGGTACGGAGGCTCCAAGGGTTTTAAGAATACAGGGGCAATAAGGTGCCTTTCAAGCAGATAGGGGAAAAGTTTGCCATATGTTACGGGTAAAGGGTCAAGCTGTGTGCGCTTCATCTTCTTGGATTGTTTTTGGCCAAGAGCTTGATTTTTAACTTGAGCAGGTAGTGGCACAAAAGCTGGGGCGTTAGGGACTTGTTGAAAAGGTGGTCGAATAGAATTGGCATGGGCATATGGGTTCACAGATGAACAGGTATGTAAAGGTTGGGCGAGACTAGGAGATCCTGTTCCAAAAGCTTGAACATGTGGTTGAAAAGTAGGTCGAGGATAAAAGTTTGGCCGTGGACCAATTCGCGGAGGTCGAACAAAAGTAGGAGGTCCTGTTTGGAGTGCTCGGATAGGTGGCTGATGAAGGTTAGGGTTTTGTAATGGCCTACTTGGTATGGATTGTTTGAAGCCACAAGGTTTAGCTTTAGTCGTAAGGCCCTTAAGTTCATCCATTACCTTTTTCACCCTTTTCATAGCCTCTTCTACCACGGGATCATCGTCAGGACAGTTGAGAGCATCGGAGTGTCCCTGGCAAGCCATTTCATGAAGAGTCGAATGGTCTCCACTTGCTGATGATTCAACGTGTAGTTGTCTTGGAAATGACGATGAGCCTTGAGGATGAACCACTTTAGTCTCTCCAAAGCTTTCAAGCATCTTCATTATCTTACCTAGCTTCCCCTTTATCTCCCGTATGTCATGTCCAAACTCCTCTTGATTATTCTCCAGAGCAGTAAGTCTAGCTTCTAATTGATCTCCCATGTTTCTGACCTCCTTTAACCTAAAAAGATAAATGCCCTCCTTATTATGTGATGTAATGAGATATGCCGTGCTAAAATTTAAGAATAAAAGAATCAAAATTTTCTCTTATTTAAGTTCAATGAATAAATTCTTTTCCCCCCCTTTTTTTTTTAGAGTTTAATGATTTCCCTTTTTTCTTTTAAAGAATAGATTTTTCTTTTTGCTCTCTCTTTTTTTTTATTTAAAAAAATCTTATTTTCACACCATAATTTATTTTCTTTAACTTCCTTTTTATTTTTTTGAAGAAATATGATAATGTAAAAAAATTTTATGTCTATGCATAAGTTCAAAAAAAAAAAAAATGTATATATTTTTTTTTGTGGTATTAAAGAATGAAGGTATATTTTCATGTTGTTTTTAGACAAAAAAGAAAAATCGAGTAAATCTTTGTTTTATTTTTTAAAATTGTAAAATTATGAAATTTTATTTGAGAATAACATAAAAAAAATATATCTTGATTTTTTGAAAATACGAGTTTGAAACATGATTAGAGTTATGATATGAAGAAAATAGTAAAAATGTTCCCTTATGTGTCCTAATCTTAGGATAATTTCTGCGAAAATTAGACATGGCTCTACCTAAGGCTGGCCTTTTGAGGCTTTCTATATGCTGGGCTTGGTTTTAAGAAACTAAAGGTTCCCAAATCATCTCTTACTGACGTCCACTCTGGACTAGTAGAGAAATAATTTGAGTGGGAGTATTTCATTTGCCATTGCGGAGGTGATTACCTCACGAGGGCAAAGGTACTCTACTCCCTCCTAAAAAGGACAAAACCCGGGAATAGGGCTCATGTTATGCGAATGCATGTGCAAGTGTGTGAATGAGGGAACATTTATCAACCGATAACCCTTATTCTACAATGCCCCGACAATTTATTAAGAATAAGTATATACAAATATAAAACATAAAATAAATAACATAAAATGCAAATGCAAACAAAATCATTTTCAAAATCCAAGTGAATTAAGTTTAACTATCATTCAAGACTATTAAATTAAAACTTTGGATAACACGTAATTAATGAATGGCTTGACCCTCAAAAGCCTCCCCAGTGGAGTCGCCAAGCTGTCGTAACGGCTTCGCGCTCGACGATTTTCGAAAAAAACGTTTAAAAACAAAAATGGGAGTCGCCACCAATCTTTTTTTTTTACTAGGTGTGATTGGCCACCTAAAAATGTTTATTTTTTTAACAAAATCTCAAAATTAATTAAGTTTTATTAAAAAGACAAATTTTTGGTCTGCGAACACGAAAATCGAGTTCGGGGGTACGGTTACGCGTGGGGAAGGATTAGCACCCCCACGACGCCCGTTAAAAAACGGTACCATAATAATCATGTGTTATCCTTTGGTTTTAATAAAATGGTCTTATCTTAATATTTAAAAATAATTCCTTTTTATTTCAATCTTTTTATTAAAAATCATTTTTTATTTGTAACTTTATTTTGGTTTACTTTATTTTTCGAAAGTAAATGTGAACCTTTTTGTATTGAATAATTAAATCAAATACTCCAATACTTTTGGCAGCATTTGAAATAATTTTCCTCACCTAGAGATTTCTTAAGAATCACTACTTGTGACTTCTATAGAATCTCATCCTCGGAAAATTCACACTTGCTTCGAAAATTATTATGAATGCACATGATGCAAACAAGTAAAAATGATGCAAATGAATTTTTTTTATTTCAAATTTTATTATTTATTTGTTTATTTATTTACATTTCTTTGTTTTTGAAAAAAACTTATTCATTTTCTTATTTATAAAAATTTAAATTATTGAAAAATTATACTAAATATTCCAATACTTTTGGCAATAATTAGTACAACTCTTCTCACCTAGGGATCAGCTAGGAATCACTACTTGTGACTTCCGTAACATCCCATCATCGGAAGATTTGTTTATTTAAATTTAAATTTTATTATTTATTTCCTTTTTGGATTTTCTTTTAAAAACTTATTTATTTTTATTTTTTATAAAAAACTAAATTATTGAAAAATCATACTAAATATTCCAATACTTTTGGCAACATTTAGTACGACTCTTCTCACCTAGGGATCAGTTAAGGAATCACTACTTGTGACTTCCATAACATCCCATCATCGGGCTACTATTTATTTAAATTTAAAATTTATTATTAATTTCCTTTATTTTTAAAAAAACTTATTTGTTTTCATTTTTAATAAAAATTTAAATTTATTGAAAAATCATACTAGATATTCCAATACTTTTGGCAACATTTAGTAGGATTTCTCTCACCTAGGGATCAGCTAGGAATCACTACTTGTGACTTCCGTAGCATCCCATCATAGGACATTAGCTTTTAACTTTTATGAATTATTAGAACATCTTATCTTCATTGATTCTTATTTTTTCATTTAGATTTATTAACTTAATTCCTTTGACTATGGTTTTTCATTGAAACTCTAGTACCGCTTGTTTAGTTGATTTAATTACTTTTGAAATTTTATTATTTTCAATTTTTATCGGTTTGATTATTTTGTATTTATATATTCCTAAAACCTATATTCTTATTAATCCTTTCTAGCTATCTCCATTACTTCTTTTGTTTTTATTAATTTTCGTTTAATTAGTATTTTTCTTAATATTCCTTATTACAAAATATATTATTATACATTTTTTAAAATAAGCGTGAATTTGGATATTGAGAAATTAAACCGAATATCCCAATACTTTGGCGACGTTCGATAAATTCCTCTCACCTAGAGATATTCGAAGAATCACTACTTGTGACTTCTACGATATCTCATCATCGGAATTCATGCTTACTTTATTTATTTTATTATTATTTTTCATTTATTATTATCGTTTTTTCCTTAACCCACATTTCATTTATCTAATAAAATTCAATTTTATTTTAAAAATATGTTTGTTTTTTTTTTTATATATAATTTATGTATATACATTTTTATATATTTATTTATATATTCTATGTACAATATATATATTCGTATGTTTTAAAGCTGTACATTTTATATATTTATATGTATGTATTTTACACATTTATTTACATACATTTTAAACCATATACTTATACATATTTTTATTTTTATTTTTATTTTTTATATTTATTAATATATGTATTTTATGAAATCTATATACTTTAAAACTATTTATTTTACATATTTTATATTCATTTGTCTTTTCTTTTAAAACCATGTGTTCATTTTATTTTATTCTATTGCTATACTATTTATTTATTTATTTATTTTTTGCTTTGTTATATTTTCTATTTTATTATTATTATTTTTTTTTGCCATAATTAACAAATAAATAGCTAAATAAAATAAAGAAAGGAAAAAAATATATATATACCAAAGGAAACGGGTCGCGGTCGGGTCAGAGTGCCGGGTCAGGCGTGGACGCGGGTCGCAGGAGCGGGTCGCGCGCTGAGGGTGGAGTCGGGTTGCGGTCGGGTTGCGCGGATCCGGGTCGGGTCAGGGGCGGCACG
The DNA here is from genome assembly GCA_031772115.1 of Heritiera littoralis. Taxonomy (NCBI): domain Eukaryota; kingdom Viridiplantae; phylum Streptophyta; class Magnoliopsida; order Malvales; family Malvaceae; genus Heritiera; species Heritiera littoralis. The sequence continues at coordinate 1,081,693 of JAPDPK010000083.1, read as the reverse complement.
CGGATCCCAGCTTCAAAACGCACCGTTTTACTATCCTATAAAAGGCCTTTTTTTTTGTTTCTCCTCACTTTAACCGGCCTCCTAAAAAAAACCAAATTCTCCCCAAAATCCTCTCGCCTCTCTCCTCCTTCGGGTGATTACCGACCGCCGTTTGCCGCCGTTTGCCGGTCACGGTAGTCTTCCGGACACACCAAAAATACTCCCCTCGTATCCCTCTCCTCAGATCCGGCCTCTATTTAACCAAAAAAATCCCCTAACCTCACAGATCCGACTTTAACCGAAACCTCCCTCACCATTTTTTGTTTTCGTTATTGTTGGTATCGGTTTAGATCTTTGGTTTTGTGGTTTGTTGATATGCGTGTGTGTGTGTGTGTTTGCAGGTACCGGTTTGTGTGGTAGGGCTCTAGGGTTTCCAGATCTGGGTTAGGATTTTCCAGATCTGGGTTAGGGGGGTTCGTTCCGGGTGTTTTTGGGTTTAGGGATTTTGGGTTTTTTGTGTCTCGGTTTTGGACTGTGGCTTCTCGGTGGTCTGGTGTTGATTTCCAGTGGTGATTATGAATTGGTTGAAAGAAAAAGGAAGGGGTTTTTTTTTTTTTGGTCCTCAACCAACGGGTAGCTATCTCCCTTTTTTTTTTTTTTAGGGTTTGTGGATTTGGATGCTTATAGGGTGAGGCTCACAGAGTTGGTGGTGGCTGGTGGAGAGGGGATGGGCTAGCAGAGAGTGGTTGTCTCGGTGAGGGTGGTGGCGTTGGCAGGGAGGGGTGTCAGGAACTGGTGCCGTGCACGGCACCAGTTCTGTCCCTTTCCCCCCCTTTTTTTAATTTTAATATTAATTAAACAAATAAATAAAAATAAAAATAAAATAAAATATAAAAATAACGGAAATAACTAAATGAAAAACAAATAAAAACGAAAATGATATAAAATAAAAATAATGGAACTAAATAAATACATAAATAAAAAGTAAGAAAAATAAAAATAAAAATAAAAATATTTAACTTTCAAAATGACAAAATTAGGTGTCTACAACATTCTCACACGTTGTCACTAAAATCAGTTTCTTTTCTTACATAAGTGCGAAACTTCCCATTTAAGGCAAAGTTCGTTCCTCTTTTTTCGTTTTGAAACTCAACCAAAATGAGAATCTTGGTTTAGAATTTAAATTGTTCTTGGGGCCATTTTTTGTTGTCTTAATCTTTGTGTAGGTAACATTTCTCTAGGTCCATTTATTTACCTATCCGATTGTACCCAAACTTATCAGAATCTTCTATCAATCACAATGTCAGAACAAAACAAAGATAATGAGTCAAGGTGCTCTCCAAACTACCTCTTATCTTGTGAGATTGCGTAGAATTGAAACCCATATTTCCTTTGATTGTGACTTTGGCCATTTATTCGCGCAAAATTCCTTAATAGAACTACAAATTTCAGAATAAAGATCGTGAAATTTAAATCCTATGCACTCTAGGTGGCTTTTCATTCATATGTACAAAAGTAGTAAACATCCAATGACGCTTCCTACTCCCTTTCACCTACAATGATTCAATGGCCTAATAGTTTTAGCCGAGATTTATCGATGCAAAATTGATCCCACAATACAACTTATCAACAAAATCAATAACTACGATATTAATAGGCCTAACGGTTTTGGGAAACAAAACCATCCCTAAAGCCATCATGCACTTGTAATATTAAATCACTAAACACTTTAGATAAATACAAAAATATTATTTTTAGCCAAAGTCTTTTACAGTAAAACAATGTCTAAGAAATTTATTTTCTACTTTGAGATAGAGAGAGGATAGAAGAATTCAAAATATTTCAATGTGTCTTAAATGAACATTGTCATCTCTTTTATAGAGATAATTTCAAGAGATGTGATATTTGCTTTGAATATCACAATCATTCAATTATATTGTTTTATTTGAACAAACACATCTTTCAGATTGATCATAACCTCATAAATTCAAAGGTTATAACGTTTAACCATGCAAAAGTGAAAGATTAACCTTTAAATGACATTACACCTATTAAAAAAAAACTAGCTGTTACAGTGCATTTTGCGAGCAGTCAGCTATCATGAAAGGTAGTTGATTGCCCTTGGATTTCCAAGCAAGGTAGTCAAATACCCGAAAATAGCATCCGAATGCCCTAATGTATTTTTGGAACAGTATGTAACTTCCAGGAGGGGTAGTCAATTGCCTTCATATGGCAGTCGACTTCCTTAAAGTAACTTTAAATCCGAAAGTGCACTTTTTATATGCAATTAGTTGTCCTCTTTGGCCAGTTGACTACCCTCCTAGGGCATCCAACTCCCCAAGTGCATTTTTCAGACAGAAAGTTAACTGCACAAGGGCAGTTGACTGCCTTATAAATTTAGTAAAAATCATTTTAACATGATTTTACTTTGCCTGGAGTCATGTCAAATACTAGTTTTACTTGTACATGATTAAACAACATTTCAATCAATCTTTTTCACTTTATATTTTAAAATTTTCTAACATTAATAAAATTAATATAGTTAAATAAATTATATAACAAAGTAAACTAACTAATTATATGATGTAAAAATGTTAAATAAAGTAATTTAAACAAATTAAGTAAAACAAAACATTAATAAAACATACCTTCAGCTAAATGGGCTCCAACCCAAAGTTCAAACTATGGGCCACCACAAGATTCAAAGTTGGGCCTGTCCAAGATTAAAAGCTATCGGGTCAGATTGTCCAAGGCTTATTCGGGTCAAGTTTCTAGGCACACCGTTTTCTTCCTATCTCAGCAAACTTCACTAAAGTTTCTTTCTTGCTGTAAACGGAACAAAAACTTGGTCTTTGGTTTTCTTCTGTTGTTTCATCACTCAATCACCACATCACCATCGTTTCTGCTCAACTAAGACGGCTTCTCTTCCTGCCACCACCATCTGCTGCTGTAGTTTTCTTTGGGCCGTTGTATCCTGTTTCGGCTTTGAAGCATCGAGAAGAAAGTTCTCCGCTGGTAATCCTTTGTTCGATGATTGCTGAATCTGAGATAATTGAATTCCCGTATGCTATTAACATAGACATATTTTATGAGAATTATATGTACTTCGTGATTTAGATAAAGATATTTTATAAGAACTATACGTATATATCACGATATAAATTTATGTTTGTTTCAAAAAATAAATTTAATTTTGTACTTATAAATATTTGAATATTTTATTTTAAGTATTTAAATTTTCAATCTTAATTTTTAACATAGAAAGATGTGACTTTCATCTCAACTTTTCCTTAAAATTAAAATTATAATAATCATTGTCATTTCTTTCACTTTCACAATAATTTAAGAGTTTATATATGATGCACTGACAGTGTATAGTTTCTATACACTGTCAATGCATCAGAGGTTGACACTTCATCAATAGGCCCTTATTGGCAAATTAAAAAAATTTATTTATATTTGCATATAAGGGCCTATTGATGAGGTGTCAACCTCTGGTATATTGACAGTGTATAGAAACTATACACTGTCAGTGCATCATATATAAATCTATAATTTAAAGGCTTAATAGCCAAATACGTCTTCAACGTTTGCCACAAAATGAAATTAAGTCCTCAACGTTTAATTGCATCAAAATCAATCTTAAAAGTTTCAAAATAATTGAATTAATGACATTTCCGTTAATTTCATCTAACACCGTTAAGTTTTGTTACTGTCCATGTGTGTGCAGGGGTAACGGAAATTAAAAGATTTAACGGAAATGTCCTTAATTCAATTATTTTGAAACGTTTAGGACTGATTTTGATGCAATTAAACGTTGATGACTTAATTCCATTTTGTGGCAAACGTAAAGGACGTATTTGGCTATTAAGCCTAATTTAAAAGATTTTCATTTCATTTTCGAAAAAAAACAATACATGTTAGTCTTTTTTAAGTCAATATTTCTATTCTGATGGTCTTTTCCGTAATTTTCCCACGTTGTTTTGCCGAGATTGTATGAAATTCACTAACACTAGGATCAATGCTCGTTATAATGTGTGATGCGTATTCACCCCCTTTCCGTGGCCCATGATGTTTGTATCGAATTATGCTTCTTCAATTTAATTTTGTTTGGATTAATTTAGATTTATCTGCTTTGTATCATCCAACTTTTTCATGATTAATATGAAACGTTCAATTAAAAAACCAGTTTAGATTTTCTCTTTTTTTTTTCCATTTTTTTTTCAAATAAACCTCATCCTAATCTAATCTACGCTATCCTATTCCTAACCTTAATGATAATTAATCCTAAATCCAATGAATCTTTCATCCTACCCATTACTTATCCTAATTTATATCTTCCCTAATAAATTAAAAGTTTGTATATGATGCACTGACAGTGTATAGTTTCTATACACTGTCAATATATATCAGAGATTGACATCTCATCAATAGGCCATTATGGGCAAATTAAAAAAATTAATTTATATTTACATATAAGGGCCTATGATGAGGTGTCAACTTTTTATATATTGACAATGTATAAAAACTATACACTGTCAGTGTATCATATATAAATCCATAAATTAATCTAAATTGATTTTAACTAATTAAATTAGTCGTATCTAAATGAAATTAAGTTAAATTAACCCTAATTAGTTAAAACAATTTAATTAATCAAAATAATCTTATTAGTCAAAACAATTCATAAATGAAACCTACAATTTAAACCCAAACTATAATTCAACCTATTAAGATCTTGGACAAAAGAAGATGTTTACATGATCTCTTGATATTTTCATCTACCACAACAACATGCGGGTTTGACGTTAGTATAATTTATTTTGTCAACAATAAGCGATATAATAATAATAATAATAATAATAATAATAATATAGCTTTACTATTTTTGTCGTATTGTTATCTAATACATAAAAAATCCAAATTAATTATTAAATTTACAAAAGTTGTATATAATTTGTAAAATTTCAAAATTAGTTGAAGCCATCTAAACTTACATAAATTCAAACTATATTGAATTCGAAATAATTTGTATTCAAAATGATCCAAATATGAAAAAGCTCAATTTTGTAAATATTCAAACTCAAAATCCAAACTCCAAAAGGATTCCAAAAACAAATCCATCCAAATCCGTTGGAGCCGAGACTAGTTTGCCACCTCTGATCCTCGTTGTCACCGCGATTGAACAAGGCAGATTTTGATTCCAATGTATTTATTGTCATCAATTTGTATAATGCCATTGGATCCTTCCTCTTTAAGGTGTCTTTTTGGTATTCAATTGAATAATGCGTCAAAATATTGCTAAATTCAGTTTCTAGGGTTATTAAACGGCCTTTCATTTTATAGAATTCTTATATTACTAAATTGATCATATTATTATATACATATATATATGTATGTATATATATGAATCAATGAAAATGGAAAACTTGAGTTAAATGCAAGGGAGAAAATTACCATATTAACCGGTGACATACTGAATATTGATATTGCAAAATTTAGTTATCTATTATTGTTATAATTTTTTAGTTAAAAATTCTTTGAGTTATTTTTATTAAAAAAATTATAAATTTGTACTTTATTTACTTTTAAAAAAAGAGTATTTTTATTAATAAAAAATTATTTTATCATACTTTTAATTTTACACATAACAAATATCATAAAAATGTATAAAAAAATCTCATATTATTTTTTATCTATATAAACACTAAATGTACCATCTTATCCAATCATATCTATAATTATATTATCTAATTATTATCTCCTTCATCTTATGTATATTTTATGAGAATTATATGTACTTCGTGATTTAGATAAAGATATTTTATAAGAAATATATATATATATATATATATATATATATCACGATATAAATTTATGTTTGTTTCAAAAAATAAATTTAATTTTGTACTTATAAATATTTGAATATTTTATTTTAAGTATTTAAATTTTCAATCTTAATTTTTAACATAGAAAGATGTGACTTTCATCTCAACTTTTCCTTAAAATTAAAATTATAATAATCATTGTCATTTCTTTTACTTTCACAATAATTTAAAGGCTTAATAGCCAAATACGTCTTCAACGTTTACCACAAAATGAAATTAAGTCCTCAACGTTTAATTGCATCAAAATCAATCCTAAACGTTTCAAAATAATTGAATTAATGACATTTCCGTTAATTTCATCTAACACCGTTAAGTTTTGTTACTGTTCATGTGTGTGCAGGGGTAAGGAAAATTAAAAGATTCAACGGAAATGTCCTTAATTCAATTATTTTGAAACGTTTAGGACTGATTTTGATGCAATTAAACGTTGAGGACTTAATTCCATTTTGTGGCAAACGTAAAGGACGTATTTGGCTATTAAGCCTGATGTGGGTCAGGTTAAAGATTACTGGGCTTTTCTATAAATCAAGTTGAAGACCATTGAGTTAAATGATAATATAAGCCAAGAGGAAAGAGGACTCAGAAGACCCACAAATGATCCACTGGGTTATTATTTAAGCTGTGGGGCTTAAAGGTAATTACGTGCAAAATTTATTTATATTTGCATATAAGGGCCTATTGATGAGGTGTCAACCTCTGATGCATTGACAGTGTATAGAAACAATATACTGTCAGTGTATCATATATAAATCCTTATTATATACATATATATATATATATGTGTGTGTGTATATATGAATCGATGAAAATGGAAAACTTGAGTTAAATGCAAGGGAGAAAATTACCATATTAACCGGTGACATACTGAATATTGATATTGCAAAATTTAGTTATCTATTATTGTTATAATTTTTTAGTTAAAAAATCTTTGAGTTATTTTTATTAAAAAAATATAAATTTGTACTTTATTTACTTTTAAAAAAGAATATTTTTATTAATAAAAAATTATTTTATCATACTTTTAATTTTACACATAACAAATATCATAAAAATGTATAAAAAAATCTCATATTATTTTTGATCTATATAAAACACTAAGTATACCATCTTATCCAATCATATTTATAATTATATTATCTAATTATTATCTCCTTCATCTTATGCATAAAACATTATCATAATTTATTAGATTAATTCAGTAATTTATTATTATAGGTAATTATTTGATTTTATTGATAAAATTTTAAAAATTCACTGAGTATGTAAATTTCGTAGTATGTAAATATGAAATTATTTCATAAAACTTTTATTGGTGTACAAGATTTGCTGATTTAGGTTTGAACAGCTCTTTTTTATTTTATGAACCTCTAATTTTTCTCTTTACAATTGAATCTGATTTTTTGCATTGGAAATGTCAAATCATTAAGAGAATAACCATTTATAAGAATAAATTTATTTATTTTTAAAAGAAAAAGAAAAGTCAAACTTAGAGATGTAAATGGATACCTATAAATGGTTATCATATATTACCCAACCCGATGAAATAGGTTTAGGGTACCTAATAATCAAGTTCAGGTAGAGTTTAAATAATTTTACTACCCATCACTTATTCGGGTAATGATATTAGGGAATTCTTTTACTCAAGCTCGATTACAAATAATATTTTTTAAATATTATTATATACATTTTTATTTATAAAAATATTTATTATTAATATAATACTTAATTAAATTAATTCATTAAGTATTTTAATCATGAATTTTAATATTAATTAATTTTTATAAATTAATTTAAATTTATTAATTTAAATTTTCTTAATAATATGCATTAAAATTAAAATTAATTTTAAATTTTAAAGTCAAACTTTGACAATATAAATATGTATTTAACAGGTTCAAGTAGTTAAACAAATAATTCTTATATTATATGGGTAAGGTTCAAATAGTAAAAATAAAAATATTTGAATATTTAATCAGATTCAAATATTTTAAAATATAATCGGATTTGAGCTCAGATACCTCAAAATTTACGAGTATCCATCTCGTTTACGGGACTGTTTGGTTTGCGTATTTTATTTTCCTGAAAATATTTTTCACATTTTTCAGTATTTGGTACATATAAAATTTTCGGTCAATAAAAATGAAATTCAGTCAAAAGAAAAAAACAAATTTCCAAACCTATGCCACTTTTAGGAAAAAAAAGCCCCTATTGAAACTAACCTAATTTATATTGGGTTATAACAACATATAACAGAAAATATTTTTCATCTTATCAACCAAATAATAAAAAATATTAATTTTTCGAAAAATCAAATTTTCAGAAATTATTTTACAAAAATAATTTTCTGAACATTTTACGAACCAAATGGAGCTACATCTCAAGTTGAATTCATTTGATTATATAGAACACATGCATTGTATAAATAAATTTATAACATATATTACTAATATAAAACATTAAATATGATAAAAACAAAGTAATTTACCAATGTCTAGAGGACAGAACGCAATGTAACTGATTGATTTCGTTAAGGAAACAGAACATACAATTGTTCTTTAGCTGTTTTATTTGAAACATTCTCTCATTCGAAGCCTTTTCGGGAAAACGTGAAAAACAAATGGAAAGGCCCCCGCGCTTTTCTGTCCTCTCTTAAAAATAAAAAATAAAAAATAAAAAAAACCTAATCTTCATCTCCAGCTGCAGTTAATGTCTTCCTTTTTCCATTGGATTCGTTGCCTCCTATCAATCTCCTCCATAGAAAATCCCTCCTTTTTTTATCTTAAAATTTTTTTCTATTTCTATCGTTTACTTTACTTCTTCAATGACCCTTTTTTCATCTTTGATTCTTAAAAGAATTTCAATTCAACGACACCACCACCGGCCTTTCGTACCCTCCTCCCCCTCTTCTTCCTCCATTATATAGAATTTAATTCGAAGTCAACCTTTTCGTCTACTTCATATCTCTTAAAATACCCTTTTTCTTTTCAAATTTTTCTGGGTTTTTTAAATTATTTTGTTATTTTATTTTGCGTACTTTACTTTGCATGCCTGTTTCTCTTTTCTTGGGTTTTCTTTGTTTCTGGGTTTTTGTTAAAAAGCTTTTATTTTTATTTTTTTGAAGATAATGGTGGGAATTGGGTCGTTTTCTTAGGGGGTTTACTTTTTTTGTTTTTGGTTGTTGTTCTTTTCTGTTTGTAATTATTTAAATAGTTGGTGACGGGGAAATTTTTGGTTTTTTCGGCTACAAAGTTTCATTTATTCGGGCCTAAATAGAAAGCCAATTTTTTTTAATACAAAATCACAATTTTTGGGTTATAAGGTCAATATTGCATAGAGTTCTGATAGGAATTGGGGTTGGTGAAACTGGGTTTTATATCTGATCATATTTATAGATTGTTTTACCTGTTTTATTTTATTGATATTTGATCTGCTTCCTGGCTCCTTTTTAGTTCTTAGTTGGGGAATTTTGCAAATTTTATATATTTTAGTTTCATTATCAGTTTCTCTCATGTCAGGTTAAGGTAGTATACAGATAGGTTCCTTTCTTTTTTTTTCTAATTTTTTACTTGGTGATTTTGTTATTCTATGAGTATGGATTCGAAATGTATAGAGGAAGGCAGTGGTGCCATGGCACCAAAAAAATCAGATGAACAAGAAGGTGGAAATTCGAAGATGAAGGGTACGGGAGGCATAAGTAGCAAAGATATGATCTTTAGAGCTGATAAAATTGATTTAAAAAGCTTAGATATGCAGCTGGAGAAGCACCTGAGCCGGGTTTGGTCTAGAAACATTGAGAAACAAAGGCCTGTAGAGGAGTGGGAGATTGACTTGGCTAAGTTGGATTTAAGGCACGTTATAGCTCATGGAACCTATGGGACAGTGTATCGCGCCACTTATGATAATCAAAATGTTGCAGGTACTTATTCTTATTTTTCCATTTCCTTAGTTCTTTGTATTTGTTCTAATTGGTCTTTTGTAGCTGATGGTGGCAGAAGAAAAGAAAATTTGGAACCCATATCGTTGTTTTACTTCTGTTATTTCTTAAGCTTTGTAACTTCTTGTTGATGAAAATGGCCAAATTATTTAAGCAGTTTGAGCCTTGAAAATTCTGTTTAAGCAGCAAAAATTCCTTGGTATTTCCTCCACTGAGTAAGTCCAGTAAAAACATGTTAGTCTGTAATTGAACTTTGCATTGATAGTTTGTTGAGTTCAAATATGTATTTCTAGAACCCTTACAGTCTCTTCTAATGTAGGAGCAATATGCATTAGTTAGTAGACAGAGAACTAAATATATGACAATGATGTCTAGATGATAAATGTTAATTGTAAAGTTTGGTGGGGATGTGTGCTAAGCCAGATTGGGGCTTAAGGCATGACATACAATATTTTTTGCAGTTCATGATTTGTATGACTATTTCATAGCTGTCTGCTTTGCTAGTGTGTTGGTCCAAATCAAATGTGCTCAATTGGAACTACCCTGACACTAGAGCACTTATCTCATACACTACTGCAATTCATTTGTGCTCAAATGTGCTTAATTCAATTGACTTTATCTTGTATTGGATTGTGTTGTGGATATTTCTGTGTGATATTGGTTATCCTACTCTACTCTGTCATGTTGTTGATATTTGGTCATTTTTGAGAATATTTTGAAGTTTCACCCTTGTAATCTGATTTCTCTTTTACTTTTTGATCTTCCTTTCGTCCAACCCTCAGCAACAATTAAATAAAATTTGTTGTCACACAATCTATTTGGAGAACTTAAATCCAATTTCGATGCTATTTTTCTCATTTGAATGTCTACATGCACAAATAGAAGCTCCTAGATAGGTTTGACCTCCACTGTCTTTTGTGTAGCCGAGCATTAGCAGATTCCACTTTACCAGAACATTTCTATGCCAATCAAAACGGAAGATCGTTATGATGGCTTTTTCATTAATTTAACTGTTTGTATCTTTTGTGGAGTGCTCTGCTGTTAACAAGTTAGTAATAATAACTTGGTTTGGTTTCCAATACAGGCTGCCTAGAGACCAATACATTCTTAGGCATGTGACAATAAAAGTGCTTGGTTAATCTCTAAAATGATTAAAGTGTTTTGAGGATTTTAACCTTTTGCAGAACTAAAAACAATGTGGTAGAGAAAATGACTAGGGGTTTTTTGACCTTTTGAATGTAGTAAGGAACTTGCAATGAAGTCTGGCTGCCGGTGAATTGTTCTAGTGGGGAGTTTTACTCTTGTATTCTTTTAGGGGGAACTGGGAACATTCTGTGTAATGAAAAGGAGGCTTATCTTAGTCCGAACTCTTATAATATTGATTACTTTGACAATTAATAGCCTTCAGCACCTTTTTTTTTTACAAAGTCTCATCGTATTGTCATGTTGATATTGTAGTTAAGCTGTTGGACTGGGGCGAGGATGGTATTGCCACAACTGCTGAAACTGCTGCTCTACGAGCATCATTTCGGCAAGAGGTTGCTGTTTGGCACAAGCTTGACCATCCTAATGTTACAAAGGTCCAATTTTTTCTTCTACTTTGACATTTCAGTTGTTGACGACAGTGAAAGCCTAGACATAAATGTTGTCATTTCTTCAATGCATTGTTATCCATTTCAAATAATTGGTGAGAAGTTTACACTGTTTCTTCGCATGGTTAGGTTGCTGTATTTTTATTCTTGTAGTTCTCCATCCGGTAAAAATTAAAACTTTCTTTTTTGAAAATTTTCTGTTGTAACCTATGCTTTTTAAATTTTGGGTTACAGTTTGTCGGGGCCTCAATGGGAACTTCAAACCTTAAGATTCCTTCAAAAAGTCCTTCTGCTGATGGTCAGAATTCCCTTCCGTCTAGAGCATGCTGTGTTGTTGTGGAGTATCTCCCTGGTGGCACACTGAAACAATACTTAATAAGAAATAGGCAAAAGAAACTTGCCTTTAAGGTTGTGGTCCAACTTGCTCTGGACCTCTCTAGAGGGTAAGTGGATGCCCTTATCCTTGGTTTGGAGAGTCAGTAAATTAAATTTCCCTAATGACAATTATACCTCTTCGAAATTGCAGTCTTAGCTACCTACACTCGAGAAAGATTGTACATCGTGATGTCAAAACAGAAAACATGTTACTAGATTCTCAAAGAAATCTCAAAATTGCTGATTTTGGTGTTGCTCGTGTTGAAGCTCAGAATCCAGGGGACATGACTGGTGAAACTGGTACTCTTGGATACATGGCCCCAGAGGTATGCCTTCTCAAATGTTCTCATAAACATGATAGTTGAAAGTTTAATTATTTGATAAATTCGTTTCCTCTTTGCACCTGTGGGATCTCTGTTAAGTGAATATGTGATGCTGTCACTTGGTTTCTTATATATTAATATCACATGAAATGAAGACTCAATTTGACTTGTAAACTTTGCTTTGAAGAATCAATCCTCCCTCTGTCTCTGATATGTGAATGTGCCATGCATAAATGCTCACATGCACAAGAAGATAGGAAATGTAAACTATTTAAAATACCCCGTCCTTTGTTTTCTGTGTCAGAAAGCTAACACAGTCTTTATGTAGGTTCTTGATGGAAAGCCCTACAATAGAAGATGTGATGTCTACAGCTTTGGCATTTGCTTGTGGGAAATTTATTGCTGTGACATGCCTTATCCGGATCTTAGCTTTGCTGATGTGTCATCTGCTGTCGTTCGACAGGTTAGTTTTCATGCTATTTTTTTTATAGGTGGAGCATTCCTACTTTTTCTGTTGAACCTTCTGTTTGAAATATTATGACAAAAGATCCAGATGCATGTCTCTTCATTGTATTGATTTTGGAAGCTAAACTCAACATGGTTTACTGGCAGAATTTACGACCAGAGATCCCCAGATGCTGCCCGAGTTCATTAGCGAACATCATGCGAAAATGCTGGGACGCGAATCCGGAGAAACGTCCTGAAATGGATGAGGTAGTGAGAATGTTAGAAGCAGTGGATACAAGCAAGGGAGGAGGGATGATACCGGATGACCATGCGCCACCTTGCTTCTGTTTTGCCCCTGCTCGTGGTCCATGATTCTCTACGCCTGGATTTCCAGTGTGGCCTAAAAGATACGTTTTTGGTATTGTAATGTTCTGTAACTGCCACTCTTTTGAGAAAAGTTTTACCCCCCGTTGAAATTAAATTAGTGGCTTACTTTTAGATTTGATTAGCGTTAATATCACATCACTAGTAAACTTTTAAAGAAACTCTTTTTTTCTCTAAATAAACTAGTGAAAATAAAAACAAAATTTATTTGTTAAGGGCTAGTTTGGATAGATAGTGTCATTGATTTTGATGAAATTTAAAGTAGCAGTGCCGATGAGATTGGTGTGAAAATGTGATATTTTTTAATGTAATCGCAAGAGTGACGATGAGGTGAGTATAGTAAAAAAATTGTTTTAAAGATATTATATTAAAATTAAAAAAAAAAGTGCCGAGGGAGGCAAAATTGGAAATGTGACAAGGTGAAAATTTTTACCGTGGCGCATCAACCTTATCGATGAACCAAACTGACTCTAAAATGCTAATACTTTCTTTTGGTACATAACCTTAGTTTAATCAAGCTGTTGTTTTTTTTCTCAAGAAAAATTATTAGAGGTTCGATTGTTCCTTCTTTTGTACTATTTTATGAAAAAAAATGAGTGGGAAAAAGTGCCCAAGAAACACGAGCTCTAGCCCTAGTAATACCATCTTACAACTCCTGAAGACAGTAGACTGCGAACTTTATATTTACTGGATTCACTAGTACTTGTTAACTAGAAAATGAGAGCCCCCATCATCCCTATTGCGAAATGTACAATGTATTGTTTTGTAACATGCATGGTAGTTAAGATTTTAGGTTGGGTTGAAGCTTGAAAGGTTGAATTCCAGTCCCAGCCCACAACCTTAAACCTTGGGTTGAGTCGACTCGGATTGCTCCGAATTCTATTGGGTTCTTTGGTGAGTGTTGTTCGAAGTTCAAATGGTTGGAAGATGAAGCCCTTGCACACTTGTTACAAAAGTAATCAGCTTTAGCATACATTGGGAAAACCAAACCCAATGAAAGTGAACATAATATTATGATTATGAATTTAAACATATCCTATGGAAAGTTAGGCTCTATTTTAATTGATGGGCAATGTGTATTTTATCAACTACGAAGAAAAAAAAAACATATAGAGGAAGGGTTAATTCAGTTTGATCTGCGCTTTTATTTATGGATAATTATTTAATATACCGTAAGGGAAGTTTTTTAACTTCACAAACAAAATTAGAATAATGACACATATCCTATTTTATTTATTTTTATTTTCTTAATATTTTAAAGAACATTTGTCATTATCAAAATCCTGCTTGTGAAGTCAAAAAATTCTATTGACGTTGTATCGGATATTAACTATTTATTTATTTATTGAAATTTGAAACTAAAACAGGAAAAAACATTTTCATATACAAAAGAAAAAATATATTTTAGAAGGATGATAAACATAATATATTGGATATTCTTTATTTATTTATTTATTGAAATTTGAAACCAAAACAGGAAAAAACATTTTCATATACAAAAAAAAATATGGCTTATATATGATGCATTGACAATGTATAGACTATATAATCTCTATATACTGTCAATACATCAGAGATTGACATCTTATCAATATGCAAACTAAAAAAATGTCAAGCCCTTAAAAATAAATATAAATAATTTTTTTTTCAATTTGCTTATAAGGGCTTATTAATAATGTGTTAGTTTTTTGTGCATTGACAATGTATAAAGATTATACATTGTCAGTGCATCATATATATGTATATATTAATTGACATGTTTGGTTATACTTATAATAGACTAAGGTCATGTTTGGTATATATGATAAATGAAAAGATCGGATGATTATTATTCTATTTTATGATTTATACATAGATAAAAAAGTGATTGAATTGCAAAGAGGATTAGTTATCCTCTTACTATAGAATGATTCAATCATCTCCAAAATGTAAGAATTATTTTTAATCCTATGTGATTAAGTGATAGACTCTTATTTTTTATTTCAAAGTTTATATTTTAAAATTTATTTTTTTTAATAAAGAAAAATATAGATTAGACAAAATAATAACTTTTAAAAAATTAGTGTTTTTCAATTTTTTTAAATAATCGATGCTTAAAATCATTTTTTTGAATTAACTCTTAAATATAAAAATTAATATCATTATATATATTTTTTAATTTATAGAATTTGAACGTTTAAATTTAGTTGGTATTTTTTCTTTTTCTTTTAAATATTACTTTTTCTTTTATTATATTTTTTCTATTTTTCTTCTTCTTTTCTCTTGTCGACAATAAAAGAAAAGAAAAAGAGAAAATAAAAATAAAAAATAAAATATTTTTTATTGAAAAACAAATAATCATCTTATTTGAAAATTTTATTTTTTTAAAAAATAAATATATTTCATTTGAAATCATAAAATTATTTTAAATTTAAATTTAAATTTTTAAAAAGAAAGAAAAATAGAAAAAGAAAGAAAAAAACTGTAAATAAATACAGAGAAATATTTGTAATAAAAATATATTTAACAAAATCAATTTTCATTTAATTTTTTAAAAAATAAATATTTTATTGAAAAATTAACTTTTTTTAAAAAATAAATTTTTTATGGAAAAATTAACTTTTTTTTTTAAAAAAATAAATTTAACTTTTAAGTATAGAAATTATAATAATATATTTTGTAGTTAAAAATTCTTTGAATTATAGTTATTAAGAAATTATAAATTTAAATTATATACTTTAAAAAAGAGTAATTTTGATCAATAAAAAAAAATCATTTTATCATACTCTTAATTTTACATATAACAAATATAATGAAAAGGACATAAAAATCATCATATCTTTCTTTTAATCCTTGTACACACCAAATATATCATAAGATGATATTATTTCAATTCTTATAATTATACTTGTACACAAAAAAAAAAGGACTTGGATTACAAAGAGGATTAGTCATCCTCTTAGTATAGGATAATTTAATTCTCTCCAAAATGAATGGATTATTTCTAATCCCATATGATTAGGTGATAGATATTTATATTTTATCCCTAAAGTTTATATTTAAAAATTAACTTAACCTTTAATAAAATGACATGGATCTTTAATTAATTGATTAATAAATTTTTTTTACTTCTTCATTTTCCCTTTTTTTTTTCTTTTTACATATTTTCTCTCTCTTTTTTTCTTTTTTCTAGAATAAAAAAAATATTTGGATAACATAATAATTTTTAAAGTAATTAATATTTTTTCAAAAATTGTTTTTAAAAAATAATCTATGTTTAAAATCATTTTCTTTTTAAAAAATAAACACATAAATATAAAAATATTATGAATTATATTTTTTTAATTTATAAAATTTAATCTATTAAATTTAGTTAGCATTTTACATATAGTAAATATAATGAAAAATATATAAAAGTCATTTTATTTTATTTTTAATTTTTGTACATACCAAACATAATATAAAATTATATCATCTAATTCAATCCTATCTATAATCTTATACTATGTCTTTTTATGCTTAAGGGGCCCATGATTATAATCGGTGACTTGGTATTACATTTTAATTATTTATTTTAAATCAATTATGATATCATTTTTTTATCCTTTCTTTATATCAATTCTTAAAAAAAAAAAGGCAAATCACGAATCAATGAATCATTTAATCCATACTTTTAAGATGGTTTATTCGCACGAAAAGAAGTGAGTGTTTAGAATAAGTAATGGAAAAATATTAACTCGCAGAAGTAAATAATTAGCAGTAGTTCCCGAAAGTGATTAAAAATATGGCGTCTTCTGAATTTGTAAGTTTTCGCGCTCTAAATTGAAAGGCATAAGATGACATTTTTCTTGCATCCGCCACTCTCTCTCAAATCTAAAGCTCAATATATTGATGGCAGGCAAAGCAACAACCTTATCTTTCTGACTTTGACAGCATGCACTTATGCTTATCATCTTTTACTTATTCCATGTTAATTTGCCAAGTGTTTACCATTAATTTGTCTGGTTTGGTTGAGTAGATAAGATGCTTGGAGAAATTAGCATCATTTCCTCTTATAGATGTGATGGATGTGAGTGTGACTCCACTTTCAATTCCACTTTCTTCTTCACTTCGCCCATAACCAAATACTTGAACAAAAGAAACAAACACTTTCAATTCCACTTTCTTCTTCACTTCGCCCATAACCAAATACTTGAACAAAAGAAACAAAAGGGTATCTGTTTCTCTTCTTATTGGAAGAGGGAAAGAAAAGGAGCTTTGGAGTAGGTAAAAGTGGAGGAAAAGAAATGGAATTTGGAAGCTCTGAAGGTTGTATACATGGTAAAGATTTGGACCACAAAAATGCACTCCATACAGGTAAAGTAAGACTGCCAATTTGGCATTGTTAACTAACAAGATGCTACAACTAATAATGCGCTAGTCAAAATGTGAAAACCAATGTCCATAAATTTTTCCTTTTTAATGACCAAGAAAATGTCGACAACAACACAAGAAGCTACATTCCAAAAATTTGCACTTGGATCTGTATTTGAATGTATAAGATATATATTGGAAATTTCATAAAAACTATGAATAATAGTCAAATATAATCTCAAATTTTATTTTATAAAATAGATATAAGCTTTCAATATTTTATTGCATGTAAATTGGTTTGTAAAGTTTTATTTTAAAAATCATGTAATTAAGTTTAACTTATTAAATTATATTAACGGTCGTTTACACATCTTACGTTATAGTTGACGTGGATAGTTGTGTGGGTTGTCACGTAATATGCTATATGTGCAATACAAATGGAAATTATGGTAATTTAACAAATGCAAATTTAATTACATGATTTTAAAAGGTTAGAATTCATTTATAGTAAAATAAAATTTAAAGATTTATTTGTATAAAATAAAATGTTGTGGGCTTATATTCATTTTGTACTAAAGATAGATGCCATACTTGACTATTAGACAATTTTTTTCAAACATTCCCGAAAATTCGAACTGATCGTTGGGTTTGAGTGGGCTGCCTAATCCATGGACAGGCCTAAATGTTTTGAACGATCTCTTAATTGTATGTGTTGATGGATGTATAGATATGAGTTGTAATTAATGCGAATGGAATTGATTTGGTGAACAATTGAATTATGTATATGGATTTAGGTACAAAATTATGTTTTAGTTTAAAAAAAAAGACAAAATTCATACTTTAAGCTATGGAATTCGTATTTTTAGCAACGTAATTCATACTTTTGGTTATAGATTTTTAAATAAAAAAATCAATAACAACGAAGTTTTCGTTTCTAATGACCATTAATAAGGAAAGTTTCTCAATTTTTAATTAAAATAAAATAAAAAAAAATCAATGCCAACTAAATTTCTATCTCTAATTACCATTAGCGACAAATATTCCTCAATTTTTTAATTAAAATAAAATAAAAACTATCAATATTGACGGTTTTTTTTTCTCAATTTTCATCATTAATGACCATTAGGGACGAAAATTACTCAATTTTTAATTAAAATAAAATAAAATATAAAAATTTATGATAAAGATGGAATTTCCACCGCTAATATTATTAGCGATGGAAATTTTTTAATTTTTTAAATTAAAATAAAATTTAAAAAATAAAAAAATCATTACGGAGAAAATATTTGTTGCTAATGACCATTAGTGATGGAAATTCTTAAAAGTTTTTGATATGACAAAGTCTACCCGTGTTGGGCCAGGCCTAAAAGCGTCAGAGGTCACCACGTGGCAAAGACTCATTGGTCAACGTGGACTTCGGCGACAGAGGCAAAGTGCGTCATCGCACCTGTCGCTGGGCGACAGACTCACAGTCTATCGCCTGCAATCATAACGCGACACATGGCGCACATTACACCTATCGTTGGGCAACAGACTCCCAGTCCGTTGCCTATAGTCATAAGGCGACACGTGGCACATGACTTCGGCTCCCGCTAGAGACAGATCCCTGACGCCACAACATGCCACGTGGTATGAATCTCTCGCTGGCGACAGGCTCCGAATGCTCCCGATTTTAGAGGAACTTGTGCTATATCGGGACGCAAACTCTCAGCAAGATGATAGACTGATCCTCAAGCAATTAACCTAGAATATTGGCCTATAAATAGGTCCCCAGGTACAATTTTATTCTCTAATTTTTGACAACTGGCTTTTACGCTTCCCAATACTGAAGAACTTTTGGCTGACTTAAGCATCGGAGTGTCTACGCAGGGAACCACCCCTGCGTCCCTCTGACTTTTCTTGTTTTACAGAAGCTTCTTGGAGACACGTGGAGGCTAAGTACGAACATCAACGTCAGCATACTTTTATTGTTTTGTGCAACAACAATTGGCGCCGTTTGTGGGAAACGTATAAAAAGCCAATCGAGATTTTCTAAGATGGTGAGAACAAGATCGACAAACGTAAGGACAGGAAGTGAGGAAAACTCTGTGAGCTCCCCTGAACAGCAGATTCACCAGACGAACCAGGTGAACAGGGAGGAAGAAAGAATTACTGTGTCGGCGACAGAATTCGAGGCTCTGAGGCGACAGAGTGAAGAAACTACCCAGACGCTGCGAGCCATGGTGGATCTGTTCCAAGGAGTTCTCCCGACATTGGATTTGCCGCCTGCCTGCAGAACTTGGTAGGAGGAACAAGTAGAGGTGTCCCACCGTAGGTGTTTGGGCGACAGGTGGACACGACAGCGGCAGACTCCTATCGTCGGCGAGAGGTTCCCCATGTGGAAGAGCATGACATTCATCCGGGTGCGACAGGATAGGGGAGCAGGAGGGCTGTCGTAGGTAACCAGCGAGAGACTGAGGAAGCGGCAGGCCTAGACCTTGCGACAGGGGTCACACGACAGGTGTCTGGTGTCGGGCAACAGGTACCTGAGCGACAGGGTGTCGATCGAGCGACAGGGTCCTTCGCCTACCACCATGACTTGTCAAAATTCGCTGTTACCGAAGCAGAACAAGGTATCAGAGGTGCTGGAAAGAACGGAGATGACGGCCAAAGCACTTGGGGAGCCGGGTCGGAGTTTGACCCCACTTGGCGTACACAAATGGCACGAACAGATGCACCTCAAGGAAGGGGTAAGGAAATAGTTGTTGAAGACCTGCCTAATTTGTCTCATGCCAGGAATCAACTCACTCCCCCTCTGGACATGAAGAAGATGATAGAACAGGTACTAGAAGAGAAAAAATTAGTGTCTACAGAAGAGAGCCAGAGAAGAAGAGTACCGTTCTGCACGACCATCATGCAAAAACCTCTGCCCCCAAAGTTCAAAATGCCGCAGATGGCCGCATACACCTGAAAGATGGACCCCTACAACCATATGCAAAACTATGAGGCCCTAATGTTGCTACATGGATGGGAAGACGAGATAATGTGTAGGGCCTTTTCCTTAACTTTATCCGGACATGCGATGAAATGGATCAATAACCTGCCTGAAGGATCCATTGTCTCTTTTGACCAGTTGCGAAGTGAGTTTCTCAAGGCGTTTGCGATGAATAGTCAGAGAAGGAAGGAACCGACCTATTTGCTCACTATTAAGCAGAGAGCTAAGGAGTCATTGAAGAGTTATGTGGATCGGTTCAGAGATAATACTTTAGAGGTGCGAGATCTGCAAGTCGGTATAGCTGTGGCAACCATGTTACATGGGACAAGGTCTGAGAAATTACAAGAATCCCTGTCGCTAGAACAGCCAACTACCATCTCAGACCTACTTTCCCGTGCACATAAGTACGTAACCCAGGAGGAAGTAATGAAAATGGTGGTGATAGGAGAATCCAAGGATGGAAGGAAACGAGGAAGAGAGGTCACTAAAGCATCTTCTAGCCAACCGAGAAAGTTTGAGAAAGCTCCCGCACTAAAATACAATTCCTATACCCCACTCACTGAATCTCGGGCTTCAGTGTTAGCAGCTATTGAAGGATCAGGGCTTATACAGACTCCAAAGAAGGCGTTAGGAAATTTGGACCGTGACTTAAGGTCGTACTACGATTACCACTCCGCGCATGGGCACACGACCGAGAAGTGTAGGGAGTTGATGAATCAGCTAGAAAAGCTAGCGCGAGAGGGAAAAATAAACCGTTTCGTGTGGAGAGGTGACAAAAACAACTATCCTACTCGGAATAGAGGAAATTAATTTTGTTGGCTCTATAGGCTATACCGAGAGGGGGGTGAATCGGTTCTTAACTAACCTTATGCCCGTTTTTCAGTTCTTCTAAATTCTCTAGCTTAGATTGATATTTTCTAAGTTCTCTAAGCTAGGCAAGCATGCAATTCAAGTTCAATGCAATAAACACAATATAATCGCAAGTAAATAAAGAGTAGGAAGAGAGAGATTTACACAAGCGATTTATAGAAGTTCGGCAACCTTGCCTACGTCCTCTACCTTGAGACGCTCCCAAGGATTTTCCACAAATTCACTACACTTGAATTTGTCTTTACAATCCCTCTTTTTCTAGGCTCAAGAGAAACCTCTCTCTTTTTCTAGGCTCAAGAGAAACCTTCCTCTTTTTCTAAGGCTTAAGAGAAACCTTCCTCTTTTTCTAAGGCTAAAGAGAAACCTCCCTCTTTTTATAGGCTTAAGAGAAACCTCCCCTTTATAAGGAATGATGGGATACAAATAATGTAATCAAAGAAAGGCCTATAGGTAGGCAAGTGATTACGAAAATTAAGCACAATGAAAAACCTATACAAGATTTGTGCTAAGCACTACAAGGAATAAAAGAGTAATAGAAGATATTGAATTCTAGCTCTTGAACTCTTTGATTTGCTTGAAGAGATGAAGAAATTGAAGAATGATATGTCTTGGGTGCTCTCTCTTGTTTCTTCAGCTTCCAAGCCTCTATTTATAGTCCCTTGGATGTATTCTAGCCGTTGGGTGGAGCCAAATCTCGAATATTACCGTTGTCTCACAAAAACTAGCCGTTACAGCACTTTTTCGTCCCGAAGGATCGATCCCATGCCCAAAGGGATTGATCCCTTTTGTCCAGAATCTTGATTCTTGGCTTGAGGGACCTTGGGAAGTCATTCTGCCATAAAGGGATCGATCCCTTCCCTTAGGGGATCGATCCCATGCCTCCAGAAAGCTTTTTCTGCACTATTTTGGGTTAGAAATGATGTGGTCTTTGATCCTAATTCACCCCAAAACATTTTGGCATTTTTGTGGGAGTTTTTCTTTACTTTCTCTGATGAAAACATGGTCCAAAAATTCATCAAGTGATTTTCTAAAATATTCAACACATTTACAAAGTATTAAGACCAATAAGAATATGCATCATTAAATCATGGTCTTAATGTTTGATATGAACACTTGAAATGTATTGAGAAAATCATGTGTGATAAGGCAAATTTACAATATGAATTAAAACATTAAAGCTTACTTAAGTTTTTGTCATTTCAAAATATACATGTCTATTTAAAGCTAACAAATTTAGAGACAGAAGAGGTGAAAACAGGGGACCTGTGAGACGAAATGAAGGTGACAGGAGAGATAATGACAGAAGAACAGAAGGAAGGAATCGAGAGGAAGATAATGAACCCACAGGGCCAGCTATTAACGTAATATCCGGAGGTGAATCATTAGCTGGTACTTCTTCCTTATCTCGAAAATCTTACGCCCGACAGGCCCACCAAATCAACTCAGTAATGGAGGAAAAGCAGGATGAGGAACCCATTACTTTTACACCAGCCGATAGAGGAGATGTAGTAGTTCCTCATAATGACCCGATGGTAATTACAGCCGTGGTAGCAAAGCACCCAGTGAGTCGAATCTTGGTCGACAATGGGAGTTCGGTGAACTTAATCTACTGGAACTGCTTTGAAAGGATGAATATCACGGAGGACAGGTTGAAGCCAGTACCTACAGCCTTATACGGTTTCTCTAGAGAGAAGGTAAAGGTAGCAGGTGCCATTCTGCTACCTGTTACATTGGGGGAGAGCCCAAAAGATGTCATCCGACAAGCGTTGTTTATGGTGGTGAGATCAGCATCTGTGGCTTACAATATGATCTTCGAGCGGCTATTGTTAAATGACATGAGAGCGGTGGTGTATCCCTGCTATTTGTTAATGAAGTTTCCAACTCCTCATGGTGTTGGACAAGTGAGGGGAGATCAAAGGAAAGCCAGGACGTGTAATGTCGCATCCACCACATGTAAGGGGATTCAGAGGAAGGAAACCCTTACAATTGAAGAAAAGCCTAAGCCAAAACCTGATGAGGAGATGGAGGCAATTCGGTTGGATGAAAAAGATGGAGAAAGAATAGTATATGTGGGGGGCCAGCTTCCTGAAGAAGTGAAAGGAGAAATAATCCGATGCCTAAAAGAGAATAGTGATGTGTTCGTATGGACCCCAGCCGATATGCCCAGAATTAATCATGAAGTTGTTTGTCATCGGTTGAACGTATTCTCGGGGGCAAGGCCGATAAAGCAAAAGAAGAGGAATTTTGCTCCAGAGAGGCAACATGCAATAAACTAAGAAATTTCGAAGTTGTTACAGGCGAAATTCATTAGAGAAGTTAATTATCCAGAATGGTTGGCTAACGTTGTGATGGTGAAGAAAGCCAACGGGAAATGGAGAATGTGTGTGGACTTCACGGATCTGAACAAAGCTTGCCTTAAGGATTCGTATCCACTACCCCGAATAGACAAGTTAGTAGATGAAACTTGTGGGTATGAATTGCTTAGTTTCTTAGATTCCTTTTCGGGATACCACTAAATCATGATGCATTCAGATGATGAGGAAAAGACTTCGTTCATTACCGATAGTGGGACATATTGCTATCGAGTAATGTCATTCGGTTTGAAAAACGCGGGGGCTACCCACCAGCGCATGGTAAATAAGGTGTTCCAAGACTTGTTGGGCAACACCATGGAAGCCTATGTTGATGATATGATCATCAAAAGCCGACAGGGAGAATCACATGCTGAGAAAATGACTAAGGTATTTAATGTGCTGTGACAGTACGAGATGAAGTTGAATCCCAATAAATGCTCATTTGGGGTGAGATCCGAAAAGTTCTTGGGATTCATGATTACTAATCGAGGGATAGAGGCTAATCCCGAGAAAGTTCAAGCTATTTTGGACATGAGGCCACCCAATACTGTAAGAGAAGTTCAAAGGCTGATAGGGAGGATAGCAGCCTTGAGTCGTTTCTTGTCCAAATAAGCTAAAAGAAGTCTACCATTTTTCAAGGCGATAAAGGCAGGAAAGAACTTCAAATGGACGAAATAGTGCAACGACGCCTTTGAAAGCTTGAAAGATTACCTGAAAGAGTTGCCTCTATTATCTCGGTCACAGCCTGGAGACCAACTCCTCATGTACCTCGGTGTAGGAGAGAAAGTTGTAAGTACAGTCCTTCTAAGGAAAGAAGGGGACAGGGATTGCCTCTATCTATTATGTAAGCAAAGTCCTGCTAGATGCCGAGGCAAGGTACCCCTTAGTTGAAAGAATAGCTTTATCCCTAGTGATGGCAACTCAGAAGTTGCTGCCTTACTTCCAAGCTCACTCGGTGACTATCTTAACGGATCAGCCTTTGAGGCAAATACTGCAGAAACCAGAACACTCCGGGCGTCTAATTAAATGGGCTATCGAATTGAGTGAATATGACATTCACTTCAGCCTCGCCAAGCAATAAAAGGACAGGCATTGGCAGATTTCATTGTAGAATGCACTGGTCGAGAGGTCCAAGAGGAAACAGAGTTAGTCTGGTGGAAATTATTTGTTGATGGAGCTCGTAACATGGATGGCAGTGGAGCCGGAATTGTGCTAATATCGCCTGACGGGGAAACCTATGAGTATTCCCTACGTTTCGATTTCCCAAATTCGAACAATACAGCCAAATACGAAGCCTTGATAGCTGGGATGAATCTTGCTGAAAAACTAGGAGTCAGCAACTTAGTGGCCCATAGCGATTCACAATTGGTGGTAAACCAGTTCTCGGGTGAGTATGAAGCACGAGAACCCGCCTTAGTCCCTTATCTGCAGAAGGTACAATTGTTGGCACAGTCGTTTCAGCACTTCCAGCTGACTAAGATAAATCGGATAGAGAACAACCATGCAGATGCTCTGTCAAAAGTGGCTTCTTCTAGAGGGGTCAAAGGAGGTATCGTCAAAGTGGAATCCCTCGCTAAGCCAAGTATCGAAGAAGAAGGTGTCTGCGATATCGAGATCGGAGATGATTGGAGAGTCTCGATCAAAGACTATATATTGGGGAACACACTACCAGCTAACAGTGACGAGGCTCGAAGGTTGAAATTGAAAAGTGCCAGGTTTACCAAAGTAAATGGAGAACTCTATAAGCGAAGCTTCACAATGCCCTTGCTGAAATGCCTAGGGCCCCAACAGGCTGAGTACACCTTAGCTGAAGTTCATGAGAGAATATGCGGTGAACACTTAGGGGCTCGTACCTTGGCCTCGAAAATACTGCGCGCAGGGTTTTATTGGCCTACACTAAGGAAGGATGCCACAGACAAAGTGAGAAGATGCGAAAAGTGTTAGAAATTTGATCCAATAACAATCGCGCCTGTTTCAGCCGTTCAAAACACTTTCCAGCCAACTCCATTCGCATAATGGGGACTAGATATCCTGGGACCTTTTCCACTAGGCTCAGGACAATGGAAATACTTGTGGCTACAGATTACTTCATGAAGTGGATAGAGGCCGAAACCTTTGGCTACAATTTCTGAGAAGAAGGTGGAAGCAATGGTGTGGAAGGACATAATTTGCCGATTTGGGATCCCCCATGTGATAAATGCAGACCATGGGAAGCAGTTCGACTGTGATGCTTTCCGGGATTTTTGCAAAGGCCTGAACATTCTCCTAAGAATATCTTCTGTGTCTTACCTGCAGGCTAATGGGCAGGCAGAGGTGAGTAATCGAACTATACTACATGGGTTGAAGACCAGACTGGACAAAGCAAATGGAGCATGGGTAGACGAGCTCCCGAGTGTCCTATGGGCCTACAGAACGACAAGCAAGGTGTCGACAGGGGAAACACCATTCAATTTGTTGTATGGGACTGAAGCCCTCATCCCAGTAGAAGTTGGAGCTGAGTCACCAGGTCGGTCCCCTACATCGAGGAGCTCAATTCTCAGGGACTAAGGGAGAATCTAGACCTGATAGATGAGCTGAGAGACAAAGCAAAAATGAGACTGGCTGCTTACCAACAGAGGGTAGCTACTTATTACAATGCACGGGTTAAAAACAGAGAGTTGCAAGAAGGAGACTTGGTATTGAAAAAGTCGGCAATTACAAACGCCCATAAGGAAGATGGAAAGCTTCGGGCTAATTGGTAAGGACCATATAGAATCAGAAGGATGATCGGACCTAGCACATGTACCTTAGAAACCTTGCAAAGAAAGAAGATATCAAAGACTTGGAATGCCAACCATCTTAAACTGTATTGGCAGTAAACGTTGTACTTTTTTTCTGATTATGGTTATTCTTGTCTTCACTTTTCCATCTATTGTTCCGTTACTTTACAGATATTATTGTTTTATTTGATTCATTAATAAAGGCCAGCCCATCATTTCCTATAATTCTCTAATACAATGTGTGAGACAAATTATGTGTTAAAAGAATTGAAATGAGAAACAGTTGGCAAACAAAAAAGCCCCTAAGCGAAAAATGCGCGAGATGGGCAAACAAAAAAGTCCCAAAGAGAAAAAATGCGCGAGACGAGCACATCTAAAAAAGTCCCTAAGCGAAAAATGCGCGAGACGGGCAAACAAAAGTCCCTAAGCGAAAAATGCGTGAGACGGGCAAAAACAAAAGTCCCTAAGCGAAAAATGTGCGAAACGGGCAAACACAAAAGCCCTTAAGCGAAAAATGTGCGAGACGGGCACATCTAAAAAAGTCCCTAAGCGAAAAATGCGCGAGACGGGCAAAAACAAAAGTCCCTAAGCGAAAAATGCGCGAGGCGGGCAAATGTAAAAACCCCTAAGCGAAAAATGCGCGAGACTGGCACATCAAAAAGTCCCTAAGCACGGAAAAGTGCGAGACGGGCAAAATACCAATCCTTAAACACGAAAAGTGAGTGAGAAAGGAAAAACCGAGAAACCATCCAGCAACAAACAAACGCGATATCCAGGTAACACAAAAGGCACACAATATATAGCATGTTACGAGTTACGTTGAAATTTTCAGACTACTATGTTGAAATACGTTAGTAAATTATGGTTAACACCTTGACATTTTAGTCGTTATTCAATAAAGTCCTTAAGCGAAAAAAAGCGCAAGATAGGCACAATGCTTGAGAAAAGTTCAGCTTTGCACAGGAATAAAAACGCTGTCTCAAAGTAGAACTTGGGGAGCAACATGGTATAAAGGTAAAAATAGAATTATTTGATATCGCTTCAGAACTTTGTGATGTAACAGGTATACAAAGTGTTATACTGAATTCACATTAGTGAAAGAAAAAACTACAGAATGAAACGGTACTTTTCATTAAAAATGAATCTGTACATTGCAGTTAACAAACAAAACAAAAAATACTAAATTCTAATCTACGGCAATGACCAAGTCAGCTGGCTGAGAAAGTGCTACATCAGCACTAGCGTCTTGAGAAGCTTGAGGCTCAGGAACTGAAGGAGTTGAAGAATCAGGATCCTGGGGAGCTGAAGAAGCCATCTCGGAAGCAGGAACGTCACCTGAAGGCCCAACCACAGCCGCAGAGTCTGGCATAAGATCAACGGCTGTAGAATCAGAAATTTGGAACTCATCGCCGTCTAACCCCAGCAGTGCCTCGATAGACTCATGCTGCTCGCCCGCCTCGATAGATTCAGAAGCGTTACGCGCTGCTGGAGGCTCAGATTGATCAAGTGCCTCAGAAGACTCAGGCTGACGTTGTGGCTGTCGAGGAGGCCACGGACCCTCAAGATTGTCCAGCTCATCCGCAGCTCCCTCCGCTAAATAGGCCTCCGGACCTTGCGAGTCGGGCTCATACTTGGTCCAAGAAGGAGCTTCGTAGTACTTGGCCTCCTCAGTAAAGAGCAATTCAGGGAAAGCCTCACTAGGTCGATGCTTCTCTAGCCAAGAACGAGCCAAGTAGAAGTCGTATTTAATGAATCCTGTCGCGAACTCTGTTTTCTTGTCAAAGCAATGCTGGGACAAGTGGTATTCATGAACGGCCTCGATTCGAGCTTCTCTTTGACGATCCAGTACGTTGTGCAGCTCCTCAATGGCCTCATCCTGCTGCCTCTCCATAGCTCCCCGATATCGACGGCCTTATTGTAAGCTTCTTGGTACCCTTGAAGGGAAGCCACCTTCGCCTGCTCTTCTCGGAGCCTTTGCTCGAGATCAGTATTCTTTCTACTTAACTCCTCCATCCTTTTGGGATAGGGGCGAAGCTGGACAACCTCGTTCGTAAGCTCTATTCTCTGTTCCCGAAGCTCACGAATCTCTTTATCGACTTGCTCCCTAAGGGCCCTATGTCGAGTGTTGACCGCTGTAATTTGTTGAGCCGTTTGACAAAACAAAAAACAGACGTAACTAAAAAAATTGACGAAAGAGCTTAAAAAAGGGAGAATCTAATTACCAAGCAAGC
This sequence comes from Heritiera littoralis, assembly GCA_031772115.1. NCBI lineage: Eukaryota > Viridiplantae > Streptophyta > Magnoliopsida > Malvales > Malvaceae > Heritiera > Heritiera littoralis. The sequence continues at coordinate 1,053,251 of JAPDPK010000083.1, read as the reverse complement.
ACAAAGCTCTCACCTTCATAGCGAAATAATCAGAATTATCCTCCGCTTCTGTAAGGTTTGTGAAAAGGCCCGCCTCTTCGCAAGGAAGGATGGTGCTCCAGGCCAGACGAGACGCTATCCCGTCATCCTCGATGCTGTCATTGTCATTCACTCCGAGATAAGTCTGGAAGTCTTCCCCAGCTACAACGACCCTGCTATCAACTAGATAACGCCTCAAAGTCGGATCGGCTACCTTAGGCAAAATCGGTCTTGTAGGCATAGTGGCTTCAATAATCAGCCTCTTCCTGTATTTACGCCTAGGCTGACGAGGGGCAGACCTATCCTCAGTGACTCGAGAGCCACCCTCTTGACGGGCTGAATCACTCCTTTGGGACTCAGAGCTCTAGCGATCGTCTGGACCACGATCAGGAACAAGAGGCCTCTTTCGTTTATTCCTCCCGGCCTCTTGTGTAGGACGACTGGATTCACCAGTAGAAGGTGGAGGAGGAGTAGGAGCACAAGCCGGTCCAGATGGGGCTCCAACTTGCGACTGAGGAGGAGGAGTCGCTCGAGCGGCAACACTGGCATCCTTCCTACGCATCAAATCTCGGAAGTTCATGCCTGCACAATATAAACAGAAAGGATTAGTCGACCAAGTAAAACGCCATGCACATGCGTACAAAAAATAAAAAAGGATTGAAAACCTAGAAAACCACCAAAGTCCTCTAGATTATCCAAATTTGAATCCAACGGAAAATCGACGAAATGACTCCCAAAGGCATCAGCCTGAGCCCACTCAGGGTTCTCCTCTATTTGATCACTAGTACCCGCAACCTCAGGGGTCTCGTCCTCCGAATCTGAAGAGGATTCATCTACAAGGCGACCTACAGGGGTGGATGCTTTGGCTACGGGTAACTGGGATGGCTGACTAGGACCAGCATTAGATACACGAGGAGTTGTAGGCAGGTTAGATGGGGCAGCAGAAGCTTCGAGAACGGTCCTGCTTACCCCCCAGTCGGCAGCGGCAATGTTCTCCGGGGTTAGAAGGGAAAATAAATTACACTCCCCAGTAGAACAGATTCGTCGAATAGGTTCACAAAATTGGTCTCTTAAAATTTCTGTTCTGAATCTTCTCGAGCGTTGTGAATGGTCGAAAGTATCACGATTCCATCTAGAGCGAATCCGCAGGTCGCTTGGAATCTCAACAACGACCCACTCGCTCTCAAAGCCACGCAGTTTATTGGGGAGATCCGAGAAGATTTTATTATTAGGAAACTCGTCTACCGTTAACCGTTGAAGAGAGAACGTTATTAACCCTTTCAGCCTGCGAACTTTGAAAAAGGCGCTTAAGAGAGGAACTGTTGGAATAATACTCAGGTTATGACACACTATGGAAAACGCTACTAGCTGAGCCCACGCGTGGGGGTGGAGTTGACACGGGACGATGTCCTTATATCTAAGAAATGCTTCGCCAAACTCCGGAATAGGGAAGCGAAAACCGAAAGACAAAGAAGCCTTATGAACGACTACACCGTTTCTAACCAAGTCGGGCGTAATCTCCCCTTATACTGGAAGTCTATAGCTAGAACCCGAGGGAAGAGGGAAACGAGTCCTGATATCCTCTAAGTCAGCACTTGTCAAGGAACACACGAGACCACCTGTTTTAAGTGTTTTACCCGGGCGTAGCAAAGACATGGCAAGAAAAAAGAAGCAAAAACTACCCGACGACAGACTCTACAGACGACAGACACAATAGGCGACAGACCTTTTGGCTACAGGTATACTGAGTAAGACACTTGCGGGTGACTAAACTCTACGCGGAAGACCAAGCCACTTGCGGGAGACCTAAACCTAGTGCGAAAGGTGAATAAACAAGGCGACAGATGTATACTTACTGTCGATGAGATAAGCGAGAGACTCCTGGTGTGAGAGCGAAAGACTCTTTTGGCGAAATAGCTGAAAAATGGGCGACAGGCGGCTGCTTAGAGGTTTCTCGTGCGTTCTCTCATTGGGTCCCAGTAGTTTATATAGCCGGGACAGGGAATGCCAAATGTCGCGCCTGATTACGCATGTCGCAGAATAGAATTTTTTCACCTACAAAAAATATCAGAAGAAATCACAAAAAACAAAGAAGACTATTCACAGTGGGCTAAGGCCCAAAAACACATATTTATACTCTCTTAGTTGGAAAAATCCAACAAGAGAGTGTGGAGCAATTGATATGACAAAGTCTACCCGTGTTGGGTCAGGCCCAAAAGCGTCAGAGGTCACCACGTGGCAAAGACTCATTGGTCAACGTGGACTTTGGCGATAGAGGCAAAGTGCGTCATCGCACCTGTCGCTGGGCGACAGACTCACAGTATTTTGCCTGCAATCATAACGCGACACATGGCTCGCATTACACCTATCGCTGGGTGACAGACTCCCAGTCCGTCGCCTACGGTCATAAGGCAACATGTGGCACATGACTTTGGCTCCCGCTAGCGACAGATCCCTGACGCCACAACATGCCACGTGGTATGAATCTCTCGCCGGCAATAGGCTCCAAATGCTCCCGATTTTAGAGGAACTTGTGTTATATTGGAACGCAAACTCTCAGCAAGATGATGGACTGATCCTCAAGCAATTAACCTAGAATATTGGCCTATAAATAGGTCCCCAGGTACAATTTTATTCTCTAATTTTTGACTACTGGCTTTTACGCTTTCCAATACTGAAGAACTTTCGGCTAACTTAAGCATCGTAGTGTCTACGCATGGAACCACCCCTGTGTCCCTCTGACTTTTCTTGTTTTACAGAAGCTTCTTGGAGACACGTGGAGACTAAGTACGAACATCAACGTTAGCATACCTTTATTGTTGTTTTGGGCAACAACAGTTTTAAAAAGATAAATAATCAAGAGAGTTTTAGTGACAAAAAATTCTGTCAATGCAGCTCTTTAACAATAAAATTAAATATATTTTTTAAAGTAAAATAGAATTTGATTTTAAAATAAAAAAATTGCCATTAGAGCCAAAAATCCCACTTTTAGTGATGAAAATCTCATTAGAGGTGGATTGGATACCAGTGAAGGAAACCGAAACAAACACGCAGCGGAATTTAAATAATTCGGCCTCTACCAGGATCGATTCGGAGAGTTGCCTGATTAGGGTTTTGAGATTTTACCTAACGTTTTCTCTGATTTCTGTCGTTGGTCGAGTCACAAGCAACAACTTTTCGTTCCTGCCTCTATGGTATCCACACGAACGGATCTTACGACTCTTGAACGTCTTACGATTAGAAGCCTTAAAGAGCGTTTTTGATTCTTATAATCGATTTGCTAGCTTCGATTAAAAGAATACTTTTTCTGTTTTTTTAATTATGCGGCTCTGTTTTAGAAAAACATCCTTTTATAGGCAGTAAATTTTAGTCTAAAACATCCTTTTATAGGCAGTAAATTTTACCCTAAAATTTACTGCCAAACAGAACTCTAATCCTACTTAGAATAGGATTAACTATATCCTTAATCCAATTCAGAATAGGATTAGATATATCTTTAATCCAATTCAGAATAGGATTAATTAAGCTCCTGATTGATCCGTTCTAAGTGTGCGACCCAATAGTTTCTCAAAACAATGGCAATGACAAAAAAAATGTCACAGGCAATGAGCGGTATCTAGCAACACATCATTGCTACCCATGTAACGAGAATGTCAATGACTCGACATAACCTTACTCGTGATAGATGTTACCGTGTAGTCTAATCCCTTTATCCTTTGATGTCTTGATTAGACACAAGTCATGGAATGTGTCACACTTGTATAGTTTAATCAGCGTTTCTTGATTCCTGAGTAGACTAATTAAACAAATAAAATCAATATCTCATATTGACTTATTCGAGCACGGCCATGCATTTCTTAGTCTCACTCTATCAAAGGGCCCAAGACATCACTCTTGTTATATAAGAGGGATAAATCCTATCTTGATCACTCAACATCCCTCTACATAGATCAAGGCATACCCAATTACTACCTTTATAGTCCATCCTGTTACGAATGACATCTAGCAGCATTAAAGTATGCAATTCTCTATGTTGGGATCTCTGATGATCTCAAGTCAAAGGATCACATACATCATCATCACTATGAGAATCGCTTATGACACTCATATAAGAATCCATGTAGCGTTCTCATTGAGGGTCGATCCAGTACATAGTTCTCTAACATGTACCTATGTGATGACTTGATATCCTATATCCATGACAATGGTCATCAGTCAACCACATACTAGTCTTATCGTATATTGTTATCCTTGTTCACAATAATACTTGACTAGGGATATTTTAAGAATAGTGTGTTATTACTATTCTAAGGACATTATCATATAAGATTACATTACGCCGTTATAAGACAAATATAATAATGAGCTATAATAAATAAAATGTCATGATACATAGAAAAATGCCAAAGTCAATCATCTAATGAATGGTTCTAAGGGCATAATCCAACACTTTCAACGACTACCAATTTTCTGATAGAATTCGTGATGAAAAAATCTGTCAAATCCAACACCAAAGGGCACTAAAGACGGAATTTAGTTATTAACGGTAAAATTTCTACCGCTAAGTCTGTTGCTAATACCTTTTTAGAATTACTTAACATATAAGAAACCATATCATATATTGCTGTTGAAAATTTTAAGTTTCATTGACGTGATTGACATAATGACATATATTTCTTAGAATATATTAAAAAATAAAAAATTGAAACATGTGAAAATTCTCTTAATCGCATTCATGAAATTAAAAAATTATACTATCCCTCTATGCAAAACTTACAACTAGTATAATCAATCCTTAAAATTGACAAAAAAAATAGTAATAATTAAATAAAATAATTGGCACTTGATGAGGTTGCCAGTTCATTGCACATTAATTATGATATGAAGAAAGATTAGCATAAAATAGAGTGTAGTATAAATTATGTAAAAACAACGCAAACTAAAATTATTTTCCTAACTTCCAACCTAGGAGACCAGCAAGATAATTGTTTTCTATATAAATCTTAGCCAGGAAAAGATTTGGGCCATTGTTAAAAAATAAAAATAAAAATAAATGAAAGAATCCAGCACCATGAATGGCTGGATTTGACGAGTTCATTCCCACTATGCTTCTTGCGTAGGTGGCTAAAGCTACTCGAACAAATTCTCTATATTTTTGGGACATTGTATGTTTCCACTGGTATTGTTCTCTGTGTCTCTTCTGATCTCTATGGTAATGCTCATCTTCTGGATAATGCGTCTTATATATCATTCATCCATTTTATTAGGAAACGATAATATTGTTTGACCAGCCAAATTAAAGATGTATATGTAAGTGCATCATAACAAGCCTAACATGCTTCTACACAATATGAAACATGTTAAACAAATAAAATGCGGAAGCGATAGGATCTAACCTCCAGCCATTGCACTCTGTAACTCTGCTGTTGAAGCAATTGCCGAATCTGACAGTCTACTCTGTGTCGATCACAGACCTTCCAAATCTTCCAAGCACTCAAAACCTCACTAGATGGTGTTTGTGTGTTTTTAGGTTAACGTACTTGGGGACCAGAAGGAGCCCTCCTTAAATAGTAATGAGAGCGTGCTAATTATGGCAATAAAATCACGTTTTAACCATCATAAAATCGTGTTTTAATAGCCAAATATTGAGTTGAGATTCACCGTGAAATTATGGACCATATCCGGAATTGGTCAACCAAATATTTATTTCCATAAATGAGAAGATATACTAACATTCTCCCACTTGGTCCATATATTTCACTTATAGAAGAAACAAATCACATGAATCATGGCGACAGTTCCTCAAGTGGCGAGTATTATCTTCCATGTATTACTATGTAAAATGTTTCTAAATCAACCCATTTTTACTTAATGAATAAACCTTATGTTTATTCTCGGTCCAAACAACAAGGATATTTCTCAAATAAAACTTTAGTGTATACAAATCAAAATGAGAAACATCATATTATTAATAAGAGTTTCAATTACAATCAAAATGTGGGACCAAGTCCCATTCTCTCTACATGATCCTTAAATTTAAACGGTGGCATGCCCTTAGTCAAAGGATCAGCTAACATCAATTCAGTGCTAACGTGTTCAATGACCACTCTTTTATCTCTAACACGTTCTCTAATGGCTAAGTACTTAATGTCGATATGCTTACTTCGACTTCCACTCTTATTGTTCTTAGCCATGAATACCGCAGCTGAATTGTCACAATATATCCTCAATGGCTTAGATATGGAGTCAACAACTCTAAGCCCACCAATGAAACTCTTAAGCCATACACCATGTGAGGTAGCCTCAAAACAGGAAACGAACTCGGCCTCCATAGTGGAAGTGGCAGTCAGTGTCTGCTTAGCACTCTTCCATGAAACAGCTCCACCGGCAAGCATGAAGATGTAACCGGATGTTGATTTCCGGGTATCAACACAGCCAGCAAAGTCTGAGTCTGAGTAGCCAATCACCTCCAACTCATCAGTCCGTCTATACATAAGCATGTAATCCTTAGTGCCTTGAAAATATCTAAGCACCTTCTTCGCAGCTCTCCAGTGGTCCATCCCCGGGTCACTTTGGTATCTACCCAACACTCCCACAGCAAAAGCAATATCAGGCCTGGTACAGACCTGTGCATACATAATGCTTCCAACAGCTGAGGCATATGGAATGTTCTTCATCTGTTCCCGCTCAAGATCATTTTTCGGGCACTGGCTCAAATTGAACCTGTCACCCTTCACAATGGGAGCTGGGCTTGGTGAACAATCTTTCATTCTGAATCTTTCCAAGACTTTATTGATATAGGCTTCTTGTGACAGACCTAATATACCTCTATGTCTGTCTCTATGGATCTTAATGCCAATGACATAAGATGCATCGCCCATATCCTTCATATCAAAGTTCTCAGAAAGAAATTGTTTCACCTCACGTAGCATCCCCTTATCATTGGTTGCAAGCAGAATATCATCCACATATAGCACAAGGAAACAAATCTTGCTCCCACTGACCTTCTGGTATATGCATTGATCCATGATGTTCTCAACGAAACCAAATGAAGAGATGACTTCATGGAATTTTAGATACCATTGGCGGGAAGCTTGTTTCAACCCATATATGGATTTCTTGAGCTTACAGACCAAATGCTCAGCATTACTAGAGGAAAAACCTTCAGGTTGTTTCATGTAAACCTCTTCCTCTAGATCACCATTGAGAAATGCCGTTTTCACATCCATTTGTTGCAACTCTAAGTCAAAATGTGCAACAAGCGCCATTATGATGCGAAGAGAATCTTTCTTAGATACAGGAGAGAAGGTCTCCTTGTAATCGATTCCCTCCTTTTGAGTGAATCCTTTGGCTACGAGTCTTGCCTTATAACGTTCAATGTTGCCTAATGAGTCAGTTTTGGTCTTAAAGACCCATTTACAGCCTATAGCCCTGGCCCCATTAGGCAACTCGACAAGATCCCATACTCCATTAGATGCCATCGAATCCATCTCATCCTTCATAGCATCGAACCAAAGTTTTGATTCTTTGCTGTTCATGGCTTGTGAAAACGTCTCTGGATCATTAACGGGCCCAATATTGAAATCATACTCTTGTAGATACACAATATAATCGCTAGGAATAGCTGTTTTCCTTTCCCTAGTAGACCTTCTTAATGTTGGTTCAACATTCTCCGAAGGATCATGTTGTTCAACTGGTTGCTCACTCAATTCTGGTGTATCCAGAGGAGCCTCGTCTACTGGTAAGTTATCAACTACTTGTGGATCTTGAACGATTGGTTGTTCAATGTCCAGTTGTACTGAAGGGACATTGTTCATGATAACCAATCCTTGACTCGAGGTAGAGGGTTGATCTCTCACAGAAACTAGGTCTTGAGATTGATCGCTCCCACTAACTAAGTCATTTTCAAGAAACTTGGCGTTCCTTGATTCCACAAATCTAGTGCTATGAGATGGACAATAGAATCTGTAGCCTTTGGACCGTTCGGCATATCCAATGAAATACCCACTTATGGTCCTAGGATCCAGTTTCTTTTCCTGTGGGTTGTAAACTCTTATCTCAGAAGGGCATCCCCAAACGCGCATATGACGCAAACTCGGTTTCCAACCTTTGAATAATTCAAAAGGCGTCTTTGGAACAGCCTTGGTTGGAACCCGGTTCAATATATACGCTGCCGTTTTAAGAGCTTCAATCCACAAGGACTTAGGCAACTTCGAGTTGCTAAGCATACTACGCACCATTTCCATCAAAGTTCGGTTCCTTCTTTCTGCAACACCATTCTGATCCGGTGAACCAGGCATGGTATATTGGGCAACAATCCCATTTTCTTGAAGGAACTTCGCAAATGGTCCAGGTGCTTGTCCATCTTCAGTGTATCTACCGTAATACTCCCCACCTCTATCAGTTCTTACTACCTTTATGGGTTTCCCACATTGTTTCTCTACTTCAGCCTTAAATATTTTAAAGGCGTCCAATGCTTCGTTCTTGTTATGAAGCATGTAGAGATACATAAACCTCGAGTAATCATCAATAAAGGTGATGAAGTATTTCTGACCATATGCATCAATGTCTGGACAACATATGTCAGAATGTATGATCTCTAATATGGTTGAACTCCTATTGGCACCTTTCTTAGACTTGTTGGTTTGCTTACCCTTAATGCAATCCACACAAGTGTCGAAATCAGTAAAATCGAGAGTACTAAGTATTCCGTCATTTACCAATCTCTTAATTCTATTTATGGAGATATGACCTAATCTCCGGTGCCATAACGTGGAGGAGTCCTCATTCATAACACATCTTTTAGTGCCAGTTTGAACATGCAAGGCGTTATGAGCAGCGTCATTTTGCAAATCAATAGAGAAAAGACACACATCATAAGGTACCATTCCCAACAATATCAGACTTAAAATATATCAATATTGATTTATTTGAAAATTGAAAGGAATATCCATAAGGTACCAACCTAGAAACAGAGATTAAATTTCTCGAAAAACTAGGAATATAAAAGGTCTTTTCCAATTGCAAAACAAAACCACTCCTAAGAACTAAAGTGCATGTTCCAACGCCTTCAACACGCGAGCGCATCTTGTTTCCTGAATAGATGCTCTCCTCATTTCCCACTGGCTTCCTTAGGTTTGTCATACCCTGTAAGGAAGTCGAAATGTGAATTGTAGATCCAGAATCAATCCACCATGTGTTATGATTAACCTCAACCATATTTGATTCAAAACAAACATATGAGAGTGGATTACCTTTCTTAACGAGCCACTGCTGAAGCTTGGCACAGTCCTTCTTCATGTGTCCCTTCTTTTTACAGAAGAAACACTTGGACTCTTTCTTAATATCAGCTTGGGCAGGGATTTTACCTTTTCCCTTGTTCTTGGCTCGATCCTTGGTCTTTCCTTGGCTTGCAAAAAATGCACTCTCACCCGATTCCATAAGCAGTCTTCCCTCCTCTTGAACACACATGGTCATCAATTCATTGATGGTCCACTTATCCTTATGTGTGTTATAGGATATCTTGAATGGTCCGTACTGCTTTGGTAGAGTGTTCAATATGTAGTGCACAAGAAAAGACTCAGACATCTCCACCTCTAGCTTCTTGAGTTGGGCGCTATATCTCTCATGGTCATTATGTGCTCACGCACTCCTTTGACACTGGTGAGCCTCATCGATGAGAACTTCATTATCAGGGTGCTGGCCAACGCTTTGTCTGAAGTGACAAATTGATCATCTATGGCCTTCAGTAAGGTCCTAACGTTGGTATGCTGTTCGACTGAACCACGTATCCCAGCAGATATCTTTGTCTTAATATACATGACACTAAGGCGATTGGATCGCTCCCAACGTTCATGTAAAGCTACTTGAGCAGGAGTGCTGGTCTCAGTCAATACGGGCTCGTCTTTCCTTATAGCATAGTCTATATCCATGCACCCTAATTGGAGGAGAACTCTCTCCTTCCAAACCTTGTAGTTCTCTCCATCCAGCTCGGGAACTTCTAGGTTAATACTAGCCTGAGGAAACACTGCATATAGAAAATAAACATGCTTATGTATCTAGAATTTTTGAGGCAAACTTAATTATGTCTACCAATGTAAACATATTTTATTAATGAATCTCAGACATAAAACTTGCCTGTGGGCTAAAGTTCTAATTCTAATAGATTTATTTCATAATGATAAAACTATCAAATTATATCATTTCCTAATTCCTGTGGGTAAATTAAGAAACTAATTTGATATTTTATCCTAATTAGTTATAAAATTATAATAAAAATTCCTGTGGGATAAAATTTACTATAACCTTATAACTAATCACAATTTATGTCTAATATCATTATGTGATTTTACAAAATAATTTTACTTAATTAAGGTTGCTGTGGCTAAGCCCTAATTAAATAAACTATAAATCACTTAGACATATTGGTAAAATTCTAAGTTTATTCATATTTTAAAAATTGCAATTAACACAAGGCAATTTTAATTCCAAATAATATGAATAACTTAGCTACATGTGCTTTTAGTATAAAAAATAACAAAATTATACATATTCAAAATAAGCACATATGCACATTCAAAATCAAATTTTCATAATTTAATCATAATTTTATGATAATTTTCACAAAATTATTCAATTTAAAATTATAGCATTAATAAAAATTCCAAATTTATGAAAAATCCTCATAAAATCCAAATAATGAGAAGTTTTCATAATTATATTAATTTTGTGAAAATAATCTAATTATTCATAAAATTATGAAAATTACAGAATTGAAAATCTGATATAAAACTATCAAAAAATATAATTATTTGGCCTAAATTAAATAATTTAAATTTACTTAAATTAAATAAATCCTTAATGTCTAAAATAAACCAAATGACCCTTTTATTTAATCCATATGGCCCAAATAATCAACCAAAAGAGCCCAAAATAAATGGCCCAAAACTAACCAAATAAGGACCCAAACAGTGGCCCAAAACCCGAAGCCCAAAGGTTTTTTTTTTTTGCACAGTGTCACTGCACTGTACAACAGGCGGGCGCGTGAGACTCACGCGCCCGCATTATCTCTATCGGGCGCGTGAGACTCACGCGCCCGCATTTCCTCTCCTATCGGGCGCGTGAGACTCACGCGCCCGCATTTTCTTCCCTTGTCGGGCGCGTGTGACTCACGCGCCCGAGGCTTCTTCTTCACCCGAATGGGTGTTTTGCAGAATTTTGGGTCTTTTGACCCGACCCGGCACAAAACCCTTCAAACAGTCTCGTTTTTCATGTATTTTTCATCCCTAGAGCTTTACAACAATAGATCTAAAGTATTTGAACCAAAATCACAGGAAAACAGAATGAGTTTTATGAAATCCGAGACTTAAAGTTTCAAAATATGGGTTTTTATGGCTTTTTTCTACAGATCTCTAGCAAGACAGAGGTTAAACTACGGCTCTGATGCCAAATGTAAGTGCATCATAACAAGCCTAACATGCTTCTACACAATATGAAACATGTTAAACAAATAAAATGCGGAAGCGATAGGATCTAACCTCCAGCCATTGCACTCTGTAACTCTGCTGTTGAAGCAATTGCCGAATCTGACAGTCTACTCTGTGTCGATCACAGACCTTCCAAATCTTCCAAGCACTCAAAACCTCACTAGATGGTGTTTGTGTGTTTTTAGGTTAACGTACTTGGGGACCGGAAGGTGCCCTCCTTAAATAGTAATGAGAGCGTGCTAATTATGGCAATAAAATCACGTTTTAACCATCATAAAATCGTGTTTTAATAGCCAAATATTGAGTTGAGATTCACCGTGAAATTATGGACCATATCCGGAATTGGTCAACCAAATATTTATTTCCATAAATGAGGAGATATACTAACAGTATATAGCACTTTATCCTGTCTCATCATAAAATATATTATGTATCAGGTTCCTTGCGTTTAGCCAGAGACATTCGAAAGCATAACTTTCAATTGCGATTAAAGAATAATTGTAACATATTATAAATGATTGATTCAAATCCATGCAATCTCATTCCTATCTCTAATAATGATAATGATGTAAAGCTTCTAAACGCAGTTAAAAAAAAACCTATACATTTGAACAATTATGAAATAAAATATCTTTGAATAAAATTACAATTTAAACCTCGAAAAAAAATAATTTTAACTTTTCATTCTACCAGTTCCACTACCATCTCTTCTTTCAACCTAAACCAGACCTTTTCTTTCAAATTTTCTTGAGTGAAAAAAACTATGGTATGATAGAAGAAAAGGGAAGAAACATGGAAGAAAGGATTAAATTTCTGAAAAAAAAAACTGAAATTGGTTTTTTAGTGAATCCTTGTTGCCTAGCCGTAAAGCTAGCTAAGTAACTTGAATTTATGATTTGTAGGTGTAGGTGTGATTGGAGAGACAGAGAAAAGTGGAATTAGTAGAGAAATTATGGTCTTTCAAACCCATAATCATTTGCAATTGGCTAAAATATTAATATGAAAGGAAAGCTGAAACTCAAGAAACAATGCTCTTTCAAATGCAACTCCATCTGTCTCGCGTGGGCATATCTTTCGAGTTGTGTTTCTTTTCAAATGCAAATAACACAAATTCAAAAATTAAACCAAAAAAAAAATCTAGCTTAGGAAATTTGCCTTTGATTTTGATGTAGGAAATCTTGATTTTTCTTTCTGTTAGAGATTCAGATCGATATAAATGAAGAAGAAGCTGTGATTCCGTTAGAGATTTGAAGAAGAAAAACTTGAGAGGTGTATTATAATATTGAGAGATTGAAAAAGTATTTTTTTGGGAGGTTGTGGCGTATTGAGTGATGGCTTAAATATAAATTTTTGTTGTGTATTTTAAATTTCTCTTTATTATTTTATAACGTTATTTAAAATTCATTTAATTAAATTGCATATTAACTTCACATGGACATCGACATGATTAAGGGTGAGTTTGGCACAGCGGTTGGCCAAAACTCATATAAGACAAAATAGGGTGGAATGTTAAAATTATCCTTTCACTTTGAGTTTAAATTTTTTTATATTATTTTATTTAAAAGCATATATAATTAATGATCATTTTATTTTTTTTAATTTTATCAGAATCAATCTCACTGTTTAATGAAACTAGTTCTAAATACACCCTAAGCTTTTCTCTTGTTGTGAAACATTCAAGTATTGGGCGTATTAATTTTTTGTCAGTTGAGATCTATATGGATGATTATGTGATGTTGAGATTATGCATTTCGTCAAATTTAAAAATGATTGACTAAATAATAGAATTTAAAAATTACTTTAAAAATCTTGAATAAAAATAAAATATCACTACATATACTAATATTATGAATGTTTAGGGCAATTTACTGTTGGAATGTACATCTAAGAAAAATAAAAAACTACATCCTCAAATAAAAAAGGATAGAATATGATCTAAATAGCAGGGAGAAATTTGTAACTTAACATGATCTCTTCCTTGTATAAAATGCTAACATATAATTGCAATTAGAAAGCTGACAACAACAACCTCCACACACTTTCCATAATCTCCTCGAAGCTTTGCCAGCTCTCCATCTCTCTCTGCGAGCTTGTTTCTCCGACATGGGATTGGAAGGCGTGGAACCTTCGCCGATCATGTCTGATTTTCTTGCAAAGTGCGGTGGGTATGCGGTGGTGGACGGTGGATTCGCCACCGAGCTTGAACGCCATGGACAAGACCTCAATGATCCTCTATGGAGTGCCAAGTGTCTGATCACTTCTCCCCATCTTGTTCGAAGGGTACACATGTCTTATCACTTTTCTTCTTACCTTGTAATCATGTTACACATGTCTGCGTTAATTTGATGTAAGGCAAAGAAAAAATTTACTTTGGTTTCCGTTTGATTCTTAGAAAAATGAAGTATAACACGACAAACATTTTTTTTCTCAGTTTTATTTTGAAGTTACGACAAAAAAAAATGTCAATAGTCCTAAATTTAATATGAAAGGAAAAGACAAAAATAGAAAACTATTCATGGACTTAAATAAATAAAATAAATATATGGTTAAATAATTTTATTAAAAAACTTAAAATTTTTATTTTTCTAATTAAGGAAAACTCATTATTTTATTTTTATATGGTAAATTAATATGCTTATATGTTTATTTGTATGGGAAATATATATAATAATTAATAAGCTTATGTGTTTTTTAAAATAGATTAAAAACTTTTATTTCATACTATTATTTTAATTCAACAAGAAAGAAATGAAAATAAGAAAGAAAAATATGCAACATAAAAATAGTATGCTTAATTAAATAAAATATTTTAACTTTATTTTATTAAATATAATTTTTTTGTCTAAAAATTTAAAATCAGCTCTTGTAGGAGATATATATATATTATTTAACAAAATGTTTAAGAACTAATTTTATCCTTTATTCTGAACAAAAATTTTTTTTTATCCTTTATTTTAAATTTAGCTCTATAAGTATATATAAAAGTTACTCTTAAGAATCTTAATCGATTATATCAATAATAATATAATTAATATGAAAATAATTAACTTATGTTTATTATTAATATATAAATAAATTGGTGAATGATTTTATTATTGTATAATGATTGTAGTATATATATTAAGATATATGAAAAAAAATAAACATTTTGTATTAAAAATTATTCAAAGAAAAAATACTTTGTCGTGCATCAACAAGGATAAATCTCTTGTATCTTTTCGTACACACATACATATATATATATATATATATATATATATATATTCAATTAAAATCAAATTAATTAAATTTAAAAAAAATAATACGAAGAAGAAAAAGGAGAAGAAAATGAAATATCTGTTATAATTATGAGTCGAGCTGTCACGTGACAGCAACGCGTCACAGACAAGAGTGTTTCTTTTGTTGTCACGTGAGATCTTCATGACATTTTTTATTCTTACTTTCATGCAATCAGAATATGCCATGTAATATTTATGATAAAATCAATTTGCTCAGAATATTTAGATCAGAGATGTAAGACATCTCATAACATGCTGAACTCTGACAGCAACAAAGGAAAGAGTAAAACGTTAATTTTTTTCACAAGCCAAAAGAAGAATGATTAAAAGTTGGAACATGTAATGATCTTAATAACGAATTTCCGATAATATATGGAATTGCTTGTTCCATTTTATTTAAAGAAACAATCATTTCCTCTTTAATTTCTGATGACAATTATCGGGAAATGGACATAGTCGCAAATTTAAAAATGAGACAAAGTGGTTTAAAAGCAAATTATACTTGTTCCTTTGAAATTCCTCTTTGATAGACATGCTAATGGATCGGGTTATGTCGGTTCATTATTTAAAGGAATCATCAGACTGATCTTATTATCGGTTTTGGTTTTATTAAGAAACCGATGTAATCTAAATATGGATTCCAGATCAATTCATTTTTTTAATTTTAATTATTATTTATCAAATTTTAATAATTGAAAATAAAAAAATTAAATTTTTTTTAAAAATAATAAAAATTACGAGATTGTAGTCAATAGAAAAAAAAATTTACTATATGTGAAATTATTGGCATAATACAGGAAATTTTTAGAAATTTAGCATATTTAGGCCATGATTAGAACTTTAGCAGTCAATAAAAGCGATTTTTCTTCCCACTCTATTCCATAATTCAGACTCACCACTCACTAGGATGCCAAGTAGTAACCAGCTCGATTTTTGTAGACAGGAACAGTTGTTTGTTTCTCCATTTTGTTTGCCTATTAACATGTTTGATGTAACATATTGCAGGTTCACTTAGATTACCTCGAAGCTGGTGCAAATGTGATTATAACTGCATCTTATCAGGCCACTATTCAGGGTTTTGAAGCCAAAGGCCTTTCCACAGAAGAAGCTGAAACTTTGATTAGGAGAAGTGTTGAAATTGCTTGTGAGGCTCGGCAAATCTATCATGAGAAATGTGCCGAAGATACTCCGGACTTCCTTGACAATGGGAACATTACCAGACGTCCAGTTCTTGTTGCTGCTTCTGTGGGAAGCTATGGGGCTTACTTGGCTGATGGATCTGAGTATAGGTAAAAAAAGCTGCTAGTTTCTTTTTTATTTGAAGTGATTTTACTCAATTTGTAGTCTTCACAATTAGTAATCTTCAACATTTTGTACCTTCACAGTGGCAACTATGGTGATTCAGTGACATTGGAAACATTGAAGGATTTTCACAGGAGAAGGGTACAGATTCTGGCCAAATCGGGAGTTGACCTAATTGCATTTGAAACAATTCCAAACAAGCTAGAAGCGCAGGTACACGCTAATTCGTTTGGTGTTGAAATGTTCTATAGCTGTTCCAAAGCAGAGTTACTAACACCGAATTGTGGCTAATTTACAAACATGATCCAATCACAACAATCCAATGCTTTGTCATTAATCTCAGCTCTGGTTTTCCGTAATGGTTTGGCTTCAATCAAGTGCAGGCATATGCTGAGCTTCTCATGGAGGAAGGTATAGACATTCCAGCCTGGTTTTCCTTCACCTCCAACGATGGAATCAATGTGGCTTGTGGTGATTCTATTAGTGAGTGCGCCTCCATTGCTGACTCATGCAAGCAAGTGGTTGCTGTAGGAATCAACTGTACCCCTCCTAGATTTATCCATGGACTAATTCTCTCTATTAAGAAGGTAATCATATTTCAGTTGTCTGCCAAGTTTTCCCTCCTCCCTCAAACAAAATAAGCCCTGAAAGACTGTAATGCTAACAATGGTCTTGTAATTTCAGGTGACAAATAAACCAGTGGTGATATACCCAAACAGTGGTGAGACTTATGATGCAAAAAGCAAGCAATGGGTGGTGAGCAACTGCCTGCATTGTTTTCTAATGGTTTTGCTATTACTAAATAGTTGATCAAGAACTGAAATGATGCTTTGATTTGCAGAAATCAGCTGGGGTAGCAGATGAAGACTTTGTATCATATGTAAGCAAATGGGAAGATGCGGGTGCTTCTCTCTTTGGTGGGTGCTGCAGGACAACTCCAAACACCATAAGAGCCATATCCAGGATTCTCTTTGATAAATCTTCACTTACCTTACCCGAGGCTGATGTGTAGAAAACAATCAGATGTTAATGTGAAATTTTGCTTTCTGGTCGTTGACCACATCAATCCTAATGGAGCAGAAATCTCCTAATGAAATCAATGTAATGAAACAATGTGTTAAAATAATTAGAAAAGGTTTGTTTTCATTGTTTTGAGCGGTCTGTTTGAGAATTAGTTTATATTTGATGCAATGATCTTTTATAAGTTAACAACAAAATGTTATTTTATTAATGAATAAAAACTATGCATACAATTAAATTAAATTAAAATTTTTATTGATATTTTTTTATTTATTAATGAGACCATATTTTTTAGTTGACTGATCGTAAGTGGTATTTATAAACAGCTTTAGTTGTTAAAATTATTATTTTTAGTTTGTTAGAATTATGAAGAAAATATGAGATTTGAATAAAAGTTTTAAATTCCAATAAACTGTTTTTTTTTTTAACGGTAAATTTTCATATATAGTTACCATTATAATTATATATTACATTTTTTTAATTAGAAAGGTACATGAAAATAAAAACTACAACCAGCTAAACATCAACAGTTCTGGGAAAAACAACTCCCATAACAGCAGCCAAAATGTTAAGCCTTAACCACTCAGGTGGTTCTTCTAAAAATAAAAATCTATTCTCCATTTGCGCTCCCTTCTTGGCTAGTTGATCCGCACAGGTATTTGCTTCTCAGAATACATGAATCACTCCCACTCTCTCCAGCTTTTGCATAAGAGCCCTGCAATCGGAAACAATTGAGCTGTAAGAATGAGTAGAGGGGATATCTTCAATAACATACCTGTGTGCAGTCTTGGAGTCCACTTCAAGTATCAAATCCTTGAATCCTCGATTGACTGCAATTTGCATACCATCTCTGATTCCCTAAAGCTCAGCACAAAGGCTATTAGAGATTCCAATTTGATGTGAAAATCCTCCTATCCAGTTTTCGAAATGGTCTAGAAATATGCCTCCAGCCCCTGCTCTACCAGGACACCTACTAGTAGTTCCATCTGTATTAAGTTTAATGAAATTTAAAGGGGGAGGTTTCCAGCCGACACTAATAGTTGACCTCTGCTTCAAACAGGTTTCACTTCCTTTGATAGCCCAAAACTCTTTAGCCATTGAAAGAAGTTTGGACTTCTAGGTGGTGATAGGTTCAGCCTCATTTTCAAAAATAAGTTTATTTCTATTAACCCAAATTATCCAGATCGCGAAAGAAAAGATAAGATTCCAAGGGAGGTAGTAATCAGTAGTGATATTGTCAGACTTACAATTGAAGTCCAACCACTCATTAAAGTCAAAAGAAAAGGAATGCACAAGCTCTCGTGGAATGTCCAAGTTCTACCAAAATATATTAACAGTTGGACATTCTAGCAGACAGTGTAGAGGAGTTTTCTCCACATTGTTGCATCTTGGGCACTTTGCAGTAACATGAATCCCTCTATCAAACAACACTTTTTTTGTTGGATTTTTTGATTTTACATTTCCAAATAAAGTTTTGGATTTTTGGGAAAGATGGTAATTTCCAAATAAATTTCCAGTTACCTTCCTTACTGATATCATTTCTTCTGGCAAGCTTGTAAGCAGATGATAAAGTGAAGTTGCCTGTATGATTATCATTCCACCCTAAGCTATCTTGAACTTGTCCTTCACATTGAAAAGGGATGGTAATAATTTTTTGTTGGATTTCTGATGGGATAGGATTATTAAGCCAATTAAAATCCCAAACCCCTTGGTATGAGACAGCCCTTCTAACCACCACCTCTTTATCTTGAGGGAGCCATGGGCCGAACATAAGAGAGTCAAGTGGGCCCAATCCAGTGCAATTGTTTGTCCAAAGAAGGTCTAGTTTCCAGACTTTATGTTCCATCGAAGACCCTTTTTGCTGACATCTGCTCCTCTTCTCATTCCTGACCAAAACTGTAAGCAAGAGCCTTTCTTAAAAGAGCCATCTCTAAAATACTTTGCTTTGAGGAATTTCACCCAAATGCAGTCATTGTCAATAAGAAATTTCCATCCTAACTTTGCCGTATTTGCAATACTAAGATACTTCATACCTTAATTTCGAGACCTCCATTCTTCTTTGGCAGTGTGACTGATTCCCAATTTATCATATTCAATTTCTTGCCACTTTCCGTAGACCCCTACAAAAAATTCCTAGTAATTCTAGTAATCTCATTGCATATGCTGATTGGTTTCCCTGCATATAAAACATTGGGATAGCCTCAATGACAGGGTTTATTAAGGTAGTTCTTTCGACAAAAGACAAAAGTTTAGGCTTCCATCCTGCCAATTTCTGATTTATCTTATCAATGATAAATCTATACTTGGAAGTCCTTCTTGACGCTGAAATAGAAAAGCCAAGGTATCTTCCAATATCCTTTACCTGATTCATACCTAAAATATTGCATAGGATCTCTCTTTTTGTATCTTCCAAGTTATTTGAAAAAACTATGATAGATTTTGACAAGTTGATTGTTTGTCTCGATATAGAACAAATTCCTCCAATACTTTTTTCATCATTTGACATGTCTTCTCTGTGGCCTTTCCCATGAGAATTAAGTCATCTACATTAAAGAGATGGGAGATCTTAGGACCTCCTCTAGAGAGCTGAATAGGGGTCCAATTTCTTATTTCACATTCCTCTTGGATTTTGATATATAAATATTCTAAACAGAGGATGAAAATATGAGGTGATAAAGGATCACCTTGTCTTATCCCCCTTAAGGGTGGATCCTTAAACTCTGTTCCCCATTAATAAGAATAGACATGGACACGTTGTGATACATGACATAATAAGTCTAATCCATCCTTCTGAAAGCTTAAAGAATCTAAGAACTTTCTAGATGAAGCTTTACTCAAGTTTGTCATAAGCTTTTTCAAGGTCTACTTTGACTATCATCAGGCTTTATTTACCTTTCTTACTCTTTAAGGAATGAGTGACTTCTTGAGCGATGATAACATTATCTTGGGCTCTTCTTCCCACAATGAAGCTAGATTGGAAAGGATGGATACATCAAGATAAGCATGGTCTGATTTGATTAACAATGACCTTTGATACCACCTTATAAATTGTATTGCAGAGGCTAATAGGTCTGGATTGGTTTATGTTTTCAGGGCATGCCACTTTAGGGATTAAATAGATGAAACATTCATTAATATCTTTAGGGACTTGTTGTGAGTCAAAGATATTTTTAACGAATTCAATAACCGACCTTCCAACAACCTCCCAACACTTTTGATAAAAAATCGGATGAAGGCCATCTGGTCTCAAAACTTTCATAGGTGTCATTAGAAAAACTGCTTTAAAAACCTCAACTTCCTTAATTGGAGCAAAAATTAACATTTGTTCATTATCCAAGAGAGGATTGGCAAATCTGCTGCTCAAAATATTCAAATCACAAACCTCAAAGGAGGATTGGTAGAGCTTTTCAAAGTGATTTTGTATAAGCCGACTAATTCCCACTGCTCCTGTAATAGGATTTCTAGCTGTGTCATTGAGCATCGTGATCTTGTTTCTTCTTCTTCTTTGAATTGTGCTCATATGGTAGAATCTTTTGTTTCGGTCCCCATCATTTATCCAATCCACTCTTGCTTTTAGTGCCCACATTTCCTCTTCAAGTCGAAGGACATGCTGGTATTCTTTTTCAAGTTCATCCTCCAACTCTTGAAGCCATCTATTTGGGTCATCAATAAGAGCTTTTTGAATCCCATCCAATCTTGCACGCAACCTTCTCTTTTTGTGGAAGATATTTCCGAAAGAGTTTCGATTCCAAATTGTAATGTTATCTTTAAATTTAGGAATTGCTTCCAAAATTGAGTTATGAGCTTCGTTCCATGACGCTTCAACCACTTGTTTAATTTCTAAATGTGAAAACCATATTGTTTCGAACCTAAATGGTTTAGGTCTGAAATGAAAGGTTTCTGGGTGTGTATCAAGCAAGAGCGGGTTATGATCTGACTTTACTCTTGTGAGATAGGTAACTGTAGTTTGTGGGAATAAAAATTTCCATTGATTATTTGCCCAGGCTCTATCAAGTCTCTCTCGAATCACTTGGCCAAAATGGTTTTTGTTTGTCCACGTGAACCTATGGCCAAAAAAACCAAATTTGTCACACCACATTCATTCATACACTCTTGGTATAACCGATCTTTGTATCTGTTGATGGGATTTCCTCCCATTTTTTTCGATTCCTCCAAAACTTCATTAAAATCTCCCAACATCAACCAAGGGAGATTATGGTTATTTGCAAAACCCATCAATTCATTCCAAAGAATCTTTGTACAAATTCGGTTTGGCATAAATAGTCGAAAGAATCCAAACACTATTCAGATTATGACTATAATATCTAGAATTATTTGGAAACGCATTAGAGTGTACCTGAATAGATGCATGGATGACTTATGAGGAAGAGTGCATGATAGTCAGGGAGACTTCTGCAGTGCGCCAAAGGAGTCAAATTCCTCCTGAAAATCCTTTTGCATCCACTCTAAAAGTCCCATCAAATCCCAAAGAATTGCAAACTCTCTCAGCCTTGTTCATTGAGATTTTGGTTTCAGTAATCACTACGACACTTGGGTTATTGATTTGAATCAAATCCATGAACGTCCTCGAAACTTCGGGCAACCTGCCTCTCTTGTATTCCAAAGAAGACTTATCATTGGACCAAGTTCAGAGGCTGATTTGTTCAGTAGCCAATTGGCTAGCTCTGGAAGAACTTGAGCTCCCCCGTTGACTTCTTGCATAACAAATTCGGAGTAGAGTGGCTCTAGGGTAGAAGCATTAGGGTGAAGCCTGAATTCCTTGACTCTGCCTCTATCTTCAACTTTATCACTATGGTCATCGAGTTTCTCAGGGCATAATTGTTATCAGTGATATTTTCTCTACTTCGTCGGTCACTGATTTTTCTTACTGTGTCCACTATGATTTGTTTCAGTGAACATTTCACCAAGGTGGGAGAATTTCGACATTCCTTGGTAGAAATTCTGATTGATTCCTCCTTAGGAGATGGAGAAAAGGCCTCGAATCTCGGAAATCCAACACCCACACAATGTTGTTCCAGGCCTTCATCGCGTCCTCTTCGCTCCATCCATTCTCCTGTAGCTTGTCCCCAATGAAAAGGCTTATCACTTTCGTTAGCTTGATTGCCTTCTCCTCCTGAAAGACAAATAAAGTTCCTAGCTCTTTGAATGTGTCTGGAATGTCTTCCATGGGTTCTCTCTGGGTTTGTTTCGTTTAGTGCTTTTGCTTTGAATAAAAGATTCTGAGATTGAGGCACACTATTTTTGTCTCCAAACTGAAAATTTCTGTTCCCGAGTTCTGGTTAGGATTTAACGAGACCAGATCTTTATTTCTTGCTTCCATTTGCACATTAGTTTTACTTAGCTTTCTTGTGCCTGCGTCTTTTCTGTGCAGGTAATGGAACACTATCCTATGTCAGCTATTGCTAGCATTTTGGACCATTGCCCATCACTTGTCTCGTGACTTTCCACCTTGTTCTTGCCTTTGTCTTTCCCTTTTGTTGGGTCAAATCTCAAGTCTTCTTTACCCGATCTCTTGTTTCTGGCTTGTTTTGGTTTTCTCCTTGTCACAAGCATCCATCGCCCGAAGTCTCCATCTTCTTTTTTGTCATCTTTTTCAGTTGGATTGTAGGCTTCTTTCGCACTGACACTCTCATGAGATTCCTGACTGTCTATACTTCCAATCGTGCAATGTTCCCATCTATGCCCAATAGACCACATGTGAAGCACAAGTTTACCCCTTCATACAACACACTCTGTACCAAATTTCCAATTCTGATCCATGGAATCAATGGTTTATCCAAATCCACTTGTATACAAAATCTTGCATATCTTCCTCTAGCATTCAGCTCAGTTTGAGTGTCAATCTTTAACAGTTGCCCGAGTTGATTACCAATTCTTTGTAGTATCTATCGATCAAAATATCAATGGGTAGGCCTGGAGCTCACCCAAATGGCTATTGTGGAGCAAGTAGTAGAGCTACTTGGTATAAAACCAGGCTCCCAAATACGCATTGTTAGATAATAAGGACCTACAAACCATGGTTCCCCGTAGATAACTCTGTGAAAATCTTCCACAAACTTGAACAGGAAAAAGTCATAACCCCATTCCACACAATCCATTCCTCCACTGGGTTTCCAAAGATTTTTCAGTCTTGGGAAAAGAAATTATAGCCAACTGTGTTCCCAAACGTTTTGACTATAACTGCATTTCTCCATGCCATTCTGATTCTTCTCTTTACCTCTTTAGACAGTAGAATAGTTGGGATCTCATCTTTGTCTTCCATTTCTTGATCAGAGTCCTCATCTCTGTAGAATGTTTGATTAATGAAAGAAAAGTTGGATGAATATTGATTACCAAGGAGGCAAGGAGGGAAGCCTGTATGAAGTCGTATTTGATTGAGCTTCGTGCATTTCATAATCACAATGCTTTAAATCTCCATTTTTGGTTCTCTTGGCACTTCATTTTTATCTTCTTCTTCAGAGCATTTTGGAATGTTGCTATTTTCGTGAGCAGCCATTTCTTCGTTATTTCTTAAGTAGACGCAATTATATATATTACATTTTCAATGACTATATATAACACCCGAAGAACAGAAACAAAAAACCAAAATCACCCTAACTACTCAAGGTGTCTTTTTTTTTCATAAAAACTACTCAACTTGGCCAATGCTGCAACTCCAACCATGGCAGCACCCTCTCTTTCTCCTCTAATAACCTCTCAGACCTTGAAAACTCTCCCAAATCAGACGCAACCCAAAACCAAAACCCATGATTCCTCTCATATTGGTTCTCTGAAATATTGCACGAACCTGACAGAACTAAGAAAACTACATTGTCAAATCGTAAAACAAGGCCTAATTCACCACGCCTCTACTATAACCAAGCTTATTTCTAAATGCAGTGAAATGGGCAGTTTTGATAGCTTAATTTATGCTAAAAACATCTTAAATCAGTTTAGGCAAGAGAATCAAAATGATGGTACTTATTTATGTACAATTCTTTGATTAGAGGTTATTCTTCTACTGGTCTTGGTGATGAAGCCATTCTGGTTTATCTTGAAATGCTGAGTCTTGGCATTTCCCCCGATAAATATACCTTCCCGTTCTTACTCAGCGCGTGCACGAAGATTTCAGCGAGTGCTGAGGGTTTTCAGCTTCATGGATCGGTTATCAAAATGGGTTTCCAAGGCGATGTGTTTATATTAAATTCTTTGATACATTTTTATTCAGAGTGTGGGGAGATTGTGTTGGGGCGGAAGGTGTTTGATGAAATGGCTGAGAGAAATGTCGTATCTTGGACGAGTTTGATTTGTGGTTATGCAAGGTGGGGTTTTGCTAAAGAAGCTGTTGAATTGTTTTTTGAGATGGTGGAGGAAGGTACTAGGCCGAACTCAGTTACAATGGTTTGTGTAATTTCTGCGTGTGCAAAGTTGAAGGATCTTGAATTGGGTGAGAGAGTGTGTGGATATATTAGTGAGTTGGGAGTGAAGGTTAATACTTTAATGGTGAATGCCCTTGTTGATATGTATATGAAATGTGGTGCTTTTGATACTGCAAAGCGGCTTTTTGATGAATGTGGAGAGAAAAACTTGGTTGTTTGCAATACAATAATGTCAAACTATGTGCGCGAGGGGATGGCAAGAGAAGCACTTGCTATCTTGGATGAAATATTGGGACAAAGGCTGATGCCTGACAGGGTTACTTTACTATCTACAATCTCAGCGTGTGCACAATTAGGTAGTTTTTTGTGGGGTAAATGTTGTCATGGTTATGTTTTGAGGAATGGATTTGAAGGTTGGGATAGTGTTTTGAATGCTATGATTGACTTGTATATGAAGTGTGGCAAACAAGGAATGGCATGTGCAATTTTTGATCGCATGGCAAACAAGACAGTAGTCTCATGGAATTCATTAATTGCAGGTTATATTAGAAATGGAGATGTTGATTCAGCTTGGGAAGTTTTCAACAATATGCCAGAGAGTGATCTTGTGTCTTGGAACACCATAATTAGTGCTTTGGTGCAAGAGAGCATGTTCAAAGAAGCCATTGAACTTTTCCGAATGATGCAAAGTGAGGGAATAAAAGCAGATAGAGTGACTATGATGAGCATTGCATCTGCCTGTGGATATTTAGGAGCACTTGATCTTGCTAAGTGGATCCATTCTTATATTAAAAAGAACAAGGTTCCTTGTGACATTCGGCTAAGTACAACTTTAGTTGATATGTTTGCTAGGTGTGGTGATCCTTTAAGTGCAATGGAAATCTTCAATAAAATGAAAAAAAGAGATGTGTCAGCTTGGACTGCAGCCATTGGAGCAATGGCCATGCAGGGAAACGGTAAGCAAGCTATTGAGCTTTTCAACGAGATGCACAGGGAAGGAGTCAAACCTGATGGAATAGTATTTGTGGGATTGCTGACAGCATGCAGCCATGGAGGGTTAGTTGAACTAGGCCAGGATCTTTTCAGATCAATGAAGTCAGTCCATGGAATCTCTCCCCAAATTGAGCACTATGGTTGTGTGGTAGATCTGCTTGGCCGTGCTGGGTTGTTGGAAGAAGCTCTAGATCTCATAAAAAGCATGCCGATGGAGCCTAATGATGTAATTTGGAGTTCTCTTTTAGCCGCATGCAGGATGCACAGAAATGTGGATATGGCAGGATATGCAGCTCAAAGGATCGAAGAATTGGCTTCTGAGAGAACTGGTATCCAGGTACTTTTATCTAACATATATGCTTCTGCTGGGAAATGGACTGATGTTGCAAAGGTGAGACTGCAGTTGAAGGAGAAGGGGGTGCAAAAAGTGCCTGGATCAAGCTCAATAGAGATAAATGGAGAAAGTCATGAGTTCATTTCTGGTGATGAATCACATCCAGAAATGATCCGTATAGCACCTATGCTGGACGAAATGCACTGCAGAGTAAAGGCCGCTGGCCACTAACTAATGTTCTACTTAATGTCGATGAGCAGGAGAAAGAATATTTACTTGGTAGACACAGTGAAAAAATAGCAATGGCGTTTGGACTAGTCAGCACAATCAGGGAATGCCAATCCGGGTTGTTAAGAACCTTCGAATCTGTTCTGACTGCCATTCATTTGCTAAATTGGTGTCAAAAATATACGACAGAGAGATTGTTGTCCGAGATAATAACAGATTTCACTTTTTCCAGAGAGGGCTTGTTCTTGTAATGATTATTGGTAATGCCATAACCAAAAGAAACAGAAAACTTGTAACTACATTGATTCTTATATATTTTTCACATGCAATTAAAAATGTCGTTATATAGATACACCTGTTTGGTTGCAATACGAAATGAACTTCATAATTATGCTTCATTTAGATGCAGAAGACATTTGCAGGCTCAACAACCAGACTAGATGTTCACCAAAAAGTTTGTGCAATGTGGTTGATTACTATAACGTCTATGGGAAAAGAAATAGGTGCACAAGAACCTTTCATCCTGAAATGATTTTGTGTACTATGAAACTATATTAACAAAATAACAACATTTTAACTGGATGAAATCGAGGAAAGATATGTTTTCAAACTCTCCTACTTTGGATCCATAGCTTTGGTTGTTCAACAATTTACCCCAGAATCAGGCACAAGGTATGAAAACTTTTGGACCTTTCTACGTGCACTTCACAATTGCAGAAAATGGAATCAATGACTGCCACAGTTTGGCTATGTGATGATAAGATGAGGTCTGTCGATGGAGCTCCTCAATGAGCCAGACAGTGGCTTCTGCTTTGCACGGGTGAATGACAACATCCAGGGGGCTATGCTCATCTTCACTGCCGATTCTCAAATGATCCCACTGCTTTAGGAGAAAGTTAGTGAGGTAATGCAAAGGTTGCCCATACAACCTTTTGATGGATCTGCCTAATCCCATCCATGTGCTAAACGGAATAATAGAGCCACGGTGCGCCGAGATCGGTGATTGCTTCATATATTCCTGATAAACTCCTGCCCTTCTGATCAACAAACCTGATTTTACGCACCAAGAATATTTATAAAAACAAGAAGTTTCCCATACAGAATCTATTTTTGATTATTAACAGAAACAAAAACAGAGCCAGAACACGAGATTTGTTTCAAGAATTGAAGATGAAATTGCCTAGCTTTCCACATCACAAATAATAATCAAACTTGTTAATAGAATAAAAACTACCGCCATGTTGTAATAGGGAAATGAAAGAATTTGCATAAAGAAATAATTTTGGGTCAATCAATTGGAAGAAAATTTGAAACCCATTTAAGAAAATTAGCTTCAGAAGATTATTCTTTAGGAGGTTGATCAATGGTGACATTTGTGGTTCCATCATTGAGCTGAACCCCAACATCTAAAGAAGAGGAAGCTCAAGAAGATTCATCTGATGAAATTACATCGACCTGGTCACTCCATGTCAACCCCCTCTTCATGCTGTTCACAATGCAGACTTCCTGAAGTAAAACAAATTACCACCCAGAAATTCAAATTCTAAACCCATATAAAGATACATCCAGATGAAATAAAAACGAGGAAATGAAATACAGTTAAGAATTCAAATTCAGGGTTTTAAACAAAAATCCTTGAAATATTATTACCCAAAATTTCTCTCGTTAGCAGAGAGAAAAAGGGAAAGGAGACTTAAGTGATAAACCCTAACAAACTACTATTTCCCTCTTGGGTTGATGACCTGTTTGGTTACCGGGAAAGTGAAGACAGTAGTATTACTATTCGAGAACACTAGTACACAGTAAAAAAAAAAGGACTAAGGAGCAATTAGGCCTACTCAAGGGCCGGGCTATCCGCCCAAAACCGAAGGCCCGTTCAAAATTTGTCGGACTTGGACAAAAATATTAGACGTATTTATCGGACCTGGATAAAATTTTTAGGCCTATAATCTATTAGTATAATATATATATATATGTATATAAAATATTTTTGATTAATAAAAATATATCTATTAATTATAATATAATTATATGTATATAAAATATTTTGATTAATAAACATGATTATATATATTTAATATGAAAATTAACATGAAAATTTTGACAAATCAAATTAAATTTTAAAGGGAATAAAAGAATAAAAATAAATAAAAAAAATAAAATACAAAAATAAATAAAAAAATACGGGAGGGTAGGGTCGGGCCTCGAGCTTATGTAATAAAATTAAAAACGGGCTTGGACTAAAATCCAGGCCCGAATTAACAGGCCGGGCTTGGACATAGCCAAAATATGTTGTTATAGGCCTTCGGCCCGGCCCGAACCTGGCCCAACACACCCAATGAACAGGTCTAGGAGCAATGTCGTAAATATCGTATCGGAGAATATTTTTTTTTTTACAATGAGATATATCGGTATCGGTTATTTCGGTACACTATTTCGGATTTTTTGGTTTAATTTTAAAATATTTATAAACTTTTCATACATGTAATAATGTTATTAATAATAAGTAAAATAAAATATAAAATATTTAATATTAATAATGATAAGTATAAAATTAATAAAATTACTCATACAATAAATAATAATTATTTTTAAAATTGTTAAAATTGTTAATGCATTTACTTAATTCATTATTTATGTATTCATTAGTTTTAATTCAATATCAAAACATATAATAAAACAAAAAAAAATTCAATTTTTTTGTAATGTTTGCGTACCAATCGAAACAGTCAATTTCACCGAAATTCACCGAAACCATTCGAAATTCACGAAACCAGCCGATATTATCCGGTATCAAAACTGGTACAAAAAATCAACTCAAGTGTACCGGATTTTATGAAAACTGACGCGTACCGATCGGTACGATCGAAACCGAAACGGTATTAACAACCATGCTAAGGAGTCAAATATATTTTAGTCTTGAACAAAAAAAAAAACAAATTTCTAGTCAAACGCAATAATGTTTTCGGCTGATTAAGTTTAAGGCTCCATTTTTTTTTTGAGAAATTAGATTCCAGGAAAAATGATTTATAAAAAATATTTATATTTTATAAATAATTAAAATTTTTTTATGTTTGAATAAGTAAAAATCTTTTTCAATTTTTTGATTATTTTTTAAATAATTCATATTTTTATCAAATAATAATTATTTTATACACCATCGATGAAATTTTTTTCTCCATAAGTGATGTTAGAATCATAATATATGTCTTATAAAAATATTTAAAATATAAAAGAAATAAAATAAGACATGTGTCATAATCATAACTCTACTTGTAAAGTAAAAAAACTTTTTTGGCATTGTATGGTGTAATTATCCTTTATAAAATGATGTTGACATAATTATTTAAAATATTAAAAATTATTATTTATTAAAATATTTAAACTATTTATTTATTAATATTTAAAAAATATTTATATTTATTAAAATATTATATTATTGAAAACTTAAAAGAAAACTATTTATTATTTATATCAATGTTTTAAAATATTTAAAATAGTATTATTATTAAATATTATTTATATTAATATAATAATATTAGTTTTTATTCTTAAAAATGATAACAATATTGAAAATATTTATAATATTAAAATAATTATATTTTGGGTAAATTCCACCCAAGTTCTTAAAGTTTGAATCTAATTCAACTTTAGTTCATTAGTATTAAAAATGAACACTCCACACCAAATAAGTTAACATCATCAACAAAAGTTAATGAAATGTGAGTAATTACAAAATTACCAAACTTTAATCCTTTCAATATAAATAATTCTTTATTCTTCTTTTTTTTTTATCTTTCAAGATTTTTTACTTTTTTTCACCATTTTTCACAAGCATTGTTCAATTCATGATTTTCTTCTCAAATGTATTAGATTTAATATTATTAAATATTAAAAATAAAATTATACTTAATTTAAATTTTAATAATTTCAATTAATGTTTCAAAATTTTCAAATTTTAAATTATTTGATTTTGAATAATTTTAAATATAAATCATTTTAAGTTATGTTATTTTAACCTAAGTTATTTACAATTTTATTAGAATTAATTAAATGAATTAGAAGTAAAAAGAAATAAACAAAAAATAATTTTGAATAAACAAATAAATAATAAATTAGAAGTAAAAAAAAAAACTTTTCAAAATCCAAAAAGCTCTTTATCATTTTTTTCATTTTGGTTTGATTTTAAGCATTTAAAGTATTCCAAATTATTCAAGGGTAAAATGATTTCAAATTTAAGTTTTTAACAATTCACTTAACGGAAGACTTATTTGTTCTACGAAATAGAAAAGTTTAGGACGATGTGTCATTTTTTATACTAATAGACTAAAGTTGAATTAGATGTAAACCTCAAGGACTTAAATGAAATTTACCCTTATATTTTATATTGAAAATTTTATTATTAAGTCATAACAAAAGTATTATTTATTTATGTTTGTTATTAAAATATTAATATAAATACATTTTTAATAAAATGTAAAAAATAATATGTTTGAAGTAAAAATATTAAGAAATAATTAAAAATATTCATATTATCAAAATAATTATAATTTTTATTATAATAAAATAATAGTAATTAGGAAGCTAATGTAGGAAGACAATCATAAATGACTTCAATTAATGTAGGACGCTTACTAAGATTAGAGGGACACTACACCATTAAACTTCTGTTGTTTAACGGTGATAATTACTTATATTAGAATACTAGAATAATATTGTTTATTCAAGTAAACGACTATGACATATGAAGAATAATAGTCAAAGGTTTTATAGTTTCGAAGAAAATGGTATGAGATGTTGAGTTCGTTAAGAATGGGATGTTAATGACATTGGAATAGCACAATTAAATGCAAAAGTTATGCACACCTTATTTTGTGCCTTAGGGTCAACAAATGCAATAGGGTTTCCTTGTATG
This sequence comes from Heritiera littoralis, assembly GCA_031772115.1. Classification (NCBI taxonomy): domain Eukaryota; kingdom Viridiplantae; phylum Streptophyta; class Magnoliopsida; order Malvales; family Malvaceae; genus Heritiera; species Heritiera littoralis. The sequence goes on along the minus strand of JAPDPK010000083.1, from coordinate 1,022,298 downwards.
CTGATGCTAAGGAAATTTGAAACAAATTAGTCATCACACATGAAAGAACGAATCAAGTAAATGAAACTATGATTGGGATGCCCACCTAAGACTATAAGCTTGTAAGAGTGAAACTAGAAAAATCCATAAACAATATGGCTAATAGGTTTGCAAGCAATGTTAATGGACTCAAAGAACTAGGAAAAACCTACTCTAATATGGAGATGGTTAATAAAATCTTTAATAGCCTACCAAAAAGTAGTGAGGCTAAAGTGACTACCATTGAAGAATTTAAGAACCCTCACACCTTTCTACAGATAAGCTTATGGGGTCACTTATTACATATGAAATGAAAATTAAGAGAAATGAAGAACCTCTTAAGAAGTAGAAGTAGCTTTAAAGTTTTGTACTCATGAGAACATTAGGATAGAAAATAAGGAGAGTGATAGAGATGATGACCTAGAAACGACAATGTTTACCAAGCGATTTAATTGGTTCATGAAAATTACATCTACTAAGTATTGTAGGAGACCCAATAGGAAAGATGTGATTAAAGAAGAGCCAAGTAGGAAGGATAAAACCTCGTAGCTTGTTTTGAGTGTAAGAGATTGGGAAATATTAAGGAAGAATGTCTCATGATAAAAAGGCAAAATGAAAAGAGACCTAAGAAGAAGGTTATGGTAGTCACTTGGAACGATCGTGATTATTACGATAAGGAAGAAGAGATAAAAAATAAAGTTGCCAATTGGTGTTTTAGGGCTATAGATGAGTCCATGGCCATATCCAACTTTTTGTGAAACAATGATTATTCATTTGATGAATTGCAAGATGCGTTTGATGGATTAACTAGTGAATTTGAATGCATAGATATTAAATATAGGAAGATGATCTTTAAGTTGAGAAGTGAAAATGAGTTCTTAACTAAGACAAAATTAAACCTAGAAAAGAAAGTAAACACCATAAACTTAGAAATAGATGACTTAAGAAAAAGAACATTCATCATCATTATCATCATCAGAGCCTTTATCCCCAAGAGATTGGGGTAAATTAAATAAACCAATATCTGAACTCACGCTAAATCGTCCGTATGAATTCTCTTTCTCCACATATTCTATCCAAGGCAATGTTTTTATCTAACTCTAATGCCTCCATATCTTTCCGAATTACTTCCTCCCAAGTCTTTTCGGTCTTCTGTTAGTCTTACCCCTTCTTTCAACATTCACAGCCTCTACTTTCCTAACTAAAGCATCTACAGGTCTACATTGTACGTGTCCAAATCAACATAAACGACTTTCACAGAACTTGTCTTCGATAGGTACCACTCCCACCATCTTACAGATATATTTATTTCTCATTCTATCCTTTCTTGTATATCTACACATCCACCACAACATTTGTATTTCTGCTACACTTATCTTTTGTACATGTAATCTCTTAATCGCTCAATATTCACTACCATATAGCAATCTTGGTCTAATAACTCTCCTATAAAACTTGCCTTTCAACCAAATAAGAGCACCTTTATCACACAACACACTTGTAGCACTTCTCTACTTACTGTATCTAACCTGGATCCTATGGGTCACATTACCATCAATCTCTCCATCCATTTGTATTATAGACCCTAGGTATCGAAAATGGTCTCGCTTAGGTAATGCCACCCCGTCTAACGTCACTACATTATGCTCCTCCACTTGGTTTCAACTGAATTTATACTCCATGTATTTAGTCTTCACTCTACTTTGTTTCAACCCTCTTGATTCTAACGTCCGTCTCCATAATTTCAACTTTGGCCACTCTAGTTTTAGCACATAGGACAATATCATCTGCAAACATCATACACTAAGGCACCTCATCTTGGATGGATTTTGTTAGTTCATCCATAACTATCGCAAATAAGAATGGACATAAGTTGACCCTTGGTGTAATCCCACTGTGATAAGAAACTCACTTGTTTGCCTTGCACATGTCCTCACATGTGCCTTTGCATCTCCATACGTGTCCTTAATTAGTTCAATATATTTCAAAGGAATTTTTTTTTTCATTAAGGACCACCATAGTACCTCCATAGGCACTCTATCATATGTTTTTTTCCAAATCTATAAAGACCATATGAAGATTTTTACGCAGTACTTGATAGCACTCCATAAGTTGTCTAAGCAAATGTATGGCCTCCATAGTTGATTGTCTGGTCATAAAACCAAATTGATTCTCCGATATCTCTCTATTCTTTCTTAATCTCCATTCTAGCTCTCTCTCTCATAATTTCATTGTGTGACTCCAGTTTTATGCCTCGGTAGTTGGCCCAACTTTGAATATCTCCCTTGTTCTTATATAGAGGTATTAAGACACTCTTCCTCAATTCCTCAATGTCATGACTCGAAAGTCGTGACGTTCACTTGACAGTTATATTAATTCCACTTAGTAAAATTACAAACTAGATTTTTCCTTTTTTTTTACGGTTTGTATTCGGTGTCTGTGTCATCGCTAAACAATTTTCACATTTCTCAATTCGATTTGATTTATCGGTACTATATAAGTTATTAACTCCTAAAGAAAATAAACTTACTACCTCAATATTTTAATTTAAAATTTACCTATCAAAAGAAAAGATCGAAAACCTCCCCTTATACATAATCGATTTTTCCCAATTAATTATCCTGCAAAATATACATCTATTCCAAACAACAAAACTCAATTTCGCAATTCACAGATTATATCACCATACACTATATACAATCTCAGAATCATCAATTAAACATATTCACATTCCATAAGGTTCATATTTATCATATCACAATCATATCCCAAATCGCACTCATACTAGTCTATAATAATCTAGAGTAATCTTAAGTTATATCCCAAAACAATTTCCAATGACATGTACTGTGCATTACATAACGTCTATACATGATAACCAACATAATATATAAAATTTCATATACCTCAAAAGTATCAAAAGCAACGCTCAGAGGACTTAAGCAAGTACCACTACTAGGTACAGTCCCCGAGGGCCCACATAAAACACCAAGCGTGGACTCTAGCTCGTATGATCTGCGATGATGTTAGACAGGGTGAGCAAACCACGGCTCAGTAAGTAGTTTAAGTAAATGCATGTTAAACTCATGTCAATATACATGCAAGTGTAGAAAACAATGCTGAAGTGACGTGTATGCGTGGTATTCAATCACAATCTTAAATCAAAACCCTTTCACCATGCACTTTAGTCAAAACACTCTCATTATGCACTTTATTTAAATCAAATTTACTATGCATTTCGATTAAATCAATTCACTATGCATTTCGGTTAAATTCAAAATACTATGCACTTCGATAAATCAATCACTATTTAAATCAAGATGCACTTTGATAAAACGATCAATACACACTTCGATAAGGCCAAAACATTATGCACTTCGATAAATCAGTCACTATGCACTTCGATTAAACCAAAACATTTTACACTTCGATAAAACCAAAACATTATGCACTTCGATAAAACCAAAACATTATGCACTTCGATAAATCAGTTGTTATGCACTTTGATTAAACCAAAATATTATGCACTTCGATAAAACCAAAACATTATGCACTTTGATAAATTAAGTACTGTGCATTCGCTTTAAATCAATGACTATGCACTTTGGTAATTCAATTACTATGCATTCGTTTTCAATTAATAATTATGCACTTTGAGAAATCAATTAGTATGCATTCGTTTTAAATCAATGACTATGCACTTTGATAAGTCAATTACTCTGCATCGTTTTAAATCAATTAGTTTACAAACTGATAATCACTAAACATTAAGCGTATAGCCTTGATTCACTGAAAACGATTTCAAAATTGATCACTCATCACTTTAGGCGTAAGCTTTAAATCACTTAATATGATTTCAAATCAATCACTTTTCACTTTAGGCGTAAGCCTCAATTCATTGAAAATGATTTCAAATCGATTATTTGTCACTTTTAGGCATAAGCCTTAAATCTCTTAAAAAGATTTCAAATCATTCGTTTTTCACTTTAGGTGTAAGCCTCGATTCACTAAAATCGATATCAATAATAAAACAGTGATATGTAGAGTTCAAGCAATAATCCTCAATCACTGATATGATAACAATAACGATGTCCATCCTAGCTAGTGATGGAATGGTATCACAAGCAACACAAAATCTATGGCTATAGAACAGTACTCCAGTCTTGCTGATTAATCGAGAGTTGGAACTTGTCTACTAGTTTTCAGATAAGCCTTACAATTTACCTAGAGCACTAGGCTCAATAGGTACAGTACAATACAGTAGTCTAGAGCATAAAGCTCGATAGACAAGTAATAAGGCCTAGATCTAAGCTCGATAAGCTAGAAATGACCTGAAGGTCGTAGGATATGCTTGCACTCAAAAACAGTTCGAAAACAATTTCCTCGTGTAGCACTTGGCTTCCACGAATTTCAAAACACTTATTAAGCCAATTTTGAGTTTCAAATTTGCGGAAGTTTCGATTTATTTCAAAGGTTAGTTTAAATAAAGACTTTGCGATTTAAAATATAATGCAAGTTTTTAAGACATAGATATTAAGTAATTAAACTCACAACATGCTATACGTGAATGCACATATGCATCAATTTACTTCACTTAACATGCACGCTTGGCTGGCTGCAACACACAAGATAGAAAACAAGTTTCAATCCACCTAAGCATAAACGAATTTATAAAATTTAAACCATTCTTATGAGATGGTGCTAACAGACTTTACTTAACCCACTTACCTCAATGCATAGCAGTGACCTCAAATTTTCAGATCAAAACTCCACTTCGACACTTCTCCAATTCACTACAATTAAATTCAATAACGTTTCAATAACTTATTTTCACCATACTTAATCACATGCTAAGGCACACTTCTTAAAACCACAATTATTTAAGTTCATCCCTATGCCCAGAATGTACCCTTCACCGATTATTATTAATCTAAATAAATACTACACTTTACTTCCTTCCTAAGTGACCAAGAGATATTATTTTGCCATTACTAATTCCTCTTCAATATCACCTTTACTATATATATAAATGTACTTCTAAATTCACATGTTTTAAACTAAGGGCAACTTATCCTTGGGAGCGCCTTTTGATCAAACCTTGCTTAGTTCCTTAAAGATTTTTCTCAATAATATTTTACACTTCCTACGTTCAAAATTCCACTATCAATGTTCATTCCTCATTCACACTCACACCTTTTTAATACACACTTTTTTGTGTGTATATATATGTGGACTTTAAACTAAACAATGCAAGGCCTTACTTTTACCTTTTATAATCTATTAAAACCAAGCTTTATTTATTTGTTTGGTCTTAACTGCTCAATATGTGGTTGATGCCATTACCACCATTTCACATTCTTTTTTTTTTTGCTCATACCACCATTTCACATTCTTAATATTAGGTATATAAACATATATATATATATATATTACATGTTTAAACTTAAACTTAGAGAGACACTTACCCCTATTTGGACCTTCCAAGGTTTTCCAAAATGGGTTCAAACACCATTTAATAGCAATCCAACACAACCAAGAAAACCACCTTAGGCACCCCTGTTTTTCACACAAAAACAGCCACCTTTTCCTTGCTCTTTACTTCCTTCAAGATACCATGAAAAGCTTCATTTGAACCTAGCCTAAGGCAGTCTACAACATGAAGGAAACCGAAACAAACATGCAGCGGAATTTAAATCATTCGGCCTCCACCAGGATCGATTCGGAGGGTTGCCTGATTAGGGTTTCGAGATTTTACCTAACGTTTTCTCTGTTTTTTCTGTCTTTGGTCGAATCACAAGCAGCAACTTTTCGTTCCTGCCTCTATGGTATCCACACGAACGGATCTCACAACTCTTGAACGTCTCACGATTGGATGCCTTAAGGAGCGTTTTTTATTCTTTTAACCGAACTGCTAGCTTCGATTAAAAGAATACTTTTTTTTTCTAATTGTTGTGCGGCTATGTTTCAGAAAACATCCTTTTATAGGCAGTAAATTTTACCCTAAAATTACTGCCAAACAGAACTCTAATCCTACTTAGAATAGGATTAGTTATATCCCTAATCCAATTCAGAATAGAATTAGTTATATCCTTAATCCAATTTAGAATAGGATTAATTAAGCTCCTCATTGATCCGTTCTAAGTGTGCGACCCAATAGGTTCTCAAAACAATGGCAATGACAAAATTGTCACAGGCAATGAGCGGTATCTAGCAACACATCATTGCTACCCATGTAACGAGAATGTCAATGACTCGACATAACCTTACTCGTGATAGATGTTACTGTGTAGTCTAATCCTTTTATCCTTTGATGTCTTGATTAGACACAAGTCATGGAATGTGTCACACTTGTATAGTCTAATCAGCGTTTCTTGATTCCTGAGTAGACTAATTAAACAAATAAAATCAATATCTCATATTGACTTATTTGAGCACGGTCATGCATTTTAGTCTCACTCTATCAAAGGGCCCAAGACATCACTCTTGTTATATAAGAGGGATAAATCCTATCTTGATCACTCAACATCCCTCTACATAGATCGAGGCATACCCAATTACTACCTTTATAGTCCATCCTGTTACGAATGACATCTAGCAGCATTAAAGTATGCAATTCTCTATGTTGGGATCTCTGATGATCTCAAGTCAGAGGATCACATACACCATCATCACTATGAGAATCGCTTATGACACTCATATAACAATCCATGTAGCGTTCTCATGGAGGGTCGATCCAGTACATAGTTCTCTAACATGTACCTATGTGATGACTTGATATCCTATATCCATGACAATGGTCATCAGTCAACCACATACTAGTCTTATCGTATCATTGTTATCCTTGTTCACAATAATACTTGACTAGGGATATTTTAAGAATAGTGTGTTATTACTATTCTAAGGACATTATCATATAAGATTATATTACGCAGTTATAAAACAAATATAATAATGAACTATAAATAAAATGTCATGATACATAAAAATGCCAAAGTCAATCATCTAATGAATGGTTCTAAGGGCATAATCCAACACAACATCCCCGTGGTTGCTGCACTCCTCACTAGCAATTAGCCAAGTCTAGCTCCTAAAACCAACCTTGCTTCTTTAAAATATTATTGCTAGCAGAAAATGGACCTCTAAATTGGCTCCAAGGTCAATCACGATCAGTCTCAGTTTTGTCCTGTACAAGCGCCTAAAGTACCCTGCTTCAAAGACCAAAACAGCACCCTTGTGCTCTTGTTTCGGTCCTTAAAACTCTCCTATTCACAGCCTTATTCAGCCTTTAAAACTTTGCCACTGTAGCTCTCAAAATTGCACCATTCAACCTCTTGATCAGCCATTTCCAGTTTCATTATACTGTCCCAAAGAGCCAAAAAAAACCCAGCTTATATTCAGCCTTTAAACTCCTCCCAATCAGCCTAAAAGATCTCCTGCACACAATTCTAAACCACTCTTAAAACCCTTGTCCGACACCCTTTCCTCTAGCCATCAATAGCTCTTAATTTTAGCTGCCTTGGTCTCCTCCTCTTTCCTTGTTTCCTCTTCGAGTATTGTTTCTTTAGGTAGGAATGGTGGCTGCCTCTTCTTCCTTTCCCGATCGCCTGGTGTCTCTCTTTCATCTTTTCATACTTGACTTTTGTAACCTGAAAAGGAATCTCCTTTATGGCTTCTTTAGATTCACACAACCCGAGAGCCTCTGCTTCATGACGACACAGCAACTCTCTTGCTTCACTCTATAGCTGCAGCTTTGGTCTTTCTCTTTTCTCGGTTATGGCTCCCCTTTCCCTAGTTGCTGCAGCAATTTCCTATTTTCTATTCTCTAGTCTCTCTTCCTATTTTTCCTTTCTCTTAGCCATGCTTTGCTCTCCCTCTCTCGGCTCTTTCAGTTTCCTTTTCTTTGTTTTGCTCCATTTCACTCTTTCTTTTTTCTGGCAGCTGCAGTTTTATTAATCTCAATTATTATCTAATAAAAAGTAATATTTAAAATTTTTTATTTAATATTATTTTTAATTAAATTATTTTTAAGAAATTATTTTATTTAATATTATATTTAATTATAATATTATTTAAATATATTAAATTTTAATAATATTAAATAAAAATATTTAATGTTAGTATTACATAGTAAAATATAATATTATTTAATATTATGTAAATAATTTTATTTAATGAATATATTATTATTTTTAAAATTTTATTTTATTAATTAAATTATTGTATCTAAATAAATTTTAAAATTTATTTTCAAGTAATCATGTTAACCAAACATGTTCTTGTTGTTGGAGTTTAAAAAAAAACAAAACAATAATAAAATTTTAAAAAATTAAAAAAAAATTTCAAATGATCCCTCAATACTTTATATTTCTATTTTTAGATATAATTATTTAGAAAACAAAACAAAAAATTAAGGGGTCGTTTGAGATTGTTGTGAGTTTTACGTTTTATGTTTTCAAAAATTTTGTTTTGTTTTATTTTCAATTTATTGAAACTGAAAACATGTTTGCTTGTATATTTTTTGTTGCGAAAATTTGACAGCAACAGAAGTAAAGCTTAAACGGGTGCTCTTTAAGTAAAGAAAAAGATAAAGGTTCGAATCCATCATCTATCGTTTTTAATCAATTTGTTGGGTTTTTGATGATTTTTTTAGGCAAATTTTTTACTGTAGCCGCAATGGATACTGTTCATCCATGTAGTGTCTGTAAAAAAACACTTCCAAAATTATGAAAATACCAAAATCATGTTTTCATCTATTTTCAAAATTTTGTTGTTGTTTTCTGTTTTATAAAACAAAAACATAACTACCAAACATGATTTTTGTTGTAATTTTCAAAAAAACAAAAACAAAAACATAAAACACAAAATAAAAACAATACCAAACATAGCCTAAATAAATCAACTTACCAAAGACAGAGTAGGAACCGGATTAATCTCACCTGTGATTAAAAAAAAAAAGTGAAGCCAAACAAAACCTGTGCTCTTTCTCAAAGTCGCCAGCGGACTCACTTTATACCTCTCCATGCTCTGTTTTCTACAATGATCACCCCAAAAATGCTCACAAAACACCAAATCTTGAATCTCATTTCATGTTCTCATGCCCAAAGAAACCTTAATGCCAGTTCTCTAAATCGCTACTACTCCGCTCTCTTCACCACCATCAACACCAACCATCAGCTTCTCCTGACTCATCCACCACATCCGAGTCACCCGACATCCCAAGTTGGGTCACTAACCAAAACCCAGAAACTCAAACCTCGGAAGATGACGATTTTGTCATCCCTTCACTAGCCTCTTGGGTCGAAAACCACCCGAAGGTTAAACACTTTCTTACCAAACAACCTGAAACCCAAGTGGACAAACTAACTAAAATCCTCAAAAGTCCATATCCATCTCCTGATGAAGTTGTCCAAGTCTTGGATGGGTCTGCTTTAAGTGTTTCCAACGCTTTAGTCGAGCAACTGTTGAAGCGGTTTAGTAATAGCTGGATTTCAGCTTATGGGGTCTTCATTTGGGCAAAAAAACAATCGGGTTATAGGCATACTCCCGAGTTATATAACTTCATGGTTGATGTATTGGGGAAGGCTAAAAGGTTTGATTTAATGTTGGATTTAGTCAAGGAAATGAATCAGTTAAAAGGGTATATTAGTTTAAATACAATGGTTAACGTTATGAGGAGATTAGCTAATGCTCGTCGGTTTAGTGAGGCTATTGAGGCTTTCAGAAGGGTAGAGGAATATGGGGTTGAAAAAGATGTTATGGCTTTGAATGGATTGTTGGATGCATTGGTTAAAGGGAATGGTGTAGAGCATGCTTATGAAGTTTTTATTGAGTTAAAGGAATGTATTCCTTTGAATTCTAGTACTTTTAATATTTTGGTACATGGATTTTGTAAGGCCAGGAGATTAAATGACGCTAGGAAGATTTTGAATGAGATGGAGGAACACGGATTTAAGCCTTGTGTTGTTTCTTACACTTGTTTCATTGAGGCTTATTGTCGCGAAAAGGATTTTCACAATGTGGATGCTGTTTTGGATGAAATGAAAGAGAAAGGGTGCAGGCCGAATACAGTGACTTACACCATTGTTATGCATGCTAGAGGGAAGGCAGGGGAGATTGGGAAAGCATTGGAGGTTTATGAGAGGATGAAGCATGATGGTTGTTTATTGGATTCTTCCTTTTATAGTTCGTTAATTTTCATTCTAAGCAAGGCAGGTAGGGTTAAAGACGCGGATGAAATCTTTGAGGACATGAAAAAGCAAGGTGTTAAGCCAAATACATTGACATACACTACAATGATATCTTCTGCTTGCCGGCATTCACTCGAAGAGAAAGCATTGGAGTTGCTTCGGAGGATGGAAGAGGATTCCTGCAAGCCAGATATTTCGACTTATGTGCCTTTACTGAAAATGTGCTGTAGGAATAAGAGGATGAAGGTGCTCAACTTTTTGTTATGCCACATGCTAAACAACGATGTCAGTATTGATCATACAACCTATACTGTTCTAGTTCGTGGGCTTTGTAACAGTGGGAAGCTTGAGCAAGCTAGTGCATTCTTTGAAGAAATGGTGACGAAGGGAATGATACCCAAGGACTCCACGCGTAAGACACTGTTAGAGAAACTTGAGAAGAATATGGCTGAAGCAAAACAACAGACTCAAGAATCGATGCCAAATGTGAAAGAGACGGAGAGAACATAGTCTTTCTCAGAGAATGCTTGCTTAGATTCGGAATAAATTACCATATTGGGCGGTGTCAACATTTCTGCTTTATCAATTTTTTTTTGATGCAAGCGTTATCAATGTGGTAGCCTGATCGTGAAGTAATACCTGGTTTTCGGTGTCTTAAAAATGGCAGCATATGTTTCGATGAAATAAAAATCACGACTCATGCCAACTGCACTTATGCCACAAGAGATATTCTCTTTTTCCTTTATATATATACATAAACCACGAGTTATTCTAATATCATATTAGATAAAAGATTAATTCATTCAGTCAATTAAATTTGTTTGGGGCTTGTGTTTAATTCTGAAACAAGTAAATTGGAGCTGAATCAAGGCCAAAATTAAAAGACTTTGGTGGAATATAATATATCCAAAAAAAGGTGTAGAGTGTCATCCCCAAACGATTAGAAGCCACATTGTTTTCGGGGTGTTAAATAAATAAATCTCCAAGCCCAAACCCGCTCAAAATACTATAGGCCTAGGTTGCTGGGCTGTCTTATTTCCAAAGCTGTAACTTGTAAGAGCCTCAATAGTCTCTAGGGATGTAAACGGGTCGGCTATCTTCTAGATTTGGGATACGCGAATCTGAACATGATTAATTTTAACAATACCCTAACCCGATTAACTATCCGATTATTTCTATTTATGCTACCCTAACCCTAACCCTATAAAATATAAATATCCGTTTAACTACCCGAACCCGTTTAACTACCCGTTTATTAAGTCAAAGTTTGATTTTTAAATTTAAAATTAAAATTAATTTTAGAATAACTTAATTAAAACATTATATTATAAATTTAATTTAACTCATAAAAATAAATTAAAGTTAAAAATCATAATTATAATATATACTGATTTTAATTTAATTAAATAAAACATTAATAATAAATAATTGATATATAAAAAATATAAGTATTATATTAATTAATTATTACTTATAATCGGGTTCGGGTAGCGGTACCCTAAGGTAACTACCCGAACCCTACCCTAACCCGTGACAGGTAGTAATTTCACTACCCGAACCCGATTATACACTACCCTAATCCTACTTAAACGGGTCGGGTAGCACCGGGTACCCATTTATAGGGTACCCATTGCCATCCCTAATAGTCTCTAATGTCCATTTTTTTCAAGTGGATTGAAAAGAAAGAAAAACAATTAAGCTCAAAGATTTTGGGTGTTGCGTGCAGTGCAAATTGAAGCTTCATTAATTTGGTTGCTGTAGTGAGATGAGGAAAAGATGCCAAATTAAGTTTTTAAAAACCCCAATCAAAACAATAAATGTTAAGTAGAGAGTTTCGTGGAGGGACAAGACTTTGAAATAGACAGAAAGCTCATGATTAATTTGATAGCCAATTTGGAAGATTTAGGCGATATAATGCTTGGAGGTTTGAAAGTTAGTGACCACCACATTATTCTCAACCCATGAGTGAATGGTGAATGTTGATTGTCTCCTTACCCATTTTTTTTCTTCCTTTCTCAACTTTAATCACATCTACATCCATTTTTAGTTGTCTCGTTAATACTCATTTAATCTCCTCTTTTTTTTTTTAATTTTTGTTTCCCTTTCTTTGATCCTACAAAACCATCTAAGTTACTGTTTGTATACAACTTTCCATGGCCGCAAATAATTAAAAAAAAAAAAGACTCAAGACATCGGCTTACAACCAGAGAGGTTTAATCATTAATGACTAATTATTATAGTGGTTACTTGTTGACAATAGGAGAGTAATTAATCTTTTGCCTTGGAATTTTATTATAAGTCGAATAAGGGTATATTCAAAGTATGTCCAAGGTTGATCTCCATTTTAAGGGTGTACTCTTTGAATAATAAGCAAATCTTGACATTTAATTTTGAAAGAATGAACTAAAAATCTAAAACTATATATATAATTTGAGTTATGTCAGTATGCTTTGCAAACATAAAATGCATGTACGTACATGAAATTACATATTAAAAAAATAACTAGTTTATAAAAATCATACATTTTATCAAAGATTATTTTACAAGTAAAGTCAAGATAACGACATATATTTTTTTAAGAATATTAAAAAAATAAATAAAAAATAAAGTGAGATATGTGTTATTATCTTAACTTCGTTTCTATAATTGAAAAACTTCATTGATAGTATATTGGATAATAATTATTTTATCAATTCATAAATAAAAATATAAGAAAATAAAATATATCAAATAAATAATTTTACATAAATTGTGAGCAACATATTTTTTAAAAAAAAATATTGAAAACACTTCGATGCTGTTTGTTAAATCATTGAAAATTTTCAATGATTTAATATCTTAATATGTTTGATAATATATTTTAAATCAGCTTAAAAAAATTTTTTCAATAAAAAAGCATTGAATAAGATAAGTAGATAAACACCTACTTATCACTTAATGTAGAAAAATTTCAACCACTTTATCAATAAAAATAAAATAAATTAAACTATTTTATCCTAAAAATTTACATAATTATCTATTCATTGATCAGGTTATGTATATACTCCAACTAGACTCAAAGTTATATTATTATTTCATCAAGTTTATGCACAAACTCAATGTTTTTTAACCACCATTCTTTTACTATTAGAGCATGGATATTGAAAAAAAGTCAATATCTTTCCCCAATTTGACTTGTTTGAAGTTGAAAATTTTGAAGATCTGAAGACTGATATGTTACAAACCTTGAAGACCATATAATGGTGGATATTGGTTTTTTTTTCAGCCTTTTGTTATTTTGATGTTCTAATTGTCATTAATATCCAAAAAGTTTTTAGTTCTGTTTCATTTTGGCATATCATTCCTTGAAGAAGTAATGATCCCACGAATAATTTAGGATTTTTATTTGTAGTGTTTTTTTTAATCTAAACATGATTCAGGTTTTTGATTTCCAAAAAAATATTTTATTATATTTAAATATTATTTTAGTTTTTTTTTTAAATTTATGATGTATTTGGATTTAATAGTTATAGTTTTTCTCATATGAACATACTTGTATTATAAAATAGAATATATCAATAAAAACTCGAATTTATTTGAAATAGTATGAAAAAAAAGGTAAAAATGTAAAATGACAAAATTTGAATTTGCAAACATTTATTATTATCAAACAATATATTTATCTTCAACACTTAATTTTTAGTAAAATACCAAACAATTTTCATAATTCAAATCTAATACTTATTATATTTAGTACTAAAAATTCAGTACTTAATTTTTCAATACTTAATTTTTTAGTTTATCAAACAGTAACTTAATTAAGATGCTTTTCTAATAAATATATGGATAACTAGAGGGATGAAGGAACTACTCTCAAGTAAACTCTTAAATATCATCTCGTTGATTAACTGGATGTTGTAACATTTGTCAACATAACCCGATATCACGTTTTATACAAGAAATATTAACTTCTGCAACACTCACAACAGAAGACCTAGGAGGTGATTGACCAAGACTTTGGTGCTCAAGCCTTGCAAATTTGAATAGTATAATAATTTCTAAATTATCAACATCTTTCTTTTTTAGAAAAAGAGTAGCTTTTTTTTTTGCCCACAATTGATAAATTCACAAGACCTACAATATATAAATCTATAAGATTAATTTTCATAATAAATTCTTTTACAGATTTATACTCTTTCACTAATTTATAATTTATCTTATTTATAAATTATAAAATAAAAATATTACTAAATAACATCAAATTTTAGAAAATTAACATGACTTTCTTTTTTGGTTTATAAAATTAACATCACTTTCAAATTTATTTACATAATCTTTCAATGAATTATACAAAAAAGTTAAAAGACTACGTTTAAAAAATGTAGTCTATGATAAAAATACTATGTTCATATAATTGTAATCTTTTTCTCGGATACCATAGACTACATTTGAGAAGAACCATATTCTTTCTTATTATAATATATACTACGCTTGAATAAAATAATAGTAGTCTACTTTAATATAATATAGACTAAGCTTTTTGTTTTAAACCTAGTGTTTAATATATTAATAAATTCAAATTTATTTAACTCATGGGTTGTGGCTCAATTTGTAACGCAGGTTGAGTTTGTGGAAAGAGCTCTCGGGTTCGACTCCCACTAAACACATCTTTGGGGAGGGGTGAGGAGCCTTAACTGTAATGAAGCTCCGAGCAGAATTAGTCTCAGACCGTTAAAACGGATGAGGATACCTATGGTTTACACAAAAAAAAATTCAAATTTATTTAAAAACAAATTAATTTTTTTGGATAAATAGACTAGGTTTTACCAAGATAAGTGTAATATATTTTGATGAATAGACTACGTTTTTATGCTATTATGTTTTTTATGGTATAAACTACGTTTCTAAAACACCATGTCTAGTCTACTTTCTAGTTATATATTACCAAATAATTTTCATATAAAACCCTAAACCAAATATTTACTATTTTATTATGTCATTATATAAATTATAATAAGTAAATATTACAAAATATTCATATATCACATTTTTATAACAATAAACTGTTATACTACAAAACACTTGAATTGAAAGTAATAGATCGACATATACACTCTGGTTATATATCCCCATATATGCCACCAACCAAATACCTAACTTTACATTTAAAATCAACCTATAGATAAAAAAAGCAAATTTATTTCGACAACAATTGAGAAAAAAATTTCTAAACATAATACATTAGATCAAATTTCCACAATGAACAAGTATTTGTTCGTGTTACTGTTCACAAAAAATTGAGGATGGTTGGATTAAATTGAGATTGACCGGAAAAGCTTGTACAAAACGAGTGCTCACCACTAGGAAAAGGTCATAAACTACGGTTACCTAAAAAAGAGACTACAGTTAATGAAACCGAATTTAGTCTAATATATTTAACTATGTTTTTTAAAGTTCTAACCGTGCTCTGAGATTTCAAACATTTAACTACATTTATATAAAAAGTAGTATAAGATAATAAAAGACTGCATTACTTAATCGTAATTAAATGAAAACTACATTTCTCAACAAACTAGTCTTCTACATCGTTTATTCACTAAAAAACAAACAAACTAGTCTTCTAAAAGTACATACATTTACATTTTTATAAAAGTGATTGTAGCAAAAGACTATGTTTTTATTGGTAACCATAGTTAATGCTATTAATTTTACAAATACAATTTAATTGAATGGCATTATTTCTCGGATAATTATTACATACTTCACCTGTGGAATTTTTTACTCCACAAGTGGTGTTAGATCTGACATATGTCCTATAAAAATATATAAAAAATAAAAAATAAATAAAATAAGACATGTGTCACGATCTTAACACCGCTTGTAGAATAAAAAAACTCTACCTGTGGTGTATGAAATAATTATCCTTATTTCTTAGAGAAGATGGAAAAACTTGTTTTCTTTATTAAACGTCGTAGTATTATGTGTAAGTTGACTATGGTTTTTTGTTTCAAACATAATTTTTTATGGCTCAATGTTTTCTTTTCCAAGATGCAACTACATTAGAAATCATTTCATTACATGCAAGACAGCTGCAATGTCATTTATGAATAAATATTTTGACATTTGAATAAATTAAACTACATTTTTTTATTTATTAACAGACTATGGTTTAGGTTTTTACGCATAGTCTTTGTGTCTAATGCTTCATCATTCGATATTTGTGTACCCATAATATTGAAAAGGTAAATTTACAAATGTAGCATTTCAGACAAGTATGATGCAATATTTAAAGTTCAAAGATACAGTTATCATTCATCACTTTTACTTTGCAGTTTCTCTAATTTCTATTTATCTTTTTATCTAATAATATTGATTCTCTTTTTTCTTTATTTCAACCATAAAGAATAAAACTATCTAGCTGTACAACAATATTAGATCTCTTCCACAAGAGATCTTGTTTGAGATTCTTAGGCATGTAACTTTTAGTACAATTACTAATTTCATGAATGTTAGCATGAGTTGTAAGGCTTTTAATGAAGTTTCAAAATAGGATTATAACTGTTGGCTCTACCCAAATGGGGTGAATCGGTTTTTGGCCTTAATTCTAAATTTTAAAACTTAACAAGCTACTTTAACAAATTGCACAATCAGTTAACAAAAGTAGTAAATAAAGAGTAAGGAAGAAGATGAAAACATAAGATTTATAGAGTAGTAAATAAAGAGTAAGGAAGAAGATGAAAACATAAGATTTATAGAGGTTCAGCTAATCTCTTGCCTATGTCCTCTCTCCTTGATCCTCTTGTTAAGATGTTGATTTCACTCTTCTTTGTGATTCAATACAATCCACTTCAAGGTGTGGAGAGACATTTAACACTTTCTTTTGTACGCTTAGGAAGAAACCTTTAAATCCTTCCCTTGTGAAGCTACCCAAACACACACAAGATAGCCTTACAAGATTACACTTCCCTTTAGTATAAAGAATTGAGTTTATGGTGAGTTTATGGTGAGTTGTGTATAATAGAAAGCCTCTCAAAGGTAGAAATACACAAAATGAAGTACAAATGAAGTAAAATGAGCATGAAGAAGAGAAGATTTGAGTTTTGAATTCTTTCTTGAAGGTTGAGGAAGATGAGATAGTGCTTGTTCTACACTTTAACCTCATAAATGCATGTATTTATAGTCCCTCAAGAGTTGAAGACGGTTGTCGGAGCATTTAATGTAAAACTATATGATGAAACCCTCAAAAATTAGTAGTTGGGCATATTTCGCGTGGTAGGGGATCGATCCTTAGGTTAAAGAGATCAATCCTACAGCTTCGGGACAATTTTCTTGAGTTTTCATCTCCTTGGGATTGATCTCTCATGTCTTGATTACATTTCAGATCATTCTGCCATTCAAGGATCGATCCCATGAAGGAGGTATCGATCCTTTCATTCAAAACTAGACTTTTCTAGACAATTTTGAGTTAAAATAAATGTAGCCTTTGATCCTAAATCATTTCTCAAGTTCATGTAACTATTTCCTAACTTAGTCAAGTGAAATTTTGGTCCAAACATTTGTTAAGTAATTTTCTCAAAATTTTGATCAATTAGTTCAATGGAAAATTACTTAGTCTAATGTTTTCCAAGTGCATTGTAATAAATCATTTTCAATATATACTTGCACTTGATATTATTGTAAAAACTTTATGCAAATTTACACATAAACATTAGGCATTAATTGAGCTTAAGTTTTTGTCAATTCAAAATATTTAATTGTCAATTTAAAGCTAACAATCTCCCTTTTTTAATATGACAAAACTTAAGGTAAATTTGTTTTTAAAAATATTTGAAGAAAATACTCCCCCTCAATTAAAACATGATTTTTAATAATAAAATTTATCCACTTCTCCCCTTTTTTGTCATAGCAAACACTAAACTCCCCCTTAATGAATGCATACATAACAAACAACAAAGGAGTTAGTGACAGAAAAATAAGTAATTGCAAGGAATTGGCAATTTCAAGCAACAATAGACAATAAGTTCAAGGAGTCATCTAGAGATACCAAGTCAATATTCATGAAGGTAATAGCTAGCATAAACATAAGCAAGAGCAGTCACAGAGATATAATAGCTAGCATAATCATAGATAGTCATAAAGGCATAAGCAGTCATTAGAGAAGTAGTCATACAAAAAACGAAATAAAGGTACTAAACTCATCCATGAAATCCTAAAGGGTAGACATCCTAGATATATATATATATATATATATATATATATATATATATATATTCTAATACCTCTTAGGAAAGGTCTTGTGATATTGCTTGATGAACTCTTCTTGTTGCATCTTGATGTCTTGAATTTCATTATACAAAGCAATTTGAGCCCATGCAATCAAATTGAGAATTGACAGTATCTTGGACAACTGTCAATTGAGTGTTGAAATGAGATAGACATGCCAGTTGGTGCTCTTCAAGAGAAGTGAAACACGTTTCAATTTGGTTGAAACGCATCGTAACATCTTGTTGAAAAGCTTGCTGATTTGTGTTAAATTGTTGAAGCATTAGCATGATCTAGTCAAGTGTAGTTGGAGTCGAACTTGATGGAGTGGATGAAGAAGGAGCATCATGAGCTTCCTTTACAGGAGCAGAAGCTGGATGATGTGCATGTTGGTTCTCTCATGCACCTGTGTCGCTTTACACATTTTGATACTAACCAAGGTTGTGAAGTGTTCCTAGATTAATGGTAATACTAGGATCAGATAGAACACTGACTTCACATGAACAGTCAATGCCCTTTCAAGTAGATAATATGCCAGCAGCTGAGGAAACACAATTGTCTTGGCACCACCTTTTACAATCTTTACTCAATCATGGAAGATAAAGTGAATGAGGTTAGACTTCCTGGCAGTGGGACAATAAATGTGATGGAGCCAGAACCGATCAAGTTTTCTAAATTATGAGTACTTGGTGCAGAAAGGATGGAGGTTCTAAGAAATAATGATGTGAAGTAGACAAGCAAAGATAGGAAGATCACCTGCTCACTCATCAACTATTGGAAAGTCTAAAGGAGCATTCTCATCTTCATAGGTGAGGCCTTCATTAGGAATGCGAAAGACCGCAGAAAGCTTGTCTGGAGTAACTTCAATGGACTGTCCCATAATCAATGACTTAATCCTAACAACTTTGCATCGATCATTAGGATCATTGATGAGTTCGACATTTGAGAAAAAAACTCGGATAATATTACATAGAATGGAGTATTGATGCAAAGGAATGTGATCCATTTAAAGGCTTTGAATCGAGCAAGGTAAGGGAATTCAATTTCTTCCAGAAAGGCAAAGTTGATGGGTCACCAATGTTTGGTTTTCGTATTGACAAAGTATTCATAGAAGCGATTCTTTTCTTTCGCATTGTGGAAACTCCGATTAAAAGTTGTAGGTATGGATGAAGAGGAGGAGGAGGGAGTTGTAGATTTACACTCTTGGCTGTATGTTTCACTCTTGGAGGCATTGTGAGCAAGTTTGGAATGTGAAAAGCAAAGAAAAGTTCGTTAAGGAATTTCAGCAAATAATTGGTGGTCGCTACTTTGGGGAAGAGGTGATAAGTTTATGGGAAGAGTTGGATCACACAATTAACACATTAGCATTGAGATGATTAAAGTGAGTAAGTCTGAAGAAAGAAGTGTTATGAAATATGAAATGGATTAAAAGATATGAGAGCTAAAAGTTGAACCCAAAAATGAGTTTTTGAGGATTTGGAAATGATTTGGAAAGATGTGAGAATGAGAAAATGTGGAAGAAATTGAAATGGATTTGGAAAAATGTTGAAAATGATGAAGAATGTAAGAAAAATGATGAAGTTTGGTGGAGAAATGAGAAAGATTGTAGTTTTGGGTAAGAAGACGTTTGAGAGAGCAAAAAGAGGAAGAAAAACATTGAAACCTCATTGTTTGTAGCGAGAATCGAGGTTTTAATAACCCAGATTTCATGCCTAGGACCGACAGGATCAATCCCTTTAATAAAGAGACCGATCTCTTGAAGTCAAAAACAAAAATAAAAACAATAAACAACATGGGGATCAATCCTAAGGTGAAAAGGATTGATCCGTTAATGCTAAACCCAAAAAGTTTGGCTTGAAAAACCAGGGAATCGATCCTATATCATTAGGAATCGATCCCTTAGTTATTTACTTCAATTTTTATGCAGAAAAATATTTTGAAAATAAGTGAAATCAAGCATTTTTAGTCTTTTAAAACCAAAATAGGATTTGAGCAAGTTGAAACCATCTTGTATGACGTGTAGAAGGCAAAAAGCACTTAGTAAAATCATTAAAAATGCATTATGGTATGTTTTGTGACAATTTTGGTATGGAAAATGCCTTTTTAAGAGCTAACACGGTGATTTTGCTAAATTTATATCCTTTTTCAAAAATAAATGAGTGTTAAACACTTAACAAGGAATTTAGAACATAATCACATAAATGTTAAACACATAATTCATCAAATCATCCTAATGACTAAAGTCCATCACAATTTCTTAAAGGAGTATGGTAAGTTAAGTGTGTGATGAGCAGGTAGTTTAAATATTCTCTAAAACACTAACTTGCATTCATCATTACCAACTTAAACCATTCATTCAAAAATGCAAAAATGACATTTAAGTTCAAGGTGCATTCATTAGGCCAAGTTCACATCTAAGTGTGAAAAATCTCTCGTTATTTAAAGGTTTAGTAAAAATATTAGTCAATTGATGCAACGTATCTACATACTTTAGAACAATACACCTTTTTGCACATGATCTCTTATAAAATGATGCCTTATTTCAATGTACTTAGTTCTAGAGTGTTGTATGAGATTTTTGGTGAGATTAATAACACTGGTGTTATCACATTTGATGGGAATTTGATTTATCTCTATTCCTTAATTACTCATTTGTTGCTTAATCCATAATACTTGAGCACAACAGCTTTCGGATGCAATATATTTAGCTTCAGTTATGGATTGAGCTACACTATTTTGTTTCTTGGAAAACTATGAGATAAGTCTATTCCCTAAGAATTGGCAAGTACCGGATGTGCTTTTCCTATCAACTTTGCTTCCACCAAAATCCATATCAGAATAAGCATGAAGAGCAAAAGCAGAGTCTCTAAGATACCATAGTCCTAAGGAAGAAATGTCTCTAAGATATCTAAAAATTCTTTTGACAATTTGTAAGTGTGATTCTTTAGGAGATGATTGAAATCTAGCACACAGGCATACATTAAATATTATATCGAGTCCACTAGCTGTGAGATATAGCAATGAGCCAATCATAGACCTATATAGTTTAGTGTCAACATACTTACCTTCGTCATCTTTATCAAGCTTGATAGATGTGCTCATTGGGGTGGATTGAGGTTTGGTCTCATCCATCCCAAATCTTTTGAGCAAGTCTTTAGTGTACTTAGCTTGATTTATGAAAATTTCATCTTTACATTATTTTACTTAGAGCCCTAAAAAGAAAGTTAGCTCTCTCATCATGCTTATTTCAAATTCACCTTGTATTAATTTGGAGAAATTTTCACACAATGATTCATTTGTGAATCCAAAAATGATATCATCTACATAAATTTGAACCACTAACAAATCATTATCTTTAGATTGAATAAACAAAGTTGTGTCTACTTTGCCTCTTACAAAACCTTTTTCAATTAAAAACTTCGATAGTCTTTCATACCAAGCTCTAGGAGCTTGTTTTAATCCATACAAAGCCTTTGAAAGTTTGAAAACATGATTGAAAAACTTTTGAATTTTCAAAACCGGGAGGTTGCTCTACATAAACCTTTTCATTTATAAAACCATTTAGAAATGCACTTTTAACATTCATTTGATAAAGTTTGAAATCTTTGTAAAACGCAAAGGTAAGTAGCATCCTAATAACTTCTAGTCTAGTTATTGGAGCATAAGTTTCATCATAGTCTATTCCTTCTTCTTGCCTATATCTTTGTGCTAATAATCTAGCCTTGTTTCTAATTATTACACTATTCTTATCCATTTTATTTTTGAATATCCATTTGGTTCCAACAATTGGATGATAATTAGGTCTTTCCATAAGATTCCAAACTTTACTTCTTTCAAATTGATTTAATTCCTCTTGTATAGCCATAATCCAATTTTCATCCTTTAAGGCCTCATGCACATTCTTTGGTTCAAATTGAGATACAAAAGCTACATGTTGGCAAATATTTCTATAAGATGATCTAATTCTAACTCCAATATTTGGATCTCCAACAATGTCATTATTTTTCACATAATTAAGTTCTCTAAGACAATAAGATTCTTTCTCAACTGTCTCTTAATCTAATGACTCCTTATTTTTATTTATGTCAAGATCTTCTAATTATTTGCTAACATCTTTATCTTGAGATGGATCAATTATTTGTTCATCAAATATTTCTACATCATCATCAAGATTAGTTTTACTAAAGGAATTTGATTCATCAAAAATCACATCTATTGATTCTTCTACAATAAGAGTTTTTTGGTTGAAAACCTATAAGCCTTAGAATTTAAGGAATATCCAAAAAAAATTCCTTCATCACTTTTTGCTTCAAACTTTCCTAAATTATCTTTTCCATTATTTAAAACAAAGCATTTGCATCCAAAAGGATGGAAATAGCTAATATTAGGCCTTTTTCATTTATAAAGTTCATATTGTGTTTTCTTTAAAATTGGCCTAACCATTGCTCTATTTATTATATAGCTTGAAGTGTTGATAGTTTCATTCCAAAAATATTTTGATAAATTATTTTCACAAAGCATGGTTCTAGTCATTTCCTCTAAAATTCTATTTCTCTTTTCAACCACCCTATTTTGTTGAGGTGTTTTAGGGGCTAAAAAACTATGGCTAATACCATTATCATTACAATAAGTATCAAAACCAAGATTTTTCAAATTCTTTTCCATGATCACTTCTAATGCTAGTGATTGAATATCCCTTTTCCATTTTGAGTGATTTTTGAAAAAGTAATGAATTTATCTAAGGCTTCTTTTTTAACACTTAAGAAAAGTAGCCATGTGAACCTAGTAATATCATCAACTATAAGAAATCTATAGTGTTTTCCTCCTAAGCTAGTAGTTCTAATTGGTCCAAAAAGATCTAAATGAAAGAGTTGGAGTGGCCTAGATGTTGAAACACACTTCTTAGATTTGAAAGAGACTTTCTTGTGCTTATCTCTTACACAAGACTCACAAACTTTATTATTTTCAAATTGAAGCTTAGGTAATCCTACAACTAGGTTTCTTTTAGCTAATTTGGACAATACATGCATGCTAGCATGACCTAATCTCTTATGCCACAATCAAGGTTCATATTCCTTTGTTGCCATAAAGCATACATTTTTGTTATTTAGTTCATCTAAATGTACAATGTAAATGTTTCCTTGTTTATGTCCAATGAAAAGTATTTGATTGGTTTTAGAGTCAATAATATGGTAATACAAAGCATTAAATATAACCTTAAACCCTCTATCACATAATTGACTAATACTAAGCAAGTTATACTTTAGTTCCCTAACATACAACACATTTTCCATAGTAGAAGAAGAATTACCAATGGAGCCAATCCCTTCAATTTGCCCTTTAGAGTTATCCTCAAATGTGACTTCTCCACCATTTTTAGGTTTTAGGTTTTTGAATTGGCTCTTGTCACTAATCATGTGTCTTGAGCATCTACTATCAAGATATCAATGCTCTTTTGATTGTGCCTTGTAGTAATGCTTTTCCTCCTACAACCAAACACATCAAACTATTGCCTTAGATACCTAAATTTTCTTGGGTCCTTGAAAGTTAATACAAATTATCTTTGATATTTTAAGGATCTATTTCATTTTCAAAGATTCATCTTTAGAATTTACAACATTTCTGGGTACCTAAATTTTTTTAACTAATTTTCCTCTAAATGTGGTTCTTCTTAAAGTGCATGCTTGTGAGGAGTGTCCTAATTTATTGCATAAGGAACACAAAATTGATTTTTCATTCATGACAAGAAAATTTTTTAGATGAGTTTCCTTATTTGATGCATTAAAACCTACTCCTTCTTTGTCAAAGAATGCTCTTTGGGTCTCTAGCATGTGATCAAGCTTTTGTTGACCCATATATAATCAAGAAAATGGGTTATATAAATTAATGTTCTCTTTATTTAATTCATCTATTTCTATATTGGAATTTTTCAACTTCCTTTCACATTCTAATTTAGCATTCATGAGCATTTCATTTTTTTATTTTCAAATTTGAAATTATTTTCTTATATTTCATATTCATGCTTTCAAATTCACTAGCTAGATCATCAAAAGCATCTTGCAACTCATCAAATATATATTCGTTAGTATCAATTAAATTAGAATTTACCTTATCATCATTAATGGCCATAAAGTATAGATTGGCCATAAAGTATAGATTGGCCACCTCATCTTCAACATTTTCTTCATCGAAGCAATCACTATTGCTCCATGTAGCCATCATTGCCTTCTTCTTTGTTTTCTTCTCACTTTGTTTTCTATATGAAGGACAATCAAATTTAATGTGATCATGTTTCTCGCATTCATAACAAATAATAGTTTCTTTTTCTTTCCAACTAGTTTCTCCCTTACTAGAGTCTCTCCTAGGGGGTCTCTTAGAATTTTCACTAGTTCTCATTCTAATAAATTTATTGAATCTTTTGGCAGACATTGTCATATCTATGTCCTCATCATCACCAGTTTCTTCATTATCATCCTTACATTCCTCATGTGTGGTGGATTTCAATGCAACTCCAACCTTTTAAGGAGGTTCTTGATTTCTTTTAATTTTCATTTCGTAAGTAAGATGAGATTCATTGAGTTCATATAAAGATAGTGTATGTAGATCTTTTGACTCCTCAATAGTGATAACTTTAGCTTCCCATGATTTAGGTAAGCTATTAAGGATCTTCTTAACTATTTCAACATTAGAGTATGTCTTACCTAATGACTTGAGGCCATTTATGATATCGGTGAACCTAGTAAACATGTCACTAATGGTTTCTTCATTATTCATTTTGAATAGTTCATAGTCTTGAGTGAGCATTCCTACTTTAGTCTCTTTAACTTGTTTTGTTCCCTTATGAGTGATAGCTAACTTGTATCAAATTTGTTTTGCATTCTCACACAATGATACTTTATTGTATTCATTAGGCCCCTACTGCACAAAAGAGTGTGTGAATTGCCTTAACATTTAGTTGTGCCATTCTAAAGTCATTTGTATCCCTCTAATCCTCTTTCTTTGGCACTTCCTCCCCATCAACTTTCTTAATTGGAATTAGGGGACCTTTTACAATTATTCTCCAAACTTCATAATCATTACCTTGGATGAACAACATCATTCTAATCTTCCAATATGCATAGTTCTCACCATTAAAGAGTGGTAGCCTAACTAGAGAGTGCCCCTTTCTTACTAAGGGTGTTGTTACACTATTTTAAGCTATCTAGATCGTTTATACTCGATGAAAATTACTCCAAATCAATCTTGAGCCCAAACTTTGATACCAATTGTTGGCTTTACTGAGAGGGGAGGTGAATTAGTTTTTTGCCTTAATTCTAAATTTTAAAGCTTAACAAGCTATTTTAACGAAATACACAATAATTAACAAAAGCAGTAAATAAAGAATAAGGAAAAAAGATGCAAACACAAGATTTATAGAGGTTTGGCCAATCTCTTACCTATGTCTTCTCTCGTTGATCCTCTTGTCAAAGTGTTGATTTCACTCTTCTTTGTGATTCAATACAATCCACTTCAAGGTGTGGAGAGACCTTTAACACTTCCTTTTGTAGGCTTAGGAAGAAACCTTTAAATCCTTCCCTTGTGAAGCTACCCAAACACTCACAAGATAGCCTTACAAGATTACACTCCCTTTTAGAATAGAGAATTGAGTTTATGGTGGGTTGTGTACAATAGAAAGCCTCTCAAAGGTAAAAATACACAAAATGAAGTACAATGAGTATGAAGAAGAGAAGATTTGAGTTTTGAATTCTTTCTTGAATTTTGAGGTAGATGAGATAGTGCTTGTTTTTCCCTTTAACCTCATAAATGCATGTATATATAATCCCCCAAGAGCTGAAGACGATTGTTGGAGAATAATGAAAAACTTCTCGTTAAAACCCTAAAAAACTAGTCATTGGGCACATTTCGCATGGTAGGGGATCGATCCTTAAGTTAAAGGGATTGATCTTGTAGCTTTGAGACAATTTTCTTGAGTTTCTGTCTCCTTGGGATCGATCCTCTAAAGGTAAGGATCAATCCCTCATGTCCTAATTACATTTCGGAGCATTCTGCCATTCAGGGGAACGATCCCATGAAGGGGGATCAATCCATTCATTCAAAACTTGACTTTTCTAGGCAATTTTAAGTTGAAATAAATGTGGTCTTTGATCCCAAATCATTTCTCAAGTTCATGTAAGTATTTCTTAACTTAGTCAGGTGAAAATTTGTTCCAAATATTTATTAAGTAATTTTCTCAAAATTTTAATCAACTAGTTCAATGGAAAATTACTTAGTCTCATGTTTTCCAAGTGCATTGTAATAAAACATCTTCAATATATACTTGCACTTGATATTATTGTAAAAACTTTATGCAAATTTGCATATAAACATTAAGCGTTTAATTATGCTTAAGTTTTTGTTATTTTAAAATATTTAATTGTCAATTTAAAGCTAACAATATCTTTAAGAATATTTCATTGAATAAACTTAGCTTCCCTTATTTCACTGGCACTTGTAGCAAAGATGAGGAATGATATCATGTCCTTCATGAAGTATGAGTCTAAGTTTCTGTCTAAAGCGTAGGAAAGATTTAAAGACTTGCTCCAAAATGTCCTTCTCATAGATTATTGTAGTGGCTTCAACTCCATACATTTTACAATGGTTTGGGTAACCCAACTCGAGCAGTCATTGACATCGCGGCAAGTGGTTCTATAACGAGGAAGATGGTTGAGAAAGCATATGAATTGATGAGTTAATAGCTTCCAATGACTATCGTAACGATTTTGTCCAGGGATCCAATTGTTCGATGATTTTGAAAACATTAAAAACTTAAGAGTTACCACCAATCTTTTATTTGCTACTTAAAAATTTGTCATTTTAACAAAATCTTAAAATTGATTAAGTTTCATTAAAAAGACAATTTTCGTCCACGAAAACAAGATTTGGGTTAGAGAGTATGGTTAAGCGTAGGGAAGTATTAGCATACCCACAATGCCAGTTAAAAACGATACTATCTTAATCATGTGTGATCCTTTGGCTTTAATAAAATGGTCTTAATTTAATATTAAAAAATAATTGTCTTTTATTGCACTTTTTCAAAGCATTTTTATTTATCAAAGTCATTTTTCCTTATTTTAAAAAGTTAAATTTTATTTTTCAAAAGTGAATGTGAATATATTTTATTAAAAAATTAAATCAAATACTCCAATATTTTTTGTAATGTTAGAAATAACATTTTTACCTTGAGAATTTTTAAGAATCGTGACTTACAACTTTTATAAATTCTCATCATCGAAAAAACTCACATTTTTTTGTAATTATTCATGAATGCACATAATGCAAGCGGAGAATTCATGATGCATATGAAGTTTATTTTCTTAAAAAAACTTTATTTATTTTTATTTTTATAAAAATTCACATTACTGAAAATTTTAACTAAATATTCCAATACTCTAGTAATATTTAATTAGCTTTTCTTACCTAAAGATCAGTTAAGAATCACTACTTGTGATTTTCATAACATCCCATCATCAAAAAAATATTTACTTAAATTTAAACTCCATCAGTAACTTCCTTTTATAAAAATCTTATTCATTTTTTTGAAAGAAATTCAAATTATTGAAAAATCACACTAAATACTCCAATTTGCTGATAATATTTAATGAACTTCACTCACCTAAAAATCAATTAGGAATCACTACTTGTGATTTCCGTAATATCCTATCATCATACATTCATTTAATTAAATCTTTATAATTATTATTTTATTCGTAAAGCAAATAACTATTTTTTGCAATATAATCTTACGATATTAATTTTATAAAGTAATTTTATAAACCTTACAATTTCAACCTTACAACACAATAATTTCTTTCGAATTATGATAAACAAATAAAATATTACTATTGTGCATGTCTACAGTAAACACACAAGTGCAGGCAAGTAACTATTTAAATATATAACCAAACTATCGAAAGAAACGTAACCAAGCTAATTCAAAAAATCAAATCTAAGAAATTCATGGCTAAGTGATAAATGTAATCATTTCCAACCAAAAAGGACGTCCAATCTGTGCAAATCAAACATATTCTTAAGCAATAAAAAAAAAAAAACCTTTACCATCGTTGCTTTTCTTGTTTCTTTATTTCTTTCTCAAACAGAAAGCAAGTCTCACTCCAAACTGAAAATAGCGTCGGCCGCTCCTTTCAACCTCAGCTCAGCCGCGGTTCAAGCCATCTCCGGCCACTAGCCTAACCACCGTCTTTTCTTCACCAGATTTTGAGCCGCGAGCCATCATCTGGGCTGCTTGTCACTGTTCTGGTCAGCCCCTTCACTATTACCGCTCGGACACCGATTGCTTGAGCTGCCGTTCAGAGACGCCAACTGCTAGTTCTCCCTGTCCTTAATGGTCACTCAGCCAACCTTTGGACATCACCCGTTCAGCCACCATTTGCCGCTTTTCCTATTTCCTTTATTTTCTATATTTATTTTGAAAGTGTCCTGCCATTTGAATTGAATTTGAGTTACTCTGTTTTTTAGCTGTTGAATCGATTTTTCTGGATCTGTTGTTGTGTATGTGTTTATAGGAGTGTAAACGAACAGAATGTTCGACGAATCGTTCGTGAATTCGTTTGATTTCTGTTCGTTTATGTTCGTTTATTAAGCTTTACGAACGAACACGAACAATATTTTAGTGTTCGTTTGTTAAACGAGCCGAACATGAACAGAGGTATGGTTCGTTCATTTTTGTTCGTTTATTGTTCGTTCATTTAAATTGTCATTTATTGTTCGTTTGTTGTTCGTTTGTTTATGTTCATTTGTTGTTCGTTCGTTTAAAGTGTCATTTGTTGTCCGTTCGTTGTTCGTTTATTTATGTCCGTTTATTATTTATTAAAATACTAAAATTACTTATATTATATAAGTTATATAATATATACCCTATTTTTAAAACATTAACCTAAAAAATTAATACCTAATTTTTAAATATATTTATACAATATAACTTTGTTGGTTTAAAAAATTAATAAAATATAGTTATAAAATAATTATAAAATTAAATTAGTTAATTATACTTAAAATAATTATTTTTTTAAAATTTTATACATAATGTACTGAAATAAAATTAATAAAAGTTTCATAATAAGTTCAGATTTCATTCATATGATCTTATCCATTGACAATTTACATATATATATATGTTACACATATTTGTGTATACACACACATATATGTGATACTTGTTTATAATATAAATTTTACTTAAAATAGTAATTATCAATTTTAATAAAACATTGTTGAGTTAAGTTATATTTAAGATTTTATATTAGATAATTTCAATTTGCATGTGGAATTTAATCTTTATGTAAGATTTTTAATATTTAATATTTAGTTTGTTCTTATAAATACTTGTTCATGAACATGTGTTCGCGAATGCATTCATTTACGTGTTCGCGAACGCGTTCGTTTACATGTTCATGAACGTGTTCGTCAATGCGTTCGTTTACATGTTCACGAACGCGTTCGTCAACGCGTTTGTTTACATGTTCGCGAACGCGTTCGTCTACATGTTCGTTCAGTTCGCGAACATCAACGAACAATCCCTATCAAACAAACAAACGAACACGAACGAACTCTTTAACGAACACGAACGACACTAAAAAACAAACGAACGAACAGAAACATCAGTTTGTTCGTATTCAGTTCGTTTACAGCCCTATGTGTTTATTGAGCCAAATAAAAATCCCAAGTGAATTCTGGATGCTTGAGCTGATTTCAGGTCTTCTGGAACCAAGGTTAGGTCGTGGCTTGTGTTGTGGTGGAAGAGTTGGGGGAATGGTGGGCTCTGGTAGAGGCAAGGCAGTGTTGTAGAGAACGAAGAAAAGAGCAATGGCGGACCTCCTTCTTGTAAAGCAATGTTTATTTTAATCAAATTAGGACACCTTTCTTAGACCAATTCTTGGCTTTTGTCCTTTAGTCATTAAGGTGTTTGATTATCATAATGAGGTTAGAGTGATTGATTTTCATGGGAATGAGGGAGTTACACAAACAGCAGCGATTGATGGAGAGGGGCTGTGACAGGGTGGAGGACGACACCAACTCTTTCCATTTTTGGTGTTTTTTGTTTATTTATTTATTATATATATTTTTATTAATCAATTTACAAGATTACTAAAAAAGAAGATTAAAAATAATAAAATATAATTAATAATAAAGAAAAAGATTTGATTCATTTGGAGTTGGGCTTTCAAGCACACACATTGTATTGGACTCTGGATTGGATTTGATCAATTAAGTTCGAATTTAAAATTAACAAATATAAAATTTTAAATTATCTCAATTTAAATTAAATTCAATCACTCATCTATTTAGTCTAAAATTAATTTAATTAAGCTTAATAACAAAAATGTCTAACAAATTTTAATAAATTTTAAAAATCGGTTAGTATAAAATTTATAGATTCAGATAAAATTAAGTGTTCACAATGACCACTAGCGACGTTTATGACAGAGGTGTAACTTAAAGAATTGTTAGCATGCATTTTTGCGTGCATGATCTAAATAGAACATGAAATTTACTGATCAAATTAAAAAAGTATAAATTATATAAAAATATTAAAAATGTGTAAAACACAACTAACCTTGTACTGGTGTTTGTGTATGTGAATGACTCTCTAGCCCTTGTTTTTTTATTTACAGTTGATTGTGAGGGCCCTCGTCGAAAACATTCCCGTGGGTCTTGACCGCAAAATATAACCCAGACCAGCTATTGAGCCCAATCGGCTATAAGCAATTATTGCTAAACACTGAAACAACGACTAATAAAATTTTCAAATGGTCCACAAGATGAGAAGTAATAAACATCTTGACCGAGTAACTTTTATGATTGTTTTTTTAATTAGAATTATTTAATGAGTTTGTATATAATGTACTGACAGTGTATAGAAAATATACATTGTTAATGCATCAGAGGTTAATACCTCATCAATAGGCTTTTATGGATAAATTAAAAAAATTTATTTATATTTGCATATAAGTGCCCATTGATGAGTGTCAACTTCGAGTGCAATGATAGTATATAAAAATTATACACTGTTAGTACATCATATATATAAATCTTTATTTAAGAGTTTGTATCATGCACGAAGAAAAACTGTTTTTGAAAAGGCTTAATTAACCATCATTTCACAATAACCGACGGGGGAAATAAAACCTTAGAAACCAAACGAAAATGAATATAACCAATCACTTGTTTTTCTACTAATTATTTCAAACTTTTCACCACCAACAAAAGTGGGCTCATTAATTGTGAACATTTTTCTGCACCCAATGGCATGGTCTCACCGCATGTTGCTCAATGCTTCATATATTGATTTCAAGTTTCAACTTTTTTATTTTTTTATCATTCATTTTTCTTTTTGGGTGCTGGGGGTAAACTGTATGCATGGTACATACACAGCACTACACTTAATGGGCCCTTGCTTCATGAATGGAACTCGGATATGACTTTTAACTTGCATAAATATATAATTAAATTATCAATAGTATAATGTTGAATTAATAGTCAGAAATTATACACGAAGAAAAAAATTATCTCTAGACTTGTTGAAAATTATACTCATAACTATTCCGTATATTTAATATAAATTTTGCTCCAAATAAATGTACCAATATCGATATATATAAAACAAAATTTCGAGTTGGAATTTTTTATGCTAAACTATACATATAGTAATTTTAAAAAGTTGGAAATAGTTAGACTAACATTAGAGCAAATGATGGCCAAAAAAAACTTTATAGCAAATGGTACAACAAAAATATATGAAGAATGCAAGATGTAAAGACAGGTGGGGGGCATTGGAGATGCATTTAGATGTAGCAGTGACAGATGCAAAAGAAAGTGACATGTGAAAGAAAAGGCTTTACTGCTTTACCAAACATCATTTTGAAAATCAAGTGGCCAGGCAAAAACCACACCTTAAAAACGGATAAAAACCTTTGTACAGAAAAAGAAAAAGAAAAGAATTAATGGGGTCTATTCCAAGCCCAAAAGCACAAAAAAAAAAAAAAACTCAAAGAAAACCGACTATTGCCTTCTTTGACTGCCTCGTAAATCTTAAAATTTTTAGCCTTAAATTCACCGAGGAGATTCAAAAAGAAAAAGCAAACCAAATCTTCTTGGCCATTCTTTATTGTTTTTTTCCAACAGTATCTTTTTTACATGGTAGATTTACCGGTCAATGGAATATTTATCATTGTAGTGTTCGATAGTTAGGCAATCTTACATCTAAATCTCAATTGTGAACTTAGCTTTTTGATGCTTTTTTTTCTTAAACAATGTTTTCAAATTGGTATCATACAATGTTTTCAAATTGGTATCATATATTTCATGGATTTATATTTGATATACTAACAGTATATAGAAACTATATACTGTCAATATATTAGAGGTTGATACTTCATTAATAAGCAAACTAAAAAAAGGTTAAGCTATCCTAAGCAAATTGAAAAATAATTATTTGTATTTATTTTTAAGGGCTTGGCATCTTTTTAATTTACTCATTAATAAAATGTTAACTTCAGGTGCATTCACAGTATATGAAGGCTTTACACTGTCAATGCATCATATATAAACTTATATTTCATTTCAAGTTGTTAATAAATTAATTTTTTTTAATTTTGTATACAAAAAAAAATTTTGTCTTTGATCCATCAGTATCCGCTTTATGTGATTATTCTGGAGTTGGGGAACTGTCAGGCCACATGGAAATGGGGCGCCCCTCCCAGTACAGTTTGCTCTATACATATGACTCAAACCTTGGTCATGCTTAAGGGGGAATGAGTCCCTTACCACTAAATAAAAATCTTTGATATGAGAAAAAAAATACATAAAATGATATTCGAAATTTTAACTTATTAAACTATTACATTTTAAAAAGAAAACCATGATCATTTGAATTAGAGCTCAAAAAGTCTTTTTCCCGAGCGTTTTGCATTGTTAAAAATGTTTTATGTAACTAAATGCAGTATTGGATTCATAATCAAAAACACCCATTATTTGGGACTAGTTTTTCTTATTTATGAAATTCACTTGATGATATCATTTTTTATTAGAATCACGTGAACAACTGATCTCTTTTTATATGCATAAGAGAGATAAATTATGTGTATATAGTTTAATGAAAATTTAGAAAACAAATGAAAATTATACATAATTACTTTTATTTTAACACCTGAACAAAAACGGATCTCTTTATAAATTAGACCGATAATTTTTTTTTTTAAAAATGAAGTATATTTAAATAAAGGGTGAATGAATAGATTTAGGTATATATAAATATGGAAACCTAATCTAAATCAAGTATCATTTTCTTATTTATTAAAATTTTATATGATTGATACCTTTTTTTTATGAGAATATGATTGATACTTTTATATTGTTTAATTGTATATGTATTTTTTTATTTTTCTTTTTTTATTCATGCCTTATAATAAATAAATAAATAAATAAATAGCAAAAGTATTGATTAAACACACTCTAACAAAACTACATAATATACACAAAAAATCTCCACTTCTTCATTGATTCCTACATAAGAATGACAATGGTTAGGATATAAATATGTATCTGGCAATATCCTACACATTTAAATATGATTAGAGTATTCTATAAACAAGTTCAAGCGAAAATTCAATAATACGAGATTCATGGCATTCGTCATATGAACTTGTTTATAAATAGAAATTTTTTTTAACTTTTATAATCATATATATATTATATTTTAGAAAATACTGATGATACGTGTCATTACATCCTTTATCTTTTTATTTTCAGTTTTTTAATGATCTATAACAACTTTTAATTCAAATCTCCACTAAATTTCAATTTTTTAATTCTCCGTAACAACTACCAATTCAAATCTCCACTAAATTGGTATTAATATTCAAATTTTAAGCATGATCTAATTATCTATTTTAAATAAATTAATATTCTTTAAATTTTTTTATTCAAATCTTTATCAAATTATCTATTTTAAATAACTTAATATTTTTCATATATTTGTTATTCAAATTTTAAACATTATTTACTTATCCTATCAAATTATTTACTAATTATCTATTTTAAATAAATTAATAAATTAATTTAATAAATCAAAATAGTGAACTCCTTAATTTTCAACTATCTCATTTATATTTGAAATGTGGTCTGTGGTTAAAGTTAGTGATTAGCAGTTCAAGCTTAACGGTTGGAAGTGGTAGAAATTGACAATACATTAAAAAAAGTAAGTTGACAAAAAAATTAATTGAAATTAGTAAAATATATAATAAATTAAATATTCTAAATATTGTATTATCTAATTAATTTAAATAGAATTTTATATGAAAGAATAATTTGATTAATATTCTCTAAAAAAAGAAAATCACAAATGGCTATTCTAGAAGCCAATTCATAGCTCTCATAGTTATGAATGGATTCATTTTGTTTACTTAGTTGTAATTTGGAACCATTTTATCATGTGTTTGTATAGATACATATAAATTGTAAGGTATCAAAAACAATGAAGATTGACAGGAACGCATAAATAATTAAATAATATTAATCTATGTGTCAATACATTTTAAAATAGATAAATTAATTTGTGTATCACACGAGACACAACTAGTTAATATATATAGCACTTATATATAATTGATAAGTTATTTATAATTAAAACTTACAATTCATTTAAATATAACAATCAATGCTTGTGTTTAATAGTTGTTATCTCTTTTTAAAAAAGATTAAGTTTAAAGTTCGAATCTCATTTTTCTTGTACCTTCCTTTGAACCAAATATGAAATTCAATAAAAAAATTTATTTATGAATTTAATAATTTAATTTTGATTAATACACATTCGAAAATGAATCGGGTATTTATAACGGATATTTGTATCATTTTTAACTAAACAAACAACATGGGAAGATATAGATATTGTGTTAATAAATTGAATTTGGATAGAGATACTTCAAAATTAATTAGTACCCTGCCATTCTTTCTCTTTCATATCTATACCCAAGCCTTTAATGGAAAAGATTAGAAGCTAATAATTAGGGGATTCATTAAATACATGTAGTATGATTACCTTGGGATGATCATTAGTTTTTTAATTTACAAAAAAGAAGGGTTGATTGTTGCATAAAATTCAACTTTTAACAGATCGGGAAAAATAGCTGAATGCCATGGCATGCTACTTTTTATTTGACACAACAAAAACGGAAAAAAAAACTATTGGCACTATACATTTCAAAGACATCTGAACTGTCATATGATTTCTATTTTTGTAGCTATATATATTTCCACATATAATATTTTGTTGTCCAAAGTTTCCAACGGAGGAAATGATACTTTAACAGTCCATCAATGATTTTATATGGTTCAGGTGTTACCTGCAATTCATCATCTATATAGTCAACGTGCCGACAAGACTAAAGATTCTTCTCTATGAAGTGACATTTTTTTATGGTAGTGCATATTTTCTCAGGCAAAAGATTTATTTATTTATTTCTGAGAATCATGGATGGTTTCATAATTTCTTTGTTGAATCCATAAATTTGGTGTTTCCCTTGATGCCCTATTGATGGAACCGATCTGGAGTTCCATGGCCTGAAAAATAAATCTCAAATATTCTTTACTACAAATGTAGGGTGAGGGCAGAGTCTTGGACTCATGTGGTTCAACCATAGCGGTTTTCGTGTCCTACTTCACAAGAAAATTGGACCCACTGTCCACTGTCCGTTAGAAGAATCACAAAAATATTCATTTGCTCATGATCCAATTTCAATTGGAATTATAATAATTTTTTTTCAAGTACAATATTCATTTGTATACAGCCAAACCAAATTAATGAAAAAAGTGTTACTACACAAATATTCTTTTTTGTCCTCCATACAATGAGGCAGGAAGAAAAAATATGCATCCAACTTCCTCTGTCATCATGTTCTACTTGAATCCAAAAGAAGCTGGTCTCTTAGATACCATCTGGCATCTGGAAAAAATTACATATATGGATCAAGTTCAAGTTGTCAATGTAAAAAAGAATATTTCTCGAAGTAGGGTCACTTCCTTTGCTCTTTAGATATCCCAAATACCAAAAACATGACCTTTTTTTTCTTTAGTCTTTGATACAGGTTATCACTTTACAAGTTTCTTTGTATTATTCCCTCTTTCACTTTTTCTCCTTATTGCTTCAAATGATTCCCAAATAGACCCACATTAAAACTTGGCAAAACACCAAACCATGCTCCAAAATTTGTAGAAAAAGGGGAAAAAAACAAATTATATCCCATTTCATGGAGACAATTCGTTTTATGCTGATTAGATAACCTTGATTTGAACAAATGGAAGTCGACTCATTATTCATGTTTAGAAAATTTTGTAAGACAAAGGCATTCTATGTGATCTATTGCAGTTCACTACAAAAAAACAAGACCAACAACAACGGAATTAGCAACAAATTTTCCGTTACTAATTTTTAAGTATCATCGGTGATGAGTTTTAGCATCAAATTAACAACAGAATTTTGGTGCTAAATAATTTTATTTTCTTTTTTGAAATTAAAAATTATTAAAATGTAAAAAAATTTTGTCACTAAAAAGCTTTAGCGATAGAATTCTGATGCTAAAAGTCATAATTTTATTTTTCCCGTTGCTAAAAGTTAGATTTTTTTTTTATTTTTTATATTCTTTTGAATTTTTTCGTCGCTAAAAGAATTTCGATGCTAAAATTCTAATTTTTTATTTTTTCCATCGCTAAAGACTTTTAGCATCAGAATTTCAACACTAAAATTCTCATTTATATTTTATTTTTTCATTTTTTTGACTCTAAAAATCTTGTTTTTATTGTTATATTTTTTTGTTGCTAAAGTCTTTTAGCATTGGAATTTTGATGCTCAAAGTCTCTTTTTTTTTAAAGTTTTTTCCATCGCTAAATGTTTTTAACGTTGAAAAATTTGACACTAAAAGCAAATTT
This sequence comes from Heritiera littoralis, assembly GCA_031772115.1. Taxonomy (NCBI): domain Eukaryota; kingdom Viridiplantae; phylum Streptophyta; class Magnoliopsida; order Malvales; family Malvaceae; genus Heritiera; species Heritiera littoralis. The sequence continues at coordinate 984,871 of JAPDPK010000083.1, read as the reverse complement.
TTATTTTTTGTCAATATTTCCGTCGCTAAAGGTGAATTTTTTAAAATTTTTTATATGCTTTTTCTATTTTGTTATGGAAGCATATTTTTTATTCAATTTTGAATACCTAAAATAATTCAATATACGAGTAAAATCTATAGAAAATAACAAATCAATATGATTTATCATATAAATATCAACATCATCTAGATCAACATCGTCATCAATATCATCCATAATTTATACAAAATAGAAAAAAAAAAAAAGGGTCTCATTGATGGCCTCCCAATCTAAACGGTTTAGCTTTGGGCTCTACTCTAGTCGACATGAATCTCCATGTATATCGCATTCTGAAGGATGCAACAGTTTTGATAAATTTAGATAACTTTTGTGGAGGTACGAAAATCCAGACTGACTTTTTCTTTTATTTTCTTTTTATTCTTTTAATGATGGATTGTCATGTGAACAGTGTTTCATATAAGTATCGAATAGCTTCCACTAGATATGGGATTAAGCTTTCGAACCTAAGGTCCCATATTATTTTTTATATTCTAAATTACTTAGTAACCTCAATTTGTAATTCAGTATATTTCGAACAATCAGTCAAATCTCTAGTCAAACCCTAAAATTTTGGAACCGAGACTGTTTATTGTTCTCATATGCCTCAATATCTATCATATAGTCCAATTTAATAATTTTCAGAGATCATTAAAACCTTTCAAAAATTTTCAAAATCTCTCGATTTTGTCTTATTTGACAATGTCAATTTATTTACATCTTGACAATGCTTAACTTACTTTACTTAAATATACATATACTTATTACACATCCCATTCTATAAAACTAACACTAAATTGTCTGAAAACAATACAATTAAAATATGTAAAACATATACCGAAGTATAACTGCAAACGCCTCGAATGTTACTACCCGCGAAGCTCGATATTGTTGTCAACGCCTATAAATTCTACTGAACTTGCAAGGGAAATCAATGAGGGGGAGTGAGTTAAAGCTTAGTAAGTTAACCAAAGAGAAGTAAAATACAATCATACTATTCAATAAGAATGGATACACTTAATTTGCATCAAGTATTAGTCACCATGTTGGTAACTTTGAACATGTCACTTTTCAAATCTTTCGATATTCAATCATTGTGTTCTTATAACAATTCTTATCACTCGATGTTTGATCACTGTATTGTAATGATTCTTATCATTATATTGGGCTTTCCAACATTATGACATTATGATGCTATCAAGATCTTTCGAGGTAGGACATAGAAGGTATTTGACTCATTATCTCTTTGATACTTGACATCACTACTAACAATTTCCTAATTAGTTTACATTACAGTTATTTGATACTGAGACAATGAGGTAGTTCGATAAATCAATGCAATACATTCTGAGTGTGAGTAGTGAAAAAAAAAAGAATGATAAAGAAAGAAAAAAATGAACGATGAATATGATATCATGTGTCGTAACGGCTTTGCGCTCGATGATTTTGAAAAACATTTAAAAACAAAAGGAGTCGCCACCAATCTTTTTTGACTAGGTGTGATTAGTCACCTAAAATATTTATCTTTTTAACAAAATCTCAAAATTAATTAAGTTTTATTAAAAAGACAATTTTTGGTCTGCAAAAACAAAAATCAGGTTCGGGGGTACGGTTACGTGTGAGGAAGGATTAGCACCCTCACAACGCTCGTTAAAAAATGATACCATCTTAACTACATGGTATCTTTTAATTTTAATAAAATAGTCTTGGCTTAAGTTTAATTCGTTTATTATTTTTTAAAAAAAATCATGCATTTGCTAAAAAAATCGCTATTATATATGGTTTAAAAAATTTCATTATAAAAATCAACATGAACACCATTTATTAAAAAATTAAATTAAATATCCCAATACTCTGGTAACATTTCAAATAACTTTCCTCACCTAGAGATTTCTTAAGAATCACTACTTGTGAGTTCTATAGAATCTCATCTTCGGTGGGGCTCACGCTATTTTATAATTGATCGTATGATGCATATGAAATTATGAAAAGAACTTTTTATTTTGATATTTGTTAATGAAACTCTTGATATTGAGAAATTTGGCTAAATATCCCAATACTCTGGTAACATTTAGTTAATTCCGCTCACCTAGGGATCAGTCAAGAAATCACTACTTGTGAGTTTCATGACATCCCATCATCAGAAGAATTCCATTTATTTTAGAATTTTAATATTTATAAATATGATGCTAGCATATGGTATATGATGCATATGGAATTATGAAAAGAACTTCTTTTTTTTTTTTATATTTATTAATGAAACTCTCATTATTGAAAAATTTAGCTAAATATCCCAATACTTTGGTAACATTTAGTAAACTCTTCTCACCTAGGGATCAGTCAAGAAATCACTACTTGTGAGTTTCATGACATCCCATCATCGGACGAATTCCATTTATTTTATTGTCAATATTTATGCACATGATGCAAGCAATATGGTATAGGATGCATATGGAATTATAAAAAGCACTTTATATTTTAATTTTTATTAATGAAACTCTCATTATTGAAAAATTTAACTAAATATCCCAATACTTTGGTAACATTTATCTAATTCCTCTCACCTAGGGATCAGTAAAGAAATCACTACTTGTGAGTTTCATGACATCTCATCATTGGACGAATTCCAGTTATTTTATTTTTATTTTTATTGATTTGTTATTTTTATATTTTTATTATTATACATATCTTCTAAAAATAAGCATGAAATTGAATATTGAGAAATAATATCGAATATCCCAATACTTTGGTAACATTCGGTATAATTCCTCTAACCTAAAGTTTTTCGAAGAATCGCTACTTGCGAGTTCTACGAAGACTTATCATCGGGATTTCACACTTATTTTATTTTGTTATATTTTGTTTATTATATTATTCTATTTATTTGTTTATTTATTATTTTTGTCATGATAATACATTAAAAATGCCTAAACAAATATTTCTACAAATGAATGAATGAGTAAAACGAAAAAGGAAATATACCCTCATCGGGCGGGCGAACTCCTCGAACGGGCGGGCACGCGGATCTTCCCTATATTCAGGCGGGCGAGCTCCTTGAGAGGGCGAACACGTGGACCTCGGTCGCGTCTAATGGGAGCAACACGCGGATCCTGTTTCTCCTAGGGAGGGCGAGCTCGCGGATCCTGCTTCTCTTCCCACGGGCAGGCGAGCTGGCGGATTTCGGTTGGGTTGAGTCCGCACGCAGATCCTATTTCTCTTTCCACGGGCAGGCGATCTCGCGGATTTCGGTTGGGTCGAGTGGGAGCAACACGCGGATCCTGCTTCTCTTTCCAAGGGCGGGCGATCTCGCGGATTTCAGTTGGGTCGAGTCCACACGCGGGTCGCCTCCTTTATTCTTCTTTTTTTTCCTCAGCTATAAAAGGGAATCCTTTTTTTTTCAAACTCATTTTCATCCGATTTCTCCCAAAAAAATTACTAAAACCTCCAAAATCCTCTTGGGCTCTCTCCGCCTTCCGAACAGCTGCCACCGCGTCGGTCGCCGTACTCCGAGCACCGGTGGTCTATCGGTAACCTTAGGAACACTCCCCTTGCCTTTCTCTTTTCAGATCTAACCTCTGTTTAGCCCAAAAATCACTTCGACCTCCCAGATCTAGCTTTTCTGAAAGCCTTTTCCCATTTTTTTTTTGTTTTGTTTTCTTTTTTTTGGGTTGATGGTTTTGGATCTAGTTGTCGGTTCTTTGGTGTTTGGTGTTGTTTGGTTTGTTTCCCTTTTTTGTAGGTACTGTGGAGGCCTTAGATGTTAGATTTAGGGTTTTGAGGGATCTCAACTCTGGGGTTTTCAGATCTGGGTTAGGGGGTTGGTTTCGTTGGTGGTGATGATAATGATCTGGGTGATGGTTGGTGGTCGATGGTGATGGTTTAGGTCTCGGTGATGTTGAATGGTGGCTTCGGTGGCGAGTGGGGGATGGGATTTGGGATGGCTTTTGGGTAGTGGGGAGTTGGCAGTGGTGTGGTGACGATGATAGCTTGGTGATGACGGTGATGATGGTGATCTGTGGTGACTGGACGGTGGTGAGTGGCTGTTTGGGTAATGGAGGGTTTGGGTTTTGTCCCTTTTTTTGTGTCCGGAAGTCTCCCAAGAAGCCCCTCTCTGAAGAAAATCTAGTCCTTTTAAACGAGTTTAGGGTCAACCTTTGATCCGCAGGGTTAGATCCAATCCGGGTTCTTCTTATTGTTTTCCAGATCTCCAAGGCAGTGTCAGGATGGGATGGTTTGCTTGGGAAGATGAATTTCGGGTGGTAGCCGAGACCTAGGGGGAAAGGTTAGAACCGCCGGTGGCTGAGGCAGTGGATCTGGCCACAAATCTAGAGAATCCAAAGCATTTAATGTGATAATGGGACTGATGGATAGTCTCGGGAGGCTGGCGGCAAGTAGATGAAAGACAAAAACAAAATAATAATAATAATAATAATAATAATAATAATAATAATAATAATATAATAATAATAATAATAATAATAATAATAATAATAATAGTAATAATATAATAATAACAACAGATAATAATAATAAAAATAATATAAACAATAACAAACCAAATAATAAAAATAAATACAAACATATATAATAAAAAATGGGATAAAATTAGGTGTCAACAGCTGCCCCTCTTTGCTCATTGTTGAGGATCAGGAATAGAGCAAAGACAATAGACACACTAATTTTGTCCGGCTTATAACCTAATCTCTTTCTTCTTCTTTTTCTTTTTTTTATTCATTTCATTTTTCATTTTTTTTTTTGAAATGTGCTCCTCTTACAGCAGAGGCGATGAAACTTTAAATTTTTCTGAGAATGTGCTCCTCTTGCAGCAGAGGCAATCAGACTTTAAAATTCTTCCTGAGAAAGCTCCTCTTGCAGCAAAGGCGATGAAACTTTAAATTTTCTGAGAATGTGCTCCTCTTGCAATATAGGTGATGAAACTTTAAATTCTTTCTGAAAATGTGCTTCTCTTACAGCAGAGGCAATGAAACTTTAAATGTTTTTCCTGGAATGTGCTCCTCTTGCAGCAGAGGCAACCAGACTTTAAAATTCTTCCTAAGAAAGCTCCTCTTGCAGCAGAGGCAATGAAACTTTAAATTTTTCTGAGAATGTGCTCCTCTTGCAGCAGAGGCAATGAAACTTTAAATTTTTCTGAGAATGTGCTCCTCTTGCAGCAGAGGCAATGAAACTTTAAATTTTTTCTGAAAATGTGCTCCTCTTGCAACAGAGGCAATGAAACTTTAAATGTTTTTCCTGGAATGTGCTCCTCTTGCAGCAGAGGCAACCAGACTTTAAAATTCTTCTCGAGAAAGCTCCTCTTACAGCAGAGGCGATGAAACTTTAAATTTTTCTGAGAATGTGCTCCTCTTGCAGCAGAGGCAATGAAACTTTAAATTTTTCTGAGAATGTGCTCCTCTTGCAATAGAGGCGATGAAACTTTAAATTCTTTTTGAAAATGTGCTCCTCTTGTAGTAGAGGCAATGAAACTTTAAATGTTTTTCCTGGAATGTGCTCCTATTGCAGCAGAGGCAACCAGACTTTAAAATTCTTCCTGAGAAAGCTCCTCTTGCAGCAGAGTCGATTAAACTTTAAATTTTTCTGAGAATGTGCTCCTCTTGCAGTAGAGGCAATCAAACTTTAAATTTCTTCTTGAGAAAGCTCCTCTTACAGCAGAGGCGATGAAACTTTAAATTTTTCTTTTTCTTTTTTTTTTCTATTTTGCTTTCTCTTCTTTCTTTTCTTTCTTTCTTTTCCTTCTTTTTCTCCTTTTTTTTAACAAATTTTTCTCTCTTTTTTAATCAATTTTTTTTTCAATCCAAAATCTACTATATTCACATTTTTCAATGCTTGGCAGATGCAATGATCACTGATGCAAACACAAATGCAATAACAATGCCAACACAAATTTCTTTATTAATGATGTTAATGATCTTTTTTCTTTTTTTTTGACTTTTTTAGCCTTGTGCTTGAACTCTTCTAATATGAATAAAATGTGAATGCATGTTATTGACAAAATCATGCAATTCCTATTGTGGTAATCAAATTCTCAGAACTGTCCCTTTTGTGTCCTTTGATCTTTCCACTCGTGTTTCACAAAATAGTTGTCACTAATTTTGAATCGGAGCTGGTTCCCAACATGCACTTGTCACAATTTTCAATTTCCTTTGTTTCATTCCCTTATTTCTTTCTTTTCCTCCTTTCTCTCCCCCTTTTTTCTTCTTTCTTCCTTTTTGTTTTTCTTTAGTAATGTTAGCAGGTAGATTATCATTTTAATCGTCATCTTCCTTTCAATTTGGTTAACAAACGCCATGCATTCTTGCACTTTATCGGTTAGTTGTAGAATGACTAAAAGAACAACCAATTTTAGAAGAAAAGCATTTGTTATTGGGCTGACAAGAAACAATAACAACAAGAGTACAGTTGGGTAGTGAATGCCACAAAGGCCAAGTGGTGAATTTCAAGGAATGGTGACCAAAACAAATAATGAATGTCTAGATAACCCTTCACGAACTGAACCGGTGCTTTCTTTTGAAAAAACTAATCTGTTGATACCCCTTATCACACTGAGTTCATCCGGTTGATTCCATGCCCCGCATGATTTCAATCTTCAGGTGTTGATCTTTTTCGCATCTAAGCCGCCTTTTCAGGTTTTCAACTTAGATATCCCCTTTTAATCCAACTGCCCTTTTTTTTGTTTTTTGTTTTTTGTTTTTGTTTTTTTTTTTGGGTTTTCAGTTTGAATTCCCCTTTCATTTTTCTTTTTCTTCTTTTCTTTTTCTTTTTTCGTTTTTCTTTTTTTTTTTTTTGTTTGTTTTTCTTTTTTTTTCTTCTTCAAGCATAGTATTTCTTCACAGCATCGAAATTTATCGGATTAGGCAGATCACTCCCATCCATCTCTGTCAAGATCAACGCTCCACTTGAGAACGCTCTTTTCACCACATATGGTCCTTCCCAATTTGGTGTCCATTTGCCCCGATTATCATGGTGGTTAGGGAGAATCTTTTTCAACACCAATTCCCCTTCACGAAAATGCCTGGGTCGAACCTTTTTATCATGGGCTCGCATCATTCTCTTCTGGTACATCTGACCATGACATAGTGCTGTGAGCCTTTTCTCTTCTATAAGATTCAACTGCTCAAAGCGACTTCAAACCCATTCGGCCTCATCCAAGTCTAGTTCCATTAAGACTCTCAGGAAGGGGATTTCAACCTCAATAGGCAGCATTGCTTCCATGCCGTAAACCAAAGAAAAAGGAGTTGCCCCAGTAGAAGTATGCACTGATGTTCTATAAGCATGCAAAGCAAATGGTAGCTTATCGTGCCAATCTTTGTATGTGCTTGTCATTTTTCCCACAATCCTTTTGATATTCTTGTTAGCAGCCTCAACAGCTCCGTTCATCTTTAGGCGATACGGGGCCGAGTTATGGTGTTTGATCTTGAACTGTGCACATACTTTCTTCATCATGTCATTGTTTAAGTTGAGGGCGTTGTCTGATATGATCCTTTCTGGGAGCCCGTACCGACATATTATCTCTTTCTTTAGGAACTTACAAACAGTAGACTTAGTCACATTCGCATAAGAGGCAGCTTGAACCTATTTTGTAAAGTAATCTATCATCATGGAAATGAATCTGTGCCCATTCGATGCCTTGGGAGAGATGGGTCCAATCACATCCATCCCCCACATAGAAAAAGGCCACGGTGGTGCCATAACGTTCAGTGATGTTGGGGGAACTTGAATCTTGTCAGCATAGATTTGACACTTGTGGCATTTTCTAGCATATTCTATGCAATCTCTTTCTAGTGTAGTCCAATAATAGCCTGCCCTCATAATTTGTCTAGCCATGAGGTGACCATTTGCATGTGCCCCACAAGTTCCATTGTGTACCTCTTCTAGAATCCTTTTGGCTTCAGACGCTTTCACACATCTTAACAACATATGATCTCGACCCCTTTTATACAAAACGTCTCCATCAACAAGGAATCCCATTGCCAGTCTTCTGAGGATCTTTTTATCATTCTCCGATGCATGCTCTGGGTATTGTTGATTCTTAAGGTACTACATGACATCGTAGTACCAAGGTTGTCCATCTGCTTCCTCTTCAATGCTATAATAGTGGACCGGAGAGCCTCTCATATGTAGTTTGATAGGCGAGACTTTTTCTTCTACCTTCATTTTAAACATTGCAGCTAGTGTTGCCAAGGCATCAGCGACCTGGTTTTCTTCTCGAGATAAATGTTGGAAGACAATGTCATCGAATCGTTGTACAAGGTCAGCTATGTACTTCTGATATAAAACTAACTTCTAATCCCTCGTTTCCCATTCACCTCGTAATTGATAAATGAATAGTGTTGAATCTCCATAGACTTCCAAGTTTCTAATTCCCCTCTCAATTGCAGCTTCTAAGCCCATTACGCAAGCTTCATATTCAGCCATGTTATTAGTGCAGTTGATATTTAACCTGGCTGTGGACGGGTAATATTTTCCATTTGGAGATATTAAAACTGCTCCTATCCCATGTCCTAAGGCGTTAGATGTGCCATCAAAGAACATTTTCCATGGTTTGCTGTCGGGCTCCTCCTTCTCCGTTTGAAAGACAGAGATTATATCTTCATCTGGAAAATCTAGCTTGATAGACTCATACTCATCGGTAGCACGATCTGCAAGGAAGTCGGCTATTGCCCCACCTTTGATTGCTTTTTGAGATACGTACATGATGTCATATTCAGTAAGCATAACTTGCCACCTAGCTAATCTTCCTGATAATGACGGCTTCTCAAAGATGTACTTGAGGAGATCCAATCTAGCTATCAACCAAGTCGAATGATACAACATGTATTGCCTCAATCTACGAGCAACCCAAGCCAATACGCAACACATTTTTTCTATTGTAGTGTACTTGGCCTCGTAATCAGTGAACTTCTTGCTCAAGTAGTAGATGGCCCTTTCTTTCTTGCCCGTATCATCATGCTAGCCCAGCACGCATCCCATAGAATGGTCATTCACAGTCATGTACAACAACAGAGGCCTTCCCGCAACCGGTGGTACTAGAACATGTGGATTTGACAAGTACCTTTTCACCTTTTCAAAAGCCTCTTGGCATGCCTCGTTCCATTCACCCAGATCTTGTCTCCGAAGCAACTTAAAAATAGGATCACATTTGAGTGTAAGTTGCGAGATGAAACGGGAAATATAGTTCAGTCTTCCCAAAAAGCCTCTTACTTCCTTCTGTGTGCGTGGAGGCGACAGATTTTGTATCGCGCTGATTTTATCCGGATTCACTTCGATTCCTTTTTCATTGACTATAAACCCTAACAATTTTCCCGATTTAACACCAAAAGTGCATTTGGCAGGGTTTAGCTTGAGTTGAAACTTCCGTAGCCTTTCGAACAACTTTCGAAGGTTGGCTACATGATCCTTTTCTCCTCAAGACTTGGCAATCATGTCATCCACATACACCTCTATCTCCTTATGCATCATGTCATGAAAGAGGGTTACCATTGCCCTTTGGTACGTGGCCTCGGCTAGAGGTGGTTACGGGCCGGACCGGGCTGGTTTTCACCAGTTCCGACCATAACCAAACAAGAACCGGTCTGAACCGATAGGGAATCGGTCCGGTTCGGACCGGTTCTATGTTATTTAAGAGGCAAACCGGCCCGGTTCGCCCAAAAATCGGACCGAACTGGTTTAAACTGGTTTGGTCCAGTTTTTTTTTTTTACATTTAAATTTTTTATTTTTTAAAATTTTTATTAATTTATTTTAATAAAAATAAATATATATTAATATATTTTTATAATTTAATCTAACAAATTTATTTTTATAATAAATAATGTTAATAGTTTAATTTAACAACAATTTATTATAAAGTTATTATAATTTATTTAATTAATGTAACAATAATGTAAAAATAAATTACTATAAAATTATATAATAAAACTATTGTTATAATAAAATAAAGTTATATTATGAATATGATATTATAATAAAATTATTATGATAAAAAAAATAAAATTTAAAGAATAAAATGATAATATTATAAATTTGGAATAAGAGAATTTAAGTGAATTTGAAAGAGTTTGAGTGATTATTGAGAGAGTATAAGTGAGTATTAAAAGAATAAGAGTGGATGAGTATTTAGATTTGAGAGAAAATATGAAAAAAAATTTTTAAAAAATAAAAGAAAATAAATTGATATTTATAGAAGAAAAATAAAAATTTTAAAAAATAAATTTAAAAAAAAGGGAGGGAAACGCTCCCTCCCTTTAGAATTGTTGCCGTTGCCCATCAACATGGCTACTGCCTTCGTTTTCCCTGCCACTGCATGCTTTTTTTTTTTTTAAAATTTTTGTTGAACCGGGCCCTTAACGGGTTCGGTTGAGAATTAGTTGAACCGGCCAAGCTCGATAAGATACCGAGCCGGGCCGGTTCCGAACCGGTACTGTACCGGTTCGATTTTTGGGCCGGATTAACCCGAGCCGGTTGCGAGCTGGGCCGGGCCAACCCGGCCCAATAACCACCTCTAGCCTCAGCATTCTTTAGACCGAAAGGCATGACTTTGTAGCAAAATGTTCCCTAAATTGTCACAAAGGTGGTTTTCTCCATGTCATCCTCGGCCATTTTAATCTGATTGTAGCGTAAAAAACCATCCATGAACGAAAACATGTAGTGTTGGGCTATATTATCCACCAGGGTATCGATATGAGGCAACAGGAAATTATACTTAGGGCTAGCTCGGTTTAGGTCCCGATAATCCACACACATCCTTACTTTCCCATCTTTTTTCGGTACCGGAACTATGTTAGCCACCCATTCCGGATACTTGGCTACCTTTAAGAACCCTGCATCGAATTGCTTTTTTACTTCTTCCTTCACCTTCAGCAACATCTTGGGCTTCATGCGCCTAAGCTTCTGCTGTACTGGTTTACATTCTGTTTTCAAAGGCAGATGGTGCTCCACAATGTCAGTGTTTAACCCGAGCATGTCTTGATAAGACCAAGCAAAAACATCCAGATATTCACGAAGCAATTCTTCTAATCTTTGCCTCTCAACTAATGGAAGTTCTGTGCCCACTTTGACTTCTTTGACGTTCTCATCATCCCCTAAGTTGACTACATCAATAGCTTCTTTGTTGGGCTCAATAGGTTTTTTCTCCTGCTCAATCATTTTCAATAAATCTGGAGACAAGGCATCATCGTCTGAATCTACATTGTTATGGAGTTCACCGACGTATATAGAATTTTCAAAATCAAAGCCCGGATAGCCGTTAAGGTTATCTTCACATTCATTATTCATTTTTCTGAAAAAGTAAAATATTTGACAGGTATGATTGGTTGGTCATACCAATTGTAGTGAATGAAAAGAAAGAACAGCTATAGAAATGATGATGGATGAAAAGAGAGTACTCAGAATGCATTGAACTTGTTAATTTATTGAAATGATGATGAAGATCAAGTTTACAAAAGAATCTTCTAGAGCTCTCTAGACCGAGATGTTGATAATCTACCTTACTACATTACAAAAGAAAAACAAAAAGATAGAATGTATCCTTTCAACAATCCAGTCTTTCAGCTTTGTGCCCAACAACACCATCATTTCTATAACAAGAGCTGTCATTTCTCCATGCGCCTCTTTAGACTAGGAACCCGCGGGAGGATCCTTTTATCATAGGTCCCGCTTCCACTGTCTCTAATGAATCAGGGTGATAACATCCGCCAAAGCGAAAAGTATCATAGAGGTACGGTATCACTATCTTCTCTGATTCTTCTTCGTATCCTCGGAGGCGAGCTATTCTTTTCTTCCTTCTTTCTTCTAGAATCTTCTTTTTCTCCGAACCAGTGGCCTTGTATCCGAGGCCGAACCTATCTTTGTTCTCCTCAATCCTCACAGGCTTCCTTTGTCCTTGGAGATTTTTCCCTAAGCCTCTTCCGACACGCCAGCCCTTTTGCAGTGTCTGTTTAACAATCATCTCAGTAGTGGTTGACAACCGAAGGGTGGGTATTCTTGATCCTTCCCTCACGTATGTTACGTTTACGATTTCAAAGGCCCTAAAAGAGCATTCCAACGCTTCTTCAGCTGCCTCGATGTAGGGTACAGAAAAAGGTTTGGTGATCAAGAGGTCTTCTCCAGAAACAGATACTTGTTTATCACCAATGACAAACTTCACCTTCTGGTGCAGTGACAAAGGAACAGCGCCCGCCGTATGGATCCATGGTCTCCCCAGTAAGAAACTGTATGACGGTGAAATATCCATCACTTGGAATTGGATGTTGAAAATGACCGGCCCGATGTCAATTAGGATTTCTATATCACCTATCACGTCTCTTCTAGAACCATCAAATGCCTTCACAACCATGTTACTCGGTTGTATGTAAGACAGGTCAACAGGCATCTTGTTTAGCGTGACCATAGGCATGACATTGATCGATGAGCCATTATCAATCAAAACCTTGGCAATTGTGTGACCCTTGCAGCTTGTAGTAATGTTCAAGGCCTTAATACTTCCTCGCCCTTCCGGCGGAATTTCATCATCGGTGAAAGATATGAAGTTTGCCGCTGTGATGTTCCCCGCTAACTGGTCCATACTGTCAACTGGGATGTCATGAGGCACATAGCTTGATTCAAAACCTTTATTAAGGCGTTCTAGTGAGATTCTGAATTCAACAGCAAAGATAATAGTGAAATCCGAGCAGACATCTTATTCAATTGCTCGACTACACTATATTCACTGTGCGTGATTAACTTTAAGAACTCCCTTGCATTTCATCTGACACTGGCTTTTGCAGTCTTTCCATTTTGTCCTTGGAAAGTACAGCCTGTTCTCCTTCTTTTTCCGCCTGATTATCTTCTTCTCCTTCCTTTGCTTTTCCTTTTCGGGCTCTATCTAACATCCCCGGAGAATAGCACCTCCCACTTCGCGTAATTCCCCCTATTCCACTTATGTTGGCATTATCTGGCGTGTCTGAGTCCGTGTTGCTTGGTCCTTCAACCACCACTTTGAATTCATACTTTCAAAGGACGACTTTATTGCTCTTGTACGGGAAAGAGCTCGGAATTTTGATTGTCATGGTTGGAAGGGCGACATGGCTAGATTCCTCCTTTTTGGGACTGGACTTCTCCTTGTAAAACACCGTCAGTGGTCTGCCCCAAGGGTAATCATATCCCGAAGGTTCATCTGAGGCAGTGCTTACTACGTTCCCTCTTCATCCGTATAAAACTCTATTAAAAATGAATCCATCATTGATTGGACCACATGTCTAAATTGATGACAATTTTGGACAGAATGGCCAACATGTCCCATGTGATATTCACAAATTTGATCGGGCTGAATTCATCTTGATGGACTTTCGACTCCAACGGTGCAGGTTGAACCATCTTGGCCTTGGTTAGAACATCGAATACTAGGCTCATTGGAGTCTTAACCTCCTCCACGTGTTTCTTTATGCAACACTTCCCTCGAACTTCAACTGCACTTACTGATCCTCCACTGTGGCTTGCAGTGGGTTAGCATTGATACTGGGCTCCACCTCCTTGGAAAAAGTCAACCTCCCTGATTGACCAAATCTTGCACCTTATATTTCAGAGCTGTGCAATTCTCCGTTGAATGACCCGGGTTTCCACCATGATAGTCACATCGAGCACTAGGATCATACCATTTGGAAAAGGTGGTCTCATTGGCTCTATGTAAAGAGGTGCGATCATGTGACCTTTCACTAGTTGTGGGAATAAGTCCGTGTATGACATGAGGATAGATCAATAGGAGGCCTTTCAATATTTCTTCGGGAAGGCCTTTGGTTAGCAGTTGGGCTACTGTTTGGTTGGTAAGGTTGGGCCATAGGCGTTGGTGTATAGTAAGGTGTTGGAGGACGAAAATCTGGAAGAAAAGTTGGCGGTTCTAACGGGCTTTGGTAGGAAGCGGGAGAGACATTGTTTGAGGCCAGGAAATAGGGTTGGTAATATGGGTAAGGTTGAGGTTTTGGTTGAAATCGAGGTGGCAAGGTGCATAACCCATATACTGAGGTGTTGTATGGGTGACTACTTGGGTTTCAACCTCTTTCTTTTTGGACACTCCACCCTTCTTCGAATCACTGCCTTCCAACTTCCCGTTCTTAATTGCATTTTCAATTATTTCACCGGTGATGACCATGTCTGCGAAATTTTTTGTTGCATTCCTATCATACGTTCATAATAGGGGGCCTTCAGAGTGTTGACAAATAGCACTGTAATTTCCTTCTCAGTCAAAGGTGGCTAGACTTGTGTTGCCGAGTCTCTCCAATGCTGAGCATACTCCTTGAAGCTTTCATTGGCCTTCTTTTCTATGTTCTGCAGAGACAACCTGTCTGGGGCCATATCCGTGACATGTTTGTATTGAGTAATAAATGCTAAGCTAGGTCACTCCAATTGTGGATGCGTGTACGATCTAGCTGTACATACCACCTAGCAACGGACCCCGTGAGGCTGTCTTGGAATACATGTATCAACAGCTTGTCATCGTGGTTATAAGCGGCCATTTTGCGACAGTACATTGTCACATGAGTAATGGGGCACTTGGTCCCATTGTACTTCTCGAACTCAGCAGTCTTAAACTTCAGAGGGATTACCACATCCGGAACTAAGCACAATCCCATTACATCCACTGACCCGTAGAAATCACTACCTTCGATGGCCCGTAACCTTTCCTCTATAATGCTAAACTTTTTGAGTCTTAATCACCTTTTACCTTCACACGCTACCCCTTAATTTCTCTTGCTCTCTTGGATCATCTAAGTCAGGGACTTGAATTGGATCTGCAGGTTTTGTCCCTTGAGCGGAAGGTATCGGCATTGTGATATGAGGTTGTGCTGAGGTGCTCGGTGCTCCCGAATAGATGTAGGCGTAGCTGCCCATAGGCTGTGGAGGAGGTGGAGGTGGAGGTATGCCTTGTGAAGATTGGGCATAAGGTGGAGGTGGAGGTATGCGCATAAAGTGGAGGTGGAGGTATGCCTTGTGAGGATTGGGCATAAAGTGGGGTAAATCTGGAGGGTATTGAAGATGGTCATCTTCCCGGGGCTGATCAGTCCCTGGGTTAGGTGTTTCTCTAGCCACTTCTTTTTCACGATTCGTCCTTGTCATCATTTCCATTAAAGCAGCCAACTGTCCTCAGATTTCTTCTTGTGCTTTCTCCATTCTATCCATCCTATTATCATGTTCTTCCTCCATCGCTCTTGAACATGACTGAGTATTATATGAGTGTTTGGGAATTTGGGCTAAAATCTTGGATGTTGGAGCTATCCTTGAATCTTGATTACCACAATAAGAAGCTAATTACTATATGATGCAACTTTGAAATATTACATTTTATTTAAACCATATGAATAAATGAACGAATGTGATGAATGAATGTGATGCAAAATGAATGATACTTTGAGGGATATTTAAGCCATAACAATTTTAACAAAAGGGAACTTTCATTCATTCAACAAGTCATTTGTTACATTCCAATCATATTCTGATTATATCCATAAAAACAACTAACTTGCTGATATTGATCCTTAGCCTCATCTAAAAAGTTCAGCAGCCTTTGCCCGTATTTTTCTGTTGGGAGGATTTCTTGTCTCAAAGCTTCGGCTTTAACAACCATCTCTCTCGCCTTTATCACAGCTTTGCAAACTTGAGTGGCTAAATGCTCTATATATTGCTGTCTCCCCAGACTTCCCAATCTCCACGTCATGCTTGCATCTTGTGCCAAGTCATATCCAAAACTCCAGTTGTTTTCACTTTGTTCCCAATCTTCTATTATCGCTTTAATGTGGTTCTTATGTTCCTATAACTGCTCCTCTAACATTTGAACCTTTTGTTGCAATGTAGCTTTTTCATCATCTATCTCGACTTGCTTTCCTTTTTTCAATTTCTCTTTTAGTTCCTCGTTCTCTTTCTGGCATTGGGCTAACTTCCTTGCACTTGCTGAGTACATGCCTTCCCAATTTTGTCGTTCTTGGGACAAATAGACAACTTCTTCTTCACTTTTCTTTCCTTTGTGTGCCCAATGTTCTGCCCTTTTGTGCAAGTCTTCTAATTCCCTTTTTCTTTCACTTGAATTTTGCATAATTCCTCCAACCCTCATTTCAGACCTTAACTGCTTGTTCTCTAGGTGCAGACTTCTGAGATCCTTGCTGGTGACGTTGTGTTCTTGTTTGACCTTCTTGAGCTTGGCTTCTCGCATTTCTGCCTCATACTGAGCTGTTCCATCTCTTTCCGAAGCCTTAAATTCTTTTGTTTCCACCTTTCCTCTTCTATCTTGAATTGCTGCCTAGCGGTTTCGGCCTCGGATACTTCTACTTCTGGTTCTAAAGGCATGCTGCATTCTCTTGGGAGAAAAGCTACCTCCCTTACTTGCTTTGTCCTCTACACCAAGTATTCCAGCGTAGCTTTATCAGAGAGGGGTCCAAGGTTGATTCTTCGTGCTTGTTTCCATGATCGAACCACTTGGTCTCCCTTTTTCATTACCTTTGGCTCACCGTAAGAAAACTCCAAATCACTAAGCCCATGTGTTAGTGGAATAACTGTCTTAGTACCAAACCGTCTTAGCACCATAAGTGGTGCATAGGTCACCATCCCCATGGTCCAAGAAGTTACACCTGTGATTCTTCTCCACATCGATATAAGACCGGTACATGAGGCATCCAAGGCGTCATCCATACAATCTGTTTTTCTCCAAGTCTTTGCAAAAAATCCACCCATTCTTCCTTACTCTTCGGTTTTGGCCACTTACTGTTGCAGAACTCTTTAACTGGAGCACGATGATGTAGGAAAGTTCTCTTGAAAGCCTTTTCCTCACATTTAAAATGACTTTTGGCCCAAACATGCAGCAACTGTGCACATCCCATAAATCGCCCTTCTCCGTTCCTCTACAGTAATTCAATGACTGAAGGTTTCGACTAGTATGGCAGGTGACGGAATCCCATTATTCATAATTTGCTCAAAAAAGTCTATCACTGCTACTTCAATGTGCCCTAACACTTTTGGGAAGATAACCAAACCATAGATCGCTAAAGCAAAATCTGCTAACCCTTGCTGATCACTAAGATGTCCCTTGAGAATTCACGAAGAAAATCCCACGGCATACAAACATTGGATCCCTTCTCCTTTTTATGGGAGTCTATGTCTTCGGTCTGACTCCCATAAGTTTGGCTAGCTTTTTGCGGTATCTGGATTTTGGCTTTCGAACATAGATTTTATCCGGACTTTTCAAGTCAATACCTAACAGGACGGAGTACTCTCTACTGTGGGTGTCAAGTCCATTCCATTGAAAGAGAAACACCTATGGGAGGGGTCCCAAAATTGAATAGCAGCTCTATAAGTGGTTCTTCAACTTTTACAGCAATCAAAGACTCTATTTGGCCATATTTTTCATGGAAATCCTTCTTCCCTTCTTCACTGATTTGATCCCATAAGTTGGCTAAATCTATTAGATTATTTTGCTGGAGGTTTAGATTCACTTCTTGTGGGAGCGAGGACATGAAATTCCCAGTCAAGCATTCCCCTTTTACTTGTTGAACCTTTTCAGACCAAATTTGTACATCCCGGTAGGAATCATATGGAACGTTCATAGATGATGAACAAGCTAACCTTTCTATGGATTCAGTGAAAAATTCCTCGTTGAAGAGAGCCATGGTTAAAATACCCCCTTATGTGACTATGTGATGCAAGAAGATTCATGCAAAAAGAACAGAAAAACAAATACAAATTAGTATGTGTATAAACAATATAAACATTGAAATAAAAGCAGATAAAGGATGTGATACTTATTTATGTCTATCAAAGGTCACTCTCATAAAAGGGAAGGAATGGCTCTAACTTAGATTGGTCTACTCACAACATACTATATGCTGGTTTAAGGTTTCACATATTACAAGGTTCCCAAATCATTCCATACTGTCGTCCACACTAGACTAGTAAGGAACATATCTGAGTGGGAGTATTTCACTTGCCATTGCGGAGGTGATTACCTCACGAGAGCATAGCAACTTTACCCCCTCCTAAAGAGGACAGAATCCGGGTGTAGGGCTCATGCATGTGAATGTATTGATGTATGCAACAGTAAATGAGTATATGTTCTACTTTATTTATTCAACAACAATCTTGTACATAAAGAATGTAATGAATCAAATGATCAAAATGGATGAAATGAAGTTTTTTATTTATTTATTTATTTTGAGTTCTATGTAGAATTTATTTCTATTTCACCCTTTTTTTTAAAAAAAGAAGATTAAATTTAAATGCCAACCAAGACTATCAAATTAAAATTTAAGATACCATATGGTTATTCAATGGTTTGACCCTCTTAGCGTCCCCAGTGGAGTCGCCAAGCTATCGTAACGGCTTCGCGCTCGATGATTTTAAAAAACATTTAAAAAAAAAGGAGTCACCACCAATCTTTTTTGACTAGGTGTGATTGGTCACCTAAAATATTTATCTTTTTAACAAAATCTCAAAATTAATTAAGTTTTATTAAAAAGACAATTTTTGGTCTGCGAAAACAAAAATCGGGTTCGGGGGTATGGTTACGTGTGAGGAAGATTAGCACCATCACAACGCCCATTAAAAAAGGTACCATCCTAACTACATGGTATCTTTTAATTTTAATAAAATAGTCTTGGCTTAAGTTTAATTCGTTTATTATTTCTAAAAAAAATCGTACATTTGCTAAAAAAATCACTATTATATATGGTTTAAAAAATTTCATTATAAAAATCAACATGAACACCATTTATTGAAAAATTAAATCAAATATCCCAATACTCTGGTAACATTTGAAATAACTTTCCTCATCTAGAGATTTCATAAGAATCACTACTTGTGAGTTCTATAGAATCTCATCTTCGGTGGGGCTCACGCTATTTTATAATTGATCGTATGATGCATATGAAATTATGAAAAGAACTTTATATTTTGATATTTGTTAATGAAACTCTTGATATTGAGAAATTTGGCTAAATATCCCAATACTCTGGCAACATTTAGTTAATTCCTCTCACCTAGGGATCAGTCAAGAAATCACTACTTGTGAGTTTCATGACATCCCATCATCGGAAGAATTCCATTTATTTTAGAATTTTAATATTTATAAATATGATGCTAGCGTATGGTATATGATGCATATGGAATTATGAAAAGAACTTCTTTTTTTTTTATATTTATTAATGAAACTCTCATTATTGAAAAATTTAGCTAAATATCCCAATACTCTGGTAACATTTAGTAAACTCTTCTCACCTAGGGATCAGTTAAGAAATCACTACTTGTGAGTTTCATGACATCCCATCATTAAACGAATTCCATTTATTTTATTGTCAATATTTATGCACATGATGCAAGCAATATGGTATAGGATGCATATGGAATTATAAAAAGCACTTTATATTTTAATTTTTACTAATGAAACTCTCATTATTGAAAAATTTAACTAAATATCCCAATACTCTGGTAACATTTAGCTAATTCCTCTCACCTAGGGATCAGTAAAGAAATCACTACTTGTGAGTTTCATGACATCCCATCATCGGACGAATTCCATTTATTTTATTGTTATTTTTATTGATTTGTTATTTTTATATTTTTATTATTATACATATCTTTTAAAAATAAGCATGAAATTGAATATTGAGAAATAATATCGAATATCCCAATACTCTGGTAACATTTGGTATAATTCCTCTCACCTAAAGTTTTTCGAAGAATCGCTACTTACGAGTTCTACGAAGACTTATCATCGGGATTTCACACTTATTTTATTTTGTTATATTTTGTTTATTATATTATTCTATTTATTTGTTTATTTATTATTTTTGTCATGATAATACATTAAAAATGCCTAAACAAATATTTCTACAAATGAATAAATGAGTAAAACGAAAAAGGAAATATACCCTCCTAGGGTAGGCGAACTCCTTGAACGGGTGAGCGCGCAGATCTTACCTATATTCAGGCGGGCGAGCTCCTTAAGTGGGCGAACACGCGGACCTCGATCGCATCTAGTGGGAGCAACACCCGAATCCTGTTTCTCCTAGGGTGGGCGAGCTCGCGGATCTTGCTTCTCTTCTCACGGGCGGGCGAGCTGGAGGGTTTCGGTTGGGTCGAGTCCGCACTCAGATCCTGTTTCTCTTTCCACGGGCGGCAATCTCGCGGATTTCGATTAGGTCGAGTGGGAGCAACATGCGAATCTTGCTTCTCTTTCCAAGGGCGGGCGATCTCGCGGATTTCGGTTGGGTCAAGTCCACACGCGAGTCGCCTCCTTTATTCTTCTTTTTTTTCCTGAGCTATAAAAGGGAATCCTTTTTTTTCAAACTCATTTTCATCCGATTTCTCCAAAAAAAATTACTAAAACCTCCAAAATCCTCTCGGGCTCTCTCCGCCTTCCAAACAGCTGCCACCGCATCGGTCGCCATACTCTGCCGTACTCCGGTCGCGGTGGTCTATCCGTAACCTTAGGAACACTCCCTTGCCTTTCTCTTTTCAGATCTAACATCTGTTTAGCCCAAAAATCACTCCGACCTCCCAGATCTAGCTTTTTCGAAAGCCTTTTCCCCTTTTTTTGTTTTGTTTTCTTTTTTTTTTAGGTTGATGGTTTTGGATCTGCTTGTCGGTTCTTTGGTGTTTGCTGTTGTTTGGTTTGTTTTCCCTTTTTTGTAGGTACTGTGGAGGCCTTAGATGTTAGATCTAGGGTTTTGGGGGATCTCGGCTCTGGGGTTTTCAGATGTGGGTTAGGGGGTTGGTTTCGCTGGTGGTGATGATAATGATCTGGGTGATGGTTGGTGGCCGATGGTGATGGTTTAGGTCTCGGTGATGTTGAATGGTGGCTTCGGTGGCGAGTGGGGGATGGGATCTGGGATGGCTTTTGGTAGTTGGGAGTTGGCAGTGGTGGTGATGATGATAGCTTGGTGATGACGGTGATGATGGTGATCTGTGGTGACTGGACGGTGGTGAGTGGCTGTTTGGGCAATGGAGGGTTTGGGTTTTGTCCCTTTTTTTGTGTTCGGAAGTCTCCCAAGAAGCCCCTCTCTAAAGAAAATCTAGTCCTTTTAAACGAGTTTAGACTCAACCTTTGATCCGCAGGGTTAGATCCAATCCGGGTTCTTCTTATTATTTTCCAGATCTCCAAGGCAGTGTCAGGATGGGATGGTTTGCTTGGGAAGATGAATTTCGGGTGGCAGCCGAGACCTAAAGGGAAGAGTTAGAACCGCCGGCCGCTGGGGTAGTGGGTCTGGCCGGCAAATCTGGAGTATCCAAAGCATTTAATGTGATAATGGGACTGACGGATTGTCTCGGGAGGCTGGCGGCAAGTAGATGAAAGACAAAAACAAAATAATAATAATAATATATAAAAGTAATAAAATAAATAAAAATAAAAATAAAATAATAATAATAATAATAATAGTAATAATATAATAATAATAACAGATAATAATAATAAAAATAATATAAACAAAAACAAACCAAATAATAAAAATAAATACAAACATATATAATAAAAAATGGGACAAAATTAGGTGTCAACACCATGCATGTGAGATATTCAGAAGATTTCAAATGCCAAAAGAAAATATTTACCTTAAGAATTGCTTTTCTATAGAAATATCTTGATTTAAAATGATAAAAGACAATCTTTCATATTTCTTTCATGAAAATGAAATTGTCCACTTGCTACCATTTATGAGCTCGATGGTTTCCATCTCAATAAACATTTACCAAGGATTACCTTCCACATTAAGGGCTAAATATATGAAATGAATTTTAAGAAGCATGATTGATTGGAGCATAAGGATGGAATGCTTTAGGTTAATGGAAAAATTTGAAAAAAAGTCAAAAAGATTAGAACAAAAAAAATAAAGAAAAGAAACATGAAGGAAAAGTGAAAGAAGAGGAGAAAAGAAAGAAGAAAGAAACCTGAGAGATAAAATAGGGAAAAACAGGAAAAGAAGAATGGTGGAAGACAAAGAAAACATACGCTGAAGAATGGGAAAGAGATATGTCCTTGTGAGAAGATATGATCCTTGGTTTTGATTAATCCTTAAACACATATTTTGGGATTCTTTATCCTTTCTTTGATAACCCAAACCCAGTCTAAATTATGTGCTAAAAAGCTCATTTTGATCAAAATGTGGATAATTGTATTGAAAAGATTTTCTTTGGGAAATCATCATCATTATCAGGTTTTGAATGAAATTTGGATTCTCAAATGCATGGTAGAATGATTAGTGAAGAAAGAAAAGGAAAGAAAAAAAATGAAGCTCTTGGGTAAAAACTAAAAAAAAGCGATCTAGAGCAAGAATGGAACTCTTTTAAAATAGCGTAAGGCATTTTATGCATGATTGGCCAATGCAACAACAAGAAAAAAGAAATACTAGAGCAATGACTGTTTTAATCAAGACCTTTTGAGAAACCTAAAAATCACTCACTTGGAGACTTGTTCCAATATTTAAACCATTTGCTTCCTTAGCTGAAATTGTGAGCCTACTACGATTAGTCTTGACATTTAACAAAGTGCCATATAAAGAAATTAGTTGAATGCCAAAATGACTTAGTTTTCCTATACTATTAAAACATTTCAAACTAATTAGAGTGTAAAGAAACTTCTCTTCTTTAGTTTCTTAATCAACAGGGTACTTAGTTCAAAGGTTATGTCCTAATACCTCCCAACAGAATGGTACAACTTGATGTATGCATCACCACATCCTTAATACAGTTGAAGTTATTGTTCTTTCTTTTAGCTGTCTTGAAAAATTCTAGGAAGAAGCTACCTTAACTGCAGTATATACAATAAACTGAACAGTAACATAACTCCTCAATAATCTCTCCTTTGGAGTGTCTATTTACTAAGCCTCCTAATTACTCGTCTCTTAAAGTTTTTTAAGTCTTCCTACTTTGTACTTCTTCAACCACATGAACAGAATAAGTTAGAACCATGTGCTTGTCTTTGTTGTTTTCTAGGTTATGGGATTAATACAAAGGCTATCGTTGTTGGGATCCTATTTCTAGTAAATTATGTATTTCTTGGCATGTTACCATTTGGGAGAATACTATGTTTTCTTCTTTATCCAAATTCCTCATTTTCTATTTCATTTCAATTACTGATCCATCTCTTGAGTTATTTTCCAATTTTATTTCAGCTACATTTGATAAGCTCAACTGAGCTTCTACACCTACTATTATTCCCACCTAATCTAATTCAATTGTTGATACTCTGCCTATTTTCGTTTATGGTCATTCTACCAGGGTAAGAGAAACTCCTAATCATGTTGTGATTATCATTGTTAACTTGTATGAACCTTAGTCTGATCGTAAGGCTAGTACCAAACCTTATTGGCAACAAGCTATGATTTAAAAACAAGCTCATGAGAAAACTCACACTTGGGATCTAGTTGATCTTTCTTCTAGCAAGATTTCGAATAGATATAAATGGGTTCATAATTTTAAAACCTGCTCAGATGGATTTGTTGAACGATATAAAGCCCGTTTTGTGTTAAGGGTTATACTGATGAGTATAGGATTAATTATGAGAAAACATTTACTCTTGTGGCTTGGTAACTTTTTTGTGCAGTTTATTACCATTGCTACTGTTAAACATTGGAAACTTTTCAATGGATGTTAAAATTCCTTTCTTGATGGAGATATCCAAGAAGAAGTATACAGGTTACCTCCACCTAAATACTTTCATCCTTCTTACAAGGTTTGTAAATTGTAGTGAGTTTTGTATAGTTTGAAGAAAGCACCTAGAGCTTCGTTAGCCAAATTCAGTTCTATTATTGCTTAGCACAATTTTACTTCCCGCTCTCATGGTTTGGCATTATTTGTTTTGCATACTAATTATGGCATTCTTCTTCTTATCACTTGTGATGATCTATCTTGCACTATTAAATTACAACAAATTTTTTTCCCAAGAATTTGAAATGAAGGATCTAGGACCTCTTAACTATTTCTTAGGACTTAAAGTGTCTATTACATCTAAAATATATTATCTTTCCAAATCCAAATATGCATTTGATTTACTTTCTCGAGCTAGTCTTGTTGATAGTAAAATTGTCTATACTTCTTTGGAACCAAAAGTTAAGGTTACTCCAATAAAAGGCACTTTGCTAGTTGATCTTATGATGTATTGCCAACTTGTTTGCAGTATGGCTTTCTCACAACAACTAAGCTTGATATTACTTATGAAATTCATCTAGTTAGTCAATTTACAACTACTCCATGTTCAAGTCATCTTTCGACAATTCTTCAGATTCTTCGCTATGTCAAAGCCACATTGTCTCATAGACTTTATTTTCTTGTGTATACTTTCTTGATTTTATTTGGGTATTTTGATGTTGACTACGCAAGAGCTCTTAAAAGTTTTTATTCTAATATAGGTTAATGTTCTTTTTTAGGAAATTTGCTCATTTCATGTGAAGCAGAAAACAAACTATAGTTGTTGAATCTAACATTGAATCAAAATATCGTGCTTTTGTCGATGCTACTTCAAAATTACTTTGGTTTCAACACCTACTAGAAGATATTGCTATCCCACTGTCCTTCACCACTAGACTTCATTGTGATAATCACAATGGCATTCAAATTACTCACAATGAAGTCTTTCATGAACGCACCAAGTATATTGAAATTAATTGTCATTTTATATGTCATCATGTTTCTCAAGGTACTATTCTTTTAACTTCAATGTCTTCTTTAGAACAAACTATTGTTATATTTAAGAAGTCTTGGTTAACAAATTCAAAGTGACATCTAAAATACCACTTTGAGTTTAAGGGGAGAGTTAGGGGACTTCTACTGTAAATTTACAAAATTTGACCTCATTGTAAGGTCATTGAATAATAACCTTTAGATTAGAAACAATTAATTTAAACCATTGATTAAATTTTAAAGGTAAAGAAAGTTTTAATCAGGTAACCTATTCAATTAGTTTTTTAGATTATCAATGTACATTAAGTGTATTATCAATTTAACCTTCCTATTATTCCTTCTAATTAATTTGATTTATCTTTTCTTTTTACTATGATTTATGAGAAACAAACATTGCTTTGAGCTCAAAGGACAAAAATTGCAATAAAATGAAGATAAAAGAGAATAAAGCTTTAATGTGTTAATTGTTGCAATGGATTATGATATCTGATGAAAATAAAAATCATGAACAAAAGGATAAGGATACTCTTATGCATGACTTGAAATAATAAAATAGGTCTCTTTTTTTTTTCTTCTAATTATACTTAACAAAGTCTACAGTTTCATTAAAGCTAGGATTGTTCATGAAACTTTCAAGGCCCTGAGCCATACAACGATGTGGTTCAGAAATAAACAATTAATATGCTTATATTATTAGCTCTATTAACTAGTGGTTTTACCTTTCAAATAGTAGTTTCTTAAGCAGCTAAAGGAGAGATAATTCTCGAACATAATTTTTTCAGTGTAAAAGGGCAGTCGAATGCATGTGATAGGCATTTGCTTACCTTAGTTAGAACTTTCAAGAGAAACTTTAGTAGTAATGGGCAGTCAACTTGCCTATAAAGGGCAGTTGACTGCCTAAATAAAACATAAAATTAATATATCTAAGTAAAATAGATAAGAACCATCGTAAATTTGATAAAAATAAGCGTAAAAACATTATATTAGACATAAAATTTTGATAATTAATTATAATATTGATAAAAATCATCATAAAATTGATAGAAATAAGCATAAAAAAATACTAAAATAAGTATAAATTTATGATAATTAACAGTAAAATTGATAAGAATAAGCAAAAAATTATGATAACTAACCATAAAATTGATGAGAATAAGCATAAAAATATGATAACTAACTGTATATTTTGAGATTCATTGTAAAATTGATGAGAATAAGCATAAAAGCATAAAATTGATAAGAATAAGCATTGCATTATGATAATTAATCTTAAAATTATTGAAAATAGGCGTAAAAACACTAGAATAAGCATAAAACTATGATAACTAACCGCAAATTGTATGAGATTAATTGTAAAATTGATGAGAATTTGCATAAAAATACTAGAGGAAGATAAAACTATGATAACTAATCGTAAAATTTATGATTTTTATCGTAAAATTTATGATATTTATCATAAAATTTATGATATTCATAATAAAATTTGTGAGATTCATCATAAAATTGACGAGAGTAAGTGTGAGATTCACACTTCCTATTATTGTTATATACTGTTAATAAAGTTAGGAAGATAAGTTATCTTATAACTATTCATATGCCTCATGTTTCATAAGTGTAATGGAGATTTGGACCGTGGGCCCAACTAGGACTTATACTGTTTTGACGGAGGTGAAACCTAATAGTATTGATAATTGGAGTAAAATATTGAGATGGTAAGAATCTACATCTCGAAATTTCTTTGTTTGAGCATGTTTTGAGAAGTGTTCAATAATTTAGAAAAAGACGATTAAGTTTATGGGCTCGAAAATTTTTGGAAATAAGGTCAATCTAATTTGATTAAAAACCAACTGATAGTCATAGATAAATCCTCATATAAAGAAGTCTTATGCCATGTTAATTGGTAAACTGAATCACTCGAAAAAGCAAAAAACTAAGCGATTGGTCGGTTAGGGCTATTTTGGTAATTTCACCCTTTTGACTAGTCTAACCCTATCAAAGGCCTTTCAATGATTAGAATATGTTAAATAGATATGTTTTATGATTAAGCGAAATATTTTGGAAGTTAAATTGACTGTTTAAATGGAAATCGAAGTGTTAAGGGCAAAATGAGAAGTTTAGTAAAACTTAAAAGCATTTTAGTAATTTGCCACCTAATATATTATTTTAAAAAGAAATTTCTAGTCTTCTCTCCCATCTTGGCTGGCCATCATTATCCACCGTTGCTTTCTCCCACTAAAAGCTTAGTTAAGATAGAGAAAGCCATTAAAACCATATTAAAAACACTATGAAACTAGGCGTGTAAATAAACCAAACATGAACGAACGTTATTATGTTTAGGTTCGTTCATTTATTTTTTAATGCTATTTGTGTTCATGTTCATGTTCGTTCAACCTATTCACAAACATTAACGAACATGTTCACGAACACGTGTTTGTGAACATTAAATGAACATGTCCGTAAACACATGTTTGTGAACATTAAACGAACATGTTCGTAAGCACTAAACAAAAAAATTTATACAAACAAATTTTGTTTACCCTGATATATATGATGTCAAACTAAAAAGTCCTATATAAATATGTAATTTTAATAATTACATATTAAAATAATTTATAAGTAAATATGTAACTTAAAAATTTATTATTATTGAACATTAAATGAACACTAAATGTTCCTTAAACAAACAAGTTTTAAATGAACATTAAACAAGCTTATTTTTGAACATAAACGAACAAACCATACCTTTGCTCGTGATCATTTGTTAAGAACAATATATAAATATAAATGACTAGAAACCGAATATATTCACGAATAGTTCATCAAACGTTCTGTTTGTTTACACCATACTTGAAACCAAAAACTATCTTAGGCAAACTTGTTAAGCTCTCAGAGCTCTACAATATACTACCAAAATCAAGCCTTCAAGTGGCCATTTTGATAATGTTTGGGCTCCCTTCAATTTCGACCAAAGTGAAAAGGTGAGAGAAAGCTTGAATCTTCATGTTTTAATGACTTTAAGCTATGTGTTTAAGGTGTTTAAGCATGCATTTAAGCTTGAATTGAATTAAAACCATGAGAATCAATCCCTAGGGTTTTGGCCAAGCACCTATGCATGAATGTGATCTTGTTCAATGCATAAATGATGTAGAATCAAAGTAGAGAGTGAGTAGAACACGTATATGGCCTTAAATCGTTGAAAGAGAGTGTGTAGCCATGGGAGGCCATTTCGACCAAGTGAAAAGCATGGTGAAACCTTGCTCAATTCAATGCAAATTGGGTTTTAGGATACTATATAAATTAATACAAGATTACTGGTGAAGTCAAAACCGAAAAAGGAAGTGTTTTGACGATGGTTGTAATGTAAGCACCGGTAGGAGGTAGATCGAATTTACAGCTGCAGTAGGCAATGTAGTAGGCCTTAAAGAGTTAAATACTTTTTATAACTAAAGTGTAGTGAATTGATAGTAATTGTGTAGTGTTTTGTAGCTCGGCAGTGAGGAGTGTAATACTAGTGCTATTGAGCAATACGGTGCAATCTAAACGGTAAAGGATATATGTAAGAGGCATAGGCATACTGTGTTGTATTGATAATGATTGAATTGAGATCGTATGTGATTGATTACTATGAATTGATTGAGATTGGAAAACTGTGATCGTGGTTATTGAACTATGTTTCTAGTGCAGGAGAGTTAGGATTGATTGTACCTTTATGCTATCAAAATTTCGTAAATCTAAGCTTAAACCCTAGGATCACAAGGATAGATTGTATATGCAATTGAAATGAGGTTAAAGAGTGAATGAATTAGAAGTTGCATATAGGTTGCTAAGAGTGCCTAATTTGTAACTCAGTTTCTAGGGTTGATTTTAATGATTTTCCTCGTTTTCAAGATACCTACGAATGCTAATGTCATTCTTATACGTAAATAAAATATTTTGAACACTGGATTCTGAACTGAGAAAATTTGCTGCATATTTTTATTTCAATTGCCAATGTTACTGATTTTATTGAATTATGGATTGAATGAAGATTTGTTCTACTGAATTGATTTCTAAAGAGTGTTTTCACTATTTTATAAACTTTCTTGAGACTGTTGGCCCTATAGCAGCCTTTGGGTTTACATTGCTGATCTAAATGAGTGAGTGTACTGTTCTGTTACTGATTGACTTTAGTCACATCTTCAACACCCACAGTTGTCTCCTGAGTAGTGTTCACTATGGACCATTATTAACTATGGCCATATGTCTTACTATTATTCCCTTTTGGAATACTGAAACTACATGATTCTATTGGGTGTTGCCTGGTCTCCACTGAAATGTTATCGAATGGTTTCACCATACTGTTACTGAGTGATTTACTGAACTATTTACTAAACTAGTCACTATACCGTTTATCGATTGTTTTATTGAATAGTTTTATTAAATTGATTTTTATATTGTTTACCGAGTGACTATAATCTGTTTACTGAATTACTTAAGTAATAATTGATCGAAAATTGTACCACTAAATTGTCTATCGAGTAAACTATGGTAAACTCCCCATAGTCGGAGTTAGGAAACGGGACAAGTGATTACTTCAAAGTATCCTTCTGTACTTAGCCTAGTTACCTAACTGATTATAGTATCCTTTCTGACAAAGTGCCTAACTACTGTAATGATATTGATTTGAGTGTAGAAGCATGCTTAAGATACATGCATATAGTTATGCATAGTATCAGCTCTTTTATATATATTTCTTACTGGGCATAGGCTCACCTCCTTACTTTCCTTCCAGATTATCTGCAGTAGATTTATTTTGTTTCGAGAGGTAATCTGATTGGCATCCCTTATGCAGTTACCAGAGACCGTAGAGGTATACTATTTTAGTTTTACATGTTTAGACAATGTATGTACAATACTACAGTGTATATATTTGTGCAGGGAATGTAAACTTCACTATAGTATATTGAATGTACCTGTAGAGTGTTTATTAATGAAAGCTAGATGTAATTTAAGTCTTGATTGTTCATATATATATATATATATATATATATATATATATATATATATTAGAAGTGAATGTTTCAGATTCTAGGACTGAAATATCGATTGACCTTGAAGTTGAGTGTAGATATTGTAGACAACCCAACCAATTATAATAAATAAGGAGATTGTTAGCACTAAGTGTCATTAATTTGATCGTGATAGTAAGTATATAAATACTAGAAAAAAGCATAAGTCTTTAACCATAAAATTTATGAGATTCGTCGTAAATTTGATGAGAGTAAGTGTAAAAAATTAGAAAAAGCATAAGAATATGATAACTAAACGTAAAATTTATAAAATTCATCATAAAATGATGAGAATAAGTATAAAAACACTATAAAAAGCATAAATCTATAATAATTAATCGTAAAATTATTGCGATTCATCGTAAAATTGATGAGAATAAGTGTAAAAAATTATGAAAAGCATAAAACTACGATAATTAACCGTAAAATTAATGTGATTCACTTAAAATTAATGAGAATAAGCGTAAAAACACAAAAAAAAACATAAATATATGATAATTAACTATAAAATTTATAATAATAAGTGTAAAAGACATTAAAATTTAACAAAGAAGTCGAATGTGTGTCCATATATGACATTCGATTACCCTATTAATTTTTAAGGTCAAATGCTTTAGGTATCAGGGTAGTCAAGCCAGAAGCATTCTAGCTTAAAAATTAACTTGGGCAATTGAATGCCATACACAGGAATTCAATTACCCTAAGGTATTTGAGCTATAAATACCTTTTTTTTTTGAAGATAAACCTTAAATAATCTTTCTAAAAGCATTCTCTCTTCTTAATTTTTTCTCTCTAAATTGGCATGGATTGTCCTTATTATAATGCATAATCTAAGGTAAAAAACTATGAAGTTTAATATATATTAAGATAATATGCTTTCATATTTTGAAAGGGTAAAAATGTAATTTTGGTTGTTTTGTGAATGGATAAAAATATATTTTAAATATCTTATTGCCTTTTTAAATGATAAAAATGTGATTTACATTATACTTCATTAATAAAGTTTATTTGTTGATCTATTAAACCATTATTTACATATTTTGTTAATTTTTATTATTTATTCAATTTCTTATGAGATATTAAAAATCTTATAAAATCTCGCGACCTTACAGTAATGTCGAGATTTTACGACTTTATTGTAGACAAACTCAGAAGAGTTAACGTAATATTATATAATTGTGTAGTCAAACATAGTCTAATAAATTACGATTTTATAATTAGAATAATATCTTAAATTACATAATTATGGCTTGATTCTTTTCTTAATTAGTGAGAATTTTTGTATATAAATAAGACATTCTTGTATTGCTTTTTTTTTTTATTCAGGTTAACGAATAGAAGATTCTTCTAATCTAACGATTACTATGAGTGTATTTGGTTTGGGATTTGAAAAATTACATGAAAACATCATTAAAAAAATCAAATGTTTGGGAATGAAATTGAAAAGAATCCTGGAATTTTTTTGGCTTGAGGAAATAAAATTTAAAGAAGAAAATTGGGTTTGATTCATTTGGTAGAACGAAGAGTTCAGGATTGTGATGGAAATTTTACATTTGAATTATGCTGTACTTAGTTATTTGTTTTTGTTCAAATATGCTTTTCTTTTATTGCTGTTACCAAAGCTACAAGAATTATAAGTAATTTATATATATATATATATATATATATATATATATATATATATATATAGGATTATTATCCTATCTACTGTCAGTGAAGTTTTTTAACTCCACAAGCGGGGTTAAGATGATGACATGTGTCTTTTAAAAATATTAAGAAAATAAAAAAATAAATAAAATGGGACACATGTCATCATCCTAACCCCGCTTGTGGAGTTAAAAAAACTCCACTGACAGTGTATAGGATAATTATATATATATATATATATATATAACAATGAATTTTACTTCATTAAAATGAAGAACCATCTCATAGGAAAAAAAATGACATAAACATGTATTCGTATCTTTTACAAACAATTTGTGGATATACACGAATTAAATTAAAAAAAACTAAATAAAATTGGCCAAGGCAATGGACTTCTGTTTTCATTTTTCCAGTAATTAAGAACACATATTTGAATTAAAGATTGTTTTTTTTTTTTTGATAGAGTTTCATCTTTTTGCTCGTCCTAGTCGTCTAGGGTTATGTTTGGGTGGACAAAGTCGTGTAACCAAGAGGGTTCCTCGCTGTGTTGCATCCTCTCAATCAGTCCCTCAAATAAGAGAATGGGTTGAAGTGCATTGCACTGGAAGCACTCTCCACTGTTACAGTTCAACAAAACATAATCTATATAAGCTTTAGAAAAAAAAAGAAAAAAGAAAAATCGAAATCTTGCTTTACTAGGGGTTACTCAATCGAACCCAGTACAACTCCATGCAATGTACCTTTTTTTAAGAGGAGAAAAGGGATTAGAATCAACAAATAATTGAAAGAAGTGGAAGTGCATTTTTTTTCTTAAGCATTTAGACGTTCGAATTCTAGAGTCGTCACCGTTGGAGAGCTTTAATATTTATCATTATTGACTCGAACAGAATTAATCTCATATTGTAAAATAGATGCGAATACTTGTTGTTACACAAAAATAAAGAGATTAGACACAATCTTCGGTGGGTTATGGGACAGCATGGCTAATCTATTCTAGATAACAATGACCCTAGACACCATTAAACAATCTCTTTCCATTCTTTGGTTGGGAGACAATTGGTTTATGCTGCCAGAGAAGCCTTCACTTATGAGCTTAGTGGGAAGCCCTTATGAGCAAGTTTTAAAGCATTTTTTTTTTCATTTGGGATTTTTGTTTGATGCTTTGGTTTTATGCCCCTTTACGGTGTCCCAACATAGAATGTTCCTCCGCCGTCAGCTCAATAAAAAAATATGTCCCTAAACCATATTCTAAAATTTTGCCATCTAAAATCAATTTGGCTTATGCCCCAACAATCATGAAGCAGAGAAACAGGTCAAACGTTAACAGACAGCCCCCTCTTTTTCATGGTGAATCTGAAATGCATTTGCCAAGACTAGTCAAAGTAGCAAAGCGTTTTTCAAAATTTAAGAAACTTAAATTAACCATGTTTTGACTGCTTTAAATATTTAGATATATAGAAAGTTTTGAGTCAAGTAGTCACTAGAAGGATTGTTGAATGTTACCGACAAGTGATTAAAAGAAATGAAAATGAATTTTTTTAGATATTTAGATATGATTTGAATTTTAGATTCATTACTATTAAAATAATTTTATTTTATTATTTTTCATTCGAATATAATTAATTTTAAACTGTAAAACGAAAAAAATATATATATATAAAAATTACATAAAAATAAAAGAATTGTTGGAAGGCCTGAGAAGCAAGTTTGGACAACGGACGAGTTTAAACAATAAAAAAAATTTTGGGGCTCTCCCTCTACTAGATCTAGCAATCGTGTCAATAATTTGTTTTTATATGTAAAACCGTGTTCGTGTCGTGTAAAATACAAAAATTTCGTGTCAAAATTCGTATCGACATAGAAAACTCAAAATGTTATTTTAGCTTTTACCATATTCATATATTAATTTTACTTAATTTTAATTCCGTGTCATCTCGTGTCATTTATTCGTATCGCGTTCGTGTCGTATATTCGTATCGTGTCTGAAATTACTAGATCTACCCTCTACCATAGAATTACAAGCATGCTTTTCCTAGAGGCTCCTACTCTCGCAAGTGGCCGAAAAAGGAAGTCTGACAATAGCTTCTATTAACTAGGGCAGTGATAAAGAAGAAAGAACAGTAACACCCTAAAGCCCTGAGCAGTTGCCTTTGTTTCCAAGGGCATTGGCCTAGATTGAATGAAAACAGTCAGATTGGTTAACAACATTCCTTACACTTCTTGCCATTTCCTTTCTGTAATTAATCAATCTGCAGAGCCAATCTTGCACTTGCACATTGCTCCACATTGTCAAAAGTTGTTTCTAAAAAATTTAAAAGCAGTGTATTTCCAGGGAATCTTGAAAAACCTAGAATTCTTGCAGATTTCTGAGCTTATAAGCTATATTTTGCCTATTAGAAGGAGCATCCCTTTGTCGAAAAACAAATTTTTTCCAAGTTTTCATACCCAAGAAAAGAATAAAATAAAAAAAAAATCAAAGAGAGCGAGAAAGATACAGAAACAAATTGCAGTAGTACTACTGCTACAAAACATTTCCCTTTATCTTTTTCCTTCTTTAACTGCTTTTTTACTTTGATGGATGGAAGACCAAGAACAGGGCAGGAGTTTGGTTTAGAGAAAAGAAAGCGGGTGGGGGTTTAAAGACAGCTGCCAGTGGGGGGCGTCAGGCATGGTGGATCTCTTGGCCTTTCCCTTAACCTGACCTTGTCGTTTTAAGACACAATGCATTGAACAAAACGACATTGCCCCATCATGTTGGAATTTCCTTGAGATTTGACGAACTAAAGACTCTCCAAAGGACCAAAGAACCCCTTAAAAGAAAAAAAAAATAAAAATTACAATATACGAAAAAAAAAGGACAGAGTGGAGTGAGAGAGTTCCTCTCTCTACTGCACTTTATTAGATTATTCTGTTCAAATTCGATACTTTGCTGTTTTACAGAGAACGAGGCTCCCTTTGTTTAACAAAGAAAGGGAGGGGGCTGCTTGTTTGTTCTTATGACCTTTCTCTCTCTAGACTTTCTTTCTTTATTTCTTTATGTCTGCCGCATTGTCTTGTTCTACTTCAAGAATCTCCCCTCTTCTCAGCTCACTTCCACGCATTAAAGTGCTGTCTCTATTTCTCTCTCTCTCTCTCTCTCTCTGTAGTCGTTGGACTTTCATATTTTTTGTGTTTTGGCTTCTTTCTTTGCTTTCATATACAAGTAGCATTGGAAAGAAGAAATTAAGACAGCCTCATTTCATTTCTTCTTTACTTCTCCTTGGTTTAACATTAACCTTACTTTGAGCAAGCAAGATAAAAACATTTGTTTGCTTTAACTATCTGGGACCTGAGCTTGTTTTGTTGTAGTAAAAATCCAAAATTTGGGAGAAAGGCGGAAGGAGTGTGCTGCCTACGGGGTTCTAGGAGCGCTTTTCTTTGGGTGATTACAAGCAAAGCTGGGAGTTTGGGAATAATAAAGAGTAAATTAGGAGCTGTATGAAGTAGAAGTCCTAACAATGAGAGATGGGAAATCCAAGAAAAGCAAGGTTTTTTTTTTTCTTTTTGTTCTTCCCCTTTCTCTGTTTTTCTGGTTTTCTGTACTCAAATTTATGGAAAATTTTTCTGGGGCTTGTTAACTCATTAGTTTTCCTCTGTTGGGTGTTCACTGTTTTGGTGTAGCTCTCATGGCCCAAAAAAATGGTCAGAAAATGGTTCAATATCAAGAGCAAAACTGAGGACTTTCAAGCAGATGATCATGTCTATGGAGGTGCGACTTGAGCTTTTTTTCTCTGGGATTTCACAATGTTTGCTTACTGTTCATTGAATATGGAAATATTTAGGATCTCAAGCTTTCATGCTAGCCAAGAACACTGCTTGGTCGTTGTGAAAAAATGAAGGAAAGAAAATATTTTTCCCTTATCCAATTAGAACATGCCAACTTAGGATGGATTTCTTGGTTAATTAAAGGCATCTTTTCCTCGATTCTATTTATCAGTACGCAAGATTCTGATATCCTCTCTTTTCATGCAATTTCTTGTCAGCCACACAAGGCATCGTTGAATATTCTTCTGCAGCTTCAATTTTTCTGATTTTTTTTCTACATTTCTTCTGTATTTCATTCCTTGTAAACATGACTTAGATTGATGTATTAACGTAGGTTTTTATTTATTTATTTATTCTTCAGGAGGCGAAGTGGAATATAGGACAAGCTTCTCAGAAAGGGAGCCATGCACTATCAAAAAGAGTAAAACAGGTTCCCAAGGGGGATTTTATTTTGGTTGTTCTAAAAAGAAATTTTGCTTAGGACTTTATTATAATTAATTTTCTGAATATTACTTTGATGTGCAGAAAAATTTATTAAGAATATAGAGCAAAGCCGGCGAGGGAGAATGAATCTTGATCACCCTCGAATCATAGATGTCCAAAACTACAGGTATCTTTTCTTTAAATTTGTATAGTATTATTTTATCACATTTATTCCTTTATGATGCATCGGTACCAACTGCTCTTTTCTTTGGCAATGGACCAGCATTTTTGTAGCTACATGGAATGTGGCTGGAAGATCCCCACCTAGTAATTTGAATATAGATGATTGGCTTCATGCCTCACCTCCTGCAGATATATATGTACTTGGGTATGCTTTGACATTTTTGATCTTCATGCCTTGCTTTTGAACTCTGGTGTAGATCCATTGCTTATAGAATAGTTTATCTCCCATTTGGTTTGTTGCAGGTTTCAAGAGATAGTTCCTTTGAATGCAGGGAACATTTTGGGGGCAGAAGATAATGGTCCTGCGAAACAATGGTTGTCTCTGATTAGAAAGACTCTAGATAATCTTCCTGGAACTAGTGGAGGAGGGGGTTGCTATACACCATCTCCTGTTCCTCAGCCCATTGTTGAGATAGATGCTGATTTTGAGGGGTCATCTAGGCAGAAGAATTCATCTTTCTTTCATCGCCGATCATTTCAGACAACCAGCAGCTGGAGAATGGACAATGACCCCTCAATATCGCAGCCACGACTTGACAGGAGATTCAGTGTTTGTGATCGAGTGATATTTGGTCATAGACCAAGTGACTATGACTCCAGTTATAGATGGGGTAATCGGCCTAGCGATTACTCCCGGCCTAGTGATTATTCCAGGCCTAGTGATTACTCCAGATGGGGTTCTTCGGATGATGACAATGGGATTGCAGATTCACCGAGTACTGTATTGTACTCTCCAATGTCCTATGGTGGATCTGCATCCAATGAACAGGGATATAGGATGCCTGGGCATTCAAGGTACTGCTTAGTGGCTAGTAAGCAAATGGTTGGCATATTTCTCACAATTTGGGTGAGAAGTGAGTTGAGAGATCATGTTAAAAACATGAAAGTATCTTGTGTTGGCAGAGGATTGATGGGTTATCTTGGAAATAAGGTATTACTTGACCATAAAATGCTTGTGTTTCACTTTATTTTTTGTATAATATACTTGCTTTCCCCCCAAATATCAGAGCAACTTATATATGTAACCTATCTGGTTTGGTTTTGCAGGGTTCTATATCTGTTAGTATGTTGGTGCATCAAACAAGCTTTTGCTTCATCTGTACGCATTTAACTTCGGGTCAAAAGGAGGGTGATGAGCTAAGAAGGAACTCTGATGTCATGGAGATTCTCAAGAAGACAAGGTTTCCACGAGTTAATAATGCAGCTGATGAGAAGTCCCCTGAAACAATCCTTGAGCATGAGTAAGGCCTTTGCTAGTCTACCGTAAATTAGATTCTTTTTTTCTTTAATATTACTTGGGTTAATTAGAAATGCATAAGTAAAGAAATTGAAGTTTGAAAATATATTGCAAATAGCTCTGAAACTACAGAAAGAAATAAACTCATTATCATTTGATGATAAATTGAATTGGTTTGTTGTACTATTAATTATGTTTGACTTAATATGTTTCAATTGTGCTTCAACTTCTAAAACTCCATCTCTCTGCCTGACTGAGATTTACTGTTGCTGTTTCAATTCCAAATCAACACAATTACCTGTAAACTTGATGTGAAAATAGATCCATCTTTTATATGCAAACACTGTCAATGTTTTATCGTTCTGGATTATTGTGTGGTTTCTCTGATTTTTGTTTTCGTATACTGACTATTTATATATATTAATCCAGTCGAATAATTTGGCTTGGGGATTTGAATTATCGTATTGCCCTGTCTTACCGGTCTGCCAAGGCACTCGTTGAGATGCAGAACTGGAGGGCATTGCTAGAAAATGACCAGGTATGTTTAATGTCGTGTTACAAAATCCACAAGTTTTTTCGGAAATGCTTTTTTTGGCCAAATTTCTTCACAGGTTTGAAATGCATATCATAAATATTACAGTCAAATTTAATAACAAACCTTTTGTTGATGATACTCTTGGCAGCTAAGGATACAGCAGAAAAGAGGGCGTGTTTTTGTGGGATGGAATGAAGGAAAGATTTACTTCCCACCAACATACAAGTATTCAACTAATTCAGACAGATATGCAGGGGATGATATGCACCCAAAAGAGAAACGCCGAACTCCTGCTTGGTAAGGAAATGCCTCCTGCCATATAAGGCAAAATATAGTACTTAAAATCATAGCTTTGAAGCGGAACAAAAAGATAGAGTGATAAAGTAAACTGGCTTATTAAAGTACTTACTCCCCTCCACATCTTCTGAATATCTTTTTTCCTAAAAATATATAACCGTTTAAGGTGCTCACTTAATTTAACTTTTCTGTACAAAGGTGTGACCGAATATTGTGGAAAGGAGAAAACCTCCATCAATCATCTTATGTCCGTGGGGAATCTAGGTTCTCAGATCACAGACCAGTTTATGGTATATTTTGGGCTGAGGTTGAGTCAAGCCATGGCCGATTGAAGAAAAGCATGAGTTACTCTAGTACAAGGATTGACGTAGAGGAGCTTTTGCCATATGCGCATGGATACACAGAGCTTAATTTTTTCTGAAGGATGAGCCCGCATTCAAAGTATGCTCTCTCTATCTCATTGTGGCTGTGTAAATGTACATTTTTTTAGGTGGATCAGTCTCACATGCTTTTATTGTTCATTCACTTAGGCTTTAGTTGTCTTGTTTCCATAATATCAAACTATTCTGTGAAGGAATGGTATGAATGCCTATTCTTACCGCAAATATCTTGTTTTTTTCCCATTACTAGGTGATTCCTATGGTTTACAACCAGAAGCGTAAATATTTCTGGAGAAAAATCAATGTGCTTCTGCATGTCAGCATTAATTTGCATTCCGAACCAATCGGGTAAATGGCTGTTGAACTTATTTGTTTACTTTTCTTTCTCAGTCTTGTGTGTCAAGTTTGTCTAAAATTAACAAATGTCTAGCACACAAGGCAAATTTGTGCTTGTGCTCATTCGGCTTAACCCTTGACTACCATAGCTTTTAAACATGGTAGAGAGATACCCTCAATGTGTCTTCCAAGAAACCGAATCTGGCCTCTAGCTTTTGCTTACTTGGCTAATGGATTATGTGAATCTATATGAAAACCACGCTCTGAAAAAGAAAATGTACTTGGCATATAATGAAAGTGCTTGATATTTTTGTTCTCTTTCGCCATTGAAATTTTTCTCGAGAAGAGCCATTCCCTTGTTCCTAATAGTTAAGTAAAATTTTGGTTCCCATACGCAGGTAGGAGTCACTTTGAGGACATTCATTCTTAAGGGTGATGGAGACATTCCATTTCATTCTAACCAAGAAAAGGTCGGTCCTCATCTTTTCCCTTTCTTTTCCTTACTATTTATTTCTTTCTTCTGCTAATCTTATTCCGATGTTTTCTTGATCAGGTGTAAATTTTATAATTGATTGGTCAACTAACTCTACGCATGGCCAGTTTCAACTGGACGGTCATAATGCAATGGTAGCTTTACAACATGCCAGTCTCAGTGCAATACATAATTACGTTGACTGATAAATAAACACCACTTCTACAGCATCTCAAAATTCCGTACGCATATTGATAATTGTTCACAATGATTAGGTACCTGACTTTTTCATTACTGGTGACAACTTCTTGTACTTAAAAAGTAAAAATTAGCTTGCTCATGTGAATGATGAATAATGATAGAGCTTTTTGGGGTTTTGCAGGATGAACTCTTACTTGCTATCAACAACTGCCAAAGTGGGTTATTGAAGATTGTTTCATTCATGATGATTCTTTTGTTAGTTTAGGGATTTTTTGATTAGATGAAGACGATGATGTATTTGTATGGTCAATATAATCATTAGGTCACTTACTTTTCGTTTTAAATGCAAAAAGAAGTTGGTTTGATGTATACTCATAATTACTCAAGTGATAGAAAAAAATATGTGATAACAGAAATCAGAATGCTTCCTTCTCCCCACTGCTTTTGCTAATGAATTTACTGGAAAAGTGGTTTCCTTGATAATCTAATATCTGCACTGCCATTTGTTACTTTTTCTTTTTCTTTTTAATTGTGGTGTGAATAACAAACCAGAAAAGCAGCAGACAGTTTTGCATGCTCGGCAGGCTTATGGAAGCCATGATTAAGAGAGTTCTATTTCGAAATAAGTGTTTATTTATGTTCACCTTTGTCCTCTACTGCGTGCAGCAGATTATTAGTTTGTTCTTACCTGTATGGAATGTAGAGAAAGTAAAGCAAAAACAAGTGTGGGAATTGGGAATATTATTTTAAAGAAAAAGCGGGAATATGGCTTTTATATTAAAATTGATACTAATACAAAAACATGGACTTATCGTCTTGGCCTGCATGCAGATTGCGGCATTAACATCAGCATGCCTTTACAACTGCCTCTGTCAGCAAATGGAAAGAGTTGGTATGCAATGCAAGGCATGTTAGATGGCTTTAAGAATTTTATACTTCACTTTCAAGAAGAGATTTTAAGAATTTTAAATCCCTCGAGCATATGATAAGAGGTAAAAAGAAAAAGCAAGAGGCAAATGGTTGCAAAAGAAACCATGAGCTATGACTTAGTTGGCAACGCAGGTTGAGTTTGTGGGAAGAGTTCTCAAGTTCGACCCTTAGTAAACACACCTTTGGAGAATGATTAAGAACCTTAATTGTGACGAAACCTGAACAGAATTAGTTTCAAATTGTTAAAATGATGAAAACACATGTAATTTTTTTAAAAAAATCGTTTGTAAAAGAATGTGCTTCTATTCCGGATATGGTCAAAGAAGGGGGCCAAAAAGAAACCAAGAAAGCGAAAGGAAGATAAATTCAGTTCAAAGCAAGCAAAGACAAAGAGAGAACCTTGTTGCCTTCTGTTGGGATGTTCATTGGTCTGATTCAAGCAACTCACCATCATTTCACTAGATTCTGATCTCTGTCCGTTCAATAGAAGAGACATTAATACTATGGCTTTTTGTAAAGCTCGCTAAGCAATTGGATCTTGCAGTACAATTCCGCTGCCTACGCCCATGTCTTTCGAACAAAGATGGTAAGGCTGCCCCGACGCCAATCCATTCACTCGAATTCAAATTCTACATTTATAATTTGATAAATGTATAAATAATCCGAATTTGTTTGATCTGATTTTAAATTGACCTAAATTTGAATGGACTCAATTTTGATTTAATTAAACTTGAAACAGTTTAAATCCAAATTTACTCCAATCTGAAATAACTAGAAATACTTAATCGAAATAATCTAAAACTAAATTGAGCAAAATTTTTTCATTTTATTTTTGAATAGGAAGAAAATATAAAAAATCAATTAATTAATTTTATATCTCAAAGTTTATAAATTTATTATTATACTAATAAGTAATAAATATTGAATAAAAAATTAAGTAATAAATATAAAAATGATTGTTAATTTTAAAGAAATTATAATTTATAGGTAGATTAATAATATTATATATATATTTTAATTATTAAATATAATTATCTTATAATATATAAATATTATTAATAGTTGTATTGAATAAATAATTTTTGAAACTTCTTTTTATGAAAAAAATTTAAAAAGACTCTACAATATAACTTGTATTTTAACAATTATGCTTATATTGTTAAAGATAAAATTAATACTCAAAATCGAATGTTATAACTTAAAAGTTAAAGGTAAAACCTAAAACCAAACCAATCAAGTCAATGTCATGCCATGCTAATAATTACAATGTGTCATATACTAATATTCATTTTTTATTATACTATTTGTTATTCAAATGATCAGTAATTAAAATGATTATTATCTAAAATACTATAAGTAAAATTTTTAGACTCTATAAGTAATAGATGGTGACATATACCGCACTTCATTTTTATTTTTTTAATATTTTTTAAAGAGGCGTTATTATCTAACTGTTTTATAGAGTTTAAAAATTTTACTGACATATATTAAATAATAATTCATAATAATTACCAAAATTAGATTAATATTATGTTCAAATAATTTTGATATTTAAGAATTTTTTAAATATTAAAATTAGACCATTAGGCCAATTAAGTAATCAATGCCAATACTACGTACTTTTTTGATATTATCTTACTCTTTTTTTTTGTCATGGATATCATCTTACTCTTTAGTAGTGATTTTTGTGAGTTTTCTTCAAATTATCTAATTATTTAACAAATTTTACTTAATTACTAATGAGTAATATGAACGACTACGATTATATGAATATTGATATGAATAAAAGTAATAATTGAATAATTAATGCATAAAATATTGAAAATAAACATTAAGTATTAGTCTATAAAAATAATTAATTATTTTTATCATAAGTAAAGCTAATTTTATATCTAATGTAACAATTTTATATTATTAGAAAATGACTTATAATTAATTTAATTTTGACATTTTTAATTTTTATATAACTTAATTATATTTATTTGATTTTAGAAGTTAACAAATTGTACATGAATAATTTGGGTGTTAAACATGAAATGACCAAACTCAAATAACCTGAAATCAAAATAGTTTGAATTTAAATTAATTTGAACTAGAATTTGTCATGCCTCCAAATGACTCGAATATGAAATTGACCTAAATTTTCCTAAACTTAAAATTACTAGATCTAGATGATTTAATTTAAACCCAACCTGATCTGTCTATTTCTTATATCTATCAACATGTGTATATACGTATGTATGTGTTTATGTATGTATGTGTGTATGTATATATGTACAAGGAAGGATCAAGTTATATCAAATAAAATAATTTATTTTACATGATTTTTATAACTTATGTAGGATTAATAGTTTTATAAACTAACCTACTCGTACTAGTCATATATGTAAAGTTTCAGTCAATCTATATATCTTTATCATTTTGGTGTAGGATAACACCTTTTTCAATATTAATTAATGGTCGAAATTTTATTATTATCGAACAAATGGTTAGATATTTTCAATTAACTTAAAATTTGACGTGCATATTTAACCTAAGTAGCACATAAAAATCAACTGCCGAATTAAAAAATGCCTAACTATTTATTCAATAATAATAAAATTTTAACTGTTAAAATATATTGAAAAAAATGTTATATTTGATTGAATACTCGAAATTTTATATGTACGATGGATACAAATAAATTGTTAAATCCAACGAAAATGTAAAAAATTTATTTTACACTAATCTAATTTTATCCCTATAAATATATTTGTGTGGAAAAGGACTCTCAAATTTTTCTTTTACTTCGGTCGCCGTGGTATGACTTTTGGTTTCAGTTAGCCAAAATTTTACTTTATTCCAGACAGGGCACTAAATTTGCTGCCACCATTATATGTTGTCTCCCCAATAATCCTATCTAAATCTCAGGCAAAAAGAGGGGGGAAAAATGGAAGTGTACTTGAAAGATTTAAAGGAGGGATAGATCTCTCCTTACAAGAAAGACGAAAACTGAAGCTTCACAAAAGATACTTAATCATTCAAAGTCTAAATACACATATCAAAGTGTCCACATATTGACTAAAATATGAAACAGGTAGTTCTTTTTGTAATGCTATTACTAAAATGTAAAAACGAGAAAAGAAAAGTGGAACCTCATCATCCTTCCCTTTCTTTCTTTTTTTATTCAGAGGCTTCCTGCGACAGATTTGCATTTGGTAAAGAATTAGTGGAGAGTGCCAAATAAATTCAAGTTTCTAGTTCTTAAGATGATATCTTGAAGCTGGTCCCTTTTTTTTTGATCAGATGAAACTGGTCCCTTTGTTATTTAGGGACTGGTCCCCAGTTTCAGGCAGGAATCACTCCAAAGAAACAATCCCTGGAAGAGTGATTGGGACAGCTCCATAACATACACTCCAATGGATAAAAGCTTGCTCTTCTTCTTTTCTTTCCTTGGGTTTGCTGTAATTCTTTACACAGCACAATTTTGTTGGATCTTGAATTTGTGTCTAATCTGCTTCTGTAAATTACAGTCCTCGATTATGTATGGCTGCCTGCTTAATGAACCCTTGCCGCCTTCATGTCTCGAAGAAAAACCAAGCCTTAGTTATTCTTTTCTGTACCAGTAGTCAATTAGTTTATGATTAAAAGGTGGTAACAACCTGCAATTCTGTAATTACTTCTTTGACTCTATCAAACAGTGCCAACTGTTCCCGTGAACCAATCGAGATGAAAAATCAGCATTTCTTTGATTAAACGGAGAGGAAAACTTTTGGAGGGTGCTCTGCAAATCATCATGGATATAACAGTCAAGCCCATGGTAAAGGATCAGAAGCCTGCAAGTGATGTACTGAAAAAGTAGGTTGACTGGCTCCTCCTTTATTCTTTGAGGTGAATAATATGCTTGAAAGCAACATGACTCTGTGTGTGTGTTTATAACTACGTTGGCAACTCATGATTTTGACACACTTTTCCTTGTGAAAAGATATCTCTTGAGCTTTCATCTTTTGCTGTATGCAAGCAAAAGATTACAGTTTCTCGGTTTCAAATTAGTGTAAAATATAGCTACTAATCTGGTTTTCCTGTTCTGTTTTGCTTTTAACCCAAGGTTTAGAAGTTAATTTATATTCGGCCATGGCTCAGACCAAATTTATAGTTGGAAACTCTTGTTATAATCTGAAGTACCCTTTTGTTAGTGGTGA
The DNA here is from genome assembly GCA_031772115.1 of Heritiera littoralis. NCBI lineage: Eukaryota > Viridiplantae > Streptophyta > Magnoliopsida > Malvales > Malvaceae > Heritiera > Heritiera littoralis. The sequence continues at coordinate 940,452 of JAPDPK010000083.1, read as the reverse complement.
GTGAAAGCAACATTGGCTGCCACAAGCATGTTCATTTTTGTCTCTGCGTTGCAGACCATACCAATGAATAGGCCCTATTGCTCTGCTACTCGGAAGGTACTGCTATTCAGCTAGCAGACAAGACTGCTTAATCCTGTCTAAGGTCCCTTCCTTTCCTGCCATTTATCTGAATACAAGTTTTTCTTTTTCTTTTTGTTTAATCTGGTTCTGAACCAGCATGAACTCAGCAAGCATCTGTTTTGAGCATGCATGCCTTAATGAGATCAGAAGCAGTGTATCTAACTTTATATATGTACAAACATCAGAAACTTTGAAAAAAAAAGTACCATTAAAGTTTAATTAGAATAAGAATGGAAATTATAAATGCTAAAATAAGGAGGAAAAAAAAAAAAAAATTCTTTAAACAAAGGAACTGAACAAAATCAGTTTACATAGCAGCTATAAAAGAATTAGTTAACATTGCTATACATGTTCATCTACTATAGGTCAAGGTTAATGCCAAAAATCCAACAGCTGTGCAAGCCAATGAATTCAATCAGCTAACAAAAAACTTAGCAGCAGAAGCATTTGATCTGCCTCGAGGGTGAAATTTCTGCCTCAGAATCTCTTTGAGGGTGCCGTATTTATTGGTACTCTGAAAACGGCTTCCTTGCCAACCCCGTCCAAAGCAATCCTATCATCCCGGCAGTCAGGAGAGCAGAATGCACCTAGATAACTGCATCACAGAACTTTTCATTGCAATCAGCATTGAGCAGTATAAAATTATAACACAATTTGGAGATTTATGTTCCTAAAACTAGCAAAGAAAAATGTAACATAAACTAATGGAGCATTCCGGTCAACAATACGTGACAAAACAAAGAAAATGAGGTTCATCACTTAATCTGTACACATAATCTAGCTACCTAGTTAATTCCTGGTAATAACTCTAGTCATTTCTGGTTAAGTAATTTCTAGCATACCATTTTCTCAGTGATTACAGACTAACAATAAGAGTTAGGATATAGAAGAACTGAGGTTGTTTTTGTACAAATTAAGATGAGAAGAGGCATTCAAACAATCTTAGAAAATATGAAGAACAAGAAAGCAACATAGAGTTGTTTTGGATTACGGGAAAAAAGATTCAGAGTACTACTCTCAAAAGCCAATCCTTAATATATAGCATGAAACATGAATGTTAGCAAAATCATATCCCAAAACAAGTATTATTATATTTCTAATTAAAGGAATTCTCTATTTTTTAATCGTTCATTTAACTGATTTGGAGAAATTTAATTAAACCTGAAACATCTTTTTGCGCTAGGCAAGCTAAATTATCAATTAGGTTATGTCTCACCCATGATTTTATATGCAGCCAAAAGACAAAACAAAAACAAAATAAGGAAAGTAAAGAAATACACAATACAACAACAAAAGCAAGTGAAACACGACGACATACCCATACATGCAGATATCCTTATCCAGTTTGAGCGTCTTCTTGCACAAGGAGCAAGCTTGAAGAAAAACCCCGAATCCTTCATCCCTTTTGGTCATGTTTTCTCTCTGGGGTGACCCCAATATAAATATACACTTCTGTGGCTGCTGCTCCTTTCTTGGAACCGCCATTGTTGCCTGCTGCTTTGGCCTCGACTCCTTATTAACTGTCTTTGGAGCTGTTCTTGCAGTTGGATGGTCATGGACCATAGCTGGGCGCTTGAAGATCGGAGTTGGAGATTCTATAGGCATGATCTGATTAAACAGACCCATTTCGCCTTTCTGGATGAATCGATATGCTCAAAATGCTTAAGACTAGTTTCAGGGTTGCCAATGCTAGGGCTCCTTCGGCGTTTTGAAACGGGGTTACTATGGTTTTCACTAGATAGATTTTTTACGAGAATGAAAAGAAAAATGATAGATTATTATTATAATAAAATTATTATTACTGTTGTTGTTGTTGTTTTTAGGGGTTTATATTTGATGTATTGATTCTATATACTCTTAATAAATCACAAAATGTCATCTTTTTTATATGTAAAGTTAAAAAATATATAAATCCTTAAAAATAAATATTAATTAAGTTTTTTAATTTATTCTTAAGGGCTTACACAATTTTTAACTTTACTCATTAACGAGATTACATTTTGTTGGTGACTGATAATATATAATATTTATACATCGTGAGTACATCAAATGTAAACTTATATATCTTGTAGAATGAGAATTTTGGTACCTTTGTTGCCACAAATAAGATAAAATTATTTTTCATGAATGCACATATGAACTGCATGGGCGCCTTAAAAATTTAAGTCTAGTAATGCTTCTTAACAATTAATTCTATGTACATTCTCATGATAAAATAGGTGTAAAAGTATGTGAATGGCATGTTATGAAATGCAAAATCAAACAAACTCAGTTTTTATTTTTTGAAAAAGAAAAAACTCACTTTTTTTTTGGATTTTTTTTGCTTTTTAAAAATAATGTGTTAAAAGAGGAGAAAAATCGTTCCTTCATGTGTCCTATCTTGGGTTTGTGTCTACACTTTAATATAGCATGTTTCCACCCTAAGGTAAGTCTTATATTTCATTTTTTGCAAGGTTTGGATAATTCAATATTCTAAAAGTCTCCAAATTGCTTCTCTCTATTGTTCACACTAGACTAGTAAAGCACCTAATTTTCACTCATTACATGCTACAAACGAAAAAGTTCAATTTGAGTCATTGCGAGAATTACCTCAGAAGGGCATAGGTACTTTATTCTCTCTAAGAATAATGGAGCTCGGGTTGAGGGCCTATGCATGTAATGCATGTGATGTGTAGGTATGAAGGAACAATGTAATTTAAAGTTTTCTTCCAATTATGATTTCTTAAGAAAATTCTAAGAAAACCTAAAACCAAGCATTGGCATGACTCTTTAAAGTTCTCAGTGGAGTTGCCAAGTTATTGTAATGTGATAAGACTTAGATCCTAACTCGTTAGACTTAATTTCAATGAGTCCACCTATTCTACTAGAGATAAAGCTTGATCTATGGTTCACATGTTGGGAAGGATTAGTATCCCACAACGCCTATCCTAAAATGGTACCATTTAATCTTAGGTTATCTTCTAAATTTACTTATATTAATCTTTAATTTTATATGATTAATAATGAAAAAAATATTTCTAAGTATCCTCAATTAAGTTGTTGGAATAACTTAAAAAATATTTCTCATCTCAAGAGTATTCAAATAGTACCATGTGACTTACTTGAAAAGGTAAGTCATCAAATAAATTTTAACATTTTATAAAAAAATCTCTATCTGTGACTCCTATCCCTAATTTAGTCTAACTAATATATCATTTTTATTATTTTCTATTATTTATTATTTATTAGTTCTTAATTTTATTTATTTATTATTATTATTTATTAGAAAATGAATATGAATTACTCTTCCATTAAGCTGGTTTGATCATGAAAGAAATTTTCTCACTTTAAGAATTTCAAAATATTACTCAAGCGTAACCATCATCATCGGAATAAATAATATCTATCTTCGTAATTTTACTAATATTTTTATTTACTAAAATTTTCTTTTTATTATTTTATCTTAACTTTATATTCTGTTATATTTATATGTTATTTTATAACCTAAAGAATTTTTGCTACAATTTTCTAAAGGATCATATTTTCTAAAATTATATTTTTAAAATTCTATCTTATATATCATCCTAATCGTACAAGTTATATTATTTAATTAAATCCTAATTACATATCATATTACTCATGCAAAGTAAATTATCATATTAAATATCCAAATAATTATCATACTAAAATAATATTTTAATAAATAAATTAATAATTCAAACTAATTATCATGCAAATGAATCGAATTATACAAGTATATATACCATGCAAAATTATTATTTTATAAACAAATTATAGACTCAAATTAATTATTATATAGATTTATTTGACCTGTTAAGATTAAAGTCTAAATTAATTTTAACACATTAGCTTATATTAATATCAAATTGCTAATTTATTAAATTATTAATTTAAGCCTATAATTATTATTCATTCCTATTAATCTTCAAATCTTATTATTAATTTATATATTAATTAAATATACCAACCTTGTATAAAGAAAGAACCGGCCTTGCTCCTTTATTTCTTATAAAGGTAGACGCGGCAGACAGGGATGACCGGTGATCAGCAGCCTAACGGTAGCTGGTTTTGGAACGGGCCGCTTCAACAGGGATGGGTGATGATGCTAGCAGATGAGGAACCGGTGCGGCAAGCAGACAGAGGAGCTACTACGACAGCAGGGATAGCGATGGAGCGGTAGAGGCGTGGTGCTTGAATGCAGCAGGCGCGGACTGATGCGGCGATGCAGTGGTACGGCAAGCAGAGGCAGTAGCGCAGGTGGTGGAGAGCAGCTTGAAACAGGAGCAGCGTTTAGCGAGGCAGGTGACTGGGCGGTGATTATCAGGAGCAATGCCGGTTGCAGGCAGCAAAAGGGATGAGCTAGACGGCGGACGGTGCAGCTGGTGGGGAGAACAGCAGCAGCAGGCTCTTTTCTTCGGCTTTCAGCAGAGTAGCGGTGGCTAGTGACCGGTGGCAGGAGAGGAGCTAAGAAGACCGGGTTAAAAGAACAAGAACAACGAGAAAGAATCAAGGTGTAGTGAAGGCTAAAAGTATAAGACGATTATATCCAGAGGATGCATGAGGTCCTTTTATGAGGACCTAATTAGTATACATTAAAAATTATCTTCTCTTACCAACGGTGTCTTGGTCTAGTGGTGCCAGGGGCTAGACTTGGTAGGGCGGATCACGGTTCGATCCCCCGCAAGCCTGTTGGGAGGAGTTTAAAACCTTTACCCCGGGACCCGCTCCGAAACCGGATTAGTCGACCCAGTGGGTTCGGATACCGGTTGGTTGAGACCAAAAAAAAAATTATATTCTCTTTTTTATTTTATTTTATTTTATTTTTAATCCTAATTTCCTATTAAATTCCTATACTAATTCTAATTTAATCCCAACTAGTCTTATATTAATGTAATAATAACTCTAATATAAAAATCTGAAAATTATTAGCAAATTAATACATCCTAATCTAAGCTTAATTTGTCCTATTAATAATTTTTTTTACAAGTTAATAATTTATTTTTATTTATTTTTATTTTTTTTTTTTGTCAATTTTCTTTTCTTTTATTTTTATTTATTTTTATTTAATATCCTAATATTTAATAATTCTACTTTCTATATTAATCCAAGATCATAATTTTAATGTTAAAAGATCCTAATTTTAATTCTAACTTAAAAGATCCTAATTTTGATTCTAACTTAATTCTAATTCTAATATTTATAATCATCCTAATTATAATAATTAATAATTATCCTAATTTAAGGTTAATTATAATTACAAGAGCAAATTAATTACTTTTTAGTATCCGGATAAAATAGGGTGTCTACACTTAGTTTTGTCCTCCAAGCCTTGCTTTTGTACTTTTGAGGTATACAAAATGGTATATCACTTTGTTCACATGTACAGACATTATGAATTACATGGTACAGTTTATTGTGGTGTATTAGAATGTTACTTAAAATCATTTTAGATTATTATATACGTCAATATGATTATTGAGTGCGATCTTAGAGATATGTATTTGATAATTAATTGTGGATAGTAAGATTGTCTAATATGATGTGCATTTGATGATTAGTTGTGGATTGTAGGATTGTTTAATAGGACATGTATGTGATGACTTTGATATGGAAGTGAGAATGATTGATGTGATTTTGATACAGTAAATAAATATGCTTTACAGGTGGTTATCTGGGAAAAATCTCCTAATATAATAGAGACATTTTCAATCTATTTTTGGACAGGAATATGCTGTGAATTAAAAGTGATTATTACCTATCTTAGAGAGTTATTAACTTACCTTTGGATCAAAGAATTAAGTTAGTAAAGTTGAATTAAAAGAAAAATGATAAGTGAAAATCGTTTAGTGACTACATTGCCACTAAATACAAACCATAATTTGAAAAGAAAAAAATTTAGTTCGTAAATTTGTAAGATAGTATAAGTATAAATTCACAAGCATACATCATGACCTTCATATCATAAAACACGTCATCTCCAAATATATTCTTATATTTTCCGATGGCTATTGCCATCTCCAAAAAAAAAATTCCTTCTCCATGGGTAATGTCATATCCAAATTTATCTTTTCTAATAGCACACACCATCTCTAAATATTTTTTTTCTTTTCCAACGGCTAATGCTATCTTCACATTTATTTGAAGTTATTTACAAAGGTCAAGCGGCTCTTCTTTTGCTTCTACAAAGGTTCGACACCTCCTTCTTCACTCTTACAATGTTCTAGCACCTCCTTCACATCAAATCACTTCTATAAAGTGATCGATCGCATAAGTGTTTATTAAAGTCCACTTATATAATTCTTTTCAAGTTGATCACTCTAAACCAATATTTCATGGCTCAACTCGAAGAAGAGTATTGGAGAAGATTCTGGTAATCAAGAGAGCAACTAAGTATATATTAGAATAATATATCAATCATAATTAGTTATAATCTCTAAAATTTTTGTAATTATTATTTTTCATAAATTATCTATACCACCTATATAAATAGGGGTTCTATGTACTATTTTATATAAGTTAAAAATATTAACAATGTAATTCTTTTAAGTTTTTTTTATATGTAGGTCATCTTGGTCCAAATTTTCTTTATGTATTTTATTCCTATTATTAATTTTCTATTTACAAGTTATTATCATTAAAATTTTAACACAAATATGAGTAAAACCTGAAAATTTCTTCATAAAATGTTACACAAAAAGTATTTTTTATTAAAAAATAATCTTATTTTTACTGCTCTTTTCAATCTTACAAAATCAATCTCACATCTTTGTAATTCTTTAAACTCGGTCAAATTCATCTAAAAAGTACAGCATTCCGGTAGCTTCCTGTTAAGCATCATCATTTCGCCACATCTACAAAGTTTTTCAGATACCAAAGCTTGTTCGAACACCACCCGTACCACGTGAAGGGATGCGCTGTCTCGATATTTACCCCTCTTTTTAGAGAAAGACTCAAAACTTTCTCTTGTTTAATTTGCATGCTCGTCACCTTGCATGTAATGTCTTCAACACGTAGACAGAGATAGGCATGCAAAAGCTTAGCCTCCCCCTTCTATAAATATGTTGCCTTTCTTTGCTCTTATCACCCATCAAGAAGAAGAAACACAGCTCAAAGTATAGTAAACATGGCTATCAATAAGTCTCTTTCCATAGTTTTGATCTTTAGTCTTCTCGTTTGTTTTGGTTTGCTTTGTTCCAGTGCCTCCGAGTATGCTAGAAGAATTGAGCAAGAGCAAGAGCAAGATCCTCGATAGCAATACGAGCAATGCCAGAGGCGATACCAATGGGAGAGGGAGCAAGATTGGTGTGAACAACTCTGTGAAAGGCAATATAAGAAGCAGCAGAGACAGTAGGAAGAGAGAGGGCGGCACCGCCTGTAAATATGTCATACCAAGCGTAACATGCTTTTAGACGTTATGAAACACGTTAAACAAGCAAATGCAGAAGTAACAGATCCTAACCTCCAGCCATTGCACCTCTGCGTAGTTTGCTGTTGAATAGTTCCGAGCTTGACAGTCTACTCTGATCACTTCCAAGCACTCAGAACCATCTCTTGATGGTGTCTAGCTAAATTGGTAATGGTGTTCGGGGACCGAAATTGCTCTCTGTTTTTATAAACTCAGAGCTTCAATCACTAACCTAACTCATACACACTCTTCCCATCATAGAACTGTGTCTGATATAAAAGGTCAGAAAATCAATTGAAATTAATGTGAAATCATGGACCATATATTTGGCATTAATCATCACTAGCTATATATGGTAATGACCGAATTTTGTTAACTAACAGAATCCGATCTTTACCTGTGATCAAAGGATATGCCAATGCCAACATTCTCCCATTTAGTCCATGTATTTCGCTCAACAAATCACATGAATCCTTGCGATAGTTCCTCTAATGGTGAGTATTATCTTCCATGTATTACTATGTAAAATGTTTCTAATCAACTCATTTTTAACTTAATGAGTAAACCTTATGTTTATTCTCGGTCCAAACAACAAAGATATTTCTCAAATAAAAACTAAAGTGTACACAAATCAAAGTGAGAAACATCATATCATTAATGAGAGTTTCAATTACAATCACAATGTGGGACCAAGTCCCATTTGCTTTACATGATCCTTAAATTTAAATGGTGGCATGCCCTTAGTTAAAGGATCAGCTAACATCAATTCAGTGCTAATGTGTTCAATAACCACTTTTGTTTATCTCTAACACGTTCTCTTAGCCAAGTACTTAATGTCGATTTGCTTACTTCGACTACCACTCTTATTGTTCTTAGCCATGAATATCGTAGCTAAATTGTCACAATATATCTTCAATGGCTTAGATATGGAGTCAACAACTTTAAGCCCACTAATGAAACTCTTAAGCCATACACCATGTGAGGTAGCCTCAAAACATGAAACGAACTTGACCTCCACAATGGAAGTGGCAGTCAGTGTCTGCTTAGCACTCTTTCAAGAAATAGCTCCGTCGGCAAACATGAAGATATCACCGGATGTTGATTTTCGAGAATCAACACAGCCAGCAAAGTCTAAATCAGAGTGGCCAATCACCTCCAACTCATCGGTCCGTTTATACATAAACATGTAGTCCTTGGCGCCTTGCAAATATCTAAGCACCTTCTTCGCAGCTCTTTAGTGGTCCATCTCCGGGTTACTTTGGTATCTACCCAACATTCACACAGTAAAAGCAATATTAGGCCTGGTACAGACCTGTGCATACATAATGCTTCCAACAGCTAAGGCATATGGAATGTTCTTCATCTGTTCCCACTTAAAATCATTTTTCGGGCACTGGTTCAAATTGAACCTATCACCCTTCACAATGGAAGCTGCGCTTGGTGAACAATCTTTCATTTTAAACCTTTTCAAGACTTTATTGATATAGGCTTCCTGTGACAGACCTAATATACCTCTATGTCTGTCTCTATGGATCTTAATGCCAATGACATAAGATGCCTCGCCCATATCCTTCATATCAAAGTTCTCAGAAAGAAATTGTTTCACCTCACATAGCATCCCTTTATCATTGGCTGCAAGTAGAATATCATCCACATATAGCACAAGGAAACAAATCTTGCTCCCACTGACCTTCTAGTATGTACACTGATCCATGATGTTCTTAACGAAACCAAATAAAGAGATGACTTCATGGAATTTTAGATACCATTGGCGGGAAGCTTGTTTCAATCCATATATGGATTTCTTAAGCTTACAGACCAAATGCTCACCATTACTAGAGGAAAAACCTTCAGGTTGTTTCATGTAAACCTTTTCCTCTAGATCACCATTGAGGAAAGCTGTTTTCACATCCATTTGTTGCAACTTTAAGTCAAAATGTGCAACTAGCGCCATTATTATGCGGAGAGAATTTAGATACGAGTCTTGCCTTATAATGCTCAATGTTGCCTAATGAGTCAATCTTGCTCTTAAAGACACATTTACAGCATATAGCCCTGGCCCCATTAGGCAACTTGACAAGATCCCATACTCCATTAGATGTTATCGAATCCATCTCATCCTTTATAGCATCGAACCGAAGTTTTGATTCTTTGCTATTCATAGCTTGTGAAAACGTCTCTGGATCATTAATGGGCCCAACATTGAAATCAGACTCTTGTAGATACACAATATAATAACTAGAAATAGCTGACTTTTTTTCCCTAGTAGACCTTCTTAATGTTGGTTCAACATTCTCCGGAGGATCATGTTGTTCAACTGGTTGCTCATTCAATTCTGGTGTATCCAAAGGAGCCTCATCTACTTGTAAGTTATCAGCTACTTGTGGATTCTCAATGATTGGTTATTCAATATCTAATTGTACTGAAGGGATATTGTTTATGATAACCAATCCTTGACTTGAAGTAGAGGGTTGATCTCTCACAGAAACTAGGTCTTAAGATTGATTGCTCCCACTAACTAAGTCATTTTCAAGAAACTTGGCATTTCTTGATTCTACAATTCTAGTGCTATGAGATGGATAATAGAATCTGTAGCCTTTGAACTGTTCGGCATATCCAATGAAATACCCACTTATGGTCCTAAGGTCCAGTTTCTTTTCTTGTGGGTTGTAAACTCTTATCTCAGAAAGGCATCCCCAAATGCGCATATGACACAAACTCGGTTTCCAACCTTTGAATAATTCAAAAGGCATCTTTGGAATAGCCTTGGTTGGAACTCGGTTCAATATATACGCTGCCGTTTTAAGAGCTTCAATCCACAATGACTTAGGCAACTTCGAGCTGCTAAGAATACTCCGCACCATTTCCATCAAAGTTCGATTCCTTCTTTTTGCAACACCATTCTGATATGGTGAACTAGGCATGGTATATTGGTCAACAATCTCATTTTCTTGAAGGAACTTCGCAAATGGTCCAGTGCTTGTCCATCTTCAGTGTATCTACCGTAATACTCCCCACCTCTATCAGTTCTTACTATCTTTATGGGTTTTCCACATTATTTCTCTACTTCAGCCTTAAAGATTTTAAAGGCGTCTGATGCTTCATTCTTGTTATGAAGCATGTAGAGATACATAAATCTCGAGTAATCATCAATAAAGGTGATGAAGTATTTCTGACAATATGCATCAATGTTTGGACAGTATATGTCAGAATGTATGATTTCTAATATGGTTGAACTCCTATTGGCACCTTTCTTAGACTCGTTGGCTTGCTTACCCTTAATGCAATCCACACAAGTGTCGAAATCAGTAAAATCTAGAGTACTTAGTATTCCATCATTTACTAATCTCTTAATCCTATCAATGGAGATATGACCTAATCTTCGGTGCCATAACGTGGAGTCCTCATTCATAATGCATCTTTTAGTGCCAACATGCAAGGCGTTATGAGTAGAGTCATTTTGCAAATCAACAGAGAAGACTATCACATAAGGTACTATTCCCAACAATATCAGATTTAAAATATATCAATAATGATTTATATGAAAAATTGAAAGGAATATCCATAAGGTACCAACTTAGAAATAGAGATTAAATTTCTCGAGAAACTAGGAATATAAAAAGGTCTTTTCCAATTACAAAACAAAACTACTCTTAAGAACTAGAGTACATGTTCCAACGCCTTCAACACGTGAGCGCATCTTGTTTCCTGAATAGATGCTCTCCTCATTTCCCACTAGCTTCCTTAGGTTTGTCATACCCTGTTGTCATAATGTATTAAGTTTTGAGAAAACCTAATAGCTAGACACAAAAACTAAGGAGTCGTCACCAACCATTTTAACCTAGGTGTGATTGGTCACCTATTCAAAGTAAGGATAAGGCTTGGTCTACGTTAAAAGTTTCAAGTTCGGGAGTACGGTTACGTATGAGAAAGGATTAGCACCCTCACAACGCCCATCCTAAAATGGTACCAAATAATCTAAGGTTATCTTAATTTTGCCTTTTTTCTTAATTTCGATATAATTAAATATTGAAAAATCTTTTAAGCTTCCTCCATCAAGCTGGTTGGATAACCTAAAAGTTTTTCTCACCTCAGGAGTATTCAAGTAAGACCAATCGCCTTTCTTGAAGAGGCTCCGTCGTCGGATGATTTAAGTACGTTATGTAAACCCTATCTTGACTCTTACTCGAACTTCTATTTATTATTTTATCTTATTTTATTCTATTATTATTTTTTTATATAAATTATTATTTCACATATTTTTATATCTTTAAATAAACATGAATTATTTGATATGGAAGATTTTCTTAAAGACCTTCCATCAAGCTGGTAAGATCTTAAAGAAACTTTCTCACCTTAGGAATTTTTAAAGAAACTACTCAAGCGCAATTTCCTTTAAATTCCATCCTCGAAATAATTCACATTTATTAAAATATTTAATTTAATTTCTATTTATTTTAATTATTTTCTAATTTTAATTCTAATTTATTAATTTGATCTTTATTCATTATTATAATAAACTTAATTTTAATTTACTATTTTTAATCTAATTTAATTTTTATTTTTTATAATTAAATTTATTAAATCTTGGAAATGTCCTTTAAATCTTCCATCAAGCTGGCAAGACTTAAAAGAACTCTCCTCACCTCAAGACATCTAAAAGTACTACTCAAGCACAGTCCCTTTAGAATTTCGTCGTCGGAATATTTGTAGTTATATTATTTTATTCTATTTTATTTCTAAATATATTAACTTCTATGGCTCTTAATTCCCAATTTGATTATTACTTCTTTTAATTAATTCTTATTTCAATTTTTAATAAATTTGAGTTTTAAATATTGGAAATATCTTTTTAAATCTTCCATCAAGCTGGTAAGACTTAAAAAGAACCTCCTCACCTCAAGATATCTTAAAGTACTGCTCAAGCGCAGTACCTTTAAAATTCCATCGTCGGAATATTTGTAGTTGTATTATTTTATTCTACATTAAAATTTTTATGACTTTTAATTCCTAATTTGATTACTAATTCTTTTGTTTGTAATTAACTTTAATTAATTCTTTTTTCAATTTTTTAATAAATTTGTGTTTTAAATATCAGAAATGACTTTTTAAATCTTCCATCAAGCTGGTAAGACTTAAAAAGGACCTCCTCACCTCAAGATCTCCGAGAATATTACTCGATCGCAATCCTCTCAGAGTTCCATCGTCGGAATAACTCATTGTTTTTTTATTTAAAATGTTTATTATTATATTCCTCTAAGACATTGCAATTCTAACCTACGTAATTAAATTTTGACGATATTTTAATCACGCACTAAATTAAGCATATCATATAATTTTTTATTCAAAGTCTTGAAATTAATAAAAGTAAAAAATAAAATAGAATACAATAAAATAAAATAAAAAAAATAGCAATTGTATTGGATCATGTTAATTAAATTAAATCATACTAATTAAATTGAAACTTACACAATCAAGTCAATATAAAAAAAAAACACATATATCAATTTATATGCACAAACTACATTAATTAAATCTTATCAATATTTGTCAAATTAAACTATCTATACATCAAATTAAATCTGTTGACTCACCAAATTAATTACTTAAAATATTTTATTTCATAATTTTTGTAAATTAAATTACTGTATTAATTACAAATATACAAAAAAATCATCAAAAGAAAATAAATAAATCAAATAATAAATAAAATAAAATAATAAATAAAATACAAAAAAGAAAATCGTCGAAAAATGGAAAAGGGAAACCTGCGAATGGCTCGGGTCGGCACTCGGGTCAACACGCGGATCTTGGCTGCTCCAAATGACGTCGTTCCACGCCTGGTATTTAAAACCTATTTCCGAATTTTTTGAATAGATTTCCACTTTCCAGAAAAAAAAAATTCCAAATCCTCTCTGCTCATACGATTCCCGGTGACCGGAAACTTCAAATGGTCGCCAGAAAACTCAAAAATCCCAGATTCCGACGGACCCTTCCACTGTACGCCACCCTAAACCACCAGATCTACACCTATACATGCCCAAAAATCCTCACCGACACTCCCACACACCAGATCTATAGATCCCGATTACTCAAACCCTCCAAAAATCCACAGATCTAACTCCTAAAAATCAAAAACCCTACACTGCCTCAACTCGAAAACCCTCGACTATCCCCCCTCTGCTTGTTTTTTTTTCGTTTTTGTGGTTGCGGTTATTTTTTTGGTTGTGGTCACTGTTGTCTTTTTTTTCGTCTCTCTGTGATTTTTTGTGTAGCTGTCGTCCTCCCCATTGTGATTGATGTCCCCTTTTATTAATGTTAGATCTTAGTGTTTTGGAAGGTCAGAAATCGGATCTCAGATCCGATTGTGATATGGTCTTTAATGCTTGATTCTGTTTTTGGTCTTGATTTTCATGCAGATTCGATATTTACGTGACTTGCCAATTCTTTCCTTTTGTGTTTCTGGCGGCTAAGTTGGATTTAGGGTTAGGGTTTCAGATTAGGGCTTGGGGCTCTGTTTGGGGTTTAAGGTTTCGGTGAGGGTTTGGGGTTTCGGTGAGGGTTTCAATTTGGGGTTTCCTTTTTTACCTTTTTTTTGGTTTTTTGTTAAAAATAATAAATGTACAAATAATACAATAAGAAAAGAAAAGATAAGAAAAAGATAAAATAAAAGAAAAGAAAATAAAATAAAATAAGATATAAATAATAATAAAAGTAATAACAAAAATGATAATAGTAATAAAAATAAAAAATAAAAATAAATAAAAATAAAATAAAATAAAATAAAAATAAAAAATAATAAAAAAATAAAAAAATAAAAATAAAACACCAAGGAAAATTGAAAAATAAAATAAAACAAAATAAAATAAAAAACAAAAGCAGACAAATAAATAAAAAAACAAAATAAATAAAAAAAATAAAAAAATAAATTTAACAAAATAAAACCAATTATTCAAACATGGGTTCAATCCTTTTTCAGTTTTTAGAATACACGTCAAGTGATTCGAGATTCATAATTCTGTACTATTTAGTTCCGGACAAAAATGGGTGAGCATCAAGAATGAGGCAAAGACTTTGACACTGATTTTGTCTTTTCTGTGAAAAATGCTCCTCCAAATAGCGAGATCCTTAAGATTTCAAATTTTCTTATCCTCGACGTGCTCTTTTGGTTAAGAAAACCCTAAAACCCTTTTTTTTTTAATCTTTCACCTAAAGTGCTCCTTCAACTAGGAAGGCCCTGAGACATTTTTAGAAGTTTTCATCTCTAAAATGCTGCTTCGACTAGGAAGGCCTTGAAACTTTAAATTTCTTATCTCCAAAATGCTCCTTCGACCAAGAAGGCCCTGAAACTTTAAATTTCTCATCTCCAAAATGCTCTTTCGACTAGGAAGGCCCTGAAACTTTAAAATTTCTCATCTCCAAAATGCTCCTTCGACTAGGAAGGCCCTGAAACTTTAAATTTCTCATCTCCAAAATGCTACTTTGACTAGGGAGGCCTTGAAACTTTAAAATTTCCCATCTAAAATGCTCCTTCGACTAGGAAGGCCCTGACACTTTAAATTTTCTCATCTCTTAAAAGCTCCTTCGACTAGGAAGACCCTGAATCTTTAAATTTCTCATCTCCAAAATTCTCCTTCGACTAGGAAGGCCCTGAAACTTTAAATTTTCTCATCTCTTAAATGCTTCGACTAGGAAGGCCTTGAAACTTTTAAATTTCTCATCTCTAAAATGCTCCTTCGACTAGGAAAGCCCTGAAACTTTAAATTTCTCATCTCCCAAATGCTCCTTCGACTAGGAAGGCCTTGAAACTTTAAATTTTCTTATCTTTAAAAATGCTCAATTATGCCTGGAGGTCTTATAAATTGTACCCGGAGATTTTAGTGAATCATGCCCGGAGGTCTTACAAGTTGTACTCGGAGGTTTTAATGAATCATGCCCAGAGGTCTTATAGATTGTACTTGGAGGTTCTAATGAATCATGCCCGAAGGTCTTAGAGATTGTACCCGGAGGTTTTACAGATAGTACCCGGAGGCCTTACAAATTGTACCCGGAGGCTTTGATCTTATCTCATCATTTCAATTCTATCTTCTAGATCATCTTATCATTCCAGTTTCTTCTTTTTATTATTTTCTATCACATTTTTTTCATCTCATCACATCTTTCAATCCCTTTTTCATTATCCCATCATATCCATACTTTTTAGTTTCCTCTTCCTTTCCAAATTTTTAACATTTTTGTTTCAAAACTTCATACCTTTTTCATCACATCTTATCCTAATCCTTCTCACATTTTTTGATTTCTTTTTCTTCTTTTTTTTTTAAAAAATTTTTAAAATTTTAGTAATCTAATCTTTCAAAACTTTTTATCCTATTGTCTTAACAAACAGTTCAAATTTTTTTTGTGTAGAAATGCATATAATGAAATGTCATGTATGTCATGAATGCAATGCAAATGATAAATAATGCCTTACCAAGTCACATCATCAATCTACCATATTCCTTTCTTAAAAAATTTGTCATCCTTTAATCTTCTCTGCCTTATCATTCAATCTTTCAAAGCCTCATCATTCCTCTTTCTTCAAATTTAGCAATCTTAAAATCATTTGTCCCATCATCATCGTTCATTCAGTCTCCTTCTTGCCCCACAATTCTTCTTTCTTTAAATTTAGCAATCATCATTCATTCAGTCTTCCCATTGCTCCATCATCGTCAATCATTTAGTTTTCTTCTTGCCCCACAATTCTTATAAAATTAAAATTCATCAATCCAAATCATAACAACAAAATCATCCCAAACTATTCACAAGAACACTTCACCACTTCTCATATTTTTAGGAAAATTCATGTTCTCATAACAACCAAAGATTGCCCCAAGAATGGTCTTAAAAACACCATCACCACACTTGATTTTTTTTCTTAAATAAACAAGAACTTGCCCCCATACAATCACAAAACTCTCATTTTTCAATTCTTCAAGTTTCTTTTTGAAAATAGAAATTTGTCCCACATAATAATTTTCCAAGATAAAAACATTTGACATTTAGATCTCTTAAAAAATTGGTGATTACTATTGAGAACAAATAGAATGAGACATAACTTGGTCTAGCTGAATAAATGTACTGATTTAGTGCATCAAGGATGTTTGGTTATCAAGAAAGGTTCTATGGATCAATGTCTCTTCATCTTGGCTCACAAATGAAACAAATTCCTTGAAAATCAAAATTCCTTTTGTAAAAGTAACT
This sequence comes from Heritiera littoralis, assembly GCA_031772115.1. Taxonomy (NCBI): domain Eukaryota; kingdom Viridiplantae; phylum Streptophyta; class Magnoliopsida; order Malvales; family Malvaceae; genus Heritiera; species Heritiera littoralis. The sequence continues at coordinate 923,687 of JAPDPK010000083.1, read as the reverse complement.
TTCACAAAACACAATCCATTTTAGCACTCTCTTAATTTCTTTATATGTGGACTTTAACAAATGTCAAGACTAGCTGTGATGGCTCAAATTTCGGGGCAAGGAAACCAAAGATACAAATCTCAAGTCAAAATTTCAAGGTGATGGTTTTTGAATTTCTTAAAAGGTCTTGACTGAAAGCATCACTCCTCTGGTTTTTCTTCTTTCTTGTTATTGCCTTAGCATAATCACAAACAATGGCCTTGAGTTGTTTCAAATTTGCTCTAGACTGCCCTTTCATGGTTTTCACCCTAGAGCTTCCTTCTCTTTTTTTCTTCTTCTTTTTTTTATTGATTATTCTACCATGCATTTGAGAATTCAAATTTCATTCCAAACTAAATAATGATGATGGTTTCTCAAAGAAAAGCTTTTCAATACAAGCATCTTTATTTGATCAAAATGGACTTTTAAGCACGTACCGTTGGCCAAGGTTTAGGGTTTTCAAAGAATGGATAAATAGGCCCAAAAAAGTGTTTTCAAGGTTTATCGAACCAAGGATCATTTCTTCGATTGTGAACATCTGTCCTTCCAACTCTTCAAAGCATTTTTCTTTTCTTTTCTAACCTTTTATTCTCATTCATTTCTTCTTTTCCATCCTTTTTTTTTTGCATCTACCTTTTTCATTTTTTTCATTTTCTTGTTTTTTCATATTGATTTCTATCTTCACATATCCTGCTTCTCACAGTTTTCCCCTAACATAGGGCATCATTTTCTTGTATTTGACATGAGATCAATCACTAATGCTTATAAAAACTCCTCTTATGTATTTGCTTCTCCAATGTGGAGGGTGATCCTTGGTCAAGGTTCATTTAGAAAGAAATCAATAGGCTCAAAAGGGGTAACAAAGGGACGATTTCATTTCAGTAATAGGAATATGAAAGATGGCCATTTGTCATATCAAATATTGACACTTCTATTGAAAACCAATCCTTAAGATGAAAATTTGGCTTTTGAAATCATTTGGATATCCCTCATGCATGGTTTCACAATCAATTTTTTTCTTCTTTTTTCTTTTTTTTAACTTCCTTTTCCTTCAATTTTTTTTTCACAACTCATGCCCAGAATGTATCAACTCAACTTTACGAAGGCCATATGCAACATTTTCATTATCATGGTTTAAAATAGGAAAAGGATATCAATCAAATTAAGAATGGCCATTAAAAGATGTTGAGGTTATCAAAAGCTTGGCTCTTTTAATCAGTTTGCCCCAAGGTGTAGCGAAGGATGATTTGAGTTGGAAAGTTCAAGTTATGAGAAAGAATTTTGGGTTGATGTGTTTGGGACTCTTAGCTTGGCCTTAACATCTATCAAATTTCCAAATACAAAGTCCTTAAAAGAATGCTTCATGAATTGGTCCTTCAAAACAATTCAAAAAGTTTTGCAAATTCATCAATCATTTCATTGCTCATTGCCTTAACGAAGATCATTGACTTCGAAAGTTTACCATGGTAAGCAAAAATGAATGGATTTCAAGCTTGTGTTTCTTTATGGATTCCAAGTTTTCACTGAATCGGAAAGTATAGTGGAAATGTAATGACTAGGTCTATTCATTCTCAATAAAAATCACTAATGTTTTCAAAATTATTTTATTTCATCTACTTGGAAAGAAAAATATGGAAAGCTTTCAAAACAACTTGATGAAAATTTCAAGAATCCTGAGAACATCTCACATCCACAAATTACATATAGGAAACTTGGCCTATGGAGGAGCAGACTTCCATTGTTCAATAAGCTCTTGAGTTAAGGCACCACTACTGATGAGTTCTTCAACATTTTCCTTCAGTTTTCTGTTGAATGCCCAATTGCCTTTGGTGCAGGCCAAGTTTTCTCATAGAATTCTTTTATCGGGACTGTATTGAGATAAGCTTATCAAAACTTTTCTTCGTTACCTCCAAGGTGACTTTTCATCCAAATGTATAACCATGGTATACATCCGATGAAATGTCCTTCTCTCTTGCGACGACAAAAATTTAAAGACCTAAAAGTCTCAAACAAGATAACTGGGGCCACGTTCACTCATGATCAAGCTGCTCAACAAAATCCATCATTGTAATCTCAATGTGTCCTAAGAATTTAGGGAACACGGCCATATCATACACAGCTAATGCCATTATGCTCATATGTTGTTCTTTCGTTAGCTGCTTCTGAAGACAACTTTGTAGAAAACTCCATGGTACATAAGTGGTCTCTCCTTTCTGTCTTGTGTGATGATCAATTTCTTGAATACTATGGCCAGTCATGGAGGACAATTTCTTACGATATCCCGATTTTCTTTTCTTCCAATAGATTTTGGTGGGATTTTCTAACTCACGACGGAGCAAGAGTGAACACTCCTCTATGGTTGGCATCAAATCGGCCTCATTGAAGACAAAGCATCTGTAGGACGGGTCCCAAAATTGCACCATGGTCTTTATCAAATCCAAGTCCACTTCCACTGACAATAGTAGCATCAAGTCCCCATATTTTTTATGAAATTCTATCTTCTTTTCTTCACTCCATTCCTTCCAAATTCCATTCTCACGTTGGGCCTTTTCGGATCGTTCTTTCACTATGTGGGTTGGTTCCTCTTGCAATAATTTCTCCATGGATGCAAATGGACTTAACCTATTCAATTTGTTATGAGACAAAAAAAAAAGAAAAATGCAAGGAATGAGAATATGCATTATGTTTTTTTTTTGTGTTTTTTTTTTCTTTTTTTCTCTTTGGTTTATTATTTTGTATTTATTTATTTTTCATATTTTTCTTGTATGAGATGATGGTCATTCTTTGTTTCCTAATATAGGCTTCAATTCTAAAGCTCTAGCTTACGAGTGGGTATCATAAGTTCACTATATGCTTGGCTTGGATAGATGGATTACTAAAGGTTCCCAGACTGTTCCCCACTATCGTCCACGTGGACTAGTAAGGCACCCCAATCCTCACCCATTATAGGCTTCAAACAGAAAGGGTTCAACCTGAGTGGGAGTATTTCATTGGCCTATATGGAGGTTACCACCTCACGAAGGCAAAGCTACTTTACTTCCTCTTAAAAAGGTAAGCCCGGGTCAAGGGCTAATGCATGCACATGTAAGTCGAGTGTGTGTATTTAAATGTCTTATGAAATTTAAAGCTTTTAGGCAAGATTTTGATAACCTTAGACTTCCTAATGGCCTGACTCTCTAAATGTCCTCAGTGGAGTCGCCAAACTGTCATAACGTATTAAGTTTTAAGAAAACCTAATAGTTAGACACAAAAACTAAGGAGTCGCCACCAACCATTTTAACCTAGGTGTGATTGGTCACCTATTCAAAGTAAGGATAAGGCTTGGTCTACGTTAAAAGTTCTAAGTTCGGGAGTACGGTTACGTGTGAAGAAGGATTAGCACCCTTACAACGTCCATCCTAAAATGGTACCAAATAATCTAAGGTTATCTTAATTTTGTCTTTTTTCTTTAATTTCGATATAATTAAATATTGAAAAATCTTTTAAGTCTCCTCCATCAAGCTGGTTGGATAACCTAAAAGTTTTTCTCACCTCAGGAGTATTCAAGTAGGACCAATCGCCTTTCTTGAAGAGGCTCCGTCGTCGGGTAATTTAAGTATATTATGTAAACCCTATTTTGACTCCTATCCAATTTTTATTTAGTATTTTATCTTATTTTATCTATTGTTATTATTTTCTTATATAAATTATTATTTCATATATTGTTATATCTTTAAATAAACATGAATTATTTGATATTGAAGATTTTCTTGAAGACCTTCCATCAAGCTGGTAAGGTTTTAAAGAAACTTTCTCACCTTAAGAATTTTTAAAGAAATTACTCAAGCGCAATTCCCTTTAAATTCCATCCTCGGAATAATTCACATTTATTAAAATGTTTAACTCAATTTAATTCAATTTCTATTTATTTTAATTCTTTTCTAATTTTAATTCTAGTTAATTAATTTGATTTTTATTATTTATTATAATAAACTTAATTTTAATTTACTATTCTTTTATCTAATTTAATTTTTATTTTTATAAGTTAATTTATTAAATCTTGGAAATGTCCTTTAAATCTTCCATCAAGCTAGCAAGATTTAAAAGAATCCTCATCACCTCAAGACATCTAAAAGTACTACTCAAGCGCAGTCCCTGTAGAATTCCGTCGTCGGAATATTTATAATTATATTATTTGTACTTTATTTCATTTCTAAATATATTAGTTTTTTATGACTTTTAATTCTTAATTTGGTTATTAATTCTTTTAATTGTAATTAAGTTTAATTGATTCTTATTTCAATTTTTAATAATAAATTTGAATTTTAAATATCGGGAATATCTTTTTAAATCTTCCATCAAGTTGGTAAGACTTAAAAAGGACCTCCTCACCTCAAGATCTCCGAGAATATTACTCGATCGCAATTCTCTCGGAGTTTCATCGTCGGAATAATTAAATTTATTCATATTAAAATTTTATAATCATTTCACTTATAAAATTAATTTTGATTTATGATTTCGTTTTGATCTTATAAATTTGCTTTGTCTTATTAATAATCACAAACCTTATATATTTTGAATTATTAGCACGTAATTAAGCTTTTCTTAAATATCACAATTGCAAATAATTAAGTAAACAAAAAACGTTCTATATCACACACACACACACACAAGCGAATCACCAACTATCAAATATTTATTAGTCAAGTAAGACAAAATCATTTGTTAGCTAGGTGAACATGGCATAATTTAAAACCTTTTGTGCAAATACTGTGAGTGGATAAAGGCAAATAACCAAGTAACTTAAACATACACCACACGTTATTTCTATCATCAATCCACTGGCAAAGTAAAATAATCATTTAGTAATCAAGTAAATCAATCAAGTTAAAAGCAAATAAAAATGGAATGAAAAGTAACCTGTAAACCAAGTTTTCTTCCTTTGTCTTTTTAATCTTCACGTGTGCTCCTTTACTAACTTTACTGTGCAGCAAAATGGTGATGGCCAGGAATAGCCGTCCAGCCTTAAGCAATCCTCGCCTCCTCCACATCTTTGGCCACGCAACGCCTATTATGCATGCCACCTGCACGCAGCACAGCAAAGCTCTGCCTGGGCGTCGATTCCAGCATCAAGCTAGTTTCACGCCACAAACAGCCTCCGTTTCCAGCTCGTCTCCACTTCACGCACGCACCAGCAACTTCTGCCTAGCAACGCACCACTCGCTAATGCAACACACGTTCTGCACAATCTAGTTTTAGCAGATTGAAGCTTTAGTAGCAATATTCCAGGATCTAAAACAGAGCGCGGCAACCACGTTCCAGCCGTTTACCACTCACGCTTCAGCCCGTCCTCAGCAAATAGCCTTACGGTGCACACATAGAGAACATGAAAACAATGTAGGCAAAATAGGGGATAAGCCTAGGCCATATCACTAGCCGCTTCTTCCATTATCGAAATCAGTAAAGCAATAATGCTGTAAGTGGTGGGTACCAGTTTTGCTGTCACGCAGCCTCCCCCTTCCTCCCCTTTAACCCTAGTTCTGTCCTCCTTTAATATATGTGTTTGTCCCTTTTTTATTTAATTTTCCTTCCTTTTCTTGATACGAGTATTAAACCAACTTTATTTCCTTTCCATCCATGCACCAATTTAAGTATCTTGATTGATTCTCACTTGATTCACTCATTGATTTTGTTTTTTTTTTTTTAAATTTTAAAATTTTTGACTTTGCCTTTATTTTAAGATTCTGATTTTTTTTTCAAGTTTCCTTTCTTTGATCACTTTATTTTTGTTATTATTTTTTTTCTATTTTTTATTTTCTTTTCATTTTTATTTTTTAATAATAAACAAGATAGTAATACAAAAATTAGATTCATCTTCTAATTATCAAACCCAATAGACCCAATAACATTAAAAGACCTCGGACAAAATGGGGTGTCTACACCTGTAAGGAAGTTGAAATGTGAATTGTAGATCCAGAATCAATCCATCACGTGTTATGACTGTTGACGCCTAATTTTGTCCCATTTTTGCTATTATCATTATTATTATTTATATATATATATTTGTATTTGTTATTATTATTATTAGTATCTATTATTATTATTATTATTATTATTATTATTATTATTATTATTATATTATTATTATTATTATTATTTTGAAAGGCAAAATAATTTATTGCTGAAGCCAGAGAAATACAAAACAGAGTGAAGCCAAAACAAGACTTCACGCAGCAAGAAAGCTGTGACAAAACAACTAGAGGACTTGTCCCGAGTGCACATTCAGACTACCAAAGACAGCCAAATCGAAAGAGACTAAAACACATACACTTGAGGTGCATTAGCAAAATAATACAGACCAATACACGATCAACACAAACCCAGCCAATATTTATAAAGCACACAAAACCAAATCAGACACAAAACAACCACAATCTATAAGTACAACCATACAACCAAACCACAAAATGTGCCACATCGCGCCAGTGCAAACAGGGCTGGATCACAGAACCTAGGGCATCCAAACAGCACACCCAAACACCTGCACTGCCTCGTAAATGCTTACCACCTTATACCAGGGGCTGCAGCCTTCTTGCACCTCAAAAGCAAAAAAACACACAAAGCAGATCGCCTCCAATTAACTCAAATTTAGCACCCGACAAACCCCAACGAACCAATACATCTAAAAGCAAATCAGTGGGACATCAATTCCACTCAATGAAACCAAAGCCAAGAAAAGTCGCCATCAATTCCACCCCAATAGACTTATCCAGCAACTCAGGCCAAACTGCTAGCCAATTTCAAACCGACGAGATAAAAGGATTCACCAGAAGATAACCCCACTACCCAAGACATGGACAAAATCCAGTAGTGCAAATAATCTTCTTAAATCAATACATGAAACGTTAACTAGGCCAAAACATCAAACATTTCAAGTGCAAAAGCAAACCTAACAAAAAAACCAAACCCCAAAATCTGCCATCTCCCAAAAAATTATTCCAATTCGAATTCACACAAACCGTCGAACACAAACAACGGGAGAAGAGGTTGCAAACTTGACCAACCAAAAGGCCCATCCAAAACAGTAGCAATCCCACAGTTTCAGTTTGACACGCTGACAAGGTAACCTTGCTACTAGTCAGAACTAACATTCACCCCATAATTCATCGCCAATAAATTGATTATAACCCAAAATCGAATCATCAAAGCATTGCAAGATAAATGAATCAGAGATGAGCAGAAAGACATCCGATTCGATTAACCCCAGCCTTAGCGAGATTGTCAGCAATTGAATTTGCTTCTCTTGGAATGTATGAGATATCTGCCAGGTTAATAGAATGAGAGAGTTGGGATAGTTGGATGGAGATATTTCTCAGTCGCCAAGGGGCAGAGTTTGGATTGTTTGCCCATCTTACAGCATTTTTAGAGTCGCTTTCAATGACCAAAGAATTATGTCTTGAATAAATCGAGTTGGAGAAGAACAGGACAGCTTCTTTAATTGACAGGAATTCAGCTGTGTTGGAATCTGCTGAACCAACTGATTTAGAGAAAACTCCTTTGACAATACCTTGGTGATTTCTAAGAATCCCACCAATGCCTGCTGGTCCCGGTTTGCCAAGTGAGGAACCATCAACATTGAACTTCATGGAACCAATGGAAGGCTTAGTCCAGGAGCAGTTTGTTCTTGGTGCTTTGACTTTAGTAGGGGTTATAATGAGACTAAGATTAGAGATGAAAAAGTCAATAGAGTATGAAGTTTCAAGCCATTTGGCTTTGTACCAGTGAGCAATCCTAACACAAATCAAGTGGAAGAGCTGAACCTCATCCATAAACTTGTTGTTAAAGACCATGTCATTTCTGAACATCCAAATGGTCCAAATGACTGCAAAAAAAGACATTTTCCAAATATTCGTGGAGTTAGCTGTTGGTGAAGCCATATCCCAAAATTGAAAAAATGTAATCGCATTTCCAGGACACACCCATTGCAGGTTCCAAAGACTTGTAATTTTGGACCAAATCTTCCATGAATAGGGACATGTAAACAAAAGATGAAATATGGTTTCCAACTCCTGCTTACAGAAAACACATTTTGCTTGATCGTAGCTCAGGAGATTTCTTTTGAGAAGTTCGCTTTTGACTGCGAGCTTTCCGTGGAGAACCTGCCAGCAAAATATTTCGACCTTAGGTGGAGCCAAACCCAACCAGATAGACTTCCATTTGAATTATTATTATTATTGTCTATTATTTATTTTATTATCTATCCAATCAGTGCATTAAAGGGGATCCTCTTTCCCATAACTGCCGGTCAGCCCACTGCCACCCTGCCATCAACCTCCCTCCCGAGGCTGTCTACCATCCTGTCACCCATCCTCCACCAACCCCCGGGCCAGTTTACTCCCTCTAAAAACTCACCATCACCAATAACCCAGGGAGCCTCAACCAAAAATCGGGACCCCAAGCTCCACACACAGACCAGTAACCCGAGACCCTTTTTTTTCCCTCAATCACCACCCAAGAACCAAGACCACTCCCTCACTAGGGGACCTCACCATCCCTCGGCCCTACCCATTTCACCGACCCACCATCGCAACCATCAATCCCTCAACCTCACGGCCACCAACCAATGTAAACTCGAGAACCCCCAAAACCTGAAACCCCAAATCCGAGAGCCCCTCAAACCCTAGATCCCCACCTACAAAAAAAAAACAAACAAACCACAACAACCGCAAACCAAAACCACAACCGAAACCATAAACAAAAAAAAACAAAAAAAAAAAGGAAAAAAGTTAGGGGGTTCAGATCTGCGAAGTTAGGGCTTTTTTTGAGTGAATCGAAGGTCAGATTCAGATTTAAGAGGTTGAGAGCTTTCGGAAAGTGGAAGTTTTTTTATTTTGGCCACCGGCGATGGCGGCCGGCAGCGGTGGGCGACGGCGGCCGGCAGCGGTGGGCGGCGGCCCAGGCGGCTGCCGGAAATCGCCTGGGCTGAGAGCTTCACAGCTCTGAAAATTTTTTTTTGAGAGAGGAAAAAGTGAAAGGAAAAAAAAAGAGGGAGCTTTTATAGCAAAAAAAAGGAACGACCCGCGCGACCCAGATTCGACTTGGGATCTGCGCGCCCGGCCCGCGGGAGGGAGAAGATCCGCGTGCCGCTTCAGAATCCGACCCGACCCGCTCACCCGGCTAAGGACCCGAGCGCCCAGGCTGGACCAGGCCCACCCGTGTGGCCCCCTTGAGCTTGGGCTGTTAATTGGGCCTCCATGCTATTGGGCTTAAACCTAATTAATTTGGGTATATTTTTTAGCCCTTTTGCTATTATTATTATTATTATTATTATTATTATTATTATTATTATTATTATTATTATTATTATTATTATTATTATTATTATTATTATTATTATTATTATTATTATTATTATTATTATTATTATTATTATTATTATTATTATTATTATTATTATTATTATTATTATTATTATTATTATTATTATTATTATTATTATTATTATTATTATTATTATTATTATTATTATTATTATTATTATTATTATTATTATTATTATTATTATTATTATTATTATTATTATTATTATTATTATTATTATTATTATTATTATTATTATTATTATTATTATTATTATTATTATTATTATTATTATTATTATTATTATTATTATTATTATTATTATTATTATTATTATTATTATTATTATTATTATTATTATTATTATTATTATTATTATTATTATTATTATTATTATTATTATTATTATTATTATTATTATTATTATTATTATTATTATTATTATTATTATTATTATTATTATTATTATTATTATTATTATTATTATTATTATAGACACCTAATTTTGTCCGAATAATTTTTTTATATATATTAAAAAATCAAAAAAATAAAAAAAATCATGAAAATTAAATGAGATTTAGGTGGAATTTGGTTTTGGAAAGAAATCTTGAAAATTGAGTGTTTGTTTAAGTCTTTTGAAAAGATATCAAAATTTTGGATTAATATGACAAGAAGAACCAAAAGGAAATGAATCAAGAAAAATTAAAGTGAGAATCACGTATGGGATCTTTTTATTTTGATTTTTAAATTGATCTAATTAAGGGCTGATTTTAAGGAAGAGATATTGAAGCTATAAAAAGAGGAGAATAAAGTGTCTTAAAGGGGGGAAAAAAGAAGAAAAACCTAGAGAAAAGACCGAAAAAAAAAGGCTAGAAAGAGGAGAAAACCCTACTGCCTCAGGGGAATTGTGGCTGTCTTCCCCTCTCTTAGACGAACCCATTGCTGACCACCATCATCTGCAGCACATTGCTCCAGCACAGTCCCACCTGCACAGTTCATCCCTATTGGTGACAGCCCGTGGAGACACAACCACTGGTCATCATCTTCATCACAGGATCAGGCTTGCTCATCTCCATCTAGCAGCCTCTACGATCATCATTTTCATCTTGATCTTCCTCTCCGACCTCATCATCCCTGCCACAGCTGCTCCTTGCAACTTCACTGCGTAGCGTTTCTGTTACCAGTTTTGCTGCATATCACACACCATTGCTTACTGCTCTCTGCAACGCCACCATCATCTTGCTGCTATCCACGCCAAATCCCACGCCTCAACCCAACACTGCTCGGGGCTGCAACACTCTTATTCTGATCCACGCCACCTTTTCCTCTGATTCCATCATCCTTCACCACCTCGCCAACTGAGAAGAGAAACAAGAAACCTACTGTCTTCATCACCCATCCATCAGCCACATCCTTACCACCTTGTACCCAGACAACCCTGCCTTGCCTTCATCTTCATCGAAACCAGTCCAGCCATCATCGCCACCCTTGCATGACTACCTGGACACCTTCACGTCATCACGACAGTGCTTTGTTCCTCCATTGAAATCTTTGCTCAGCTCGACACTCCTGTTCTCAATCTTCATTCCCGTCGCTTGAAACATCACGGTTCCAGAGAGCTTACCGAGCACTGCACCAGACAAAACTACTGCTATCATTCACGCCGCTGCTTACTGCTGTTTGCATCGCCATTGCACCCATTGCCTAGCTGCTGCTGTTCCATACCAAGCTGCTGCTGCGTTTCGATCCTTATCCATCATCCTCTGCTGCACCATCATCACGTGAAACAAGGAAGGCAAAAAGGAGAGCACTCATTTAGGTACATGCTATTTTACTTTGAGTTTTTTTTTAATTACATGTTATATTTTACTTCATTCATTTTTTAAAAAAAACTAAAAAAATAAAAAAAGGATTTTATTAGTATGGTTCATTTACTCAATGCACACACATACTATAAATAATATCTTAAAAAATAATAAATATTTTTCAAGCAATTTTCTAAATATGAATTATTAATAGTAACAATAAAAAAAATTAAAAAATATATAAAAATGAGAAATAATGAGAAATTCTGAGGATAAGATTTCAAAGAAATCACAAGTAGTGATTCTTCGATAATCTTTAGGGTCGAGAAAAATCTTTAGATGTTACCAGCGTATTGGAACATTTAATTGATTTTATCTCGATTTCAAAATTCTTTAAATAAATTAATATAAAAAATAGAAATAAATTAATCAAATATAAAATTTAAAATGAACAAATAAATAAATAAATATAAATATGAATTATAAATAAATAAATAAAATATAAATTTAAAAGAATATCCCCGATGATAGGATTTCTTAGAAATCACAAGTAGTGATTCTTTGATAATCCTTAGGGTTGAAATGAAATATTTGAATATTACCAGCGTATTGGGGTATTCAAGTAATTTTAGTCGATATTAAGATTTTTAATAAAATTAACTTTTATAAAATAAATTAATGTAAAAAATAAATAATAAATAAATAATAATAACAATTAAAAGTAAGTAAATAAGATATAAATAATTTCCGATGATGAGATGTTACAGAATTCACAAGTAGTGATTCCTAATTGATCTCTAGGTGAGAGAAATATGCTAAATGTTACCAGCGTATTGAAATATTTAGTATAATTTTTCAATAAAAATAAAATTTTATAAATATAAATAAATTACAAAAGCAATGATATAAATATAAAAGATAATAAAATAACATATTTCTCATGTACATCATATCTATTTTGTTTGCATCATTTGCATTCATGAAATTCCAAAATAAGTGCAAATCTCCCGAGGATGAGATTCTATAGAAATCGCAAGTAGCGATTCTTATGAAATCTTTAGGTGAGGAAATTATCCGAAATGCTACCAAAAGTATTGGGGTACTTCGGAATAATTTTCAATATAAGGGATTTTCATTTATTTCAAATAAAAAACTAAAATTTAAATATTTCAAAATAAAACAAATAACAAAATGAGTTCAAAATAAATGGAGTTCTTTTTAAATGTTTAATTAGAATCATTTTATTAAGATTAAAGGATAAGACATGATTAAGTGGTACCGTTTTTAACGGGCGTTGTGGGGGTGCTAATCCTTCCCCACACGTAACCGAACTCCCGAACCCAAACTTTGTTATCGCAGACCAAAAATTATTTTTTTGATAAAACTTAATTAATTTTAAGATTTTATTGAAAAGATAAATAATTTTAGGTGGCCAATCACACCTAGTCAAAAAAGATTGGTGGCGACTCCTTTTTATTGTGTTTTTTTTTTTTCGTAATCGTCTAGCGATCGAGTCCCCGGACGAAAATCGTTACGACAATTATTATTATTATTATTATTATTATTATTATTATTATTATTATTATTATTGTTGTTGTTGTTGTTTTATTTTTTTTTTGTTATTGTTATTGTTTTGTTATTGTTTTGTTATTGTTATTGTTATTGTTTGTTATTGTTATTGTTATTGTTATTGTTTTATTGTTATTGTTATTGTTATTGTTATTGTTGTTGTTATTATTATTGTTATTGTTATTATTGTTGTTATTGTTATTGTTATTATTATTGTTTTTATTAATGCTATTATTATTGTTTTTATTAATGCATGTTGTAAAATAAGAAATTGAAAAATTTTTCTTTTACTTGTATTTTCATTAATTATTATTGTCACGACCCGAAGATCGCGACTTTCACTTGATTCTTATACTTTTCTTAGTCTACAAATTTATGGACTAAATTTTTCTTTTTCATTTTAAGGTTTGTATTCGGTGTCAGTGTAGTTACTATACTATTTAGGTGACTTATAGTCATTTCATTTAAATTATTAACAACCACGGAAACGGTTCTTAGTTACATCCCGACTTGTTAAACAGAATATGTACTGTGCTTCAATTTAAGTCTTACATGTAAACAAGTAATTTATAAGAAACATACCTCAGAAGACTAGTACCAAGTCCATATACAGTCTCCGATGCCCACTGAGCAGCTCACATGGCAGATGTTAACTTCAATAATCTGAAAGAGATGAAATTTAGTGGGGTGAGCAAAACCACGGCTCAGTAAGATACTAATATAAATACAAGAGTAGGATTACACTGTCTTAATCTGCAATGCTTAAAACTTGCAAATTGCAATCACAATTAATCCTTTCTCATCGATAACATATCATTATCTCATTTCTTGTCATCTGTCTATCACTTATACTTTTAAAATTATCATCGTAATCACTTTTCAGTCTTCTTGTCCTTACACTATAGTGCATCGCACAACAATCTGTCGTATCCAAATTGAATGTCATATACTTTTAGTCTATATTTTCCTCTATCTCGGAGTACATCATGTCCAATTGAAGCACCATATCAATTCACTTTATATTTCATAATCGTACTCCTGTAATTTATCATCTCATATCACTTTTCCTTATAAAGAAATCATGATCACCACAGTGTAAGTTCACAATTCTCTTCATATCTATCATGTGTTCATGTATCATATCATGTCATCGTCTAGATGAAATATCATTTATGTCGAGTCATGACATTTCTCATGAAACTCGTGTACAAAGCATATTATCATGTCAAGGTTTAATATGCAATTATGTAACTTTACTGTATAAACCGCTATCATCTCTATCGTGTCATATGTACTTTAGAACATGCTCCACGTATAAATTTTCAATTCATTCAAGTCTACCTTTATGGCATGATAAAAACATGTTCAATTTCAATTCATGTATTCATTTTCAGAGCATGTCTAAAACATGTGCGGTTTAAAACATTTTTCATATACTATAAGTCATATCAGGTCTAGAGTTCATTTCAAATCGATTTATACTCTAGACCGCATATCATTTTAAATTCGACACGAAATCGTATATAAATCATATCAGTGTCGAAATCATTTATCATATACTTTTAAAACATATACTGTAAATCATATCAGGTCTAGAGTTCATATCAAATCAAACTATACTCTAGACCGCATATCATGCCATGTTCGACACAAATTTTCGTATAAATCATATAAGTGTCGAAATCATATCTCATGGACTTTTAAAACATGTTTAAAACATGTACTGTTTCAAAACATATTTCATTTCAAATCTGTTTCATGTACAGTATAAATCATGTCAAGTCTAGAGTTCATATCATAAAATCATACTCTAGACTTCATATCATATCAATTAGAGACTAGGCTAGATCCCTATCATCTCTATCAATAAAGACTTAAATCACTGTAGCTAGCAGTGAAATCATATCATCGTCCCCTGGAAACCAACTAGGGCGCTATCTATGGCCATAGACCTCATCTCTCTCAGCCCCACTGATCAGGCGTGACTGAGACCTGTCCACGACTATTGTCGGACAAGCATATCTGCCTAATGAGCAAAGCTCCAATTAGGCGGTTTTCCACTATGCTTTATTGAATTTAATTCTTTTAGGGTGCCTACAGTCTCATAAAACATTTAAATCTTTAGCTTTCTTTTTAAAATCATGTAAAGCATATGGTGAAGTTCTTTAAGAGGTTTCGTATATAAAAATACGTATAAACCATATACTTTCTTTTTAAAGCTAATCTATACTTTATAGCATTTATATAAATGCTATTATAACATCTGAAACTATAGCAAATTATGCTTAAAAGCGATGCTATGAAATCATTTCCGTATGTAATTTTGGTAATAGTTTCAAATGTCATATAAGTAATACCTTCATCTAATGCTTTGAAACAATTCATTTAACTTTATCATCATCAATTATTTGATTTCAAACTATCCTTTTGACACATCAGTAAATCAGTATTCAAATCATTCAGTATTCAATATCCTTTTTCGATAATTATCGACTATAATAATCAATTGTACTTTTATTACCGATACTAGAACCACCTCATCAGTGTGAATCCTCTTAGTATCTATGAGCATCAAATATCATGTTTCCATATAGCCATCAGGATACTGAAATTATGAAATACTAATATCCTCATTCGTTATCTATTCCAGAGTCGACATCGAGGATCGTAGAACCACAAGATCAATAATCGCATATCAAATCCATTTATGGTTTGACCTATTGGTACATATTCAGAATTTTCGACTTGCGGTTCATTTTTCATTCACTATCGTAAAAATCATATCACAATCCTCAATTCACTTTTCATCTGGCCTGTAGAATGTAATATCATGTTAAAATTATCCATAAACGTCCTCAATTCAATTTTTGATTGGCAATTCACCACTTAAAAGAATTTGCCAGTTTCCACTATCAACAGTATTTCAATCATTTAAGTCGCCTTGCGACTATCCATGTTATTGCCAAAAATCTCAGTTCATACCACTAAGACGGTCCATTTATTTGAATTTATCAATCCTATAATCATCACTCGATTGATAATTCCGCAATTCTATCATTCGACCATCTAAATCACAACTTCGATTTTTTTTTTCTTTTAAGTTGTATCATATAATTATCATCACCTTTATCTGTGATCCGTCAAATAAATAATTTCACCTCAATCTCAACTTGATACCATTTATGATATTAAAATCACTTGATTTATCAATTCTATAAGGTTTAGACCATATAATTCACCACATTATCGTTTTCAATGATCTATCTTCCCATCGATTTTAATATCAAATCTTCAGTAATACCATATAATCCTTTTAATATTTATTTTCAATAATTATCTCCAAGATTCCATTTATGTGAGAAACTTAATCTTTTTCCTCAATTATTTTCCTAAAAATTTCGGCAACATAACGGCTTAATTTTCCCTAACCTCCTGCAAGGGAAACACAATTTATACTTGCAGCCGTTGATTCTCACCAATTTTACCTCCTACTAAGACCCCCACCATCAGTTGTGGGTCCTCTTAGCATTTTTAGCAAATCAATTTAAATCGATGCATCATATAAAATCACAATTCCATTTAAAATCAATTAAATAAATGCATCATATATATAAAATCATAATTCCCACATACGATATAAAGCTACTAATGCTTTATAAAAGTATCTTACTTGTTCGCCAAGCTTAGCGTACTTTCCGATTTCCGAGTCTTGCCGAACTCCACCATTCGTCTCATTCTCGTTTTTTTTTTGCTACAATTTCACAAATTGACGTATATTTTCATTTAGAAAATAATCCAAGAATTTCTACTAAATTCCAGACATATAGAGAAAAGGCTTCTAATTTTCCTTACCTATTTCTTCCTCTTTCTCTTCTTCCTTTTCTTTTTTTTTTCTTTTTTTTTTTTTCTTTTCTTTTTCTTTTCTTCTTTTTCTTTTCTTTTCTTCTTTTTCCTTTCTCTTTTCTTTTCTCTCTTTTTTTTTTTTTTAAACCGGGTCGGGTCGGGTTCGGGTTGACCGGGTCGGATCGGGTCGGACCGGGTCAGGCGGGTCGAATCGGGTCAGGCGGGTCGGATCGGGTCGGACCGGTTCAAGCTTCTGCTGGCCGGTTCGGTCACCGGCGGCCACCCATTCCGGCGGTTCGGCCACTCCACAGCTTGCCGAGGTTGCCACGAAGCCGGATCTGGTCTCGGTTTGGCCCCATCACCGGCAACGTTGCCGGATCTGGCGATGTGGGTTTCGGCTCCTTTCTCCTCTGTTTCTTCCTTCCTCCGCCGTCCTTTACCTCGCCGGTGGTCTTCCTTTGTTTCCCCTCAGCTCCACCAAGCTCGGGGTTGGGGTGGCGGTGCCTAGACCGGCCGGCACCGCCACTTTCCTCTTTTCTTTTTCTCTTCGTTTTCACCCGCTTCTCCCGTTTCCGCTTCGCTTCTGTTTTCCCTTTTTTTTTTTCCTCGCCGTCGACGTCTACGTCGGATGCCTCTCCTTGGCTCGCCGGCGGCATCGCTGCCACTTCCTCCCTCTCCGGCGTCGCCAGCTTCTCCTTATGTTTCTTTTTATTTTCTCCTCTGTTTTGAAACAGAGGAGAATAAGGCTGGGAATCGGGTTATCCCGATTCCCGCCTGTTTTTTTTTTTTTAACATATATATATAATTATATATATTTTTTATAATTATATATATATATATAATCAAAATATTAAACATATATATATATATGTAAATATATATTTTTCATATAAATCATCTATATATATATATACTTTGATTTAAAGTACTATATATATTATATACATTTTTCATATATTTTATATATATATATATATACATAAATGTATAATAAAATACATATGTATTTATTCCATGTATAAATATATTTTTATCAAAAGCATATTTATATAATATCATTATATAAATATATCAAAATATTTTTATTTCTTATTAAGTTTTGGATTTCTAAATATCCAAAATTATTTTCTCCATTTTCTTATTTAATTTGGATTTCCATTTATCCAAATTAAATTTCCTCCTTCATTTCTTATTTCCAAATTTAATTTTCCTTTTTATTTCTTATTTAATTTGGATTTCACTTTGTCCAAATTAAATTTTTCGGATACCTTATATTTATTTAGAAAATTCTTGGTCTTCACATTCTCCCCACCTTAAGAAATTCGGTCCTCCGAATTTAACTTAGATTTAGAAAGTGGTACTGTTCTGTACTCTTATCTTTCTTGTCCTTTCAATCATCCTTTAAATGATACTGTCCGCATACCTCCATCATTAGAATCACCTTTTATACCATTACATATCATTTTTCCACCGTATATCCATACTTCCTAAAATTTCTTATCATCTTGGGAGTTATCACTTTCATTTCTTTTTACATGATAGCTGTTCCACACCATTTATCATTCATTTCTCTCATTTGGTGCCAAGTCGATATAATTTGGTAACTATCGTTTACCAATTTAATCAGTAATATGTAATTGTTCCAGTAGCTTTTAAATCTCGTGCATCCGCTCTGTCAACATATCTTCGAGCATTTCCACATTACGCTCGAATTTTCATATCAGTATGGAGTGATGCCGTCAATAAATTTGGAATCCCAAAGCCTTTCACTATTTTCCATAAACATATGGCAATTCAAGATTCCATCACATGTAATGCTCACTGGAACTTCACATACATTCTCTCCATTTCATATTTCTATTTCGACTAAGGCATTAGAGAAATCTAGAAGTCTGAACATGGAAAAGTGATTCAATTTGATTAACCAGTCTATAATCACTTTCATAATATCATATTTCGTTTGGGTTTCGTATTATCCCACAACACTCATTATCACATTGATGATTCAAGGCTGCACCTCATTGCAGACTTTACTGTTAATCATCTCTTACCATAAATGCAACATTTATTAATCATTTTATCTCTATATCTCTTTTCATGTATCATTTTCTTTCTATATCTCTTTTCATGTAGTATTCTTATTACATCTCGATGTGACAACCAAAGTGAAATCACTTCCAGTCTTAAATTCGAAAATTGCTTCATATTCGTGTTCCCTTATAACTCGAAATCATAGTTTCCAATTCCCAATAGTCCTCATAATTAAGGTAGGGTTGTACTTCCGACCAAACCATATACCTTATTCGATCATTTTCATTGGCGATTCCTTTACCTCTTCCAATCCTTTTTCAGTCCACATATCGATCATATTCTATACAATCATTCCATTATCTTCCATATAAATTGCCACAATCAATCATTCTCGATCATTCATATCCTATTCCTTTAAGGTGATACACAATTCTTCCAAACCATATCGATACCATTCATTAACGGTTTTCAGTCCGTTTTAATAGGTCATCGATTAGCATCTTTATGTCAAAGCCCAGCCTGTTTCAATAGGCCGTCGACTGGTATCACCCATACCAATAGCTGACTAATCTTGGTACAGATTGAAAATCAACAAGTTTACATGTAGACACTACACAGTACATGGGATGTAACACTATCACTGTTTCAACTACACTGACACGTACTAGACAAACCGTGCTCTGATACCATTAAATCTGTCACGACCCGAAGATCGCGACTTTCACTTGATTCTTATACTTTTCTTAGTCTACAAATTTATGGACTAAATTTTTCTTTTTCATTTTAAGGTTTGTATTCGGTGTCAGTGTAGTTACTATACTATTTAGGTGACTTATAGTCATTTCATTTAAATATTTAACAACCACGGAAACGGTTCTTAGTTACATCCCGACTTGTTAAACAGAATATGTACTGTGCTTCAATTTAAGTCTTACATGTAAACAAGTAATTTATAAGAAACATATACCTCAGAAGACTAGTACCAAGTCCATATACAGTCTCCGATGCCCACTGAGCAGCTCACATGGCAGATGTTAACTTCAATAATCTGAAAGAGATGAAATTTAGTGGGGTGAGCAAAACCACGGCTCAGTAAGATACTAATATAAATACAAGAGTAGGATTACACTGTCTTAATCTGCAATGCTTAAAACTTGCAAATTTGCAATCACAATTAATCCTTTCTCATCGATAACATATCATTATCTCATTTCTTGTCATCTGTCTATCACTTATACTTTTAAAATTATCATCGTAATCACTTTTCAGTCTTCTTGTCCTTACACTATAGTGCATCGCACAACAATCTGTCGTATCCAAATTGAATGTCATATACTTTTAGTCTATATTTTCCTCTATCTCGGAGTACATCATGTCCAATTGAAGCACCATATCAATTCACTTTATATTTCATAATCGTACTCCTGTAATTTATCATCTCATATCACTTTTCCTTATAAAGAAATCATGATCACCACAGTGTAAGTTCACAATTCTCTTCATATCTATCATGTGTTCATGTATCATATCATGTCATCGTCTAGATGAAATATCATTTATGTCGAGTCATGACATTTCTCATGAAACTCGTGTACAAAGCATATTATCATGTCAAGGTTTAATATGCAATTATGTAACTTTACTGTATAAACCGCTATCATCTCTAATCGTGTCATATGTACTTTAGAACATGCTCCACGTATAAATTTTCAATTCATTCAAGTCTACCTTTATGGCATGATAAAAACATGTTCAATTTCAATTCATGTATTCATTTTCAGAGCATGTCTAAAACATGTGCGGTTTTAAAACATTTTTCATATACTATAAGTCATATCAGGTCTAGAGTTCATTTCAAATCGATTTATACTCTAGACCGCATATCATTTTAAATTCGACACGAAATCGTATATAAATCATATCAGTGTCGAAATCATTTATCATATACTTTTAAAACATATACTGTAAATCATATCAGGTCTAGAGTTCATATCAAATCAAACTATACTCTAGACCGCATATCATGCCATGTTCGACACAAATTTTCGTATAAATCATATAAGTGTCGAAATCATATCTCATGGACTTTTAAAACATGTTTAAAACATGTACTGTTTCAAAACATATTTCATTTCAAATCTGTTTCATGTACAGTATAAATCATGTCAAGTCTAGAGTTCATATCAATAAAATCATACTCTAGACTTCATATCATATCAATTAGAGACTAGGCTAGATCCCTATCATCTCTATCAATAAAGACTTAAATCACTGTAGCTAGCAGTGAAATCATATCATCGTCCCCTGGAAACCAACTAGGGCGCTATCTATGGCCATAGACCTCATCTCTCTCAGCCCCACTGATCAGGCGTGACTGAGACCTGTCCACGACTATTGTCGGACAAGCATATCTGCCTAATGAGCAAAGCTCCAATTAGGCGGTTTCCACTATGCTTTATTGAATTTAATTCTTTTAGGGTGCCTACAGTCTCATAAAACATTTAAATCTTTAGCTTTTCTTTTTAAAATCATGTAAAGCATATGGTGAAGTTCTTTAAGAGGTTTCGTATATAAAAATACGTATAAACCATATACTTTCTTTTTAAAGCTAATCTATACTTTATAGCATTTATATAAATGCTATTATAACATCTGAAACTATAGCAAATTATGCTTAAAAGCGATGCTATGAAATCATTTCCGTATGTAATTTTGGTAATAGTTTCAAATGTCCATATAAGTAATACCTTCATCTAATGCTTTGAAACAATTCATTTAACTTTATCATCATCAATTATTTGATTTCAAACTATCCTTTTGACACATCAGTAAATCAGTATTCAAATCATTCAGTATTCAATATCCTTTTTCGATAATTATCGACTATAATAATCAATTGTACTTTTATTACCGATACTAGAACCACCTCATCAGTGTGAATCCTCTTAGTATCTATGAGCATCAAATATCATGTTTCCATATAGCCATCAGGATACTGAAATTATGAAATACTAATATCCTCATTCGTTATCTATTCCAGAGTCGACATCGAGGATCGTAGAACCACAAGATCAATAATCGCATATCAAATCCATTTATGGTTTGACCTATTGGTACATATTCAGAATTTTCGACTTGCGGTTCATTTTTCATTCACTATCGTAAAAATCATATCACAATCCTCAATTCACTTTTCATCTGGCCTGTAGAATGTAATATCATGTTAAAATTATCCATAAACGTCCTCAATTCAATTTTTGATTGGCAATTCACCACTTAAAAGAATTTGCCAGTTTCCACTATCAACAGTATTTCAATCATTTAAGTCGCCTTGCGACTATCCATGTTATTGCCAAAAATCTCAGTTCATACCACTAAGACGGTCCATTTATTTGAATTTATCAATCTTATAATCATCACTCGATTGATAATTCCGCAATTCTATCATTCGACCATCTAAATCACAACTTCGATTTTTTTTTTCTTTTAAGTTGTATCATATAATTATCATCACCTTTATCTGTGATCCGTCAAATAAATAATTTCACCTCAATCTCAACTTGATACCATTTATGATATTAAAATCACTTGATTTATCAATTCTATAAGGTTTAGACCATATAATTCACCACATTATCGTTTTCAATGATCTATCTTCCCATCGATTTTAATATCAAACTCTTCAGTAATACCATATAATCCTTTTAATATTTATTTTCAATAATTATCTCCAAGATTCCATTTATGTGAGAAACTTAATCTTTTTCCTCAATTATTTTCCTAAAAATTTCGGCAACATAACGGCTTAATTTTCCCTAACCTCCTGCAAGGGAAACACAATTTATACTTGCAGCCGTTGATTCTCACCAATTTTACCTCCTACTAAGACCCCCACCATCAGTTGTGGGTCCTCTTAGCATTTTTAGCAAATCAATTTAAATCGATGCATCATATAAAATCACAATTCCATTTAAAATCAATTAAATAAATGCATCATATATATAAAATCATAATTCCCACATACGATATAAAGCTACTAATGCTTTATAAAAGTATCTTACTTGTTCGCCAAGCTTAGCGTACTTTCCGATTTCCGAGTCTTGCCGAACTCCACCATTCGTCTCATTCTCGTTTTTTTTTTTGCTACAATTTCACAAATTGACGTATATTTTCATTTAGAAAATAATCCAAGAATTTCTACTAAATTCCAGACATATAGAGAAAAGGCTTCTAATTTTCCTTACCTATTTCTTCCTCTTTCTCTTCTTCCTTTTCTTTTTTTTTTCTTTTTTTTTTTTCTTTTCTTTTTCTTTTCTTCTTTTTCTTTTCTTTTCTTCTTTTTCCTTTCTCTTTTCTTTTCTCTCTTTTTTTTTTTTTTTAAACCGGGTCGGGTCGGGTTCGGGTTGACCGGGTCGGATCGGGTCGGACCGGGTCAGGCGGGTCGAATCGGGTCAGGCGGGTCGGATCGGGTCGGACCGGTTCAAGCTTCTGCTGGCCGGTTCGGTCACCGGCGGCCACCCATTCCGGCGGTTCGGCCACTCCACAGCTTGCCGAGGTTGCCACGAAGCCGGATCTGGTCTCGGTTTGGCCCCATCACCGGCAACGTTGCCGGATCTGGCGATGTGGGTTTCGGCTCCTTTCTCCTCTGTTTCTTCCTTCCTCCGCCGTCCTTTACCTCGCCGGTGGTCTTCCTTTGTTTCCCCTCAGCTCCACCAAGCTCGGGGTTGGGGTGGCGGTGCCTAGACCGGCCGGCACCGCCACTTTCCTCTTTTCTTTTTCTCTTCGTTTTCACCCGCTTCTCCCGTTTCCGCTTCGCTTCTGTTTTCCCTTTTTTTTTTTCCTCGCCGTCGACGTCTACGTCGGATGCCTCTCCTTGGCTCGCCGGCGGCATCGCTGCCACTTCCTCCCTCTCCGGCGTCGCCAGCTTCTCCTTATGTTTCTTTTTATTTTCTCCTCTGTTTTGAAACAGAGGAGAATAAGGCTGGGAATCGGGTTATCCCGATTCCCGCCTGTTTTTTTTTTTTTAACATATATAATAATTATATATTTTTTTATAATTATATATATATATAATCAAAATATTAAACATATATATATATATGTAAATATATATTTTTCATATAAATCATCTATATATATATACTTTGATTTAAAGTACTATATATATATATACATTTTTCATATATTATATATATATATATATATATATATACATAAATGTATAATAAAATACATATGTATTTATTCCATGTATAAATATATTTTTATCAAAAGCATATTTATATAATATCATTATATAAATATATCAAAATATTTTTATTTCTTATTAAGTTTTGGATTTCTAAATATCCAAAATTATTTTCTCCATTTTCTTATTTAATTTGGATTTCCATTTATCCAAATTAAATTTCCTCCTTCATTTCTTATTTCCAAATTTAATTTTCCTTTTTATTTCTTATTTAATTTGGATTTCACTTTGTCCAAATTAAATTTTTCGGATACCTTATATTTATTTAGAAAATTCTTGGTCTTCACATTCTCCCCACCTTAAGAAATTCGGTCCTCCGAATTTAACTTAGATTTAGAAAGTGGTACTGTTCTGTACTCTTATCTTTCTTGTCCTTTCAATCATCCTTTAAATGATACTGTCCGCATACCTCCATCATTAGAATCACCTTTTATACCATTACATATCATTTTTCCACCGTATATCCATACTTCCTAAAATTTCTTATCATCTTGGGAGTTATCACTTTCATTTCTTTTTACATGATAGCTGTTCCACACCATTTATCATTCATTTCTCTCATTTGGTGCCAAGTCGATATAATTTGGTAACTATCGTTTACCAATTTAATCAGTAATATGTAATTGTTCCAGTAGCTTTTAAATCTCGTGCATCCGCTCTGTCAACATATCTTCGAGCATTTCCACATTACGCTCGAATTTTCATATCAGTATGGAGTGATGCCGTCAATAAATTTGGAATCCCAAAGCCTTTCACTATTTTCCATAAACATATGGCAATTCAAGATTCCATCACATGTAATGCTCACTGGAACTTCACATACATTCTCTCCATTTCATATTTCTATTTCGACTAAGGCATTAGAGAAATCTAGAAGTCTGAACATGGAAAAGTGATTCAATTTGATTAACCAGTCTATAATCACTTTCATAATATCATATTTCGTTTGGGTTTCGTATTATCCCACAACACTCATTATCACATTGATGATTCAAGGCTGCACCTCATTGCAGACTTTACTGTTAATCATCTCTTACCATAAATGCAACATTTATTAATCATTTTATCTCTATATCTCTTTTCATGTATCATTTTCTTTCTATATCTCTTTTCATGTAGTATTCTTATTACATCTCGATGTGACAACCAAAGTGAAATCACTTCCAGTCTTAAATTCGAAAATTGCTTCATATTCGTGTTCCCTTATAACTCGAAATCATAGTTTCCAATTCCCAATAGTCCTCATAATTAAGGTAGGGTTGTACTTCCGACCAAACCATATACCTTATTCGATCATTTTCATTGGCGATTCCTTTACCTCTTCCAATCCTTTTTCAGTCCACATATCGATCATATTCTATACAATCATTCCATTATCTTCCATATAAATTGCCACAATCAATCATTCTCGATCATTCATATCCTATTCCTTTAAGGTGATACACAATTCTTCCAAACCATATCGATACCATTCATTAACGGTTTTCAGTCCGTTTTAATAGGTCATCGATTAGCATCTTTATGTCAAAGCCCAGCCTGTTTCAATAGGCCGTCGACTGGTATCACCCATACCAATAGCTGACTAATCTTGGTACAGATTGAAAATCAACAAGTTTACATGTAGACACTACACAGTACATGGGATGTAACACTATCACTGTTTCAACTACACTGACACGTACTAGACAAACCGTGCTCTGATACCATTAAATCTGTCACGACCCGAAGATCGCGACTTTCACTTGATTCTTATACTTTTCTTAGTCTACAAATTTATGGACTAAATTTTTCTTTTTCATTTTAAGGTTTGTATTCGGTGTCAGTGTAGTTACTATACTATTTTAGGTGACTTATAGTCATTTCATTTAAATATTTAACAACCACGGAAACGGTTCTTAGTTACATCCCGACTTGTTAAACAGAATATGTACTGTGCTTCAATTTAAGTCTTACATGTAAACAAGTAATTTATAAGAAACATATACCTCAGAAGACTAGTACCAAGTCCATATACAGTCTCCGATGCCCACTGAGCAGCTCACATGGCAGATGTTAACTTCAATAATCTGAAAGAGATGAAATTTAGTGGGGTGAGCAAAACCACGGCTCAGTAAGATACTAATATAAATACAAGAGTAGGATTACACTGTCTTAATCTGCAATGCTTAAAACTTGCAAATTTGCAATCACAATTAATCCTTTCTCATCGATAACATATCATTATCTCATTTCTTGTCATCTGTCTATCACTTATACTTTTAAAATTATCATCGTAATCACTTTTCAGTCTTCTTGTCCTTACACTATAGTGCATCGCACAACAATCTGTCGTATCCAAATTGAATGTCATATACTTTTAGTCTATATTTTCCTCTATCTCGGAGTACATCATGTCCAATTGAAGCACCATATCAATTCACTTTATATTTCATAATCGTACTCCTGTAATTTATCATCTCATATCACTTTTCCTTATAAAGAAATCATGATCACCACAGTGTAAGTTCACAATTCTCTTCATATCTATCATGTGTTCATGTATCATATCATGTCATCGTCTAGATGAAATATCATTTATGTCGAGTCATGACATTTCTCATGAAACTCGTGTACAAAGCATATTATCATGTCAAGGTTTAATATGCAATTATGTAACTTTACTGTATAAACCGCTATCATCTCTAATCGTGTCATATGTACTTTAGAACATGCTCCACGTATAAATTTTCAATTCATTCAAGTCTACCTTTATGGCATGATAAAAACATGTTCAATTTCAATTCATGTATTCATTTTCAGAGCATGTCTAAAACATGTGCGGTTTTAAAACATTTTTCATATACTATAAGTCATATCAGGTCTAGAGTTCATTTCAAATCGATTTATACTCTAGACCGCATATCATTTTAAATTCGACACGAAATCGTATATAAATCATATCAGTGTCGAAATCATTTATCATATACTTTTAAAACATATACTGTAAATCATATCAGGTCTAGAGTTCATATCAAATCAAACTATACTCTAGACCGCATATCATGCCATGTTCGACACAAATTTTCGTATAAATCATATAAGTGTCGAAATCATATCTCATGGACTTTTAAAACATGTTTAAAACATGTACTGTTTCAAAACATATTTCATTTCAAATCTGTTTCATGTACAGTATAAATCATGTCAAGTCTAGAGTTCATATCAATAAAATCATACTCTAGACTTCATATCATATCAATTAGAGACTAGGCTAGATCCCTATCATCTCTATCAATAAAGACTTAAATCACTGTAGCTAGCAGTGAAATCATATCATCGTCCCCTGGAAACCAACTAGGGCGCTATCTATGGCCATAGACCTCATCTCTCTCAGCCCCACTGATCAGGCGTGACTGAGACCTGTCCACGACTATTGTCGGACAAGCATATCTGCCTAATGAGCAAAGCTCCAATTAGGCGGTTTCCACTATGCTTTATTGAATTTAATTCTTTTAGGGTGCCTACAGTCTCATAAAACATTTAAATCTTTAGCTTTTCTTTTTAAAATCATGTAAAGCATATGGTGAAGTTCTTTAAGAGGTTTCGTATATAAAAATACGTATAAACCATATACTTTCTTTTTAAAGCTAATCTATACTTTATAGCATTTATATAAATGCTATTATAACATCTGAAACTATAGCAAATTATGCTTAAAAGCGATGCTATGAAATCATTTCCGTATGTAATTTTGGTAATAGTTTCAAATGTCCATATAAGTAATACCTTCATCTAATGCTTTGAAACAATTCATTTAACTTTATCATCATCAATTATTTGATTTCAAACTATCCTTTTGACACATCAGTAAATCAGTATTCAAATCATTCAGTATTCAATATCCTTTTTCGATAATTATCGACTATAATAATCAATTGTACTTTTATTACCGATACTAGAACCACCTCATCAGTGTGAATCCTCTTAGTATCTATGAGCATCAAATATCATGTTTCCATATAGCCATTAGGATACTGAAATTATGAAATACTAATATCCTCATTCGTTATCTATTCCAGAGTCGACATCGAGGATCGTAGAACCACAAGATCAATAATCGCATATCAAATCCATTTATGGTTTGACCTATTGGTACATATTCAGAATTTTCGACTTGCGGTTCATTTTTCATTCACTATCGTAAAAATCATATCACAATCCTCAATTCACTTTTCATCTGGCCTGTAGAATGTAATATCATGTTAAAATTATCCATAAACGTCCTCAATTCAATTTTTGATTGGCAATTCACCACTTAAAAGAATTTGCCAGTTTCCACTATCAACAGTATTTCAATCATTTAAGTCGCCTTGCGACTATCCATGTTATTGCCAAAAATCTCAGTTCATACCACTAAGACGGTCCATTTATTTGAATTTATCAATCCTATAATCATCACTCGATTGATAATTCCGCAATTCTATCATTCGACCATCTAAATCACAACTTCGATTTTTTTTTTCTTTTAAGTTGTATCATATAATTATCATCACCTTTATCTGTGATCCGTCAAATAAATAATTTCACCTCAATCTCAACTTGATACCATTTATGATATTAAAATCACTTGATTTATCAATTCTATAAGGTTTAGACCATATAATTCACCACATTATCGTTTTCAATGATCTATCTTCCCATCGATTTTAATATCAAACTCTTCAGTAATACCATATAATCCTTTTAATATTTATTTTCAATAATTATCTCCAAGATTCCATTTATGTGAGAAACTTAATCTTTTTCCTCAATTATTTTCCTAAAAATTTCGGCAACATAACGGCTTAATTTTCCCTAACCTCCTGCAAGGGAAACACAATTTATACTTGCAGCCGTTGATTCTCACCAATTTTACCTCCTACTAAGACCCCCACCATCAGTTGTGGGTCCTCTTAGCATTTTTAGCAAATCAATTTAAATCGATGCATCATATAAAATCACAATTCCATTTAAAATCAATTAAATAAATGCATCATATATATAAAATCATAATTCCCACATACGATATAAAGCTACTAATGCTTTATAAAAGTATCTTACTTGTTCGCCAAGCTTAGCGTACTTTCCGATTTCCGAGTCTTGCCGAACTCCACCATTCGTCTCATTCTCGTTTTTTTTTTTTGCTACAATTTCACAAATTGACGTTTATTTTCATTTAGAAAATAATCCAAGAATTTCTACTAAATTCCAGACATATAGAGAAAAGGCTTTTAATTTTCCTTACCTATTTCTTCCTCTTCTTCTTCTTCCTTTTCTTTTTTTTTCTTTTTCTTTTCTTTTCTTTTTCTTTTCTTTTCTTCTTTTTCCTTTCTCTTTTCTTTTCTCTCTTTTTTTTTTTTTAAACCGGGTCGGGTCGGGTTCGGGTTGACCGGGTCGGATCGGGTCGGACCGGGTCAGGCGAGTCGAATCGGGTCAGGCGGGTCGGATCGGGTCGGACCGGTTCAAGCTTCTGCTGGCCGGTTCGGTCACCGGCGGCCACCCATTCCGGCGGTTCGGCCACTCCACAGCTTGCCGAGGTTGCCACGAAGCCGGATCTGGTCTCGGTTTGGCCCCATCACTGGCGACGGCGCCGGATCTGGCGATGTGGGTTTCGGCTCCTTTCTCCTCCGTTTCTTCCTTCCTCCGCCGTCCTTTACCTCGCCGGTGGTCTTCCTTTGTTTCCCCTCAGCTCCACCAAGCTCGGGGTTGGGGTGGCGGTGCCTAGACCGGCCGGCACCGCCACTTTCCTCTTTTCTTTTTCTCTTCGTTTTCACCCGCTTCTCCTGTTTCCGCTTCGCTTCTGTTTTCCTTTTTTTTTTCCTCGCCGTCGACGTCTACGTCGGATGCCTCTCCTTGGCTCGTCGGCGGCATCGCTGCCACTTCCTCCCTCTCCGGCGTCGCCAGCTTCTCCTTATGTTTCTTTTTATTTTCTCCTCTGTTTTGAAACAGAGGAGAATAAGGCTGGGAATCGGGTTATCCCGATTCCCGCCTGTTTTTTTTTTTTTTAACATGTATATAATTATATATATTTTTTTATAATTATATATATATATATATAATCAAAATATTAAACATATATATATATATATATATAATATATATATATATATATATGTAAATATATATTTTTCATATAAATCATCTATATATATATACTTTGATTTAAAGTACTATATATATATATATACATTTTTCATATATTATATATATATATATATATACACATAAATGTATAATAAAATACATATGTATTTATTCCATGTATAAATATATTTTTATCAAAAGCATATTTATATAATATCATTATATAAATATATCAAAATATTTTTATTTCTTATTAAGTTTTGGATTTCTAAATATCCAAAATTATTTTCTCCATTTTCTTATTTAATTTGGATTTTCATTTATCCAAATTAAATTTCCTCCTTCATTTCTTATTTCCAAATTTAATTTTCCTTTTTATTTCTTATTTAATTTGGATTTCACTTTGTCCAAATTAAATTTTTCGGATACCTTATATTTATTTAGAAAATTCTTGGTCTTCACAATTATTGATTAGAAAATGTGTTTAAAAATAATGAAATTTAAATTCAATAAAATATATGTCCGATGATGAGATGTTATGAAACTCACAAGTAGTGATTTCTTAACTGATCCCTAGGTGAGAAGAGTCATACTGAATGTTACCAGAGTATTGGGATATTTAGTATGATTTTTCAATAATTTAAATTTTTATTAAAAATAAAAATAAATAAGTTTTTAAAAGAAAATAAAAAGATTAATAGAAATTTTCAAATTTAATTAATGTAAATGTCCGATGATGGGATGTCATGAAACTCACAAGTAGTGATTTTTTGACTGATCTTTAGGTGAGAAGAGTCTACTAAATGTTACCAGAGTATTGAGATATTTAGTATGAATTTTCAATAATTTAAATTTTTATTAAAAATGAAAAGGAATAAGTTTTTTTTTAAAACAAAGAAATATAGATAAACAAATAAATAATAAAATTTAAATTTAATTAAATATTTTTCGATGATGGGATGTTATGAAACTCACAAGTAGTGATTTCTTAACTGATCCCTAGGTTAGAAGAGTCGTACTAAATGTTACCAGAGTATTGGGATACTTAGTATGATTTTTCAATAATTTAAAATTTTATTAAAAATAAAATAAATAAGTTTTTTAAAAAAATAGAAAAAGGAAATTAATAATAAATTTCCGATGATGGGATGTCATGAAACTCACAAGTAGTGATTTCTTGACTGATCCCTAGGTGAGAAAAGTTCACTAAGTGTTACCAGAGTATTGGGATACTTAGTGCAATTTTTCTATAATAAGAAATTTCATTTAAAATAAATAAGGAAATATTTATATAAAAAATCAAAAATTCATTTGCATCATTTATTATCTGTTTGCATCATATGCATTCATAATAATTTTTGAAGCGAATGTGAATCTTCCGATGATGAGATTCTATAGAACTCACAAGTAGTGATTCTTAAGAAATCTCTAGGTGAGGAAAATTATTCCAAATGTTACCAGAATATTGGGATATTTGATTTAATTTTTCAATACAAAAAGGTTCACATTCACTTTTGAAAAATAAAATTTAAGTTTTTAAAATAAAACAAAATGATTTTTTTTGCAAATAAAAAATGACTTTGAATAAAAAGAATAAAATTGATTGTAATAAAAATAAAAATTATTTTTAAATATTAATTCAAGACCATTTTATTAAAACCAAAGGATAACATATGATTACAATGGTATCGTTTTTTAACGGGCGTCGTGGGGTGCTAATCCTTCCCCACGCGTAACCGTACTCCCGAACCCGATTTTTGTTTTCGCAGACTAAAATTGTCTTTTTAATAAAACTTAATTAATTTTGAAATTTTGTTAAAAAGATAAATATTTTTAGGTGGCCAATCACACCTTACAAAAAAAGATTGGTGGCGACTCCTTTGTTTTTAAATGTTTTTCAAAATCGTCGAGCGCGAAGCCGTTAGACAATGACTAACCTCAACCATACTTGATTTAAAACAAACATAAGAGATTGGATTACCTTTCTTGATGAGCCGTTGCTGAAGCTTGGCACAATCCTTCTTCATGTGTCCCTTCTTTTTACAGAAGAAACACTTGGACTCTTTATTCTTAATGTCAGCTTGGGTAGGGATTTTGCCTTTTCCCTTATCCTTGGCTCAATCCTTGTTCTTTCCATAGTTTGCCAGAAATGTGCTTTCACCCGATTTCATAAGCAGTCTTCCTTCCTCTTATACACACATGGTCATCAATTCATTAATGGTCCACTTATCCTTATGTGTGTTGTAGGATGTCTTAAATGGTCCGTACTGCTTTGGAAGAGTGTTCAGTAGATAGTGCACCAAGAAAGATTCAGACATATCTACCTCCAGCTTCTTAAGTTGGGCCGCTATATCTCTCATAGCCATTATGTGCTCGCGCGTTCCTTTCACACTGGTGAGCCTTATTGATGAGAACTTTATTATCAGGGTGCTGACCAACGCTTTGTCTGATGTGACAAACTGATCATCTATGGCTTTTAGCAAGTCCTAACGTTGGTATGCTGTTCAACAGAACCACATATCCTAGCAAATATTTTTGTCTTAATATACATGACATTAAGGCGATTGGATCGCTCCTAGTGTTCATGTAAAGCCACTTGAGTAGGAGTGTTGGTTTCAGTTAATACGAGTTCGTCTTTCTTTATAGCATAATCCATATCCATGCACCCTAATTGGAGGAGAATCCTCTCCTTCCAAATCTTGTAGTTCTCTGCATCCAATTCGAAAACTTCCAAGTTAAAATTAGCCTGAGGAAACACTGCATAAAGGAAACCAAATGCTTACATATCTAAAATTGTTTAGGCAAACTTAATTATGTCTATCAATGTAAACATATTTTATTAATTAATTATGAATCTCAGATATAAAACCTACATGTGGGCTAAAGTTTTAATTCTAATAGATTTATATTATTATGATAAAACTATCAAATTATATCATTTCCTAATCCTTGTGGGTAAATTAAGAAACTAATTTGAATTTTTATCCTAATTAGTAATAAAATTATAATAAAAATTCCTGTGGGATAAAATTTATTATAACTTTTTAACTAATCACAATTTATGTCTAATTCCATCATGTGATTTTGATGAATATAATTTTATTTAATTAAGGTTGTTGTGGCTAACCTCTAATTAAACAAATTATGAATTACTTAGTGTCATAACGTATTAGGCTTTGGGGAAAACCTAATAGCTAGACACTAAAATCAAAGGAGTCGCCACCAACCATTCTACCTAGGTGTGATTGGTCACCTATTCAAACTAAGGATAAGGCTTGGTCTACGTTCAAAGATACTAGGGTTCGGGAGTACGGTTACGTGAAGGGAAGGATTAGCACCCCTACAACGCCCATCCTAAAATGGTACCAACTAGTTTTAGGTTATCTTTACAATTTGCCTTGTGTTTATATTAATTTCGATATGCTTATATGTTGGGGATATTTCTAAGATTTTTCCATCAATTTGGCTCCAATCTTGGAAATTCCCCTCACCTCAAGATGTTCAAGGAGTCTCAATTAATTTTCTTGAATTCCATCGTCGGATCAATAGAATATTTTATGAAACTCTTATATATATATATATATATATTTTATTTTTGGCTCTAATATTGATTCCATATTAATTTCTATATTTTCTAAGTCTTATCTTACATTATTCTTATCTATATGTTTTATTTATTTATTTATTTTATTTATTTAGAGAATAAATATGAACCATGGTTTATTAAAGGTTTTCTTAAAAGCGTCCCATCAATTTGGCTCGGCTCAAAAGAAATCTTTCCACCTAGAAATTTTCAAGGAGTCCCAATTAACTTTCTTGAAATTTCATCATTGGCATGATTCATGTTTACTCTTTTATCTATCTAATTTTATTTCTTATGATTTTTATTTTATGCTATTTAGTTCATTTACTTCTCTAATTTTATTTAAATTTCTTTAATTTTAACCTTGATTTAATTTATCTTTATTTTATTTATTTATATTTATTTAATAAACATGAATTATATTTTATCGAAAATTCTTTCAAAAGTATTCCATCAATTTGGCTCAACTTAAGAAAGAATCATCTCACCTAGAAATATCCAAGGAGTCTCGATTGACTTTCTTGAAATTTCATCCTCGGTATAACTCATATCTATTTACTATCTAATCTTAATAATTACTAATTATTTTCAATCTAAACTATTTCATTCTATTTATTTAATTTTTCATCGAATTTATGTTCTTGTATTTATTTATCTATATTTATTTATATTTTATTCATATTTAATTTACTAAGAATAAACATGAATTATAATTTATTGAAAATTTTTCAAAAGTATTCCATCAATTTGGCTCAACTTAAGAAAGAATTTCCTCTCACCTAGAAATTTCAAGGAGTCTCAATTGACTTTCTCGAAATTTCATCATCGGTATAATTCACATTTATCCTAACCTAATTCCTATTTCTTATTTACTATCCCATTTTTATTTATTTATTATCCTTATCTATGTTCATTTAATTTCAGTCTTTATTAATTAATTTTTATCCCTTCTATTTGTTTTATATCTATTTAAAATAAATATGAATCATATTTTATTGAAAATTCTCCCAAAAATATCCCATCAATTTGGCTCAATTTAAGGGAGAATCCTCTCACCTAGAAATTTCAAGGAGTCCCAATTAACTTTCCTCGAAATTTTATCATCGGTATAATTCACATTCATTCAGTAAAATCCAGTTTTTTAATTTGATTACCATTTTTTATCCTATTATTTTTCTTAACTTATTTCTTATTATCATTTACTAAAGCACTACAATTCTAAGCTACATAAACAAATTTGACAATATTCTAACCATGCACTAAATTAAACATATCATATAAATTTCATTTGCAAAATTAAAGAAATCATGCCAATTATATTGAATCATGCTAATTAAATTAAATCATACTAATTAAATTAAACTAAACAATCAAGCCAATAAGATAATAATAAAAATATAAAATATATAAAAAAACATACATCAATTTATATACACAAGCTACATTAATTAAATCTTGTCAATAATTGTTAAATCATACTATTCATGTATCAAATTAAATCTATTAACTTATCAAATTATTTACTTAGATCATATTATTGTATAGTTTTGTTAATTAAATTACTGTATCAATTATAGAATATACACAAAAAAAATCAAAAGAAAATAAGAAAAATCAATAAATAAATAAAATAAATAAGTAAATAAATAAAACAAATAAATAAAAAGAAAACGGAAAAAGGAAAATCATCCGAAAAATAGAAAAGGGTACCTCGCGGTCGGGTCGGGTCGGGTCAGTACGCGGGTCGGCACGCGGGTCCTGACGGGTCTGAGCACAGGTCAGAGCTACACAAAACGGCGTTGTTTCGGTCTGCCTATTTAAGCCTTCTTTCCCTTTTTTTCGGACGATTTTGGCTTTCCAAAGAAAAAATCACAAAATCCTCTGAACTCAGACGATTTCCGGTGACCGGAAACTTCAACCGATCGTCGGAAACTTCAACTTTCCCAGATTCCGGCCTTCCTCCGCCGTGAAACCACCAGATCTACTCCTTCCCCTACCCAGAAACCTTCAACTCTTCTTCCCAAAACCAGATCTAGAGGTTCCGGTTACTAAATCTCTCCCGAAAATCTCAGATCTGAATTCCTAAAACCAAAACCTCTACTGCCTCCACCCAAAAACCCTCAAATCTCGCCTCTGTTTTTTTATTTTTTGTGGTTGCCGTGGTTTTTTGGTTATGATTGCGGTTGCTTTTCTGTGTGTGGTCTCTGTTGTCTCGATCTCTCTCCGTCGTTCCTTTTTTGTTTCAGTGTTGTCCTCTTTATAAAATTTAGATCTGAATATTTTTGGAAATTTTGAGATCTGATTGTGATTCTGCTTTTAATTTTTTGATTAATTTTTTCTTTGATTTCCTTACAGATTTTGAAGGCCAAATCTTTCCTTTTTGTGTTTCTGGCGACTTTGTTAGGTTCTGGTTGGGGTTTAGATTAGGGTTTAATTTCGAGTCTCTGTTTGGGGCTTGGGCTAGGATTTCGTTTGGGGCTAGGGATTTAGGGTTTCGGGAGGTTTGGGGTTTCAGTGAGGTTTGGGGATTTCTAGTTAGGGTTTGGGACCTCGATTTGGGGTTTGGGTTCAGAGTTTCGGGCTTGTTTGGGGTTAGGGGTTCTGTTTTTGGGTTTAAGGGTTTGTTTTTGGGGTTAAGGGTTTGATTTGGGGTTAAGGGTTCTGTTTGAGCTTTTTGTTTTTTTCTTTTTTTTTTTTAATTTTTATATTTGTCAAAATATACAAAAAAACAAATAAAGCAGAAAAGGAAAGAAAAAAGAAAAAAGAAAAAAATAAAAAATAAAAAAAAATAAAAATAAAAATAAAAATAAAAATAATAAAAATAAAATAAAAAATAAATAAAAAAATAATAAATAATAAATAAATAAAAGAAAACAAAATAATATCAGTTATTCACATATGGGTTTAATCCATTTCCGATTTTAGAATGCCCGTCAAGTGGTTCGGGATTCACAATTCCGTACCATTTAGTTTCAGACAAAAATTGGTGTCTACACTTAGACATGTTGGCAAAATTTTAAGTTTATTCATATTTAAAATTGCAATTTACATAAGGCAATTTAATTCCAAATAATATGAACAAACTCAGTTACATGTGCTTAAAATCAATCACAGTATAAAATAACAAAAATTATACATAATCATAATAAACACACATAGTATCCAAATTTAAATTCTCATAATTTTGGCAATTCAACCATAAATTTTCATGATTATTTTCACAATTCGTTTATGAATTATTTATTAGGTTCTAAATTATAGAAAAATTCATAAATAAAAATTCACACAATTCATGAAAATTTTAAATATTATGAGATTAAAAATTCTGCCAAAATGTCATATTTGTCCAAAACTCAATAAAATTAATTTTGTCCAAATTATTAAAACAAAATGGCCTAATAATAAAACACCAAAACACAACCCAAATGAAGGTAGAGGCCCAACTGAACACAAAACCGGCCCTTTCCCTCCCTTTTTTTTTTTGTGGTAAAAAACAGCCCAAATTTATTTAAACAAAATTGGCCCAAAAATTTCCTAAAGTTACAGCCCACACATAGGCCCAAAATCGAATTTTTCCCTCTTTTTTTTTTGAAATTTCCAGGTGGGTGTGTGTGAAGCACGCGCCTACCATTTCGCCCTTAACCGAATGGCATCGTTTTTGAGAGGCATACCTAAGTGGCAAATGACGTCGTTTTGCGTCTGCCTTCTTCACCCGAAAACATCATCTTCTTTGCTCGAAAACCCTGTTCTCGACCCAAATCGTGACTCGACTGAAACTTGGCCTTCCATTCATCGATTTGAGTGGTTCTTTATCCCAAATCGATTAGGATGAAACGAAAACGGGCATCATGAAATCGGATTTGGTTACAAATGTCTTAAAAAACGATTTCAAATTTCCACAAAATACTTGTTTTCGGTCGACTACACAGGAGGCATTCACGAATTGTTTGTTCTATTTTTTTTATTTTTAAATGGCTAGAAAATCAATTCCAAATCATTCCCTAACCTCATTATGACTAGAAACATGTAGAAACACAAGTAGACAATTTTGGTAGAATTAACAAAAATTACAAAGTATTTTTCTTCATGCAAGATAGAGGTTAATTGCAGCTCTAATGCCAAATGTAAATATGTCATATCAAGCGTAACATGCTTCTAGACGTTATGAAACACGTTAAACAAGCAAATGTGGAAGTAACAGATCCTAACCTCTAGCCATTGCACCTCTGTGTAGTTTGCTGTTGAACAGTTCCGAGCTTGACAGTCTACTCTGATCACTTCTAAGCCTTCCAAGCACTCAGAACCGCCTCTTGATGGTGTCTAGCTAAATTGGTAATGGTGCTCAGGGACCGGAATTGCTCTCTGTTTTTATAAACTCAAAGCTTCAATCACTGACCTAACTCATACACACTCTTCCCATCATAGAACTGTGTCTGATATAAAAGGTTAGAAAATCGATTGAAATTAATGTGAAATCATGGATCAGATATTTGGCATTAATC
This sequence comes from Heritiera littoralis, assembly GCA_031772115.1. Taxonomy (NCBI): domain Eukaryota; kingdom Viridiplantae; phylum Streptophyta; class Magnoliopsida; order Malvales; family Malvaceae; genus Heritiera; species Heritiera littoralis. The sequence continues at coordinate 885,647 of JAPDPK010000083.1, read as the reverse complement.
ATTACCAGCTATATATGGTAATGACCGGATTTTGTCAACTAACAGAATCCGGTCTTTACCTGTGATCAAGGGGATATGAGAATGCCAACATCGCCATGACTTGAAACCTGATGATCCTCGGAGGAAATATGAGGTGTGCCAGCAACGATGTGAAGAGCAACACTATAGGTAGCAGCCATAATGCCAACTAAGATGCCATAGACAATTCAAGGAGCAACAGAGATAGCAACAACATTGCCAAGAGCATTGTGAAATGTAAGATCCGATTTTACTGCACTATACATATACGGACATGTAAATTTTAATAAATAAATAAATTATTTTTATACATTGTGGATTGATCTCGGTGAATTTTTAAAGTTGGTTATAAATGCAGTAAAATAATCAAAAAAATGAAACTAAAGTTTTGAAGATGATATATATATATGTATATAAAATATAATATATGCCAAAAATATATTTATACATATAAAATTGTAAATATATAATTATAATATATATAAAAAAAAAAAAAGGAAGAAAGGAAGAAAACGCAGCAAGCTTCACGTGGAAGCTTGCTGCTGAATGGAGGTCTGTATAACAGACCAAATGAAGAAAAAAAATTTTAAAAAGAAGAGAAAGAGGGAAATTAAATGAGGGACCACATGACAAATTGTTATCGGACAAAACACTAATAAAGAAAAACAAAGTGAAAATTAGCCATTTTTCTCAGCTTCTCCACCGACTCACTATTGCTTCCCTCTGTTTCACATTTTGCTGCCGATTCTTTTAAGTCTTGCTCACGTTGGCCTTGTAAAACCCCTCCTTTCCTTCATTAATTCATCTAGGTCCTTTTACAAGAAATAATCTACACCTTAAGAGCTCCCCAACCCCCCAAAAAGCTCAGCCAAAACCACTTAAAACAGGCTACTCTGTCGCTGGGCAGCAACGTCCCCTGCACAGGTAAAATTCAGCCTTAGTCTCATGCACTTCTAGCTTGTGTTTATGATTGAATTGAACAAGTAGATGATGTGTATGATTGTGGTTTTGATAGAAACTAGCTAGAGTACATTTTGGAGGGGTTCGGCTGTAGTGAAATTGTGAGAAAACAATGCTGAAATTGCAGAGCTGATGGTGTAACGTGAGAGTTTATGGTATAATAAGAACAGCCATGTAATTGAGCTAATTAAAACATGGATCTTAGGTGTTGTTATATGTTTGACTAGGGAGGTATTAGGAGGCTGATTGTGGTGTTTGATAAATATACTAAGTGAATAGAAAATGTTCATAAGGTTAGAGTTGAGGAAAGAAAAGAAACAAATTGTTAAGTGTAGATTTTAATTCTGCTAGAAAAATTGTCCTGTCCGAGCCCAAGTTGAAAAATTCAGTTTGGGGGTTTTAGAAAGAAATATATTCTGGAAAAATTACAACAGATAGCCTCATGAGTTAGAAAAAGTTAGTTTTGGAATTACCTAATTTGGAGTTGTATAGCCTGAGATATAGGCAGCTGAACACAGGGCACTCAGTGCAGTAGGCGAGATGCTCTGTGGAAACTTTGAAAAATTGTAGAAAATAGCACAATTTGAATTTGGCTGCAAGCTTTATGTTTCTAGAAATTTAAATGAGTCGAGAGTAATATGGTTCTGAGTTTGCACAATTTGAACAAACCTATCTTGAGATATGGCCCAATTTGTACATAGAGGTCAGTAGACAATCTGCCAGAATGCATCTGAAAACAGGGTAACTATGAGGAATTATTAAAAATAATTTCGAAATGATAAAATTGTGAAACTTGCTATTCGGAATAGGGAATTGGATTAAGATTCATATGGTTTTGGGATTCATAATTTTGGATATCCCTATAATTAGTAATATAAATTTTAATGCATAAAGGTCAGAAAATCATCCTGCCATATGGGTCAGAATTGGGCTGAACTTTGTAAAATTGTGAGGAACAATATGGAATGAACTAGAAAAGGGCTTTATACTTCTGGATAGGGAATTGAGTCAGATTACACATAAAATTGACGATACATTAATTGGAATTCAATATTTTCCGTTATGAATAGAAAGGCGTTGATAGGTCGGAAATTCTTATAAAGAATAATTCTACCTTAATGAGTAGGATTTCCAAGAATGCTTATTGTATATGTATGTTTCAGTATTGAACTTGTATGACTTATCTTCTGCAGCTCCGAAGCTAAATCCACGAAATGGGAAAGGAGACGAATAAGGATCTAATCATTGGTTCAAGGCCACAAAGTGTACGGTTTGAATGAAATGACACCGTACAGGTAAGAAAAGCGTGTGTGAATTTGTAGAGATAGTCGGATGCATGATTTACATGCTATGAATTTTATAAGAATTGTGGAATATTGATTTGCCTCGAATTGCAATGAAATTGTGGATTTTTGGTTGTTGAGGCTGTGTTTACAAGTGCAGGGAGGCTAGGACTCGAGCAATCGTTATACTGCCGAAATTTATTTAAAAATATTTCTAAAAATATTATAAAATATTTTGGTGCATTATTGGCATTTTTCCTAGCCTTAAAAGTGATAAATTGATTATTTTTCATAAACGGTGAAATTACCGAAAAGTAGTGACTAAATATTTATTATACCGATCTCGGTAAAGATTTCACTACTTAAAATTTATTCCATATGTTTTATAGTGAAAGATGTGATTTGTGAAGTAAAATGGTGAATAGTGAAAATTTTATAATTATTTTCAATATGATATTCACTATTCTATTTATGGTTTTTCTTTATGGATAAAATAAATTCTATCACGTGTAATGATTTCCATAAAGGCTTCATCACTGTGAAATTATTGTTTTGAGACTAAAATGTCTCTGCACGTGTTTTATAGTGTGAAATGTGTTGGTGAAATTATTATTATATTTGAAAAATAAAAATTTTTATTTTTCATAAAGTATGAAAATATTGGAAATTTGATTCCCAATAATTTTGAATTTCAAATGTTAAAGAGGAAAGTGGGGAAACATGTGTATATGTGTACTACGGTGAAAAGGTACAGTTATGAGAATTGTATTTCACAGTGAAATTATTTTATAAACTGTTTTCACCGTACAATACTGTGCTTTATACCTTTATGAATTTTCTGAAACATGTTATTGATTTTATTTAATTCCATAAAGGTAACGAGATTTCACATATACTGTTTTGAAACTGTTAGGCCCCATATCATGCTCACGTGTTCATGTGTACCTTCTCATGTGTTGTGCTGTTGACATTGAGCTGTCTTCAGCGGTCCCGGCATCACTCACTCAGTGTACGACTGAAGACATTTATAGACTATGGCCATAGATCTTATATGTTTATTATACTGTCCCCACAAGGATCTCACGTGTACCTTATCCCTACGAGACTTGTAGCGTGATATCATTTGGGTGTTGCCTGGTCTTCACTATTATTCCACGTGTTATGATGATTTTGATGAGAATTTAAAAATATAGTGTTTATTTTGATATTTTATCACTGATTTGTGAAGTATATGAACAATGTATTTTACTACTACATGTTTACATGTGATTTAAACGAAATGATTTTAATGGTGAGAATTCTAAATATGATTCAAGTGTTTTTCACGTGGTTCAATAGATTTTCTTAATTAAACAGGTGATATTTTATATATGCAGTAAATATTTTAGTGAGTTGATATTAAAAATAAATTCCTACTCTCTATAGTCGCTCTGGATATCTGGGACAAGACAGGTATTTCAAAATACCTTCCATGCTCTATCTGGATTTCCTAGCCGACTATAGTATCCTTTCCTTTTTAGTGTGCTTAGCATACAAATAAAAAATTAAGGATTTTATTGCATATAGTTTTCGTGATATCAAAATTTGCATACAATTCTCTTACTGAGCCGTGGTTTGTTCACTCCTTTACTTTTATCATCACAGATTTGATATAAAGAATAGCTGAAGTACCAAATCATGACTTAACTACACTTGAGAAGCTCGAAGCATCATATATTGGATTCCCGAGGTATTGTGTTTACATTTGTATATTCAGACTCGTTTATATGGTACTATTAGCTGTAAATTTAAATTCAGGAGATGTAAACTAACTTTTACAACTGTGAATATTAATTTCCAATTAATATATATTATTTAATGTGTTTACAGTAGTAAACGAATAGTGTATAAAGACATCACAGACAGTCCAATCATATAAGATGTGTTGAAAAACGTGAAATAATGTAATCACAAAATGTGATATGAAAGGCGCGAACAAGGGCCACAGGAGCAGTAACAATGTCAAAGGAAATGCGTCGAGGAGCAGCAGAGACAGCAAGAAGAGCAGTCTCAAGAGCAATGTGAAGTTCGTTGCCAAGAGCAACAACGGGGCCGCGAAGAGTATAGGCATTGCCTGAGAAAATGCACAGAGCAATCTGAGGAATAATATGAGAAAGACCATCATCTTCACAGAAAAAGGAGGGCAACAAAGAAACAATCCTTACTACTTCCCTTTCCAAGAGATCATTCCAAATTGGACAGAGGGAAGAACATGGCAAATTCAAGGTTCTCCAGAGGTTTGCTGAGAAGTCTTGTCTTCTTAAGGGCATCAACAATTATCGCTTTGCCTTGTTAGAAGCAAATCCCAACGCTTTTGTTCTCCCACACCACTCTGATTCTGAGGCAATTTTCTTTGTAACAAACGGTATTTTCTCTTCCATTTAGAACAAATTTTCGACCTTTTATCAACGAATACCTATTAACTAAAGCCTGGTGATTGTTTCTGTGTCAGGAATGGGAACCATCACGTTGATGACTCACGAAAACAAAGAGTCCTATAATGTAGAGCCCGGAACTATAGTCGTAATTCCCACAGGGAGCACTGTATACATTGTCAACCAAGACAACAATGAGAAGCTAACCATAGCGGTGCTCACCCGCCCCGTTAATACCCCTGGCAAATCCGAGGTTTATACACAACATTTTAATTACTGAACATTTCTAAATTCAGAATCTTAATGTCTTTGTTTGGCTGCATATTAACTGTGTACTTATGTTTACTGCAGATATTCCCTCATCTGGAAATTATAAGCAGCAGTCATATTACCAAGGCTTCAGTTAGGAAATACTTGAGACTGCCTTCAATGTATGGTTCTTCGAAAATTTTGTTTTACTTATTTATTTATTTTTCTTTCTTATTTAGACACCAAGAGAGAAGTTACAGAAGTTGTTTGAGGGGCAGAGGAGGCAGTAGTGTGTATTCCGGAAGCCAAAACAGAGCAGATAAAGGCAATGTGCAAAGATGCTACATAGCCAGGGACGAAGGGCGGGGAGAAACCTGCCTTCAATCTATTCGGTGAATCGCTTGTCTACTCCAACCAAAATGGACGCTTCTATAAGGTTTGTCCTAAGGACTTCAAGCAACTTCAGAACATGAATGTCGCTGTTGCTAACTTCCAAAATGAACAAGGTACTTAAATAAAATGATCTCGTTTGCTCATAGAGCTAGTAGACCCACTTCATCAGTTTATGCTGATCAATCCTTTTGCAGGGAACAATTCCAGGGCTACAGTTGTAGTGTTAGTCACAGAAGGAAATGGGTACGTTGAAATGGTTTGCCCGCATCTCTTTAAAGAAGATAGAAGAGAACAAGAAGAAGAGGAAGAAGAGGAGGAGAACCGTAGAATACAGGAAGGTGAAAGCCCGATTGTCACCTGGTGACCTTTTTGTAGTCTTGGCAGGCCATCAAGTTACATTTGTGGCATCCAAAAATGAGAAGCTGAAGACAGTCGGATTTGCAATCAACGCCCAGAACAGCCAGAGAATCTTCCTAGCCGGTTGGCCTATTTTTTTGAATCACAAGCACAAAGTACACTTCACTGTAAAAGCCTTAATCTATTAATTGATTTGTTTCATGTTTGATTGTAAAAGGGAAAAAGAACTTGATGCGACAAATGGATAGCGAGGCAAAGGAGATGTCATTTGGGGTACCATCGAAATATGTGGATGAGATATTCAACAACCCGGAGGAGTCTTATTTCATGTCTTTCTCTCAGCAGAAGCAGCGTGGATCAGAAGAATGCAGAGGCAATCCCTTAGACTTGTTTCTGGACTTTGCCCGCTTGTTCTAAGCTGCAATTCTAGTTTTGTATCAGATATGTTGGAGGCTATGTAAAATGGAGAGTTTGATGTCCTGTTTAAACCCTGTTTTTTAGTAATAAACTTTCTATGTAATGAAAGTAGTTATCTTTCTATCTTAATGAATAGAAAAGGGAAATCTTGGTTTTCCTAATGTAATCTCCTGAATATAAAACATCTCCTGTTGTTCATCTGTTTTTGGTACTCCCCGTTGTTCACCATCGTTAAAGTTAAAATAAAAAAAATGCGAATGGGATTATTCCTTCTCTTTTTTAAGGTTAAAAGATTTAATAGTTAAGATTTCAAGATTTATTAAAATTATGGTTTTTTTTTTAATTTTGTGTAAGTAAAGTTATATTTTTAATTTTTTAAATATAATTTTTAAATTGTTTTATAACTTAAAGTTATTTTGTAAAAACACTAATTGTCCAGCTTCTAACTATGTTTGATCACCATGGTGATCCATTTAGGTAACAAAAGAATTTTCGGAAAGTTGAATTGTACTACTACCAACAATAGAATTATCGGAAAGTTGAATTGATACCCAACAATAGAACTTTCGGAAAGTTGAATTGAATGACGACCGCCATTCTGCTTGAGTTTAAAAACTCATAAATTCTTAATCCCTCACAATCAAGTAGGAAAATTTTTGTTCTTACCTGTGCCAAAATTTTTTTTGTTCTTACTCATAAGTTCTAAATCTGTTTCGGTCACAATCAAAGAAGAAACATCAAAGAATGCCGACAACATCTTAACTAAGTGGTTTAGTATGAGTTGTGGCATCTTATAAAGTTTAGGTTCGAATCCAAGCAACTCCATTCCTTTCTCAGTTATTTAATATTTCCCTTGTAACAAAGAAAAAAAAAAGAAGTAACATTTTTGTTCTTAGCAAATCATCATCATCATTAGCGTCTTTATTCCAATAGATTGGAATAGGCTACATGAACCAATATTTGAAATCACATTAAATTGTTCATTTGAATTCTCTTCCTTCACACATTCCTATCCAAGAAGATGTCTTCATCCAACTCTAATACCTCTATATCTTTCCAAATTACTTCCTTTCAAATCTTTTTCAGTATCCCTCTAGTCGTAACCCTTCTTTCTTCATTCATAGCCTCCACTCTTCTAACTGGATCATCTACAAATGTATGTCATAAGTGTCCAAACCAATGTATACAACTTTCACACATCCTGTCTTTGATAAGTACCACTTCAACTATCTTGCGGATGTCTTCATTTCTTATTTTATCCTTTCTTGTATATCCATACATCCACCGCAACATTCGCATTTCTGCTACACTCATCTTTTGTGTATGCAGTCTCGTAATCACCTAATATTCACTATCATATAGCAATGTTGGTCTAACAACTGTCCTGTAATATTTGCTTTTCAACCATATAGGAATTCCTTTATCACACAGTACACCTATGACACTTTTCCACTTACTCCATCTAGCCTGGATTCTATGGGTTACATTACCATTAATCTCTCTATCTATTTGTACTATCGACCCTAGATATCGAAAATGCTTCCACTTAGGTATCAACATCCCATCTCTCACTTTGTTTGTTCTTAGCAAATAAGAGAGAAAATAGAAAAATGGAAAAGGCGGCACACACTTTGTAGCCGTTTTGCATGATGACTTAACTCAATTCTTTGTTAGGGATGTAAGCAGACCGAATATGAACGAATGTTAATGTTCACGTTTGTCTGTTTATTTTTTAATATTATTCATGTTCATTAAGCTCATTCATGAACATTAATGAACACCTTAATGAACACAATCATGAACACTTGTTTTTGAATATTGAACGAACATGTTTGTAAACATTAAATAAAAATTTACACAAATAAATTGTATTTACTCTAATATATATATGATGCCAAATTAAAAATTCTTACTTAAACATGTAATTTTGATAATTACATACTAAAATAACATATGAGTAACTATGTAATTTAAAATTTTATTATTATCGAACAGCAAGCAAACACTAATTATTCATTAAACAAATGAGTTTTAAACAAACATTAGATGGGTTTGCTCACGAAAATAAACAAATGAACTACATATATTTTCGCAATCGTTTGCTAAGATTAATAAACAAATTGAAACTAGACATATTTTCGAATTATTCGTCGAACGTTCTATTTATTTACATCCTTATTCTGGGAAGCCATAAGTGTTTATCTATGAGTTAAGATTTACTCCTAAACCTTCTAGCCTTTGGAATTTAGTTTGAAGTATAATTGTGGCCAAAATTATCATTTAACTCTTTTAATTAAGGATCGGATCACAACTTAACTAAACTCATTTAATTAAGGCCACTTAACTAAACTCCTTTAGTTAAGTCTTATTAATCTTTTAATTAGAAGGTGGGCTAAATGACTTAATAAAACTCCTTTAATTAAGTCTATTTAACTAAACTCTTTTAGCTAAGCCTGTTATCTTTTGTAAAAAGTGGTGGTTCCTATGATTTAATTAAACTCTTTTTATTAAGTTCATAGCATGTACATTTAACTTTGGACCTTCTGACTTATTTATACTTTTCTAATTAAGTCCATTATACTCTTCTAATGTGAGGGCGAGACGAGACAATGAGGACGCAAGAGAAGGCGAGTCCATAACTAGACACAAAATTCAGATCAGCAACAAATGAGTGGTAAAAGCGAGAGGGGCTGAAATTGCAAGTATTTATCTGTTTTCAAAAGGCGAGTTGAAAATTTGAGTGAAATTAAATCTAAATAAAGATTACGTTTTTAAGAAAATTCCTAGTCTTCTGATCAAGGGTGTTTTATATATATATATATATATATATATATATATATATTTATATATATATATATATATATATATATATATATATATATATATATATATATATAAGGTTCAACCATAACCATAGTCCTTCAAAAAAGAAATAGCTAATTTTTAAGATTAGACTACGATTATACGCACCAACGTAGTCTGTTTACAATAACTTTGTGTTGAAATGTAAATTGATGTAGAGGTTTAAATGAAGACTACGTTTTTAAAGACAACTATAGACTTTTGATCAAAACTTTTATTAATTTTATATAATATAGACTATGGTTCATTGATAACCTTAGGAAAATTTAATAATAGACTACAGTTAGATGCACAAATGTAGTATATTTATAATAACACTTTATTAAAATATAATTGATATCTAGGTTTGAATGAAAACTATTTTTTTAAAGAAAATCGTAGTCTTCTAATTGAAACTTTTATTAAATTTATACTGCATAGATTACAGTTCTACGATAATCATACTTTTTGTGTTATTAAATCTTAAAACTCTTATAATTTTAGAAACTATAATTAAAAATTTTAGACGATGCTCACATTCAATGAAGGACGGATCCACAGTGTGTGCACGATCCTTAAACCCCCTTTACTAATAGTATAAAAGTGTTAAAAAACATTAGTTTTTTATATTTTTGGCCCCATTAAAAAAATTATAAAATGGATATGATATATGTATAAATATTAAAAATTGCAAATCTATAGTTGTAATAAAAATGTTTTTATTGAAGAATTATCATAAATTTGAAAACACAACAAAAAAAAAGTCAAAATGTGATTATCTTTTACCCCACCCATAACTTTCCCTTTTTATTTTTTCCAACTTACAACAATTTTTTATTAAATATAAAAAACTAAAAAAGTAACAAGGAAAAAAAGAAAATCGTTAAGCTAAAACAAAAGAATAAAATAAGGAACAGACTATTATATTCTTTCAACTAAATATTCAAGTAAGTAATTACTTCTTTTATATTTTTTATATTTGCTAATGTGATAAAATACTTATTTACTATTTGAAATTTTTTTATATTGGCAAAGTAATATGATTTCAAGCTAATTTATAATTTTTTTATATTTATATGAACTATGGATTAAGAATAAAAGATTAATATAATATATTTCTTGAAGTTGAATGAGATAATTTAATTTTTTGAAGCTATTTGTCATATATAAAATTAATTTTATTTAATTAAAATTTAAAATGCATTATAAAATATGCATAATGATTTTTGTTCATATAATTGTATTAGAATATATCCTTTAATTCTATATAAATTAAAACAACTAAACTATTTAATTTCATTAATTATGGTAAAATATCTTATTATGAGGAAGCCAATTTTGGAGGAATCATCCATAATTAATACTAGTAGTATATAACATTGTGCAAATTCAGTTCGAACAACTTATTTGCTAAAAGATTCATGTCAACCTTATGAAAATAATTTACCCAAAAATTTTGGAAAGACACTATTTCATTTTGTTCCTACATTGTTCAAAGATAATATTAATTGGTTGAAATATAATGTGAAAAAGAAAGTTGCTTTTTGCTTGTGTTGTTATCTTTATAGAGTGAATATTGGAAAGCAAAAGAACGATGATTGTTGTGTTGGATGGATTCACAAATTGAAAAAAAAAATTCATGTCAGAGGTTCAAATAGTGCTCATAAGAGAACTTAGAAGTGTTGTTAAGATTTGCTAAATCAAAAAGCAACATATACAATGTGCTTTGCAAAGCAATTTGATCAAACATGAAAAGATTATCAAGTTCAATTAACCACAATACTTGATTGCAATTGGATTTTTTTTTTATATCACAGTTTAACAAGGGTCAAGGCTAGGAGAAGATCGAAGAAAACTTGGAAAGAAGTAATGTAGAAAGATATAGCGGAATAGGAATTGAAAGAATACATTACTTTAAATAGGAATAAATGGATGAGGAGAATTATTTTGAGGACCTAGCATGAAGTTATATATTGATTCATACAACCTACCCTAGAATTGGAACAAAGGCTTTGATGATGACATTTCATGGTAATTATAAAATTGAGAATTTTCACAATCTATATATTTTTTCTTAGCTTCTTAGATTTTTTTTTTACCGATCAAAATGAAATTATCAATAATATTGTTTTGGATCAAAGATGAGAAAATTTTACAAGAATTCTAAATTATAAAAACATGTTTTTTTTTTCATTTAAAAATAAAATAGTTTTTCATTTATTGTAATTAATTTGCATTTAATATTATACATGTTAATTTATCGACACAAGTATAAATCTTGGATCCGTGGATAAGCGTAGTTAATTATTTTATACTCTTTTCTAATAATGCAAGGAACTACTGTATCAACAATTCATTAGATGAAAGTCCTGTTAGATGCAAAAGTGATCTCCTCCCTTGTATCAATTCATTTGAGTGAAAAAGTTATTCAATTATTGAATGAATGAAAAAAAAAAAAAACCTTTCAAGGAATAAAAAACTTTATGAAAAACTGCATCCTGCAGGATTTAGCTTATAAATGCAAAGAGATGTCCACTGCAAAAAGGGCCTCATCAGACTGTTGCAGTATTAATGCTATTTCAAACCAGGACAATTTCTTAAACTCTCTGCCTTTAAATTCAGTCACCAAAGTAAAAACCCCATATCATATTAACTTACTTCACTTTCTCCATTTAACAATTTGTGAAGAAATGAAGATGGTCGGACCTTTTGCTTCCTTTCACTTCCTTCTTGCACTCCTTATATTCACTTCAGGTTTGTATACAAAAATGCAGTGAAAACGAAGCACTATTCAGCTTTTGGGTTTTATTCTTCTGTTGATGTGTTGTTATTTTTGTTGTTATTTGCAGTCAAAAACATGGTTCCAAAGGTGAATCGAGACTGTCAACTAGCCGTAAGGGGTGGTGGCTGTCCTGACGTGAATCAGTGCGTTGAAACATGCCGGCCCTGCTACCGCGGCGTCGGGCAGATCACCGCCTTCTGCCGGCCTGCCGGTGGAGAAATACCCTTTGATGAATGTGTCTGTTACTTCTCTCATGGTGCCCCATGCAACCCACCAGCTCCACCCAGGTGTCCTGGTCCACCTATTAATAATATGACTCTTGTGTAAACCTATATTCCTGTAATTGTAACAGTATTAATTAACTTTTTTACAATTGTTTATTCCAGTCCGTTTGTAAGAGTGCAATCAAATGTTTCGTTGAGTTGAGGACTCCTTATTTAGGGTACTGACACCAGTCAAATTAATGCTATTAATGACTATTCAGTTTGTTTGGTAGAAACGGTCTAATGTACTAGTACTTTTATTATATATATATATATATATATATATATATATATATATATATATATTCAAATTCTCGTCATGAATATTTTCATTCGTGGTTTTATAATTCATTTATGGTTTATATAAGGTGCATGTTTGGCCGGAAAGAATTGCATTTTCATTCCCCATATTTCACCGCATTTTCAATTCCTTTGTTTAGTTCAAATTTTTAGTAAGGTAAAGGCATTTCATGGAAAGACAATTCCTCCTTATTAAAAAATTGCAATTCTTCTCTTCTCACAGAAACATGGAATCAGAAAATAAAACTTGTTTTTAAACCCCCTTGTACTCATACTATTTTTATTATTTTTTATTAATTAGTAATTAATAATTATTAAATAAATAATTAATAAATAATAATTATTCTTATTTAATAATAAAATAATATTAAATATTTAATAAATTCATTATTTTGATTAATAATTAGTAATATTTTATTTAATTAATTTAATAAATTAATTAAAATTAATTACTTAACCATTAATCAAAAGCTTAATATTAATTAGTTTATTAATTAACTATTTATGATTAATTATTAATTATTAGTAATTAGAATAATAAATTGATAATCATAAGCACTTTAATTATTATAAATTAAAAATAAAATATTCTTAATTAATAGTTAAGTAAGTAATTAATAATTATTTATGATAATTAATCATAAATATTAATAGTTAATAGTATTTATTTATTTATTTTTTATTAATTTTTATTATTTCTTAGAATTTCTTATAATTATTTTAATAAATTGATAAAATTGTTCTTTATACTTATTCCAACCATATTCTTTGGACTAGCCAAACATGATAAAATTAATTCCTACCATTTTCTATTCCAATTAATCAAACTTCATAATTCATATTTTGTTTTATTCCCTTCTTTTCTATTCCCACAAAATGCATTTTTCGTTCCTTTCTATTCCATTCCACGTATCAAATAAAATGATGTAAAATTTGTTAATTTATCATTCTTAATGCATGTTTGGTCTAGCTTATGTAAGAATTTATTTACTGCAAAAATCAAGTGTTTGACCTAAAAATTTTAAAAATTTTAGCTTACATGGAAAGTAAATTTTAGCTTTTTAATGAAACTGTAAATCAAAATTTACAAGCAGCACTAATTTTAATAACTTGTATTTAATGACTTTTTTTTTTTTTTACATTTCATTTTACTCTTTGGCAATTAACAAAAGTATAGAGATTATTATTTTATTTCAATTAAATAATATTATTTCACAATAATTTATTTAATTATTTTATTCAATTTTTATATTAGGTTCATTTGTTTTTATTTTAATTAGCAAATGCATTTTATTTATTCTATTTATTTGTGTTACTTAAGAACTTGTGATTTAATTTAATAAATTTTAACATTTTAGTTTTTCATTTATAAAAAATATATAAATATTCTGTAAAATTGTTTTTAACATTTTACAACACTTTTGAATTAAGTTTGCTAAATGCTATTAACTTCTTTTTATAATACTTTTAGAACAATTATACTTGAATAATACTTATGATAAATGCTACAATTGGATCAAGCAAACCTTTAGTGCATGTTTAGCCTAACTTATGGAAGAGCTTATCTACTTTATAAGTAGAAGCCAGCTGTTTGGCTTTGAAATTTTTAAAAATTTTAGCTTTTGTGGGAAGCAGATTTGAGCTTTTTGATGAAGCTATAAATTAAAACTTTTCCAAAAAGTGCTACTATTAATAATATGTATTTAGTGAAATTTTTACATTTTCACTTTGTTTATTAATAATTTACAAAATTATAAAAGATTATTCATATTATTTTGCAATAATTTATTTATTTTGTGCCATTTTAATATTTATTTCATTTGTTTAATTTTAATTAACAAAAATTTTTATTTAGTTTTATTTTTTCACTTAAAAACTTGTGATTTAATTTAACAAAGTTTATTATTTTATTTTTTTTCATTTATAAAAAATATATAAAAATTCTAGTAAAAAGTTTTCAATATTCTACAGTACTTTTATACTAGGTTTGCCAAACACTAATTTAATTTGTCTTAACAGCAGTTTTAAAAAAGCTCTACTCCAAATAGTACTTTTTACAACAGCTCTAGTTAGGCTAAACGGACTTAACAACCTTTACCTAGCGTATCAAATGTAATTATGCTGGGGTTTTAATATCAAAACACACCAAAATAACAAGATATTATCATTCTTTCAGCAAAACTGAAAATCAAGAATCAAGATTTAAATTGGCCTCAATATGCAAGTTGGATGTGGATAATGGCATAGCAAAGATCGAAATTTCAACCAAACACAATCAATAACCACCTGTTCTTTCATCTTCATCTTCATATAATTCTGGCCTGCTTGTTACTTAGCAACAAAGTGCTTGCAATGTTGCTATAAGATGACAATCCACCATGCGACACTCTCCTAATTAATATTAGTTAAATTTTCTTTGAAAACCGCTTACCAGCAATAAATTCAAGGCCAATTCAAATGTGTTCGTTGCAACAGCTTCCAAATTCTTTGTTTCAGCAGTACGTTATGGGAGTTTTTTACCAAACTATTATTTTTTAAAATCTTATTTCCTAAAATATTGTACTTGAAAACTTATTTCCTTATGTATAGTGTTTCTTGACATGTCATTGCCATGTCATATTTAATTAATATCTAAAAACATAAACATATATCAATTTAAACTAACATGGTAAACCTAAAAGAAATAAACTTCTATCTTTTCTTTTCTATCCTTTTTTATGCACTCTCCATCTTGTTAATTTTCTCCATTCCGTCGGTATTTCTATTCTTTCTCCATCTCATTAGTTTCTCATCTCGCATCCAGATTTTGATGATAGAGGTACTTTGGCTTTGTTTATCTTTCACTTTTTTTTTGGCCAGTTTACTGAGTTCAAATTTTATTTAAATTGAAATTTATTTGATTCGTTTTGCTGAATTTACCCCTCTTTTTCATTGATTATATCTAATATATGTTCTTACTAAATCCTCTTATTATTTATTATAAAAGTGAAAATAAATCCCAATTTTTATTGATGATAAAGTTTGCACCTTTTTTATTATTTTGCTTAATTTTTTTTGGGAAAAGTATCAAAATTTTCATTGACAATAGCAAAAACAACAAAGCTTAGTCAGGTGAAATCAATAGTGCAAATTCCCTATGGACAAACTGACTAAGCCATATACACATCGGAACACTGAGACACCAACAACATGATACAATAACATCTGCAAACAAGAGAATGAACTCCCATATACAAAATTGTAAACAGCTTATGGGCACATATAAACTCATTAGAAATCAACGAGTCCTGAACTAGCCTAACCAACATAACAGTGGACAGGCACCTAACATAACATAGACACAATGAAATCAAAAACATTAACAAAGCTACACTACCATCATCCTTATCTTACTGAGGTTGAAAACCAAGATAAAACTGATTACTCTAGTGATACCATATATTGCTAAACTTATCAAAGCCACCTAGAACACCAAAAGGAAATACAAAATAAGCCAACCATCCAACTGTAGCAAAAAATCAATATGCAAAATAAACTTCTGTAGCCACCATGAAGCATTTTAGGAACATCTGTTGGATTATGCCCTTAGAACCATTCATTAGATGATTGACTTTGGCATTTTTTTATGTATCATGACATTTTTATTTATTATAGTTCATTATTATATTTGTCTTATAACTGCGTAATGTAATCTTATATGATAATGTCCTTAGAATAGTAATAACACACTATTCTTAGAATATCCCTAGTCAAGTATTATTGTAAACAAGGATAACAATGATACGATAAGACTAGTATGTGGTTGACTGATGACCATTGTCATGGATATAGGATATCAAGTCATCACATAGGTACATGTTAGAGAACTATGTACTGGATCGACCCTCCATGAGAACGTTACATGGATTGTTATATGAGTGTCATAAGCGATTCTCATAGTGATGATGGTGTATGTGATCCTTTGACTTGAGATCATCAGAGATCCCAACATAGAGAATTGCATACTTTAATGCTGCTAGATGTCATTCGTAACAGGATGGAATATAAAGGTAGTAATTGGGTATGCCTTGATCTATGTAGAGGGATGTTGAGTGATCAAGATAGGATTTATCCCTCTTATATAAAAGAGTGATGTCTTGGGCCCTTTGATAGAGTGAGACTAAGAAATGCATGGCCGTGCTCGAATAAGTCAATATGAGATATTGATTTTATTTGTTTAATTAGTCTACTCAGGAATCAAGAAACGCTGATTAGACTATACAAGTGTGACACATTCCATGACTTGTGTCTAATCAAGACATCAAAGGATAAAGGGATTAGACTACACGGTAACATCTATCACGAGTAAGGTTATGTCGAGTCATTGAAATTCTCGTTACATAGGTAGCAATGATGTGTTGCTAGATACCGTTCATTGCCTGTGACAATTTTGTCATTGCCATTGTTTTGAGAACCTATTGGGTCGCACACTTAGAACGGATCAATGAGGAGCTTAATTAATCCTATTCTGAATTGGATTAAGGATATAACTAATCCTATTCTAAGTAGGATTAGAGTTCTGTTTGACAGTAAATTTTAGGGTAAAATTTACTTCCTATAAAAGGATGTTTTGTGTTTTCTAAAACTGAGCCGCACAATTAAACAGAAAAGAGAAACCTGTTCTCTGTGGTTTTAGAGCTTCTTTCAAACAAAACAAAATATTCTTTTAATCGAAGCTAGCAATTCGGTTAAAATAAAAAACGCTCTTTAAGGCTTCTGATCGTGAGACGTTCAAGAGTCGTGAGATCTGTTCGTGTGGATACCATAGAGGTAGGAACGAAAAGTTGTTGCTTGTGACTCGACCAACGACAGAAAATCAGAGAAAACGTTAGGTAAAATCTCGAAACCCTAATCAGGCAACTTTCCGAATCGATCCTGGTGGAGGCCGAATGATTTAAATTCCGCTGCGTGTTTGTTTCGGTTTCCTTCACTGGTATCAGAGCCAGGTTCAGAGTCCCTGATTTGTTTTGATAAGAGCATGATCTCTGGTTACTTTCTGTTTATGATTACATGCAATCGTTTTAATGAGATTAATACGGATTATAATGTATATGATATATTCAGAGGCTAGAAATCGAATTGTTGAAATTATATATATGATATATATCAATTTCGATTCAACTTATATGTCAGATATAATCTGTGATGCGAATTATTAATGGCGGTTTCTGTTCTGCATAAACGTTATGGAATAAACAGAATAATGTCAAAAGTGTATAAAGATCCTGATAAGATTGAAACACTTTTAGATAAGAGTTTTGATGCGACTAAAATTATAATCAATATGAGATACTGGCTGGAACATCCTGATAAGATTAGGGACCGCCGCTCAGGGGCTGCCGCCTCTAGAAACCCCGCAGTCAGGGTCATAATTCTTTTAAAATGTGCCTCATTAATAAAACTAAAAGTTGAAATTGCATTACACTTGTTTGTATAACACGATGGTTGTTGTTTGAGCATGATGCATAGTTATAGCCCTAGCCCAATATGATTGTATTTTGGTGGTTGTAAATTTTAATAAATACGACCTGCGTGTCGTGCCTTGTTCTTGAAATTCTTGTTGTACATTCTTTTCTCATCTTACTCCTCTCGAATGTAACTCGAGGTTTCTCTTAAACTATGTAATTGTAACGTAGTATAGGGTTAGAATTTAGCTAAGTATGAGTTGATGGTGATCAACACTAATGGAGCTGACAACCATGCAAATGATGACCAAAGAGGCACTTGGAGAAGATGCTATTACCCTTAGGTTAACCCTTAGGGTTTCTCATTGGCTTGGGAAACCCATTTAGTTTGGGCTATAACTATGTCACGTTTATTTTATTGCTTAATTGCATGATATGCATGGTTTATTTTGTACGTTTATGATATGAAAATCATATGATAATTTTAGAAAAGTAAAAATTGGTGAGATCTTATTCAATAAACTAAGAAAATCCCTCAAATTAAATTAAGTCAATAATAGATGCCTACCAATGAATAGCACTCGTCAAGACTAGAATCGATTTTGTTATGTGATGAGTGTCGTCAGTCACCAAAAATAAAACTTCCTAACTCTACTATGTAGATAGCGGAGTAAGAGTCGAACCCACAGAGACTGAATTATTTAAGTTAATTATTAAATTAAAAATCTAATCTTAAGTTTTACGGAAAGAAGAAATTTTGTGGTTTTGAAGTTTTGTAAGCTATGCCTAAAAGAGAGAAAGCAAGGATTATTAAATATCAAAAACAAATATGAAAAAGCTTCAGTTACAAGGTAATTAATTATTCTTGGATTTAGAAGTTGATCATTGATTACAAAATATTATTGTCAATTAAATAGTCAACCGTAGCATAACAACAAGCTCTGTTACACCATCTTCCCTTACTGAGTCGTTAGTTAAAACAAGCTCTTTAACTAATCTCTAACTACTTAACCTACCTAGAACAAGCTCTCTAGATATAAGTTGTAGCAGCATTAACAACAAGAAAGATATGGGTTGACATTAGATAACAAACACATAAGCTCGGTTCATTTAATCTAAACCTCAATTCTCCTCCATCCCTAGTGATTAACTCCATAAGCAATTACGGACTTATGTTTTTAATCTGGCAGTAGATTATTCAATTAAATTAAATAGTGGGCCCTACCATCTAATCAAGCAAATAATCATGCAAATGTGCTCAGAGAATCTTGGATACTTAATCAACAATTATATTATAAGCTCAAAATCTCACAACATTCTTTTTCCCAAGAACAATGAATTTACCTCATAACTGAATAAGAAAACTACTCACTAGACATATTCAAGATCATAAAATTCAAGTTATATATTATAAAGATTACAAATATCATGCAAGAAACAATCAAAGAAGCAATCTTTAATAATATAAAATCAGAATTACTAATCAAGATTATAAACTAGTAAGCAAAAACACACAAACAATATTAATTTAAATAAAGAAAACAAAATCAGAATTAAAAATAATAAAGAAATCAGCAACTAATTAAAAATAAAGAAAAAAATAAAATTTTATTAAAAACCCTAAAGAAAATCCTACAAGACTAAAAGAGGGAAGAGGGATAAGAAGGATGTGAGGGATAAGAGAGATGTTGTTTATGAGAGCCTTGTGCTCTTTATATAGGCCTAAGGAAGAGTTTAAAAGACTTTCCTAAGCAATGTGGGATTCAGATAAGAGTTTACTTGGGAAACAAGTAATTTGACTAGTCAAACTCTTACCTTTATCTCATCATCTTTTTACAATTACTTTCTAAGTAAAATTCCTAAGGCCTATTTTTATTAATTAATTACAGATCTAAGACATAATAAAATTAAGAAATTATCTTGTCTCAACAAAATCTTGTCTTGAACTTGCTTAGTTGGAATTTCTTCTCAATCTCGTTTTTCTGCCCAGAATTTCGTACTGATTTTGTCCAGACGTTTGACCAACCAAACGAACTCCAATTTTTGCGATCTTGTTCATTCTGGAAACCTTGAGAAGTCCTCTACAACTTCCATGAAGGCCACTTCTTGAGATCAGGTCGTTAAATTGGTCAAAAACGTCAATCTTTCATGCTGGACAGAAAATACTGCACTTTGCTCTTTTTAGCTTCTTTTTATTCCAACTTTGATATTTAATACCTAAAACATAAAATAAACATTAGTAAGCTCTTTTAGGCATAAAACATCAATAAAGAAAATATATTAGCACATATAAAATTTGCAAAATATCATCTTATCAAATTCCCCCACACTTAGCTTTTGCTAGTCCTCTAGCAAACCTTAGCTAAACTAATTCCTAAATAACTAAATCCTAAAATCTTAACTCACTTTCGTAGGAATCACGATTGCATTTAGCATATGCAATCAGCCTTTAAACCCCTAGGTCACCCCTAGTGGACGAGTTGTGTCTCGTGAGGGCTTTCAGAAGATATACCCACAAAATCTTTTACTTAAGACTCAATCCTAAAAATTCAAAATAAGACTCAATTTTTAAAAATTATGACTCCATCTCCAAAACAAGATTAAGATCATGGACATATTTTCAAATCTTTCAATTCTTAACTCGTAACTTCAACAAGAGTTAAATAATCAAGTCAATCATATTCTAATCATTACTTCTCATATTCATGCATACTTCTAAATAAATTCATGCAAAATTTACAATCAACACAACTGAAATATATAATATCAACTTTGCAATTATCCACTTTACAATCCACAAACAAAGTCAATAGATCAAGATCCTTTTTTTTTCTTTTGAGGTTTCAACAATGGTTTCCCTAAGTACTTACTTGCCTTTTTACGCGAATGTTAATATTGGTGATACCAACACCCGGTTACTCAACAAGTTAGCCCTCTTTTAGAGTGCTTTGCATACTCATATTTCAAGTCACTTCAAAGAATTTAATCAACAAGATCAAGCAACTCAAAACATTGGAGTAGAATTTAAAGCTTTCAACCTCTATTTTTTTTTTCTTCTTTTTTTTTTCTCTTTTATGTTTATTTTTATTTTTTTTCTTTTGTTCTTGTCTATTTATCCTTTGCTTATACCAACTTCAATGAATTAATCACATTATCAATATCATATGATCAATCATATTTAATCATGAACTCACATAAATTCTTTAGAAAGTACTCACTTCAATAATAATAACAATCAAAATAGTCTAACTTTCTTATAAAACTTTGTTTTAGTTTAGAATCAATCCTTAAAAGAAAGAAAACATATCATGATCTTCAAAACTCTTAAAAATTTGACCTTTTTTTTTTAATTTCCACTTCCTAAAAAAAAAACTCTATAGACTCATAAACCAATATTCCCCCCACACTTAAATCTTACTTTGTCCTCAAAGTAAGTCTAGCATGCAAAGAAGAACAATAAAAACTCAAAAATTAAATGGTAACACAAGTAAAGGAAAGAAATACTCCCTCATTTTACATCCTTGGGTTGCCTCCCAAGTAGCGCTTTTGTTTAATGTCGTTAGCTCGACTGCTCCACTTTCCATCATCCAATCCCAAATGCAAACCTTTTCTTTGATTTCTGTTGGTTCTGACTTATGATTACTTCTCCAAAGATGTTGAACTCCACTATGTTATCATCAAACTCCATGGTGAGTGTTTCCTTATCCACATCTATTTTGGCTTTGGATGTCTTCAAGAATGGTCTCCCTAGCAGCATTGGTGTTGGAAAAGGAGAATTATCATCCTCCATATCAAGAACATAGAAGTCTGCTGGGAAGACTAATTTATCAACCTGCACAAGAACATCCTCTAATATCCCTTCAGGATAGGCATTAGTTCTATCAGCCAATTGTATAATAACACCAGTCTCTTTCAAAGGTCCAAGATTTAAAGATTTATAAATTGACAAAGGCATGACATTTATAGAAGCTCCTAAATCTATCATGGACTTATCAATCATGGTGTTACCTATCTTACATGAAATACTAAATGTAGACACCTAATTTTGTCTGAACAATTTTTTTTAAAAAAAAATCAAAAAATAAAAAAATAAAAAATGATAAAAAGAAACAAATCAATTTTGGTCAAATCTTAAGTTGGAACCCCATGCATTCCATGCAAACCCTTCCATGCAAAATACCTAAAGTCCCATGCACACCCAAAGTTGACCAAAGGATTTGTTTTTTTTAAAAAAAAATGTATAAAATGAAAGGAAGTTGACTTCAATGATTTGTTGCCATAAGAAAGATAGTAATAATAAAGAAATAAATTGGGTGAAATTAAATATGTAATTTATTGCCCAAAATTAATAATAAAAAAAAGGAAATAAGTTAAAAGGGATCAAACAAGAAATAAATAACAAAATAAAGATCCCAAAATTTTGGGGTTAATACATTAAAATTAGGATTTTTCTTTCTAAAAAAAAATAAAAAGACAAAAACATAAATATGAGGAGGCTTACATGGTTAAAAAAAAAAACAAGAAAAAACCTAGAAAAAAGACCTAGGAGGAAAAACCCTAAAGGAAAAAACATGGAAAGAACCTAGAAAGAAAAGGCTGGCTGTTGCACATCGTCTGGGGCTTGGCTGCTGCACCACCGTCTTCTTCTATTGTATCATCATCCTCACTGCTACTGCCACTATACCAAAGCCAAGTTTCCCTTCACCTTGCCCAGGGTTCATGCGGCTGCTTCATCACCATCACTGCCCAGCTTGTTGCAAAACCACCATCGTTCCTTGCCGTTGCCTGCTGCCTCTAACCAGAAAACCATCACTACCCTGCTGTGCCCTAACTCCTGAACTGAACCACTACCTTGCACTCTATCGCATTCAAGTCTTCAAAGCCAAGCCCTTGTCCTGCTAGCATCTTTACGTCGTCATTATCATCGCACTTCACCTCAACTCCTCGCAATTCTCTGCACCGGTCACTTGCTTTGGCTTCATCGCTGCTCATCTTCATCTCCGTTGCCAGGATCATCATCAAGTTTGAGTGCCACAATAGCCACTTCCTTGGTGCCGTATTACACAGATACACTTCCGCACCGTTCAACCATCACCACTGCATCATCGAAATCTGCCCATCCCCGTTGGTGCTACTATACCACTGTCACCATAGCTTTTTGCTGCAACGTGAAACAGAAACAGAAAAGAAAAGAGGAAAGCACTATTCTTGCCCAACGTTCCTTCCTTGCTCGAGCTGCTGTTCCACCTTACTCCCCGATCCTGTTGCTCACTGATGTATAAACGGGCCATTGCTGCATTGATGTCCTAGGTGGCTACGTGAAGAATAAAAAACAAAAGGTAAAGCCACGTGATCATCATTGAAATCTTGTTTTTCAATACTTCTGTTTTATTCATTCAATACGTTTAAGTATATTAATATTTTAGTTTAATTTATATACATATTTGGGTAAGAATGATTTAGGTAATCCAATTGGAATTAGAATATTTGATTAGGTATATTGGGTATTTGTTGATATATTGTTTGATTTCGTATATTATTTGTCTAGAATTAAAACTAAAATAAAATTAAGAATAGATTAGAAATCACAAAAATTTAATTACGAATTTTGTATTCCGACGATGGAACTCTAAAAGGATTACGCTTAAGTAATACTTTTAGAGATCTTGAGGTGAGAAAAGTTCTATCCAAGGCCTCACCAGCTTAATGGAGGGTCTAAATAGGATTTTCAATAACAAATAATTTATATTCATAAAATAAATCTATTATAAACTAAAATAAAATAAATCTATTATAAAATTAAAACAAAAACAATTATTTATATGATTGGGAAGGATATTAATAATTTGTAATAATATAATAAAAATAATAATAGCAAGTAACAAAATAAGGAGGGAAAATAAATGAAGTAATTAGAATTAGATATTAAAATAATAATGAATATGAATTACTCCTATGATGAAATATCAAGAGAATCATGCTTAAGTAATTCTCTTGAAAATTTCTAGGTTAGAAAATTCTCTCAAGGCCTCACCAGCTTAATGGATGGTATAAGAGGGTTTTCGATAACAAGTGATTTATATTCTGTCTAAAAGTAAAATAAGATGTATTAAAAACTAAAATTAAAATAATTAGTCAAAAAGATAAAATAATAATTATAAACAAATATTAATAATTCAATAATAATAATAAATAATAATGATAATAGTTAATAAAAATTATTGAGATTGAATATTGATTACTCCGATGATAAGATTCCAAAAGAGATTACGCTTAAGTAATATTTTGGAAATCTTTAGGTAAAAAATTTTCTTTCAAGGTCTGACCAGCTTAATGGAAGATCTAAAAGGAATTTTTGATAAGAGTAATTCACGTTCATTTTTTTTAAAATAAATAAATAATATATAAATTAAGAATTAATAAATGAAAATAATAAAGGTAATAAAAAACAATATAATAAGAATAAATTAGATAGAAGGAGTCAATGTTAGGATATTTCATAAAACGTTAAAATGAATCCGACGACGGAGCCTCTTCAAGCAAGTCGCATAGTACTACTTGAATACTCTTGAGGTGAGGAGAATTTTTTTAAGCTATCCCACCAGCTTAATGGAGGATGCTTAGAAATATTTTCCAATATTAAATTATTGAACTTAAGATTAACTAAGGCAAATTTGAGATAACCTAAAGCTAGTTGGTACCATTTTAGGATGGGCGTTGTGAGGGTGCTAATCCTTCCTCACACGTAACCGTACTCTCGAACCCTAAATTTGAGATGTAGACCAGTCTTATCCATAGTTTGAATAGGTGACCAATCACACCTAGTAGAATGGTTGGTGGCGACTCCATAGATTTTGTGTCTAGCTATTAGGTTTTATCCAAAACTTAATACGTTACAACACTAAACATGCCAGGATCTCCACACTTTGGGGGAAGTTTTCTTTGAATGATGGCAGACACATTCTCCCCCACAACTACTTTTTCATCACCTTTTAATTTCTTCTTGTTAGTGCACAATTCTTTTAAAAATTTTGCGTACCTGGGTACTTGCTTGATAACATCAAGAAGAGGAATGTTCACCTCCACTTTCCTAAAGGTCTCCAAGATCTCTTTGTCTTGCTCTTCTTTCTTGTTGTTGGCTAACCTGCTAGGAAAAGGAGGAGGGTAAGTACCAGTATTAAAAGGGACTCTTTTATCACTTACCTTAGACTTTGAAGCATTGTTGTCAACTTCTCCTTTTGCTTCCATGTTAGTGTCAACATGCTCTTCTTTCTTTGGTTTTGCCAACCTTCTAGGAAAAGGAGGAGGGTAAGTACCAACATTAAAAGGGACACGTTTTTCACTTACCTTGTCAAAATCTCTATAAAGAGGAGGGAGCTTGACTACATTTTTATGTGGTGGAGCCTTAAAGTTGACCTCTTCATATGCATTCTCTTTGGGTCCAATTTCCTTCTCACTCCTCAAAAAGATGGCACTCACATTCTCCCTTGGATTCACCATAGGTTGAGAAGGCAACTTGTTGGATTCCCTAGCTTCAAGTCTGCTTAGTGAAGTAGCCATTTGGCTCATTTGGTGCTCAAGGTGTGCAATTCTTTGATTGTTTTCTTGTTGATTTTGTAAAGTAGAGGCAGCAAGATTCTTTACAATTTCTTCAAGAGACATGCTTCCACTTTGGTGTTGTGTTTGGTGTGGTGGCCTCTCTTGGTATGTAGGTTTGGGGACTTGGAAATTATTTGGCCTATTGTGTGGTGGGACATATGGTGTAGACCTATTTCCATATTGCAAATTTGGGTGGTCCCTCCAACCAGAGTTGTAAGAATTGGAGTAAGGGTCATACTTACCTTGGGAAGGTCCTGGGAATCCTCCTACAACATTAGCTTGCTCCATGGAATCTTCTTGTAAAGTTGGACACATATCAGTAGGGTGTCCGATGTTGGAGCAAACTCCACAAGCCTTGGCTTGTTGCATGTTACCTACAGCCAATTGTTGCACAAGGGATGTTAGATTAGCAATTTGTTTTTCCAAAGAAGAAGTACTTACCTCATGTGCTTGCTTAAGTGGTGGTGGTGGATCTCTCCTTGTGTTAAATTGTTGAGAATTGGCAGCCATGTTTGCTATCAAGTTTTGAGCTTCTTGAGGAGTCTTATCCACCAAAGCTCCTCCACTGGCAGCATCTATCATGCTTCTATCATGGGGTAATAGTCCCTCATAGAAATATTGGATCAATAGTTGCTCATGAATTTGGTGATGTGGGCAACTAGCACATAATCGTTTAAATCTTTCCCAATATTCATAGAGTGACTCACCATTAAATTGCTTAATTCCACAAATTTCTTTGCGGATGTTGGCTGCCCTAGAAGCAGGAAAATATCTTTCCAAGAAGAGTCTCTTCATATCATCCCAAGTGTTGATGGTCCCAGAAGGTAAGTAGTAAAGCCAATCCTTGGCTGCATCTGCCAAAGAGAATGGAAAGGCCCTTAGCTTGATTTGCTCTTCACTAACCCCAGCAGGCTTCATGGTGGAGCAAACAACATGGAACTCCTTTAGATGTTTGTGTGGATCTTCACCTGCAAGACCATGAAAAGTTGGTAAAAGATGTATCAAACCAGATTTTAATTCAAAAGCAACATCTAAAGTAGGATAGGTTATGCAAAGGGGTTGTTGGTTCATAGTGGGTGCTGCCAACTCCTTCAAGGTTCTGTTAGCGTTTTGAGCCATGCTGTCCTCTTCTGAATCACTAGAGAATTCAAAAGTGGGATTGAACGTGGGCTCGGGGGAAGGTGGATCTTCGGAAGTTGATGGTGGTGGTTGGGGCGTTTGTAGCATCGCACTTTGGGTTGCCTGAATGTAATCTCTAATCTTTCGAAGTTTGTAACTAGAGTGCTCGTCAGACATGCAAACCCTGCAAGGAAGAAAGAAAAGAAAATAATTAGATCTTTAAATTATAATAAACAACTTAAATAAATAACAGTCCCCGGCAACGGTGCCAAAATTTGATGAGTGTCGTCAGTCACCAAAAATAAAACTTCCTAACTCTACTATGTAGATAGCGGAGTAAGAGTCGAACCCACAGAGACTGAATTATTTAAGTTAATTATTAAATTAAAAATCTAATCTTAAGTTTTACGGAAAGAAGAAATTTTGTGGTTTTGGAGTTTTGTAAGCTATGCCTAAAAGAGAGAAAGCAAGGATTATTAAATATCAAAAACAAATATGAAAAAGCTTCAGTTACAAGGTAATTAATTATTCTTGGATTTAGAAGTTGATCATTGATTACAAAATATTATTGTCAATTAAATAGTCAACCGTAGCATAACAACAAGCTCTGTTACACCATCTTCCCTTACTGAGTCGTTAGTTAAAACAAGCTCTTTAACTAATCTCTAACTACTTAACCTACCTAGAACAAGCTCTCTAGATATAAGTTGTAGCAGCATTAACAACAAGAAAGATATGGGTTGACATTAGATAACAAACACATAAGCTCGGTTCATTTAATCTAAACCTCAATTCTCCTCCATCCCTAGTGATTAACTCCATAAGCAATTACGGACTTATGTTTTTAATCTGGCAGTAGATTATTCAATTAAATTAAATAGTGGGCCCTACCATCTAATCAAGCAAATAATCATGCAAATGTGCTCAGAGAATCTTGGATACTTAATCAACAATTATATTATAAGCTCAAAATCTCACAACATTCTTTTTCCCAAGAACAATGAATTTACTTCATAACTGAATAAGAAAACTACTCACTAGACATATTCAAGATCATAAAATTCAAGTTATATATTATAAAGATTACAAATATCATGCAAGAAACAATCAAAGAAGCAATCTTTAATAATATAAAATCAGAATTACTAATCAAGATTATAAACTAGTAAGCAAAAACACACAAACAATATTAATTTAAATAAAGAAAACAAAATCAGAATTAAAAATAATAAAGAAATCAGCAACTAATTAAAAATAAAGAAAAAAATAAAATTTTATTAAAAACCCTAAAGAAAATCCTACAAGACTAAAAGAGGGAAGAGGGATAAGAAGGATGTGAGGGATAAGAGAGATGTTGTTTATGAGAGCCTTGTGCTCTTTATATAGGCCTAAGGAAGAGTTTAAAAGACTTTCCTAAGCAATGTGGGATTCAGATAAGAGTTTACTTGGGAAACAAGTAATTTGACTAGTCAAACTCTTACCTTTATCTCATCATCTTTTTACAATTACTTTCTAAGTAAAATTCCTAAGGCCTATTTTTATTAATTAATTACAGATCTAAGACATAATAAAATTAAGAAATTATCTTGTCTCAACAAAATCTTGTCTTGAACTTGCTTAGTTGGAATTTCTTCTCAATCTCGTTTTTCTGCCCAGAATTTCGTACTGATTTTGTCCAGACGTTTGACCAACCAAACGAACTCCAATTTTTGCGATCTTGTTCATTCTGGAAACCTTGAGAAGTCCTCTACAACTTCCATGAAGGCCACTTCTTGAGATCAGGTCGTTAAATTGGTCAAAAACGTCAATCTTTCATGCTGGACAGAAAATACTGCACTTTGCTCTTTTTAGCTTCTTTTTATTCCAACTTTGATATTTAATACCTAAAACATAAAATAAACATTAGTAAGCTCTTTTAGGCATAAAACATCAATAAAGAAAATATATTAGCACATATAAAATTTGCAAAATATCATCTTATCATTATGTTTGCCAAAGCAGAATATCATATCTATCTTAGTAAGACGCGATGGGATAATAGTAATATCCAAAGGCTATAAATTGGGTTGACTTAACTAGATTTCCTCGATAGGATTGGGAATTTAGAGGCATAAAGTTGGGCTTCCATTCATGAGATGAATTAGAACAAGTGTTGTTCACCCAACTATCCAAGAGTTACATGAGATGTAATTGGTAAGTGTTGCCTACCTAAATAGCCAAATCTTGGGCGATTAGCCAAAGCTAACTCTAGATAAGGTGAAATATGGATCTTGGCCCACTAGAGAAATTATGTGATAATTTTTCCGAATTAATATTGAGGGTTGTTGATTCGATAAAATAGTGGGAGCATCATTTAATAAATATTTAATTAAATGAATGCATTCATGATACTTATATTTTGCATATTTCTGTTGTAGATTACCATGGCATCAAACACAAATAACACACTTTCACTGCGATCTGTCCTTGAGAAGGACAAGTTGAATGGGACAAACTTCCTAGATTGGTACAGGAACTGAGGATAGTCCTCAAGCAAGAAAAGAAGTTGTATGTGTAACATCCCGTTACCACTTCTTGCACGTATTTCTATACAACTTTATCGGTTGGGCTGTCTGCGATGCCATTAACATTCAACAATGACCATAATAAATGATAAACGTTTATTTATCAAATACTGAATATGAAAATTCTTTTCATGATTTCTTACATCCAACATCCCCTATTGATTTTTTTTTGCTAAAGTAGTACTGTATACTTATGTCTGAAATGTAAAAGAGAAGAGACTGTACCTGTCACGTTTAACATAACATGCCTCAGCACTTTTAAACATAGCTATACCCATCTGAGAGCTAACTCTCTCAACTCCGTGTCTTTTATCTGTGGAGTTAAAACAAAGGGATGAACGATTCATACGCTCAGTAAAGGAAACATATGCTGCTTTATAAAAATAAAGACTATATACCACCAAATATTTGTTTTTCCTCAATTCATATCAAGTAGGAAAACAGTGGATATAGTAAGCAACATTCTCAATACACCCTTCAAACAACTGGTTAAACAGTTTACTTTGAAATGTAGTAAACAGTAAATAGGATTTAATAAATCCTCTCAATAAACAGAAATCCATAAGTTGAGACTAGGCAACAAACAAATCATGCTATCATTGTTCCCCCAGGAACACAAGTCCGCTTTTGGGGTGCACCCGTAGGCCACCGCCCCTCACGGCTATCTCAACTAGATCTATGGCCACAATCTCTAGGTGGTCCTCGGGTCCACTTGCCAAGTGACCTCGAGACCGCTGATGACTTGGCGGGTCCATCAGCCCTGTGACGCCCTGAGGTGCACTCGTTGGTCCATCGACCGAGCTACCGCCCCAGGTGGGTCACGCAATAGTAACGCATGAACTCAGGGCCTAAAGTCTCAAAAAAACTTTTATATCTCATGAAAACCTTTATGGAATTATCTCACCATATATCATTTTCTCAAAATGATTTGATTTTCCAAAAAAGTTTTAGGCTTCTGTTTACAAAATACGTTGAAAACCTTCCAAATTCTCAATATTTAAAACCTGCTCGCCCATGTCAGCTCGCCCAACATGGCTCGCCCATTGCAGCTCGCCCAATGCGGAGAACCTATGTTCGCCCGCCAACCTTTTCCTTTAAAACTTGTAAAACTGGCTCGCCCTCAGTGGCTTGCCCATGACCAGTTCGCCCACTATGGCATTGCCATGGTCAGTTCGCCCAACTGCAACACTTCCATGGTCAACTCGCCCAATGGGATACTACCATGGTCAACTCGCCCAGTGCGAAGAACCTATGTTCGCCCGCCAACCTTCGCTTTTAAAAACAAAAAGCAAACATGGCTCGCCATTAATGGCTCGCCCATTTGTCAATTCGCCCAAAAATGGTTTATATTTTCTATTTTTCAAAGATATTTAAAATAACTCATTTTTCCAACAGAAATTACCATTGAAATCTGTTCGCCATAGTCAGCTCGCCAGTATGGCTCGCCCATGGTCACTCGAAACGGGGGTGAACAAGTGTTCGCCCGCCCCACACATTTCCCTTACCTCACACTCTATATTTAAAACATAAAGACTGGCTCGCCACGTCCGGCTCACCCATAGTTTTCTTCTCAAAACGGTTTGCCCGCCCTTAAAAATATAAACGGGATACGGGCCAATACCAGTTCGCTCAAATCAGAATATAAGGGTCGACTTTAGCTCGCCCAAATCAATATAATTATCAAAATAATGCATGTCATAAACCAAAATAATTTCTTAATATTTTCATTATATTTATACCCCACGGACATGCATTTTACTTCACACACATCTCCCTTACCTGGTTTAACGAAGCCTTGCTTCGCCCTGCTTCCTGCTCGCCAATAGCCATTCCCAATTATAGGCTGCAAATAATTTATAAATTTTATTAATATTTTTATTTCATATCACTTGGCGAGATTGAAATAAATCAAATGACTACTCGCCCAACAGTGTTCTAACTAGCTCGCCTAACCGAGCTCGCCATTCACCAAATGGCTTACATGTGGGAGCTCGCCCGCAATTCTACTCGCCCAAAGCCTATGCATTTGAGCTCGCCATACGTGGTCTTCAACTCAGTGTTGAGCTCGCCCGTAACTTAAACTGGCGTTGGGTGACCTCGCCCTTGAACAACACTTTGGCGAGTTCTTATTACCTGCTCGCCCTCATTGGCGATTACTAATTTTCCTGATTGGCGATCACTATAGTCACCAATCTCGTCACTTATTCCATTATTTTCCTTGTTTTCATGTTCTCTAAGGATCTAACTAAAACAAGGTTGCATTTCTATGTTTATTATGATGTAAACATATAAATCTACTGATGAACATCAAAAACACCTCAGACATATGAAACTCACCTCAACCAACTGTACTTCCAGAACAAATTGCTTTCCTTCCCACGTTGGTCTCCTTTTGCTTATTCCTTCAGCTCATCAAACTAAGGAGGAAAGGTTTGCAAGCTGGTTTACTTGTTTAGCCAACTTAAGGTGAAGCTTAATAGATCAAACTTGGCAGAGAAATGGAAGAAACAGAGCATAATTTGCAGTGAAATGTTTTTCGTGAAGAAGGTGGAGTTGGCTAACTCTGTTATCCTCATTTGTTTCTCCTTTTATAGCCACACTATCCAATCAGAATTCACTACTTGGTCTTATCTCATTTCCAGCATTTATTTCACGTCTATCATGCATTTAATGCATGAAGAAAACTGCAGCTCAAAGTGGCGTAGAAGTCTCCCTTTCACACGCCTTTTTCTTCTGCTGCAGACTTTGCTTAATTCCTCAACCAATAAGGCTAATTCCCTTATTGACTTTAACTTTTCTTCATTTATTGTCTTCAACCAAATAACATACAAAGTCAATTTTTGCTGCTAAATGGCAAAACGGTTATGTAATGATTCCAGTTCCAGTTCGCCTATTCAACCTGAGACCTCAGCTTGCCCATTCCATTTCAATTTCAGTTCGCTAACATAAGATTTGGCAATTTACTTGCTGATTTCCTTCTCCTGGCGATTACGTTGAAATTTGGCGATTAGCTTTTGCCTTTCTCACCAACTAGGCCATCATTGCCATTCTATATAGGCGACCACACTACTCGCCAAATACAGTCTATGGGCGATCACGGTCCTCGCCACACACGAGCTATCACCATACAAATCAATTGGCGAACTCAACTATTCGCCAAACCAAAAGGCAAACAATCAACTCGCCATCATCAACTCGCCACACTCATTCCTTGGGCGATCAGATGGCACTTCACATTGGGCAATCACCAGTATGGCTCAACTCGCCCATTTTGCTCATATCACGCACACGTTGGCGAACTCACCTGTTCGCTGGTATGTCCATTAAATACCCCTAATCACCCTCCATTGGCGATCAGCCTTGTTCGCCCATTGGCGAGCTGATCTCTCTACTCGCCCATACGTTATTTTACCGAAATTGCTCCATTTACTTCTTAAATTAAGGAGCTTTTTACCGAAGTGGAATTCAATATTTATTATTTACTTAATTTCCATTATCCATTTTATGAAATTAGGGTCTACAGTAATGTAGAATTGGGTCTTACAGTATGTCCTTGAGATTGCCTTATTTGAGGAACCACCTGCTAATGCTCCAAAGGCAGAAAGAGATGCTTATAAGAAGCATCAAGATGATGCATTGGATGTTAGTTGCCTTATGCTTGCCTCCATGAATCCTGAGCTTCAAAAGCAACATGAGGAAATGGATGCGTTCGATATGATCGAGCATCTCAAGCAACTCTATCAAGAGGAAGCTAGGCAAGAAAGGTACAATATCTCTAAGGCATTGTTTCAGTGTAGGATGGCAGAGGGGACTCCCGTTGGTACTCATGTGCTCAAGATGATTGGGTACATTGAAAACCTTGAAAGATTGGGATTTCCTTTAGGCCAAGAGTTGGCCACTGATGTGATTTTGCAATCGTTGCCAGACAGCTACAGTCAGTTTGTTGTTAATAACAACATGAATGAAATTGACAAGACTCTGCCACAGTTACTTAGCATGTTGAAAACAGCTGAATCCAACATGAAAAAGGCTAAGCCCAAAGATGTCTTAATAGTTAAGAAAGCTAAGGGCAGGGCTAATGCAAAGGGGAAGAAAAAAGGTAATAAAGCCAATGGCAAGTTCAAGCCCAATGATACTGCACTGAAGCCTAAAGGTGGGGTTGCCAAAGAAGGGAAATGCTTCCATTGCGGTGAAACCGGACATTGGAAGAGGAACTGCAACAAATACTTGGAAGAGCTAAAGAAGAAGAGAGGAAGTGAGACTTCCACTTCAGGTATTTATGTTATAGAAGTTAATCTATCTACTTCTTCATCATGGGTATTAGATACTGGATGTGGTTCTCACATTTGTGTAAATGTGCAGGAACTTAAAAGGAGTAGATCGTTGACTAAGGGCGAGGTCGACCTACAAGTGGGAAATGGAGCAAGGGTTGCTGCATTAGCTGTAGGAACTTATATTTTGACATTGCCCACATGGCTTGTTTTAAAATTAGATGATTGTTATTATATGCCTTCCATCACTAAAAACATTATTTCTATTTCTTGTTTGGACAAGAAGGGTTTTTCATTTATAATAAAGGACAATTGTTGCTCCATTTATTTAAATGATATCTTTTATGGTAGTGCACAACTAATTAATGCTCTTTACATTCTAAATCTTGATATGCCTATTTATAACATAAATGCTAAAAGGATTAAATCTAATGATCAAAATCCAACATATCTCTGGCATTGTCGCTTGGGACACATAAATGAGAATCGCATTTCCAAACTCCATAAAGATGGACTTTTGGACTCATTTGATTTTGAATCGTATGAGACATGTGAATCTTGTTTGATGGGTAAGATGACTAAAGCCCCTTTCAAAGGACATAGTGAAAGGGCAAGTGATTTATTGGGCTTAGTACATACAGATGTATGTGGACCTTTAAACACACAGGCCAGAGGTGAGTTTATGTACTTTATTACATTTACTGATGATTTCAGTAGATATGGCTATGTGTATCTTATGAGACACAAGTTAGAATCTTTTGAAAAGTTCAAAGAATTCAAGAATGAAGTACAAAACCAACTTGGCAAGAGCATTAAGGCACTTCGATCAGATCGAAGTGGTGAATACTTAAGCCAAGAATTTTATGACTATCTTAAAAGTGTGGGATTGTCTCACAACTCACTCCTCCAGGTACACCACAATGGAATGGTGTATCTGAAAGGAGAAACCGAACTTTATTAGATATGGTTCGATCAATGATGAGTCATACAGATCTTCCAGAATCCTTTTGGGGACATGCATTAGAAACAGCTGCTTTTACACTGAACTGTGTTCCATCTAAATCGGTTTCAAAGATACCATATGAGATATGGACCGGTAAACGTCCCAGTATGTCTTTTATGAAGATTTAAGGTTGTGAGGCTTATGTAAGACGTCAAGTCTCTAACAAACTTGCACCTAAATCTGATAAGTGCTATTTTGTGGGATATCCTAAACTAACTAAAGGATATTATTTTTACAATCCCACTGAGCGCAAAGTGTTTGTAGCTCGAACAGGTGTCTTTCTAGAAAGAGAATTCATTTCTAGCAGAACTAGTGGGAGAAAAGTAGAACTTGAAGAAATTCAAAAGCTACAAGATAGCGCACTCGATGTTGAGATGGAACCTGAGCAAGCACCACAAGTTGTTGTGGAACCAAAACCACAAGCTGTTGTGGAGCAACCGCCTGCTCAAGAGACACAAGCCTTGCGTAGATCAGTTAGAACACATCGTGAGCCAAAGAGATATGGATTTCTAATGACTCAGAATGGTGATGTATTACTCATGGACCAAGATGAGCCTACTACCTATCAAGAGGCTATTACAGGGCCAAACTCTGAGAAATGGCTTGAAGCCATGAGATCTGAGATGGAATCCATGTATGCCAACCAAGTTTGGACCTTGGTTGACTTACCCGAAAGGGTAAAACCTATAGGGTGTAAATGGGTTTTTAAGAAGAAAACCAACATAGAAGGAAATGTTCATACCTATAAAGGGCGATTGGTTGCTAAAGGTTTTAAACAAATTCATGGTATTGACTATGATGAAACTTTTTCACCAATCGCGATGATCAAATCCATTAGGATCTTGCTTGCGATAGCTGCATACCATGATTATGAAATCTGGCAAATGGATGTCAAGACTGCTTTTCTTAATGAAAAGCTACTCGAGGATGTGTACATGACACAACCTGAGGGTTTTGTTGATCCAAAAAATGTTGGAAAGGTTTGTAAGCTGCAACGTTCTATTTATGGACTAAAGCAAGCTTCTCGAAGTTGGAATCTTCGTTTTGATGATGCAATCAAAGAGTTTGGTTTCATCAAGAACGAAGATGAACCTTGTGTCTACAAAAAGGTCAGTGGGAGCACTATTGTCTTCCTGGTGTTGTATGTAGATGACATAATACTCATTGGGAATGACATCCCTACCCTTCAGTCTGTAAAGACTTGGTTAGGGAATTGCTTTTCAATGAAGGACTTGGGCGAAGCTACCTATGTACTGGGTATAAAGATCTATAGAGATAGATCAAGGAAATTAATTAGCATAAGTCAAAGTGCATACATAGATAAAGTGCTAAAGAGGTTTAGCATGCAGGATTCCAAGAAAGGATTCTTGCCTATGACACATGGCATTACTCTCTCAAAAGAACAGTGTCCTGCAACACAAGAAGAGAGAGAACGTATGAGTAAAGTTCCATATGCATCTGCTATTGGATCCATTATGCATGCCATGTTATGCACATGTCCCGATGTCTCGTATGCCTTGAGCATGACGAGTAGATATCAAGTTGATCCTGGTGAACGTCACTGGATCACTGTCAAAAATATTCTTAAGTACTTGAGATAGACTAAGGAAACATTCTTGATATATAGAGGTGAGGAAGAGCTCATTGTAACAGGTTACACTGATGCTAGCTTCCAAACTGATAAAGATGACTATAGATCGCAGTCTGGTTATGTGTTTTGCCTTAATGGTGGTGCTGTGAGCTGGAAGAGTTCAAAGCAGGCGACAGTGGCCGATTCTACAACAGAGGCTGAGTATATAGCTGCCTCTGAAGCTGCTAAGGAGGCTGTTTGGATCAGGAAGTTCATTACTGAGCTTGAAGTTGTTCCTAGCATTATAGATCCGATTGAGCTCTATTGTGACAACAATGGAGCCATCGCACAAGCTAAGGAACCTAGATCTCACCAATGATCCAAACATATACTACGGCGCTTCCATCTCATTCGAGATATCATCGAGAGAGGAGATGTGAGGATATGCAAAGTACCAACTGACGATAACATCACCGACCCACTGACGAAGCCTTTGACGCAGCAGAGACATGATCGTCACACTAGGTCACTAGGTATTAGATACATGAGTGAATGGTCTTAGTGCAAGTGGGAGATTGTTGGATTATGCCCTTAGAACCATTCATTAGATGATTGACTTTGGCATTTTTTTATGTATCATGACATTTTTATTTATTATAGTTCATTATTATATTTGTCTTATAACTGCGTAATGTAATCTTATATGATAATGTCCTTAGAATAGTAATAACACACTATTCTTAAAATATCCCTAGTCAAGTATTATTGTAAACAAGGATAACAATGATACGATAAGACTAGTATGTGGTTGACTGATGACCATTGTCATGGATATAGGATATCAAGTCATCACATAGGTACATATTAGAGAACTATGTACTGGATCGACCCTCCATGAGAACGCTACATGGATTGTTATATGAGTGTCATAAGCGATTCTCATAGTGATGATGGTGTATGTGATCTTTTGACTTGAGATCATCAGAGATCCCAACATAGAGAATTGCATACTTTAATGCTACTAGATGTCATTCGTAACAGGATGGACTATAAAGGTAGTAATTGGGTATGCCTTGATCTATGTAGAGGGATGTTGAGTGATCAAGATAGGATTTATCCCTCTTATATAACAAGAGTGATGTCTTGGGCCCTTTGATAGAGTGAGACTAAGAAATGCATGGCCGTGCTCGAATAAGTCAATATGAGATATTGATTTTATTTGTTTAATTAGTCTACTCAGGAATCAAGAAACGCTGATTAGACTATACAAGTGTGACACATTCCATGACTTGTGTCTAATCAAGACATCAAAGGATAAAGGGATTAGACTACACGGTAACATCTATCACGAGTAAGGTTATGTCGAGTCATTGACATTCTCGTTACATGGGTAGCAATGATGTGTTGCTAGATACCGCTCATTGCCTGTGACAATTTTGTCATTGCCATTGTTTTGAGAACCTATTGGGTCGCACACTTAGAACGGATCAATGAGGAGCTTAATTAATCCTATTCTGAATTGGATTAAGGATATAACTAATCCTATTCTGAATTGGATTAAGGATATAACTAATCCTATTCTAAGTAGGATTAGAGTTCTGTTTGACAGTAAATTTTAAGATAAAATTTACTGCCTATAAAAGGATGTTTTGTGTTTTCTAAAACTGAGCCGCACAATTAAACAGAAAAGAGAAACCCGTTCTCTGCGGTTTTAGAGCTTCTTTCAAACAAAACAAAATATTCTTTTAATCGAAGCTAGCAATTCGGTTAAAATAAAAAACGCTCTTTAAGGCTTCTGATCGTGAGACGTTCAAGAGTCATGAGATCCGTTCGTGTGGATACCATAGAGGCAGGAACGAAAAGTTGTTGCTTGTGACTTGACCAACGACAGAAAATCAGAGAAAACGTTAGGTAAAATCTCGAAACCCTAATCAGGCAACTCTCCGAATAGATCCTGGTGGAGGCCGAATGATTTAAATTCCGCTGCATGTTTGTTTCGGTTTCCTTCAACATCACCCTTTAAACATGCACCCATTCAAGCCAAAGGAGAAACAGTTATGACCAAACATGCCACACCGTCAAACCAAAGGAAGGAAGAAATGCATGCCCATTATAAGAAGTCAATCCTAAGCCATCAGAATTTTGCTTAGGAATTGAATTTTGGAATCCGATACCTTAGTTGCTGCAGTAGGAGTCATTTATGCATTAGTGTCCATGTCAAACTCCCATAACTTCAAATTCAATAATAATTAACTCTACAATCTAAAGCAATAATCTAATTAGTAATTCAATTACCAAATTCCTTTATGAATGATTTAACTCAATTAGTTGAAATTTGTAAAAAGGATAAGACAAATACACATACCTTCTACCTTCATAAATATCCAAACTATAAAAAACATAAAACATTTAGACATAAACCTTATATTTCAATATCCCAAATTTAACAAAATGCAACAACTAATAGAAGATACCAAACTACATCAATGTTGTCAGTAGCGAGCAATAAAAACATCTCCTTGATTCAAACTAGAAACTTGTAAGTATCTATATTGACTTTAGTTATAAGTAATATTTAATGGCTTGACAGCTTCGCTTAAAACAGGTTTTATAGTGCTTACCATGGATGCATATTTATTTTGTTTAAAAGCTCAGCTTTAAAGCATCGATAAAAACATTGTCTGTAACTTCTTAGTACCAATTCTCAATCTTTGTAAATTGAAATCTAAATTACTTGGAAAATCTTTCAGAAGAAAATTGTTTGAGTGGTAAAATCTGCTTTTAGGATATTAGTTCAACTGGATTAGCTAAGAAAGAGGTAACGAATGATATTGCCTTGTGAAGTTTTTGTAGTAGGTTTTTTAGTTTTAGTTGTTATTTTAACTTTCTTTACTACCGTTATTAGAAACACAACATTTACTACCGCTATTTTTTAATTATTCAAATTTTGAAGATTTATACCATTTAACAAATTATTGTGTTTTTATGCAGTGATATGAGAGAATAAGATATTACTATACTTTGTTATTGGAATGGGAGCATTATACAAGGATTAGAAGGTTTGTCATAAGATAAACCACCCAATAAAGCTATTAAGGTGAAGTCGGGGATAAATTAGAAAACGCTGCTAAATAAGATGTATTCTATTACATCTTTGAATAGACAACAATTTAGAATCAAAATGACTTGTATATATCCATCAATGGTTGGATAGATGTTAAAGTATATCCCTATCCCTATTAAAGATAATGATGATGCGGATATTATGTTTGATGCTGTTGCCAAGCATCTAGAGCTAAGTAACATTGATTTTTACTTAGAAGCTGAAATTATTTCTAATGACAACGAATGTCCTAGCTATCCGTGTGACGTTAATTTTGAAAGATCCCATCATCAAGAGCATAGGTACAGTATATATATGTAATAAAAATAATTTATTTAAATTAATATTCATTACTTGTGTTTCTACATAAATACTACTAACTAAATTACAATTTTTTCCAGAAATGAATTGGATGATGATTTTGTTGGTAGAGGCATTGATTGGGACGTAATACCATTTATGACTAAAATAAAAGATTTTAATTGCTTATCTCAAAATGCTATGATGAATAATGCTATGTTAGATGAAGATGATATCAACGAGGTATTGATAAATAATGTGTTAGAGGAAGAAGAAGACATGTTTGACACTAATTGCAATTCAA
Source organism: Heritiera littoralis (assembly GCA_031772115.1). NCBI lineage: Eukaryota > Viridiplantae > Streptophyta > Magnoliopsida > Malvales > Malvaceae > Heritiera > Heritiera littoralis. Next base: position 846,093 of record JAPDPK010000083.1, on the reverse strand, counting down.
CCCCTATTGCTCAGTTAAGGATGCCTTCTCAAGATACAGCAACGCAGCAAGAGAATCAGACAAGACCTAGTTTACATGGTGAGGCTTTGCCTAAGGTTCCTAGCTCAAGCTTTACTAACTTGGAAGGGGTAGATAATGCAATGGTGAGCAATTGGTCACTTCATCCAAATGGAAATTGTTACACTCTAGATCAAGAGTTATGCAAAGGGTTGATTTTCAAAGACAAAGAAAAGGTTATTAGGGTTGTGAAATTATATTCTATCAAAAGGAATCAACAATATGAAGTGGTGGAAAGTAGTCCAACAATTTGGAGATTAAGGTGCAAAAAATATTTAGAGTCTACATGTGGGTGGAAACGACGTGCATGTAAGCGTAATACTCATGGACTTTTTGAAATCACTCAATACAATGGTCCTCATAGTTGTTTGCATTCCCAGCTTAGTCAAGATTATCCCCATATAGATGCAAGCTTGATTGCTAATGAAGTGAAACATCTTGTCAAGGAACAACCATCCATCACAGTGTCAGCTTTGAGAGTAGAAATAATGAAAATATTGAACTACATTGTTTCTTCTAAGAAGGTCTGGAAAGGGAAGCAAAAGGCAATTGAGCAAGTTTTTGGTGATTGGGATTATTCATTTAGTGTCTTACCTAAGTTTATGGGTGCACTCCAATATTATAATCAAGGTACTATTATGGAATGGTATATAGAACTCTTATCAAATACAAATGAAGCTAGATTTCATTGTGTCTTTTGGGCCTTTGCTCCATCTATTGACAGATTTAAGCATTGTCGTCCAGTTATGAGCATTGATGTCACCTATTTGTATGGAAAATATAAAGGTAAAATGATGATTGCAATGGGAATTAATGGGAATAATCAAATACTACCAGTTGCATTTGCTATTATGGAAGAAGAAAATTTTAGTTGTTGGCGTTGGTTTCTTCATCATGTAAAAAATCATGTTGTACAAGAGCGTCAAGGTATTTGCTTGATATCAGATCGCTACAATGGTATCTTGAAGGCAGTTACTGAGAGTGGATCACCATGGATAGAGCCATATGGTTTTCATCGTTATTGTATAAAGCACTTTATTAGTAACTTTTATACCAAATTTCGTGACTCGCATTTGAAAATATTAGCTTACCAAGCTGGTCGTCAGAATCAAGTTCGAAAATTTAATGCAATAATGGATAAGATTGGAAAAATCAATCCTAGAGCTCGCAAATGGTTGGAAAAGCATTGTCTTGTTAGATGGGCACTTTCACATGATGGTGGCAAGCGCTATGGAATAATGACCACAAATTTGTCACAGATTTTCAATAGTATCTTAAAAAGAGCTCGATATCTACCTATTATTGTATGTGTTCTCTTATCAAAGAATCATTTACTGAGCAAACATCAACTTGTGGAACCATCTGTTACAAAATTGCATGTCAACTCCCACCTTCTCTATATACAAATCATATTTTCACTGCAATATTCATGCTAAGATTTTAGACAAGATTATCAACACGAATAAAGCTTTGGTAGAGTTCTAATCCCAAATTATTATCAACATTGATATCATATTTATCGTTTAAAAATTTAAAAAAAAATAGAAGAAATGTGGTGAGGTATATAAAGAAGACAAAGCCAAATTTGAATCAAGGAAGAGAGAGAAATGTGATGAAAATGCATATGCTACTTCATTAAGATGATAAAAGATAATTGAAAGTCTATACATAAAAAGCCATTAAAGTTGGGCCATAACTTTAACCAAAAACAACTTCACATCATCATGGATGACCCACTAAAAAGATCTTTTTTGTAGTTATACCCTGGCATGGTTGGATGAGAGATTAACATTCGATCATTCCATCGTCTCAAGATTCAATAAATCCTTTCTGATCAAACTTTGCATCTTACGTTTAAAAGTAGGACAACTTTCTATCGCGTAACCCCAGTTTCCATTATGATAGTCACGTCGAGCATCAGGGTTGTACCACTCTGGATATGGAGGCTCCAAAGGCTTTAGTGGGATTGGGGTAACAAGTTGGTTCTTGACAAGATATTGGAATATTTCAGTGTAGGACCAAGGTACTGGATCAATGTCGGTCCTTCTTCGTTTGTTTCGAGATCCTCTTTAGTGATGGGTAGGCATGGGTGTTTGGAAGCCCATTTGGCAACTAAATTGCGAGATTGGCTGATGGATATTCAAGCTTGGAGAGGTATTATTCATGATGGGGTAGTGGGTTTGGTACATTGGATAAGGATGATATGAAGCAAAGTATCCCACATGTTGCCCCCCGTAATTCATAGCATGAACATCTCCTTCACTACTCAATGTATCCCCTTTTCTTGTATTCATGGCATCATCTTCTACAAACTTGCCACTCTTGATTGCATTATCTATTATTTCACCAAAGATCATCATATCTACAAAATTCTTTGTGGCATTTCCGACCATCATTTCATAAAACGGTGCTGGAAGTGTGTTGACAAACAAGGTGGCGATTTCTTTCTCTGCGAGAGGCGGTTGAACTTGGGCAGCTACATTCCTCTACCTTTGAGCATATTCTCTAAAGCTATCCTCATGTTTCTTCCTCATGCCCTGTAAGGACAGGCGATCTGGTGCTAAATCTTCAATGTGCTTGTATTGAGCAATGAATGCTCGAGCCAATTCTTTCCATGAGTGGATATGAGCTCGATCTAGTTGGGTGTACCACCTGGCAGCTGATCCAGTAAGACTATCTTGAAAAATATGCACCAATAATTCATCATTCTGAGCATAAGCAGCCATTTTTTAGTAATACATCTTAATATGAGTTGTCGGGCATTTGGCCCCATCGTACTTTTCAAATTCTGGGACCTTGAACTTCGGTGGGATAACTACGCTCGGTACTAAACAAAGCTCGCTTGCATCCAAAGAACCATATAAATCCATTCCTTCGATAGCTCGTAACCTTTCTTCAAGGAGATCTAACTTCGTTTGAGGCTCTAAGTTCTCTTTCACTGTTGATGCACTCATCTTCAGTTTCTCTTGTTCTTTAGAATTATCTGAATCATGGACATAGATTGGGTCTGATGGGTTCCTCCTAGGGTTTGGAATGTCGTGCCTCGAAAATGGCATATGCTGCGAAGTATGGACTTGAGGTGGAATGGGACTATGTGGATATGAACGATCAACTTCATGTGCCCCCCTATCTTCAGTAGTTACTTCCTGTGCTGGTTCCTTTCCTTTACTCATTTTGGTCATCATCTCCATCATTGCAGCTAACTGCCCCTTCATCTCTTCTTGTGCCTTTTCTATTTTCTCCATTCGGCTAGCCTGTCCTTCTTCCATGGTATAAGCTTGTGAGAGTCTTGTATTGCTTTGTAATCTTTGGTGGTCAAGAAGTCTTGAACCTTATTACCACAATTTTCTAATTAGAAATTCATATTATTATCTTACCTTTGTCTAAAAAAAACTCTCTCATTTCTTTCAAAAATTTTGGAACAAACAAATTTTCTGCTTCTTTTTTTTTTTTTGAAAAATGAAGAGTATTGGCATGTTTACTAAAGTATAACAAGTATACAATGTGAATTTTATAAAAATCATGTTATTTGTATATGTATGCAAATGATATGTATGACAAAATCTATGAAATGGAATAATTTTTCTTCTTCTTTTTCTCTTTTTTTTTTGTTAGTTTGCATAACTTTCTTGATTTTACATGTTAGGTGTTTAGGTCTTCACTTTAACCAAATCTTAGGGAGGAATAATTTCAATGAAAATAATCAATCAATAGCACATGTACATAAATTTGATAGAAAAGAAAATTGAAAGAATAAACAAATTCAAGATTGTAAAAGACTTAATCTAGTTTCTCAAAATTTTATCTACAAAGTGTGATGCAACAATGTAAAATGCATTCCAAAATTCAAACTAAAATTTGCCTCTTGTTTATCATATTCAATTATTAACTTAAGAGGTCAAGTCCGAAACAAGTAAGAGAAGTTGAAGAGTAATCTTAAACCATATCAAAATTGTTCCAAAAACTCTCTCTTCTTTTTTGTTTTTTTGGTGAGAAGAAACATTATTAACCATGAAATGCTATGTAAAATGTTCAAGACATGACACAATAACAAGACATTGTTGAAAGACATGTTCATACAAAATGCAATTTATGCAAAATGCAATTACAATGAAGATCAAATTCTTCCGAGGATGAGATTCTGTAGAAGTCACAAGTAGTGATTCTTAAGAAATCTCTAGGTGAGGAAAATTATTTCAAATGCTGCCAAAAGTATTGGAGTATTTGATTTAATTATTCAATACAAAAAGGTTCACAGTTACTTTCGAAAAATAAAATTTAACTTTTTAAAATAAAACAAAATAAATTTACAAATAAAAAATGATTTTGAATAAAAAGATTGCAATAAAATAAGAATTATTTTTAAATGTTAAGTTAAGACCATTTTATTAAAACCAAAGGATAACACATGATTATAATGGTACCGTTTTTTAATGGGCATCGTGGGGGTGCTAATCCTTTCCCACGCGTAACCGTACTCCCGGACCCGATTTTGTTTTCGTAGACCAAAAATTATCTTTTTAATAAAACTTAATTAATTTTGAGATTTTGTTAAAAAGATAAATATTTTTAGGTGACCAATCACACCTAACAAAAAAGATTGGTGGTGACTCCCTTTTGTTTTTAAATGTTTTTCAAAATCGTCGAGCGCGAAGCCGTTACGACATGTTCAACTAACCTTTTATAGGTTAGTTCATTACTTTGATGTTAGACACTCTTTGGGTATTGGTGCTCGAAAAAAAAAGGTGAATTGTACACACCGCATGTTATTTCAACTCAAGCAGCTTTGATGTTGAAGTCAACTGCTCACACTCTCAAATCCTTTAATAGTGACAAGGGATTATTTTAAGTGGTAACACAGAAAGGTAAGAATGTTCAGATTGTTAATTTGGAGAAAGGTACTCGTTCATGCGGTAAATGGGAGATTAATAAATACCTGTGTTCTCATGTTTTAAGCATATGTGGTAAGCTTTCACTAGATAGTTGGCAACATGTTCAAAAGTATTATTCTATTAAAGAATATTGCATGACTTGGGCTTCTCAATTTTTCCCCTTCCATCATGAAGCATATTGGCCAGAGTCTACAATCAAGTTGATTCTAGATTATAGTCTTAAACATTCAGAGAAACATCAACCACATTCTACAAGACTTCGAAATGAGATGGATATCAAGGAAGTGCGTACATTGATTCGTTGTGGAATATGTAAAGCACAAGGTCATGATAGAAGAAAATGCCTAACAAGGCTTCAAAAAGTTTCAGCTAAAGCTACATGGTTAGATTTTTGCACTTCTTCAACTTTACTTTCTTCACATTTTGTTTTCTTACTTGGTTAAGTACCTTATTATGAATTTTTTCTAGTAAGTATAATAATACGTGTGTTTATTTATTTCTATTTTGTTTTAGAACATTTGAGCTGTGGGTGTAAGCGCTAAATTTGGCTATTGTTTTGATTTATAGGTGAACCATGAAGATTGAAGATTCCATGAAGGGTCATTGTTAGTGGATTCAAGCTAAGAAGAATAGAGGTTTATATTTGGTTACTGTTTTGATTTATAATCGAACATTGCTTTGTGAGAAAGTGCTATAGGAAAAAAGTAACAAAACTATTTTTCCTGGTACTTATTAGTAGAGAGAGATTTAATAAACTACTTTCATTGTTTTGGCATCTTTTGTCACATGCATCACAAGTCAATTCTCTAACACTTAAAAGCTAGTGAAAATACGAATAGAAAAATCTATAATATTAGTTCCTAATCAATCAAAATAACTTCTATCTAAAGCTACCTAAAAAGTTGTAATTTTTCTCTTCTAATACGATCGATAAATCACTAGTTAAACACACATATATAAAAAAATTCTACATGTTAAATTGATGAAATACTATTTTAGAATTAAAAATATTGACCAGCCCAACTGGTCATAACATAAACCTATGACTAGAAAGAAACGTTTATTTGATAACATGCTCCTTAATAAGATGATTCAAGCTATAACCAATTATCAAAATTTATAAATTATCATCTGTATAATAGGAAAGAGGTTCGAACTAAATGCTTGTTTCCAAATAAAAAAGAAAATTTAAACAAAGGATATAAGTCCAAACCTTTAATCAGAAGCATAATGTTGAACATGCGTGGCTTACTTTTAAGCAAGAATTACACTAGATTTCATGCAACCAATATAAACCTTGGGCTTGGACTGATGTCTAGCTAAAGTTGCTCTAAGTGTTGCTGTAAAAGCACATAGATAAACCAAATGTAAGAAAATATAAAGAGAAAAGGGAAATTGTGTTTGGCTACTATTAAAGAAGGTTTTGTGCTACTACCCACATCGTATATCCTTTGAAAGTAGAATCCCTCTTGGCTTGTTTTCAACTATCACAACTATATAGATTACTAGGCACAACTACATAGATTACTAGGTTTTTAGCAATTGAGAAAAAGTGTCAGAAAGAACAAGTACAAGGTTCTTAGTCATTACTTTGAAATTAAGTATCTCCCCCAAACTAAGCTCTTGAGTAATCAGTCTTGTTGCTATGTCCTCGTCTATAAGGATCCTACAAAGTATGCATTAGAGTCACTCAGCAATAAAGCATCAACCTCATGAGTAGCCATCCTATAACAAGCCTCATAAATGGTTGTGCAACATCTTGTACAGTCGGTGCCTTTGACAACCACAACCTCTTCACAATTCGCTTTCTCGCTAGCCCCATAGAACGAGAAGATGATAGGAGTTTTTGACCAGTGCCGAAACCTGCATTCTGTAATTTTTTTTTCCTCCGTGGTGACAAGTTTACCATTGATAAACTTCGCCTCATAGAATCGCTTTGACTTGCCATCTCCAATCTTGAAATTAGAAACTTCTTTGATTTCCGTTAAATCAGGTAATCACGATCAAATTGCTAAAACCCTTTAAAACTACAGCTCCATTATTGATTAAACAAATTGAGAAAAAGTGACAAGGGAAAATGAAGCGAATGGGAAAACAAAAGAATTAAAGACTCTTAACTTTAAAAAAATGCCGTGAAGTTCTTCGAGTTTCAAGATTTGACGAGAGAGAATGAACAATGTTTGGTCAGAATTCTATCAAAATATTTATATATTTCCTGAAAATTCATCGATTGAAAAGAAGAGAGTATGAGTAATCAGTCTTGTTGCTATGTCCTCGTCTATAAGGATCCTACAAAGTATGCATTAGAGTCACTCAGCAATAAAGCATCAACCTCATGAGTAGCCATCCTATAACAAGCCTCATAAATGGTTGTGCAACATCTTGTACAGTCGGTGCCTTTGACAACCACAACCTCTTCACAATTCGCTTTCTCGCTAGTCCCATAGAACGAGAAGATGATAGGAGTTTTTGACCAGTGCCGAAACCTGCATTCTGTAATTTTTTTTTCCTCCGTGGTGACAAGTTTACCATTGATAAACTTCGCCTCATAGAATCGCTTTGACTTGCCATCTCCAATCTTGAAATTAGAAACTTCTTTGATTTCCGTCAAATCAGGTAATCACGATCAAATTGCTAAAACCCTTTAAAACTACAGCTCCATTATTGATTAAACAAATTGAGAAAAAGTGACAAGGGAAAATGAAGCGAATGGGAAAACAAAAGAATTAAAGACTCTTAACTTTAAAAAAATGCCGTGAAGTTCTTCGAGTTTCAAGATTTGACGAGAGAGAATGAACAATGTTTGGTCAGAATTCTATCAAAATATTTATATATTTCCTGAAAATTCATCGATTGAAAAGAAGAGAGATCAAAAAACTTAAGACATCAAAAAGATTAAATTTCTATTATCAATACCTGGTCTAATAAAGTCTTTAATCTTCTTTGATTTTTTCATTCGTTCAAGTCCATTTTGTTTAAAACCATTCAAATAATACTAAAGAAAAAAAAAATGAAAAGTAGAAAAATTAGGTAGTTATGAAAAATAAAAGGTTAAAGTTTAGGTAACTAAAAGAGTAAAGTTGCTTTTTACATACCTGATGGCCATGAACTATAAAACCGAAGAAGACAAAGTTATGTTTACAGGAAGACAAATGGCCATGTAGAGAAAGAAAGTAAAGTTCTTTTTACTTTATAGGAAGGGAAGGTATTATGCCTTTTACAGGTGGTTTAACGTTTTAGCGTTTTTTTTAACAGGTGGTTTTACATTTATTATTTCAATATGTATTTTTAAATTTAAAATATTATGTCATGCTGATGACATGGTAAAAAATATTATATATTGGTAAATAAGTTTTAAAATATAGTATTTTGGAAAATAAGATTTTAAAAAGTAATATTCAGGTAAAAAACTCATGTTATGGTTAGAAAATTTTCTAATAACTAGATCAACTTATAAAACTCCAAACCTCTTGAATTTATTATTTTACATTTTCTCTGCAGAAAAGTGAAAAACTAGCTTGTTGTTAGGGTTAGCTAGTTAACGTTATTATTGCTTTGTGCTCTATGTGTAGATATGGCTATGACAACAAGGATTAATGCTGACTGCGACCTAGCTATGAAGGGCATGAGTATCATATAGCAGCCTTTTCCTGTGGAAAGCTTGCAGCTCTATTCATGTCAAAATAATTTGTTTCTGATTCGTGCTATTAATTTGAGTGGTCACCAGGTTATACCTGCTCATTATTCCCCTTTCACCTAGCCATTGTATAAGTTTCCAAACATATGAAATGCTTTGAATTCTTATGCTTTTACTGTGACATTGGTTAATTGGTTAAGAGCTAGTTTAAATAGACGATGATATTGGTTTTGGTGAAATTGAAAATAACGGTAGCGATGAGATTAGTTACTATAGCAGTGGGATTAAATACTATAACGATGAGATTAAAATATGTGTTTGGATACAAATGCAATAATGGCGGTGAGGTGAAGTGTAGTGTAAAGAAAAATGACCATTAAAGACATTAAATTAAATTTTATATATAATAAAATTTATAGTATATATATATATAAAATAAAATGTATGGTATATATATTACACATTTGTGAAATTAATAAATAGTTAAAATTATTAAAATTATTTTATAAGAAATAGTGTATTTTTAATAAATTAAAAATTATTAATAATTTTATATCAAATTAATATTTCATTATTAAAATTTAAAATTTTTTATGTATATGTACATATAATATTAATTTATAATATAATAATTTATGTTATACCAAATTAATAAAGTTATTTTAATATTTTTAAATAAAATTTAAAATGAAAAAAATAATATAAAAGTATTTTTGTCTAATATTATAATGTTAAAAGTAAAAAAAAAAAAAGAATGAGCCCTTGTTCTAATGGGTTAAACATTTAGAGCTCTTATTCTGATGCCAATTATTGGTTCAAAAACATGAAGGGTGAATTGATTTTTACCTATTTCAAATTTTTCTAAGGCAACCTACTTAAATATCAAATCTAGCATAATCATTATATATATGTTTAAAATTGAAAAGTTTAAGGGAAGAGAGAGTACAAACAAATATTTATAGAGGTTCAGTTATTCTTCAAACTTACGTTCTATACCTTGAACTTTCCATCAAGGAATTTGAATCTACAATTCTTCAAATCTAATTATACATATCTTTTCTAACCTTAGGGAGGTTACCTCTTACACTTCTTACACTACCTTTTTAAGACTTAGGTACCGTTGGCTCACTACTTAAACTAAAAAAGGGGTGAATTGGTTTCTTTCTAAATTTAGATCAGTCTTAAATAATTCTATGTTTGCTCTATTCTTAGGTTTGACAAATTCATAAGCATATAAGAAACAAAATATGTAAATAAAGAATAGGGTAAAGAAGATTTACACACGTGATTTAGAAAGGTTTGACACATTTGTTTATGTCCTCTTCCCTTGAGCTCTTTCTCAAAGGATTTACCAAATTCACTGCTTGAAATTAGGTTTATTCACCTCACTCTTTTTAAGGATTCAAGGGTAACATTTACAATTATCTTTCTTGCTTAGGCTTAAGGATAACTTTTCCTACACTCTCTCCGTTAGGGGTAAGCAGTCGGTTTTTTTGGTCTATTTCGTCTGGATTAAATATATATATATGTGGTGTGTGATAGTGGAGGCAAGATAAGCCTATAAGAATAAGTGACTGTGGGCTATGATATGTGTTGTTGTATGTAGGATTGAGAGTAAGTACCCTAGGTATACCCTGGAGGGTTAGCTAGGCCTACATTACACGTTAATACCATCATGCATTGCATGAATATAACTTTACATCAGGATCAGCACACTTTTCTAACAAAAAATATTGTTTTACAAAAGTATCAAGTTTGGTTTATATGAGTCGTAATGTGACTACCCTAATAGCTTTGATAAAGTGATATCATATGTTGTGATAAGTGTTCAAAGCATGTTTTACTTACGTTGAGGTTTTCAAACTGTATGCGTTTAAACGATACATGCTTCGATCAAGCAACTATGTTTTAAAAGCTATTTTTGTAAGTATTTTGATACTCGGGATGTTTGTGTGGCATTGTGAGAAGTTGTGTGGCCTTGTGAGATGCCTATGTGGCATCATTTATGCCTGTGTGGCATATAAGCGTCTATATGAGAGGACCACTGCTAGTTACAATGGATGCTTTCGTATGAAAGCTTCTTGGTTATATTACCATTTTCAAGTTACATTACCGTACTATAAAAATTGGAATGTCATGTCTCTTTGATTTTGCATTTGATATGTGATATGGTTTCAGGTACAAAAATGTGAAATATGTCTCTGCAGTGAATGTACAAGATTTCAGTTTTATGTTTATTTCGAACACTGTTCTCGGTTTAGCTATCTTTGTAACATTGGATATGTTCTTATACTATGCCTATGTTTTGAACCTTGGTGTTCAATATAAATTGCACATTATGAATGATTTTGGTACATTGACTTATATAAAGCACATTGTACACAATTATTACTCGGTTTTGGTGACATAACTATGCACATTGTACTATGAGTGCTTAACATCACTTGACATATGTTTTTCTTATTGGGCTTTAGCTTACCTTCCTCCTTCTCCTCACAGATTATTTCAGGTAGGCTTGAGTGCGAGCATGCTGCACTGAGAGTTCGACTTGCGTGCTGCTTGGTCTATCACTTTTTATATTGAGGTATCACCTCCTATTACTTTTGTTTATATCCTAAGCATTTAGATTCCTTTTATATACACAATGTATAGAAATTGGGATGTAAGAACTAGGCTTGTATCAAGATTGCATTTAAATTATGCATTGTAGTGGATAATATCTCGATGCTACGAATTTATAAATATAAAATATTTCAAATGGTACATTGAGATAATTATTGTGCCATAGGTTGAAATTATATTGTGTTGAAGATGGATAGTAGATAAATATAGGGGCAAAATTTTGCAATCTTGATTTTTGGCACTTATTACGAGGCAACAGAAAAGAAACCTTAGATAATTAATCTTAAACAAATAAAACGAGTAATAATTTACTTGTTAAGTATTAGCTATACTGAACAAGTGACAAACATATATAGTATTGGAAAAAGTTAACCCAAAATTTTCAGCTTCAGAAGGCATTACATACTTTGAAACAGAAATTTAAAAACGGAAATAGTAAAACCAAATAGTGTTTTTATGCAAGTTTACTTATGCAGGATCATGTCTCTCGTGCAAGAAAACTTGTGTAAAGAGCTTAATCTTACATAAGTTTACTTGTACGAAGAATGTAATCCTACATAAATTTACTTGTGGTGCAGGTAATTTGCGCAAGCTTACTTGTGTGGGAATGTAATCTTCACGAAACAATTTTTTTCTCAAAATCTTACTTTTTTTTTATTTTTCATTTTCATGTTAATTTTTTGTTTCTTTTTTGATTTGTAAAATTTACAAAGGATAAGAAATAGGATAAAAATAAATTTTAAGTTGAAAGAAAAAAAAGAATAACGTGGGAAGAAGAAAAAATTATTTTGATTGATTTAGTAATTTCATAAGCTTAAAATTATCTTTTTATTTGAGGAAATTTTTATCTTTAAAATACTGAAGTGTAAAAAGTATTTTTTGGAATTAATTTAAAAGCTCTCGTTAACAACCCAAACGCTCTTTCAATGACCAAATGGTCCTCGGTCTTTGCCTAAAATTCCTCATGTTTCCTCTCTACAACTTCTTTTCCAAACTTCTTTCTTTTATATGCAGAGAACAGAGAAAACACAAAAGGGAAAACACTCGAAAACAACCTAAACCAGATCCAAGTGAAAATGGAGTGCGTGTTCGGTCTAGTAGGCAACGGCTTCGCCATAGTAGCGGCGGACACATCGGCGGTTCACAGCATCCTCGTCCACAAATCTAACGAAGACAAGATCATGGTCCTCGATTCTCACAAACTCATCGCTGCTAGTGGTGAATCCGGCGATAGGTTCTCCTCTTTCTTTTTCTCCGTCTAAATCCAGGCATCTGTTTCCGTATTTATTGGTCCTCGTAAAATTCAAATAAAAAATATGTAATTTTTGTTTTTTCTACAGAGTGCAATTCACAGAGTATATACAGAAAAACGTGGCTTTATATCAGTTTCGAAACGGTATCCCTTTGACCACTGCTGCCGCCGCCAATTTTACTCGCGGTGAGCTTGCCACTGCCCTAAGGAAGGTATAAAATTTACTTCTTTACGGTTTGAATTGAGGGTTTTGACTTTTAATTAAGGTTTTAATAGTTTTGTAAGTATCACTAATTGTACATTTCCCCTGACAATTGTTAAGCTGGAATTTTGTCGAATTGGTAGAAAGTTTTTCAATCTCAATTTAATTGCTAGTCAAACCTTTTTTTAGTGGCGAAGATAAATCTATTTTGGACAGAAGTGTTATTTGGGGTTTACAATGAGTATTTTGCATGTTTTAAAGCTTAAACAGTTTGTGTTGGAGTCCATATTAGCTATAATCTGTTTAGCTTTGCTTGATGTCTCTCAGTGTCATACCTATTTGAAGAAGTGTTCAGCCTGTGACATAGATAAATTTTTCTAGAATAATGTAGGAAGACCTTGTAGATATCTAGAATTGGCTACAATAACTGATTACAATAAAGTTTTTACTGGCCTCGAAATGTCTAAGGCTGTGTGCTGCCTAATATGTGTTTTGCTCCTCCTTTACTATATTTGATAACAATCACTTCTTCGCGGCCTTTACTGTATAACGCATTGAACTAGAGATGTAACATTGTTCATGAGTGCTAAACCTTGATGGTGAAGCTGAAAGCAGTATGTGGAAAGAATTGAGCACTTATGTTTTTCAATTAGAGCTGCTTGTGTTATAAAATTATAGATATTTCAGGAGATTCGTGGGTAATAGTAACTACTTTTAGGGATCAGGTGAGCTAGACCAAGTGCTTAGAAAAGCCATTGGAAGTTCTGAGCTTGCTGGGCAATCATTCTTCTGAGTAGCTAAATGGTTGATTCTGATAACTGGATTTTTTATGATGCTTAAAGTTGCTGGATGCTAAGTCACTTGAGAGGCTATCTTATTCATTGTAGCCCCCAGGTTTTATTTTCACCTTTTTCATAGATTTTGTGTCTGACTTATGTGACTTACTAGAAGCATATAAAATGTATTGGTTTTCCATTCCATATGTTCTTAAATAAGATTCTTCTGAAGATATTCTTTTTTGTTGAAAAAATAAAAGCAATTACACCCGGTATTATCCAGTGTTGTCAAGGCGCATGCCTAGGAACACCTAGGCGCTAAGGCATGGTGCCAGACAGCTAAAGCGCTTCAGACCCTTTCAGGCAAGGCAGATTTGATCAGGCACCTGCCTGGTGCACCTAGACACACTTTCTTGTAAGGTGCAAAACAGCCTGCCTGATTGACATTCTCTGGCTTGCATTTCTTTTATTTTTATTTTCTAATTAAATGTAGCTTTAATAGTAAAATAAATGGACAATATCAAACTCTCTACTTCTCAACATTTGAGTATTCAACAACAAACTTGAGACCATAAGGTAATTGTGTATGTTGGCCAAAAAAAGAAAAGGGAAATTTTGCATGTTTTATACTGTAAAAATGGACCGCTCTTTAGATTTTGTAAACAAAAATTATTTATCTGAAGCTTATTATATGTATGCACACAAATACATATTTTTCCTTCGCTCAGGCAAATGCTTGTTTTGCGCATTGTGCCTAAGGCAATATAAGGGTTCTAGCACTTCGAGTGTGCCTTGCATCACTGACAACACTTGTATTATCTGTGAGAGGTTGTATTGGAACTTGGTGATCAAAACATTTCCATCAAGGACATGTACTAAACAAGTCTAGGGGAAATATTCCTTCAGTGTTTCTTCAAGGCAATCTCCTGTGCTGGCTTTAAGCAGTATCTTTAGAACTAGAAAGTTATAATACAATGAAAAATTGTTATATGATTCAAAGAAAAGTTGATGCACTTATGGCATAAGTCCATAACCATATGATAACACACTTCAATGTTGTTTTGGTTTGGAAGATCAGGCTAGAAAAGGGCCAGGGAATTTTTAATATATAATGAAAATGTTGCTTTTGGAGTTCCAATGATGAATCTTTGCATGTGTAGTTCTTTTTCATGTCTTAGTTACTGCTTTGTCTGGTCGGCTGCTGTGTCATGGTGTGCAGTGCGCTTATTGGTCATTCTGGTCCTTGGATGTTGGAAATTCTAGTTTTGAAGAAGTTCCATCATAGGTTGTCTCTGTTTATTTTCCTCTTAGTAGTGAATTTAATTTTCTGACTTGGATGTATCAAATTGAACTAATTAATTAATGAATAAAAGGTAAAAGCATAAGCATATAGTCTCAAGCCTTGCTGTGGATATGTGCTTTTTCAGCAATAAATTCTACAAATAACATGACTCAAAAACTGATCTTCAGTTTCAAGTGGTTGGTACTTGCATCAGGTATATGTATCCTTGTTGCTTCTGTAAGGACCTTGGAATGCACCTAAGATGCATATGCATTCATGTATGAGACACTCTTTAATATTGTCCTGCGTGCCATGAGAATGCTCAATTTGTCTCGTGCTCACCTGTTTGTTCTTGTTACTGCTGTTGTTAAAATGGGCATTTGGTTTTCCAGAATCCATACTTCGTGAACATTCTTCTTGCTGGCTATGACAAAGAGACAGGCCCTTCCTTGTACTATATCGACTACATTGCTACACTTCACAAGGTTGATAAGGGAGCATTTGGTTATGGGTCCTATTTTTCTCTCTCTATGATGGACAGGCACTACCACAGTGGCATGACAGTGGAAGAAGCCATTGATTTAGTTGACAAATGCATAATGGAGATAAGATCGAGACTAGTTGTGGCACCACCAAACTTTGTTATCAAGATAGTTGACAAAGATGGAGCAAGGGAGTATGCCTGGCGTGAATCTGTCAAGGATGCTGCAATTGCTTCTGCCTGAAGATTTTATGCTGGATTTACTCTTCCATTCTGGTTGTTTAATTTGCATGTACCAGTAGGAAACAATGTCTGAGCAGCCAAAACTTGGTATCCAAAACTATTTACGCACCATCTAATTCTTGAATTGATGATGTTTTAAATTGGAAAATTTTGGAAATCATTGTAGGGCGAATATTGTCTCATGAGAGTGATTGTACTGAAATTTAACTAAAGAGCTCCACAAATCAGGCTTTGTAGCTTCTTATGCTGGAAGAGGTGTTCCAGTAGGGAAAAGAAAAAAGCATATGAGCTTTTCGGGCTTGAGTCTTGGCTCATCTCCAGTTTTCTCGCAAAGTTCACTAGTAGATGTGTAAACAAAAGGAATTTACTATAAATATCAAATTCAGGCAGACGGTTCCAATCAAAATTTTCTGATCAAGATTAGACCCTCGCCATTATCTTTTTCTAGCAATGGTAACAGAAATAGGATAATAATTAATTGCACGTCTGATTCACTATTGAGCATTTTTCTTTTAGTTTAAGTGTGTTTGGACGAAGAATTTTAAAATTTTGAGGTATTTTAAAATGAAGGTATTTCAAAATTCATCATTTTAAAATATTAGCATTTATAATTGATTTGTTTGGATAAATAATTTTTAGAAAGAATTTTTGGACACTAAAATTTGATTAAATAAAAATAATTATAAAAGAAAAATAATAATATTATATATTAGAAAAAGAAAAATATCAAATAAAATATACAATATGAGTATTATTAGATTTGAAAAATTATATAGATATTGTTAATAATATAAAAAAATAAAAATACATATATTATATTTAAATAAAATAACATGTTTCTGTTTTTATTTTTATATTTAATAGTGGGTCATGTTTAATAAAGTATGGAAGAGTGGGATGAATTTTAAAAAAACCACATTTTTATGTGGATTTTCAAGAGAGAATTTGAGCATCTTAAATTCCCTTTTAAAATCTCTTCTAAAATTTGAAATTTTTTAAAATTTTTTGTCAAACAAAGAATTTGAATTGTGAATTTTTAAATATACTGATTGAAATAAATTTCCTCCTTAAAATCCCTCATTCAAACACACTATAAGAGTCGGAAGCATTTTTGTTACCTTATGCAAACCATGAAAATAATTGTTCTTTTGTTTGACACTCGGACTAGGAGAAAGTTAACTAAGATCTTCATCTTTCTACCATTGACTTGCCAGTCTCCACAACATGCCAAAAGAGGATTAATATTTGTTTTAATCAAATAAAAAAAATAGGTGAAATTATACATTAAATTATTGTTTGCACGAAATTTAAACTTTATTGTTCTAAATATAATTAATAACAGTTGTGTTGTATTACTATACTTCAACCACAAATTTCTAACACGATGGTATTGCTAACATGATGTTCATTTTATCGATTTGATAATATTTATTTTCTTAATAATTATGTGAATTTATAACAGGTCACGTAGAGTTCTCAAACAAATTGGGTGGTCCATGACACGACATGATTCGGTACAGCATGGATTGTGCTTGATACGATATGCACTTAAATAAGCAAGCCAAACCAAACATGACATATATACGAGTATCGTGCCGAGTTAGAGGATTTTAGGCACATGGATCAACACAGTATGACCCATTAAAGGTTAGTGCTAGAACATGACAAGCAGGCTAAAACGGCACACAAGCGCATTTGCTGCACCATATTGACTCATTTATAGAAATAAAATTATATTTATTAAATCTAATTATGAAATATTTAAATTTATAATTTTTTCATTTTGAATACAAAATGTATGATATGTCACATTATATAGATATATATATTATTTTTTATTAAATACACTTCTAATAGAAACTCATCAAAAAAAAATTATTAAATAATATCATTTTACTTAAAGATTGGTTAAATAAAGAAGGTCTAGCACAAGACATATCACATTATATAGGTGAATCATTAGATGAAGAGAATGAAAAAAATAATAATCTTGTGTCTTATTATCTTTTATTTGTGTGTGTGTGTGTGCACTTTTTTTTTTAATAATAAGATTGTAAATTTTGATATTTTTATTTAGTAGATTTTATTATATTTTCTCGTAAACATAAGCATTTTGCCGAAATAAATTATGTTTCTTTTTTTATTTTTATTTATCTTTCATGTTATTTAAGTTAATAAATAAAAAAAATTTTAAAAATAGTAAAACATCTAAAAATTTATTAATGGACCGTGCTTAACACAAAAAATAGTTTTGTAGTTGGCCTAGCATGACCCATTGTGCTATAGGTCATGTCCCTTGCTGGGCCATGCTTTTAATTTTCATGAGTCCTGCTAGCATAATCCATTATCACATTAACTAATGAGGGGTTCTATTCATATCCTATTGGGTGTTAGACACACCCTAAATTAATAATTTTTTTATTACCAAAATACCCTTAATTAAAAATATAATTTTACCTTTACTAATAAAAAAATTTGATACTCTTGGAAATGAATTTTTGGAAGTAATAACTTATTCTTCTTAAGCATGCTTAGGAGGAGTACACTAACCCCTCAGCAACATGCTGCCAAGGGTCCTAATAAGTCCCATGATAACATGTTGCTATGGGGTTTATTAGGTTTCCTGGCATAGAATTGCAAGGAGTTACAAATGGCTTCCGGCAATTCTATCCTAGGAGATATGATTTCAAAAAAAATTATGAATTCACGAATTTTAATCTAAAAAATTTCATAAAAACTCTTAATGCAATCTTTTTTAATACAATCAAATGAAAGAAAAACAAATATAACTGAAGATTAATCATAGATTTACTTTAGGTTGCTGCAAAATTTAGAAAATTTTGTAGAAATTTGTTTGAGTTTTTTTTTTAGAGAGGGTGAATCAAAGAGATGAAGTGAAGAGGGATTTGAGAGTTTTTTAGGTATAAAATTTAGTAATTTAGGGTATGAGTAATAAAAAAAAAAGAGAGATTTGGGAGATAGGGTTTGTAAGTAAATAGGGTGAGTCTAATTCTAAATAGGATGTGAATAGAATTTCTCTTAACTAATAGTTAAATAGGTCGAGCTAGCCCAATGCAATCCACTTAACACCTCTGTCACGTGATAAAAAAAAATTGAATAAGCCAATTTAATGCTAAATTAGCATAACTTAAACTTAAAAATAATTTATATGTAAAAAACAAAGAAACCCCTAATAAAACCTTTAAAATATTAAACAAATAAAAATTGAAAAAATTCTGATATAAGTTAGACCGAAGACATTAGGCCTAAAAGCATACTGAGCCCAAAATAAAAAAAAATCTAGAAGGAACATGAAAGCCTAATTGGAGGATGCCACATGGCATATTTCAAAAGTGCCGCATGGTAGGCTCTCGCGCGTAGGCTCTTGCCACATGCGAAAGAGTCCCCTGCCACACCCTATAAGAGCCCTCCTACTAAGTGTGGCAAGCCGTGGAGAAACTTCTAAAGACTTACCTCTTGTGCACTGCTGTGAGTGGCGCCTAGGTGCATGCTTGGAGCCACTTCTTTGGCAATGTTTTCTCCCTATGAGACATGGTACAAATTTGCTAGGTTGGGCTCCCAAGATTGTTTAAAGTACGTGATTAACATTGGATCCTAATATAATTGGGCGTTAAACAACTCCAATAAATAAGTAACAGATATCATCTTTACTTAATCAATCTTTATTTTGTTAACTAAAACTTTGTGAAAATTCTTTCTTTGAATTAAGAATTGAAGTGCGCGCAGAAAAAAATCCCTTGTCTTCTTAATCGTTCTCTTTCTTGCAGAGTAATTAGCAACAAATTACCGCGAAGATTAAGATTTTTACATCAATAAAATCTCATTGTTGTACCAGACAACACAAATTGGCGTCGTCTGTGATAATCTAATAAAAAAGCCTAGCTTGAAGAAAGATTGTGAGGACAAGATCTGGGATTACAAGAAACAATGGAGAGGAGACTTCTGTTAGCTTCCGAAATCGTCAGTTTTGTAGGGAAACTCAAGCAAGAGAGAGAGAGAGAGCCTACAGCCACAGTTTCTTTGGCAAAATACGAGGCTTTGAATCGACAAAGTGGGGAGACCTTGTGAGCATTACATGAGATGGTGAACCTCATCAAAGGGGCTCTCTCACAAGTGAATTTGCCCCCCCTCTCCTGTGATCCAAAATCTAGTTGAAGGAGAAGACCAAGAGCGGCAAGCCCTATTGGCTACAAATCAAGGGTGGTAAGCCCCACTAGTGGTAGACTAGGGGTGGCAGGTTCCAATGATGGCATACCAAAGGCAATAGGCTCCGATGGTGGAAGACTTGGTTCGGCAAACTTGTAGTGCGATAGAGCAGAAGCAGCAAAATGTCCAAGTGCAATAGATTGAGGAGCGGCAAGCTCATGGTGTGATAGGTGTAGGGGTGTTAAACTTAATGATGGACCCTGCGTTGAACTCAAGAGCAAGAAGGGTGAAAGACTAGCATGTTGTGATCTATAGAAGGTCAGCACCTACCATCCGTGAAAGAGGAAGGGAGGAAATTAGTTGTGATCAGGCGGATTCCTCCAATATTGATAGGGTACATAATCAGTTTGCTTTCATGACTTAAGAAGCGACTGACATGAAGAGGACTCCTCCATTTGATGGGTTTAATATTTTTGTTTGATCCCATCCAAAAATTAGATAAACTTTCAAGATTGAATAGAAAATCCAACCATTAAATAAATCTATCTATACATTCAAAAATGATATATATAATCCATAACTTTTATTGAGAAATTAAAAGTACCATCCAAAACATATTTTTTTATAATTCATCTTTATTATTTTTTCATCATGTTACTTAAGTAATTTTTATTGCTTAAAAGTATAATGATTAATAATTTTTAATCAATTATTGTTGTCGTGTAATGTATTTTGTAAATAAGGAATTATTAATACGTGACATAATTAAGTTAGAATTTTGATATATTAATATTGTTGTAAATAAATAAAAAAATTTATAATTTATAATATTTTTATTAAATTAAATGAATCAAATACGCAAAATTATTTTAAATCTTTTTAATTTACTGGTTAACTTGTTCTAATATTTTTTCCATAAATATATATTTTAATTTTCTTATAAAATAATATGATATTTGGTAACTTAAAAATTGATAAACAGTGATATGTAAACAAACCCAAAAATAGGGATGGCAACAAGTAGGGTACCCGCAAATTTTGAGGTACCCTACCTCGAACCCGTTTATAAATCACATTACCCGAACCCCATAATTACTGGGATATTTTTATCCTTCCTACCCGAACCCTACTCTAATAATTTTGGCACTACCCGTTTAATTACCCGAATCTGTTTAATTACCCGTTTAACAAGTTAAACTTTTGACTTTCAAACTACTTCGAAAAATGCCAAATATTTAACCCGAACTTGAATTTGTATTGACAAAAATTTTGAATTATGTATTTTCGTATTAATTAAAGACAAAATCAAACAATAACTAAAATTAAAATATAAAGTCCATAATTTAACACATAATTTTAAAAACACAACAAACAACTTTAAAAATACAACACATAACAACTTCAAGTTCATAGAAATTTACTTGTGAAACTAAAAACAAACATAATTTGATAAAAATCAACCCAACAACATTTAAAATTCCTTCAATCCTTGACTAATAATTATTCCTCATCACTAATAAACATAAAATCCATAGCAGCACCTGGACTTCCTACACAAACAAAATAGATAAGATATTATTGTAGCCATTGAATGAAATATAAAAATATATTCTGCTTTTAAATAAAAAGTAAATGAAATAAAAATATAGTAAATAAAACTATTTTGCTTCGAAAATACATTTCGAATATATACTTTACCATTGTTAGCAAAGCACATCTCAAGAAAATAGTTATGAAAATACATTTCCGTTTTGGGCAACTCAATATACACAAGTCATTTCAAACAAAAAAAATAGCTAAACCTAAACAAAACACAGTCCTATTAATTAAGATCTAAGATTATTTAATTTAGATCTAAGCTTCTTTAACTTAGATCTGAGCTTATTTAACCTATATCTAAACTTATGTAATTTAGATCTAACCTTATCTACAAAAATTTTAACAAAATAACAAAGAATTGTTAGATTATACCTTGAGGTGTGGGTATACTGAAACTGACGAGAGGCTTTGTGAATGAAGGTCGGAGGAGATAGGCGTGGCTGCGTCACCGCGTGGGCAGATCTGGAGTACGTGGACAGAACAGTCGAAGGCATACACAGACAGGAGGGGGAGGAACTAGCAGTCGGCAGAGGCGCAAAGCAACTCTTGTGACTTTGGGTTTTTACGATTTTTCACTTTTTTGGTTCAGACCTATGTGACTTTGGCTTTTTTGTTTTTACTTTCACATTCGGGTGGGTGGTAGACCTACTCAAGGGCCGGGCTACCCGCCCAAGCCCGAGAGCCCGTTTTAAATTTGGTCGGGTTTGGACAAAAATATTTGATAAAAAAACGGGCTTGGGCAAAATTTTTAGGCCCGTTTTAAATACGGGCCGGGCCTCGGGCTTGCCTTTCAAAGCTCGGGCCCCTCCCGGCCTGGCCCGAATTATGAATTTTTTTTATTTTTTATATATCTTTTTTAATATTAATTAAATTTTATATATATTTACTAAATATAATATAATTATATGTATATAAAATACTATTGAATAATAAATATGATTATAAATATTTAATATGAAAATTGATATGTAAATTTTGACAAATTATATTAAATTTTAAAGGGTATAAAATAATAAAAAACAAATAAATATAAAATTAAAATATAAAAAAAATTATTTTCTGATCGGGCTCGGGCTTGTAGTATAAAAATGAAAACGGACTTGGACAAAAAAATCAGGCCC
Organism: Heritiera littoralis; assembly: GCA_031772115.1. Taxonomy (NCBI): domain Eukaryota; kingdom Viridiplantae; phylum Streptophyta; class Magnoliopsida; order Malvales; family Malvaceae; genus Heritiera; species Heritiera littoralis. The sequence goes on along the minus strand of JAPDPK010000083.1, from coordinate 823,762 downwards.
GAATGTCGGGCCGGGCAGGGCTTGGGCGTGTGAAAATTTCATTAATACCTGTCATGGGCCCGGCCCGAGCCCGACCCGACCCGGCCCGGCCCATGATCAAGTCTAGTGGGTGGTTTGCTAAAAGTTATGGGTTGATTTGAATTAGCTATGGGTTATGGGTTGATTTGAATTAGCTATGGGTTATGGGTTGATTTGATTTAGCTATAGGTTATGGGTTGATTTGATTTAGCTATGGGTTATGGGTTGATTTGATTTAGCTATAGGTTATGGGTTGATTTGGGTTATGGGTTATGGGTTGATTTGATTTAGCTATAGGTTATGGGTTGATTTGGGTTATGGGTTATGGGTTGATTTGATTTTTTTAAGTAGGAATTATTTAATTAATTTTAAATTATTTGATTAAATAAATTATTAAAATTTAAAAAATCTTTTAAATATACTAATATTCATATTTTATTTTTTCTTCAAATAATTTCTTATAAATTATAATATGATTTAAAATAAATTATATATATTTAATTATCTTAAGTATACATGAGATAATTTGTATATATATTAATGTTACAATATAATTTGTGCTTCTTACTATCTTATCATAATATATATTATAATAATCTCTTATCATATTTATCTTATCATAATAATTTGTACATGTTAATGTTACATTGTAATATATGCATCTTTCTATCTTATCATAATGAATTTTATATTATATATTATAGTAATCTCTTATAATGTATATTATCTTATCATAATAATTTGTATATGTTAATGTTACATTGTATTATGTGCATCTTACTATCTTATCATTATGATTTGTATATTATATATTATACTAATCTTTTATCATGTTTATCTTATCATTATAATTTGTGCATGTTAATGTTATATTGTAATATATGTATCTTACTATCTTATCATAATTATTTGTATATTATATATTATAATAATCTCTTATCATGTTTATTTTATCATAATAATTTGTACATGTTAATATTACATTGTAATATATATTAATATCTTATCATAATGATTTGTATATTATATATTATAGTAATCTCTGATTATGTATATCTTATCATAATAATTTGTATATGTTAAGGTTATACTGTAATAGTCTCTTACTCTTTTTATGTGATATAAAATAAAATATAAATTTCTTAAAATATACTATTTTTTTTAATTTCAAATGTTTTTCATTTTAATCTCTTACCATAGGTTTAGAATATATTATTATTTTTAATTTCAAAATATAATTTCATATAATATATCCATATAATTGAGATTAGCTTGATTAATAACCATATTTATGATCTCTTATAATTAAGCAATATACAAATACATATTTATATATTTTAAGATTTATATATTATAATGAAGTTGTGTATATATTTATATATTATACTAAAATATCATATATGTTAAGAATTTTATCTTAACTTATTATATAAAATTTTCGTAATTTAATTTCAATATTTTATGTATAGATTTTAAATATCTTATTATCTTAAGCATAATTAAGTAATAAATTTAGTTTCATAAATAATAATAATAATAATAATAATAATAATAATAATTTCATTATTTTATTATTATTATTTGCTGCCAACAACATTTTATTAAATTGGATCATTAAACTTTTATGTATAATTTGTTCTGAGATATAAATAAAGTTTTATAACAAGTTATATAAGATAAAAATGTTGGTACATTTGGTAAGGCACATGCATATGAACCTTTTGGCCATGGTTCAAACCTCCATAGCAACAAGTCTCATTTGTGCACATAAACGGGTATCGGGTTCGGGTACCCTAAAATACCCGGTAAAATCGTAATTGGGTTCGGATTTAGGGTACCCAAGGGGTGCTACTCGAACCTTACCCGAACCCTATACGGGTAATAATATTATTACCCGAACCCTATAATTACCCGTTTATAGGGTATCCTAACTAAGTATAATTGGGTCGGGTATGTCCGGGTACCTGATTAAACTTTACCCGTTGCCATCCTTATTCGAAAACCGGACCATTGGCTCGGGCTATGTTTACTGACTCAAAGCACTCAAGAGAAGAGAATTAGAGAAATAGTTCAAACTTTGGTTCAAGATCAAATCTATCATTTTTCTCTTATTTCACTTAAATCGTTAAATCTTATTTCTTTCTTTTCGAATATTTATTAATCAATATTATGATTAAAAATAATTATTAAAAACAAACTTTTCATATATAAAATTAATACAAAAAATTATTTTTATGATTTTAATTTCAATAACTATATAAAAATTTATAAATATACATATATTATTCTTTAATTAGATATTTTTATTAAATATAAATATTATTTTTGTTATGTAGATTCTATAAGTAATAAGTTCATCGAATTATGATAATCATGATCATTTTCTTAAAATAATTATGATAATCATAAAATATTAAGAATACAAAAAATTATTATTTTCTCTTTGTAAATTTTGAATATTAATATTTTTATTAAATATTTTTATCATAATATTATTGATATATATTTTTAATTTAATGGACCATTCCACTTTGTAATTTCCCTTTAGTTTTTTCCTACGAAAAGCAGCTGCAATGCGATTATGTTTCCCCCCAAGGGTCCCTCAATTCCCCGCATACTCTTTGTCTGCATTGACTGACTCTTTTTTATAGCCTTCATTTCACGGTATTTTATAGTTTCGTTTTCTGCTGAGGTGGGTTTTCGTTTTTCTATCTTGTTATTGATCATCACAAGTTTGCTTTCCTCAGTGTTTTATACAGTAACTCATGCTTACTTCTCTAAGTATTTGTACTTTTTGCATTGTAAATTTGACAAGTTGGGATTTTTATCGACTGATGACTTGCTTGTATTTCTGCTTTGATTTCCTTTCCCTTTTCTATCTTCTTCTTGATTGTCATTGTCCCGTTTGTGGGTTTATTATTTTCTGCTCAAAGATGATTAGGAAACTCTCAACTTTATGGCCTTGCTTTTTCTTCAATCCTGATTTGCATGATTATAATTGCTGATGATGTTGTAACTTGTAATTTGATTCGTTCCTCTTTCATTACGCTAGCACAAGCTCACGTATTGTACATTCTTGTATTCATGTATATGTTTTTTTTTTTTTTTGCATTGCAAAATTTGTAAAGCTGGGATTTTTTTTTGTCTCTGATGATAATGGAAATGCGTAAACCTGATTGTCTTTCTGCTTTGCCGTTGTACTGTTAATGGGATTATTGGTCAGTGCTGATAAACAAAAGTTGGTGCTTATAAAAATCTCAACTTTGTGGCCTTGCTTTTGATTCGACGTGCAACCGTGAATTGGACATGATTGTTATTGTTGAAAATGCTCAAAATCGATTTTCATTCTTTCCAATTGTAGTGTACTATATGTTATAGTTGTTTGCCAGTTTTATAATCGTCTAACGGTTGCATATTCTGGATTTTGTTTTGAATCAGTTTCTGCCTTTCTGGTCAGTGATGGCAGAGGCTGGTGACATGCAGGATGATGAATATTCTGTGATTGGAGATAAAGGAGAAATTGGCTACATTGATTATGAAAACAATAAATCTGTTTATGATTACAATCCTCTTGAAGGGGGTCCTGTCGTAATTTCTGTACCATTCCCTTTCATAGATGGGAAGCCTCCATTTGTTTTCATCAGAGAAACTGCTTTTGATTCTATCGCTATCAAAAACACCACTAGTGATCCAGTGGAGTTGTGGATAAAAATTTACGCATCAACGCCTGAGAATTCTTTCACTCTTTCTTTGATGAAACCTCCACCAGCAAATTCTGTTGGAAATACAAGCCAAGGGTTCATTGAATTTTTTGATTTAGAGGACAGAATGATACAGCCTGGAGATACTTTAAATATTTGGCTGTCATGCAAAGCAAAGGAAATTGGCTTGCACACTACAATAGTGCATTTTGATGTGGGGGGTGATAGATTTGAAAGAGTGGCCTTTCTCTTGGTCGAGGATAAGATCTCACAATCTTTGGCATCTAAAAAGCCATATTCTAGAGTTCAGAGAAAGAAGCAATTTCCTGTGAATGAATTTGTTACTGCACCACGCCCACTAAAGGCAATCGATCGAGGTGTTAAAAACAGGCTTGGCTGGTATGACATTCCAAAGGATATTAGAGAACTGGTTGAGAGTAAGCAGATTCCTGATGCTATTAAAGCAGGACTAACCAGCGATAATTATGCATCTTATTTCAAACATCTCTTAATCTTGGAAGAGTTACAACTAGAGGTAACTGAATTCTTCAGTGGTGAAGAAGATTAACTTTCATGATATTGATTATTGTTTATTTGAGGCTGAAAAATCTTTTCATTTTTTGGGCTTTAGGAAGACATGAGGGCCTATAATATGGAGAACATTAACATGAGGAAGAATGGAAAGTTTTTGTCTCTTCAGGTCCCAGGGCTTGCTGAAAGAAGACCTTCACTTGTCCATGGAGATCATATTTTTGCTAAGCTTGCATATCAAGATGCAAGAGAAACAGATAGAGTTTATCAGGTCTATTCACATATAAAATAGTACATGTTTTTTTCTTTTAGTTTTGAAGTACTTCTAGTCTGTGTGAAAGGTGAATTGTGATATTTGAATGATTCTAGACATCCCAAGTCTTTTATTGCTGCCATGTCATTTAAGTTTATATGTGCCTTGATGCCGAGATGCTTACTTCACTTCTTTCAAGGTCAAGCATCTTGGATCATTAAAAGCAGAAGACCAATGTCTATCTTCATTTTTAGTAGATAATGCAAACTTGTAATTCTGATACTACTCGTCAATATAATCTTATAAACAGGCATGCATCTGTCAATGACTGCATAACACAAACTCTGTGTTGTCTTAATATGTGAATCTCAGTATCTCTATATGGTATGGATTTTCTGATATTTCTCTTACTCTTTCCCTTTCCTTCATTTTCATTTTAGTCTTTCCAATCCTCTGGCCTTTTTGTTTTAGCAGAATCTTCTGGCCCTTTGACGAGTGAATGTGGTGATTTTCAGGGTTTTGTCCATCGGGTAGAAGCTGATGAAGTGTATTTGAAGTTTGCACCGGAATTTCACATACACCACAAAGATGGGAATCTTTATAATGTTCAGTTCACATATAACCGAATCAATATGCGGAGGCAATACCAGGCCATTGATGCTGCTGAAGGCTTAGTGTTAAATCTCCTTTTTCCATCTGAGTCACCCCAAAGTAGGCTGATTGAAACCTCTCCACTAGTGCCTATATCTTGTACACTCAATGAGGAGCAGATGTTCTCAATTGAGATGATCCTTGGCTGCAAAGGAGGACCCCCTTATGTGATTTACGGGCCTCCAGGTACAGGGAAGACCATGACAGTAGTGGAGGCAATCCTCCAGCTCTACAGAACACAAAATTTTTCTCGAATTCTTGTGTGTGCACCTTCAAATAGTGCTGCAGATTTCATACTAGAGAGACTCCTGAATGAGAAGTCTGTTGAGCTTAAAGAGAATGACATATTCAGACTAAATGCAGCTACACGTCCATACGATGATGTCAACCCAGATTTTCTTCGGTTTTGCTTCTTTGATGATTTTGTCTTCAAATGTCCTCCACTTAGTGCTCTCATCTGCTACAGAATCATCATATCAACTTACATGAGTTCCTCCCTTCTGTATGCAGAAAGGGTTAGTAAGGGCCATTTCTCTCATATTTTCTTGGATGAGGCTGGTCAAGCTTCAGAGCCAGAAAGCATGGTCCCTATAGCCAACTTTCACCAAATAAAGACTGTTGTCGTGCTTGCTGGAGACCCGATGCAATTAGGTCCAGTGATATACTCCAGAGAAGCAGAGGCTTTTGGACTGGGGAAGTCATACTTAGAAAGGCTATTTGAATTTGAGTTTTACTCTAATGGGGATGAAAACTATGTAACAAAATTGGTTAGAAACTACCGTTGTGACCCAGAGATCCTATATCTCCCTTCATTGCTTTTCTACAATGGTGAATTGATCCCTTGCAAAGATGAGATAGGCTCATTCTTGAGTTCAGTTAAGTTTCTTCCTAATAAGGAGTTCCCTATCTTTTTCTTTGGCATCCAAGGTTGTGATGAGAGGGAAGGAAGTAATCCGTCTTGGTTCAATCGGATTGAAGCTAGCAAGGTTGTAGAGGTTGTTAAGAGTTTGACAGAAAGTGCAAATCTGAATCAGGAAGATATTGGGGTTATAACACCCTACAGGCAGCAAGTCCTCAAACTAAAGAAGGCCTTTGAGAATATTGAATTACCTGATATCAAGGTTGGCAGTGTTGAACAATTTCAAGGACAAGAACGAAAAGTTATTATCGTATCTACTGTTCGATCAACAGTCAAACACAATGAGTTTGACAGAAGCCACTGTTTGGGATTTTTGAGCAATCCAAGAAGGTTTAATGTGGCCATTACCCGTGCAATAGCTTTGCTTGTTATTGTTGGAAATCCACACATAATTGCCAAGGTATCATTTTTCACTCAAGGTTGTCATTTCTTCAAACAAATGTGAATAAACCTTGTGAGACTAAGAAGAACACAAAATTGAGGATCTTATTTTAATGTTATTATATATATTATTTAATTCTAGGGAATAATGCACACAAAATTTTGCTTGTGCAGCATACAGATCCTCCGAGAACCTTTTTTTAAAAAAAAAAAAACTTATTATATGCCTGTATTTTGGACTAGGTGTGCTTATTGAACATGTTATTGCTTAGTTCTTTATAGTGTTCTCGGTCTGAGTGCAAAACTTCTGAGATGACAACCACCTGAAACTCCAGCTCATGTTAGATTAGTACCAAAGGTGTAAGTTTATTTTTTATGAATTTTAGAGGCAGAGACTTTTTGTGCAGAGGTGGCATTTAGAATGAAAAAAAAAAAAAGTATGACAAAGGTTATGGGCGCTTTACCAGTTTTTTCCCTGCATTTTCCATATATGCAATCATTTAGAACTGCAAATTTCTAGTTTTTGGCTCCTTTCTTTAGTTGTCTCTGACCTTTTTAGCATTGTTTGAAGTTATGAAACTTATCTCTATCTATGTTGAAAAAATGTTGCTATTCCTTTTCTTTATGATACTTACGCTTTGATGTCCAATTCAACAGAAAACATATATATAATATATGTATGTTTGCTAAAAAATTAACATTGCTTTAGATAGAAATGAGTGGAGAAGAAGAATTCATATCGACGATTTAGCGTGAGCTCATCTACTGATTCATATAGCCTATTTCAGTATTAGGATAAAGGCTCTAATGATGATGATACTATTACCATAGGCATTTATCATACCTACAACCCAAACTTCAATTTTTTATGTTTAGCTGACTGTTGAATCATAAATCAATGGCAGGACCCATACTGGAGCAAGCTTATATGGCGTTGTGCAGATAACAACTCTTATCAGGGTTGTGCTCTGCCTGAAAGGCAAGAGTCTGTTGATGAAGTTTCAACACAGGAGGATTGCTGGAACCATGATGAAAGCATCAGTTTTGAAAGTGCATGGGGTGAGGACACCTTTCAAAATGAAATTCCCAAACCTTTTACAGATGAAGCTGAGTGGTCTGACGGATGGAAATGAAACACTAATCCTGCAAGGGTTCTTTCACTTGTTTTTTTTCCCCTGCTTTTCACAGGAGTTTGCCTGACTTTGTTCCACAGTTATAAATGTGATGAATTAAGTGTTCGATTGAAAAAGGGAAAGGGAACATCTTCGTATTCTGTTGCCATGCTTTGCTAATAGAAACCATTTCAATATCAGTTTGCTCATTACGAAGTGTTTTTTCTCATCAATAATATACCGAATGAATGAATTGGGAAATCCACACTAGTCAGATTAGAAGTAAATGTAGTTAAGCAGAAAAATCATCATTCTAAGCAGAAACCAAAGTGCTGTGCATGTATATTCTGTTTGTTGCAGAAGATACAATGGCCTGTTCTACTGATGAACTTAGTGGCATTGGTGATCTGACAGCAGATTCTGGCAGCGTGTAGATCAAAGTCGAGGAATCATTAGCTGAACCGACACAGATTTCTTAAACAAGGCAGCAGCCTATTGTTCGATTTTCGGTCAAAGCCCATTTGACTTAACCTTGGGTTAAGTACAATATATTGTGTGGTCCTGCTATTTATTTGTTTCCTAATGTTTTATTCATTTACTGACTTAATTAATTTTTTATTAGTTTAATTCGTTTAACGTGTTTATGTTTTGTAATTATTTTAGTTTAACTTATTATGTAATTACTTAATCAAAACAATTTGGTTAATTTGTTTAGTTCGGTTAATATTATTTTATTTTTTATTTGGGTGTTTTAATTAGTTTGTGTTAGAAGTAGTTTGTGTTGAAATCAATTTGTGTTAGTATTATTTTTTTTGGCAAAAAAATGCTAGAATTAAATAATAGATTAGAAACTCAAACTAGAATGGTGTATAAGTAAAATAAAAAATTGTAAATTAAATGAAATATAGTAATAAATAATTAATAATAGATTGCGAATAAATGAGGTTATTTCAATGATAGAATTCTAAAGAGATTGAACTTGAGTAGTATTTTAGAAAATTACAAGTGATAAAGTTATTTTCAAGGTTTCATAAGCTTGATAGAGGATCTAAAGAGAATTTTTAATTATTAAATAATTTGAACTCATTTTAAAATATAATTAAAAGTATAAATAAAAATAAAAAATGAAAAATAATAAAAATTGAAAATTTTAAAAAGAAGATAGACTTGGGTAGAGTCAAAGACAAGAAATTTCTTAAGAGATTTAACAGATCTGATGATGGAGTCTCTTTAAGAAAGACGATTGGTCTTCCTTGAATATTTTTTTGGTGAGAAATTTTCTAAACATCTGACTAGCTTGATAGAGGATTCTTAGAAAATGTTTTCTGATATTCAATTAGCAGAATTAAATCAAATAAAGGCAAATATAGGATGACTTAGGACTAGTTGATAAAATTTTAAGATAGGCATATGGGGTGCTTAAAACCTTATTGACATGTTACTAACCTCTTGAACCCTAAACTGTTAAGCATTCTATTATCCATAGTTTGAATAGGTGATCTATTGCACTAAGTAGAAAATGATTGGTGGCAACTCTTAGATTTGAGTCTAGTAATTAGGTTCGCAACCTAACCATTATGATATCTATCATAAGTATTTGTTTAAGGAAAAGAGATAATTAACAACTCCTTATTCACATTTTATATACCATAACAAGATGACTTCTTTTATTATTTTAACCAATTGATAACAAGATGGTTGTTGCATGAGAACTTCTGCAGTAAGAATCAAAATTTTTTGACCTTATTGTAAGGTTAACATAAACATTCATGATAATAAGTATAAACTTAGTGTAAACAGATGTAAAATATGTTATAAGTATTGTAAACACATGATAATATATGTAAAATCAATGTCAATGGACGTAAACATATGATAATAACTGTAAACACATCTTGTAGCAATATGTTTGATCAGGTGATAAAGCATTTACTTGATAGTAATATATTCTCTTGTTTTGGGAGAATTATTTTATCTTTTTTACCACGAATCTTTAAGCCTAATTAAGGAAACTAAAACTTTTGGCTATTGAATTTGTTAGCTTTAAATTAATATATATATATATATATATATATATATTGATATTGAAATGAAAACACTGAAGTAAGATTAAATGAATGATCAATATTGTAAATTTGTATTGTTGACACCTAATTTTGTCCTATTTATTATTATTATTATTATTATTATTATTATTATTATTATTATTTTCTTTTATTATCTATTACTATTTATATTATTAATACTTTTATATTATTATTATTATCTTTATTTTTATTTTATTTTATATTTTATTTTTGTTGTCCAATCAGCCACTGCAACCACAGTAACCCTCTCACTGACCCTGTCCATCAGTCCGAAGATTCACTTTCCCCAAAATCCGCCGGCCACCATAGCCTCCAGCCACCCTCAACCCACTGCCACCACCAGCTACTCTACCCTATCCCATCATAGCAAACCCTATACCAGTCCTTCCTACAAGAACCCTCTGCTCACGAACACAAAAAGGAGCCGGAACCAAAAAATCCCAACCCCAGGCAATATCCTCCTCACTACCTCTGCCTCTGGCGAGAGCCCCCGAACTCTCTCCCATTCGACCACTGCTGGTACCACCCGAAGCAACCAAAAACCGAGATCCATTATTGCCAAGTCCCACCATTCGACCTCATCATTCACCATCGTGGCCATCACCATTTTCCCTTCGCCACCCGATCCATCATCCTAGTTCAACCACCAACTACCATCAGTCCCTCACCGCCATCCTCTTAAGACACTAATCATCACCGCCTCTACCTATCATTAACCGAAAACCACAGCCTTAAATCCTAGATCTGAGAACCCCAAATCCCAGATCTGAAACCTCACCGAATCTCAACAAACCTAGATCTAAGCCATCACCTGCAAAAAGAAAACAAACCACACACGCATACCAACAACCATCTTCATCACCAAAACATCCGAAACCATCAACCAAAAAGAAAAAAAACAACAAAAAAACAGAAGAAGGAGTTTCGGTTTTGGTCAGATTCATGGGGCTAGGAAGTTCTTTTGGTGAATCGAAGGTCGGAATCGAAAAGAGGAGAGGGAGAAGCTTCGGAAAGTAGCAATCTTTTCGGGGTTTGGCTACTGGTGACGGCGGCCGGCGGCAACCGGAAGCAACCCTAGTGGCGGCCGGAAATCGCCCCAGCCGAGAGCCTTAAGGAGTTCTCAAATTTTTTTTTTGTAGAAAAGAAAAGAAAAGAAAATGAGTTTAAAAAAAAGGATAGTCTTTTATAGTTGAAAAAGAAAAAAAAAGAAAAAAAGACAAAAAGAAAAGAAAGGAAGCTGCAAGATCCGCGTGCTCGTCCGCTAGAGGAGAAGCAGGATCCGCGCACTCGCCCGCTCGAGGAGAAACACCATCCGCGAGCTCGCCCGCCCGAGTAGAAGGAAAATTTGTGAGCTCGCCCGCCTGAAAAAGAGGGAAGACCTGTGGGCTCACCTGCTAGCCAAAAAGAAGAAGATCCCGAGTGATCGCTCACCAAAAGTTGCGGAGATCTGTGTGCTCGCCCGCCAGCCAAAAGGAAGAAGACTAGCACGCTCGCCCGCCCTCCAAAAGGCAGAAGCTGTGTGCTCGCCCGCTCACCTAAAGGGTTGCTCGCTCGCCCGCCAGAAGGAAGGAGACCCGCGTGCCTCAAACGAGCCAGCCTGACCCGCTGCGCCTCACTCGGATCCAACCGGTGCCAGCCAATCAGCAACCTTCAAGCCCACTTTACTTGGATTTTGGTCCAATTTGTGGTATATTTTGTTATTAAAGTTTTCATTTATTATTATTATTATTATTCATGCATGTTTATAAGAATAAAAATAGATAAGTTTTTAAAAGAAAATAAAAAGGAAATTAATAATAAAACTTAAATTTAAGTAAACAATTTTCGATGATGGGATGTCATGAAACTCATAAGTAGTGATTTCTTAATTGATCCCTAGGTGAGAAGAGTCGTGCTAAATGTTACCAGAGTATTGGGATATTTAGTATGATTTTTCAATAATCTAAATTTTTGTTAAAAAATTAAATCAATAAGTTTTTTTTATTAATAATAAAATTAAAATTCAATTAAATATTTTCCCGATGATGGGATGTTATGAAACTCACAAGTAGTGATTTCTTAACTAATCCCTAGGTGAGAGAAGTTCACTAAGTGTTACCAGAGTATTGGGATACTTAGTGTAATTTTTCAAAAATAAGAATTTTTATTTAAAATAAATAAAGAAATATTTATATAAAAAATCAAAAAAATTCATTTGCATCATTTATTATTTGTTTGCATCATATGCATTCATTTAATTTTCAAATAAATGTGAATTTCCGATGATGAGATTCTATAGAACTCACAAGTAGTGATTCTTGAGAAATCTCTAGGTGAGGAAAATTATTTCAAATGTTACCAGAGTATTGGGATATTTGATTTAATTTTTTCAATACAAAAAGGTTCGCATTTACTTTTGAAAAATAAAATTTAACTTTTTAAAATAAAACAAAATGATTTTTTTCTACAAATAAAAAATGACTTTGAATAAAAAGAATAAAATTAATTGCAATGAAATAAGAATTATTTTTAAATATTAATTCAAGACCATTTTGTTAAAATTAAAGGATAACACATGATTACTATGGTACCGTTTTTTAACGGGCGTCGTGGGGGTGCTAATCCTTCCCCACGCGTAACCGTACTCCTGAACCCGATTTTTGTTTTCGTAGACCAAAAATTGTCTTTTTAATAAAACTTAATTAATTTTGAGATTTTGTTAAAAAGATAAATATTTTAGGTGACCAATCACACCTAGGCAAAAAAGATTGGTGGCGACTCCCTTTGTTTTTAAATTGTTTTTTCAAAATCGTCGAGCGCAAAGTCGTTACGACATGTATTATCAATTATGATTTTCACAAACCATAATAAGTGTTTTTATCAAATATAAGACAATGATATAATTGATTATTTTTATTGATTTTAATCAATTTGAATTTTTTTTAAATATTGATTTGAGTAATTTTCTTATGGAATTATTGAGTATATTTTAAGAAAATTATTTGATAAATTTTTAGGCTCAAATTCATATTTTCAATGTCATGTCATATTTAAAAATATTCAAAATTGGCTTATGAATGTTTTTAATGCTTAAAACACCTAGAAAATTCAAAATGCTAACTAGGGGATAGATTCTTGGACTAGAGGGATAGATCCCTTGTTGGCAAAACACCCCTTGAAGGTAGAATAGTTAAAGGGATCAATCCCCTACTTTAAGGGCTCCATCCCCTATTCCCATAATTTTCTCTGATGGCCAATTTTTGTGAAAACCAATGAGAAATTCAGTTTTGGCTCCTCCGAACTCTAAGAAACCATTAGAGGGAGTATAAATAGAAGCTTAGAAGTTCAAAAAACTCCAGAAACCTCATTCTTCATCTTCTCTAAGCTTTAAAATTCCAAGTGCTAGAAATTCAAAATCTTCTATCATTCTCATCTTTCTTATGTAGCATAAAACTTGTAAAGTTTTTCCTAGAGCTTCAACTTGTAATCACCTACCTTTTTAGAGGTTATTCTTGATTACATCTCTTGTAAACACATTCACAAATTGTAAAGGGGAGTGAACTCTTTAGTGCTTCATTGTAAGTGAGGTGTTGGGTATAAAGGTTTTCTCATTGAGCCATAAAAAGGAGAGGTTAGAAGGTTTGCTACTTAATTCGGAAAAAGTAGTGGTTGTAAGGTTTGTTCTTTGAGCCTGGATAAAGGAGGTGTAAGGTTATCCTTGATCCCAGAAAAAGGAAGGTTACTTTTAAGCTTGTGAAAAAGAGCGTGACAAATTCAAGATAGTGAATTTGGGAAAATCCTTGGAAACGTCTCAAGGTAGAGGATATAGGCAAGGTTGTCAAACCTCTATAAATCGCTTGCGTATAATTTTCTAACCCTTCACTCTTTACTTTCTTGTGATTTAATTGTATATATTGAATTATGGTTGAATTGTTTGCTAGAATAACCTAGAGAACTATTATATAGGCTAGAGAATTTAGAAAAATCGAAAAACAAACCTAAGGTTAGTTAAAAACAGATTCACCCCCTTTCGATTAGGTAATTGAGCCAACATAATTCTTGCAAAGGTTGGCTTAATACAACAAAAAATTAGATGAGATGTTGCGTTGACAGTAGACTTGGCAATTCGTGTTCATAATTTGTTTTTGTGTCGTGAAAAACCTTGTTCGTGTCGTGTAAAATACGAAAATTTTATGTTAATATTCATGTTGACACAAAAAACCAAAAACCTTATTTTTAACATTTAACATATTCATATATAATTTTTACTTACTTTTAGCCTATGTTACCTTTGTGTCTGTTATTCGTATCGTGTCACCGTGTCGTGTTTAGGATTGTCAAGTCTAATTGACACATTCTTTAAGTATAGGTTATATCAAAATTTGGATTTTATTAGTACTTTATGTGTATTAACCACCCTCCCCCCCCCCCCCCCCCCCTTTGAACTTCTTGAATAATTTTAAACAATTTCTTTTGTTTATCTTCCAAAGGCTTCTCTTTACATTACTATCTACATCTACGATCGTGTTGGTTATAATGTGGGACTGTAACTCAAGAGGTTAGTTGCCAGCTTAGTTGATATTTTGCATGGGTGCACTAACCTAGTTGTTTCAAGTCCTTACCTACGTCCTTATAGTTATGGTTAGAATGTGTTTGTGTCAAAGTCTCAAATATAGAAATAAAAAAACAAACTCTGTTTTCAGTTGTTATAGTGCTTGTATTGAGCAAACATAAACAAGAAATTGTCTTTTTATCATATGTGTTTATGTCTACATTTTACATTTACTCTCGTGTGTTTAGATACTTTTAACATGTTTATGCATGTTGACACTAAATTTATACTTATTATTATGTGTGTTTACACTGAACTTATAGTAAGGTAAAAATTTTTGACCTTTTTGTAGAAGTTCTCGTGGTTGCACCTTATCTTTGAAAAGGACAGCTCCCTCCTCCTTAATTACTATAAAGAAATCAACTTATCACTTTAAATTCAACAATAAAGCTTTCCTATATTATATAGGTGTAATTTGTATGTATTAATGTTAAATGCAAAATGATTTATTAGTTTTGTTGCCAATTGATGTCCCAATGATACTTGTTTTCTTCTATATAGGATCAAATAATGTTATCCTGCATTTTCTTCTATATGAAGTATTAATATATGTTTCAATGTGTTTGGTGTTGGGTTCTCCCATAATGGGTGGAACTTGACTCGCATAAATTGCCATAGCTTGTTTTTATATTTTCATAGAAACTACTTAACGTAGTTATACCTTGAACTCAAAACATAGAAAAATTGTCGTCCCATTATATTAAAGGCATATGGCCATGATGAAAAAGGAGAATGAAGAAACAAGGAAGGGGAGAAAAGGCAAAAAAAATTTAAAGACAAAAAAGGAATACTCTCAAACATTCTCTACATATTAAGAAGAATTTAAGCCATGGAAATCTGCACAATTTCCATTCATGACTTCGTAACCGACTAGTGAAACAAGTATACAATTTCGCTTGAAATTGTAAGTGCTTAAATTTTGCAATTATTATTCGAATTTCATATGATCAATTGTATATCGAATTGTTCTTGATATATTGATTATGATCATGATGTCATGACAAAAGATGATCAATTTGTTTCACAATAATCACAAGTCAAGCGTAGTAGTCGTTAATAGTTCCTTGACATTTTTTTGAAATAGAGGGAGAAGCTTTTATGATTACCTCACAAGATGAAGAAGAGCCAAGAAATATTCTAGAGGTTTTTTCTTGTAATGCAAACAAAAAGTGGATGAAAGTAATGAAAGAAGAAATGGAGTCTATGAGATCAAACAATATTTGGAAATTGGTTGATCTTCTTAAAAGATACAGAACAATTGGGAACAAATAGATTCTCAAAATTAAGCGTAAATCAGATAGGATAATTGAAAGATATAAAGCCCTTTTGGTAGCAAAAAAACAAGAAGGAATTGATTACGAAGAAGTTTTCTAATAACTAGATCAACTTATAAAACTCCAAACCTCTTGAATTTATTGTTTTACATTTTCTCTATAGAAAAGTGAAAAACTAGCTTCTTGTTAGGATTAGCTAGTTAACGTTATTATTGATTCTACACACTATGTGCAGATAAATCTATGACACCAAGGGTTAATGTGGACTGCGACCTAGCTATGAAGGGCATGTGTATCATATAGCCTTTTTTTGTGGAAAGCTTGCAGCTCTATTCATGGCAAAATAATTTGTTTCCGATTCATGCCATTAATTTGAGTGGTCACCAGGTTACACTTGCTCATTATTCCCTTTTCACCTAGCCATTGTAATAAGCTTCCAAACATATGAAATGCTTTGAATTCCTATGCTTTTACTACCACATTGGTTAATTGGTTAAGTGCTAGTTTCAATAGATGGAGACATTAGTTTTGGTAAGATTGAAAACAACGGTAGTGGTGAAATTAGTTGCTGTAGCAGTGAGATTAAATACTATAATGATGATATTAAAATTAGCAGTGAGATATGTGTTTGGATACAAACGCAACAATGGTGGTGAGGTGAAGTGTAGTGTAAAGAAAAAATGACAATTAAGAACATTAAATTAAATTTTATATATAATAAAATTAATAGTGTATATATATATTACATATTTGTGAAATTAATAAATAGTTAAAATTATTTTATAAGAAATAGTGTATTTTTAATAAATTAAAATTTATTAAAATAATTTTTATATCAAATTAATATTTTTTTATTAAAATTTAAAATTTTTTATGTATATGTATATATAATATTAATTTATAATATAATAATTTATGTTACACCAATTTAATAGAGTTATTTTAATATTTTTAAATGAAATTTAAAAAGAAAAAATATAATATAAAAGTATTTTTGTCCAATATTATCATGTTAAAAGCAAAAAAAAAAAAAAGAAGAATGAGCCTTTGTTCTATTGGGTTAAACCTTTATATATATTTAGAGTTGTTACTCTGAAGCCAATTATTGGTTCAAAAACGAGAAAGGAAAAATTAAATTTTTACCTATTTCAAATTTTTCTAAGGCAACCTACTTAATTATCAAATCTAGCACAATCATTATATATATGCTTAAAATTGAAAAGTTTAAGGAAAGAGAGTACAAATAAATATTTATAAAGGTTTGGCTATTCCTCAAACTTACGTCCTATCTCTTGAGCTTCCCATCAAGGAATTTGAATCCAATATTCTTCAAATCCAATCACACAAACATTTTCTAGGCTTAGGGAGGTAACCTCTTACACTATCTTTTTAGGGCTTAGGTAGTGTTGGCGTACTAATTAAATTGAAAGGAGGTGAATCAGTTTCTAAATTTTGATCAGTCTTAAATAATTCAATGTTTTCTCTATTCTTAGGTTTCACAAATTCATAAGCATACAAGAAACAAAATATGTAAATAGAGAATAGGGTAAAGAAGATTTACACATGTGATTTAGAAAGGTTTGACACTCTTGTTTATGTCCTCTTCTCTTGAGCTCTCTCTCAAATGACTTACCAAATTCACTACTTGAAACTAGGTTTGTTCACCTTAATCTTTTTAGTGATTCAAGGGTAATATTTACAATTCTCTTTCTTACTCAGTCTTAAGGATAACCTTCCCTACACTCTCTCCCTTAGGGGTGAGCAGTCAGTTTTTCTGGTCAGTTTCGTCTGGATTTAATATATATATATATGTATGGTGTGTGATAGTGCAGGCAAGATAAGCCTATAAGAATAAGTGACTGTGAGTTATGATATGTGTCGTTGTATCTAGGATTAAGAGTAAGTACCCTAGGCATACCCTGTAAGGTTAGCTAGGCTCATTACACGTTAGTACCATCACGCATCGCATGAATGTAACTTTGCATCGAGATTAGCACACTTTTCTAACAAAAATATTGTTTTACGAGAGTATCAAGTTCGGTTTATATGAGTCATAATGTGATTACCCAACTTTGATAAAGTGATATCATATGTTTTGATAAGTGTTCAATGCATGTTTTACTTACGTTGAAGTTTTCAAACTGCATGCGCCAAACGATATATGCTTCAATCATGCAACTGTATTTTAAAAGCTGTCTTTGTAAGTATTTTGATACTCGAGATGCCTGTGTGACATTGTGAGATGCCTAAACGACATTGTTTATGCCTGTGTGGCATATAAGCGTCTATATGAGAGGATCACTGCTAGTTACAATGGATACTTTTGTATGAAAGCGTCTTGTTTATATTACCATTTTTCGGTTACATTACCATACTATATGAATTGGAATGCCAAGTTTCTTTTATTGTGTATTTGATATGCGAGATGGTTTCAGGTACACAAATGTGAAATATGTATCTACAGTGAATGTATAGGATTTCAGTTTTATGTTTATTTCGAACTATGTTCTCGGTTTAGTTATCTTTGTACCATTGGATATGTTCGTATATTATGCATGTGTTGTGAACCTCGATGTTTGATATAAATTGCACATTATGAATGATTTTGGTACATTGACTTATACAAAGCACGTTGTACACAACTATTACTTGGTTTTGGCATACATAATTATGCACGTAGTATTATGAGTGCTTAACATCACTTGGCATATATTTTTCTTATTAAGCATTAGCTCACCCTCCTCCTTCTTCTTACTTATTATTTCAAGTAGTCTCGAGTGCGAGCGTGCTGCTTTTAGAGTTTGACTTGTGTCTTGCCTAGTCTACCACTTTTTGTATTGAGGTATCATCTCTTGTTACTTTTGTTTATATTTCAGACACTTAGATTCCTTTTGTATACACATTGTATAAGAATTGGGATATAAGAACTAGGCTTTATCAAGATTACATTTAAACTGTGCATTGTAATGGATAATATCTTGACGTTACGAATTAATGGATATACAATATTTCGAATGGTATATTGAGATAATTATTCTGCCATAGGTTGAATTTATATTGTGTTGTTGTGTGAAAGATGAATAATAAATAAATATAGGAGTAAAATTTTTCAGTCTTGATTTTTGGCTCACATTACGAGGCAACAAAAAAGAGACATTAGACAATTAGTCTTAAACAAATAAAATAAGTAGTAATCTACTTATTAAGTATTAGCTACATTGAGCTAGTGACAAATACAAATAGCAAAAAAAAAGTTAACTCAAAATTTGAGCTAGTGACAAATACAAATAGCAAAAGAAAAAATTAACTCAAAATTTTCGGTTTTCAAAAGCGTTACATGCTCTGAAACAAAAATTTAGAAACGAAAATTGTAGAACCAAATAATGTTTCTGCACAAGTTTATTTATGTAAGTTCATGTTCCTCGTGCAAGTAAACTTATGTAAAAAAACTTAATCCTATATAAGTTTACTTGTACAGAGAATGTAATCCTACATAAATTTATTTCGGCGGGTAATTTTGCGCAAGCTTACTTGCGTGGGAATGTAATCTTCACGAAACGTTTTTTCTTTTAGAATCTTACTTTTTTTAATTTCCATTTTCATGTTATTTCTTTGTTTATATTTCTTTTTTATTTGTAAAATTTACAACGGATAAGAAATAGGGTAAAAAATAAATTTTAAGTTGAAAGAAAGAAAAACAAATAGAATAATGTAGGAAGATGAAAGTGATTTGATTGATTTAGTAATTTCCTTGAGCTTAAAATCATCTTTTTATTTGAGGAAATTTTTATCTTCAAAATAGTGAAGTGTTAAAAGTATTTTTTGAAATTTATTTAAAAGCTATGTATAACAATCCCAAACGTTCTTTCAATGACCAAATCGTCCTCGGTCTTTGCCTAAAATTCCTCATATTTCCTCTCTCCAACTTCTTTTCCAAGACATCTTTCTTTTATATACGGAGAAGAGAAAACACGAAAGGGAAAAAACTCAGAAACAATCTAAACCAGATCCAAGTGAAAATGGAATGCGTGTTCGGTCTAGTAGGCAACGGCTTCGCCATAGTAGCGGCCGACACATCGGCGGTTCACAGCATCCTCGTCCACAAATCTGACGAAGACAAGATCATGGTCCTTGATTCTCACAAACTCGTCGCTGCTAGTGGTGAATCGGGCGATAGGTTCTCCTTTTTCTTTTTCTCCGTCTAAATCTAGGCATCTGTTTCCGTATTTATTGGTCCTCGTAAAATTCAAATAAAAAATATGTAACTTTTGTTTTTCCTACAGAGTGCAATTCACAGAGTATATACAGAAAAACGTGGCTTTATATCAGTTTCGAAACGGTATTCCTTTGACGACTGCCGCCGCCGCCAATTTCACTCGCGGTGAGCTTGCCACTGCCCTAAGGAAGGTATAAAATTTACTACTTTGCAGTTTGAATTAAGGGTTTTGACGTTTAATTAAGGTTTTAGTAGTTTTGTAAGTATCACTAATTGTACATTTCCCCTGACATTTGTTAAGTTGGAATTTTGTGGAATTGGTAGAAAGTTTTTCAATTTCAATTTAATTGCTTGTTAAACTTTTTTTTAGTGGCGAATATAAATTTATTTTGGACGGAAGTGTCATTTGGGGTTGACTCTAGTTACATTGAGTATTTTGCATGTTTTAAAGGTTAACAGTTTGTGTTGGAGTCCATATTAGCAATATTCTGTTTAGCTTTGCTTGATGTCTCTCACTGTCATACATATTTGAAGAAGTGTTCAGCCCCTGATATAGATAAATTTTTCTAGAACAATGTAGGAAGAGCTTAGGCATCTAGAATTGGCTACAGTAACTGATTACAATAAAGCTCTTAGGGCAACTTGAATGTCTAAAGGCTGGGTGCTGCCTAATATGTGTTTTGCTTCCCTTTTACAATAATTGATGACAATCACTTCTTTGCCCCCTTTACTGCATAAAACATTGAACTAGAGATGTAACATTGTTAATGAGTGCCTAACTTTGACAGTGAAGTTGAAAGCATTATGTGGAAAGAATTGAGCACTTATAATGTTTTTCAATTTGAGCTGCTTGTGTTATAAAATTATTGATTTTTCAGGAGATTCCTGGGTAATAGTAACTACTTTTAGGGACCAGGTGAGTTAGACCAAGTACTTAGCAAAGCCATAGGAAGTTCTGAGCTTCTTGGGCAATCATTTTTCTGAGTAACTAACTGCTTAATTTTCATCACTGGATTTTTTATGATGCTTAAAGTTGCTGGATGGTAAGTCACTTGAGAGGCTATCTTATTCATTGTAACCCTCAGGTTTTATTTTCACCTTTTCATAGATTTTGTGTCTGACTTGTGTGACTTACTCGAAGCATCTAAAACGTATTGGTTTTCCATTCCATATGTTCTTGAATGAGACTTGTCAAAAGATATTCTTTTCAATTGAAAAAATAAAGGCAATTACACCCGCTATTATCCAGTGCTGTCAAGGCACATGCCTAGGAACATGTAGGTGCTAAGGCATAGTGCGAGACAACTAAAGTGCTTCAGACCCTTTCAGGCAAGGCAGATTTGATCAGGCACCTGCCTGCTGCACCTAGGCACGCTTTCTTGTAAGGTGAAAACAGCCTGCCTGATTGACGTTCTCTTGCATTTCTTTTATTTTATTTTATAATTAAATGTACCTTTAATTGTAAAATAAATGGACAATATCAAATTCTCTAGTTCTCAACGTTTGAGAATTCAACAACAAGTTGAGACCATAAGGTGATCGTGTATGTTGGCCAAAAAAAGAAAAGGGAAATTTTGCATGTTTTACACTGAAAAAATGGACCACATTTTAGAGTTTATAAACAAAAATTATTTATTTGAAGCTTATTCTATGTACATGCTCAAATAAATATTTTTCCTTCACTCAGGTAAATATAAGGGTTCCGGCACTTCGAGTGTGCCTTGCACCCTTGACAACACTCATATTATCTGTGAGAGATATTGTATTGGAACTTGTTAATCAAAACATTTCCCTCAAGGGCATGCACTAAACAAGTCTAGGGAAATATTCCTTCAGTGTTTCTTCAAGGCAATCTCCTGTGCTGGCTTGAAGTAGTATATTTAGAACTGGAAAGTTATAATACCATGTAAAATTGTTATATGATTCAAAGAAGAGTTAATGCTTTTATGGCATAAATCCATGACCATATGATACCTCAGTTCAATGTTGTTTTTGTCTGGAAGATCAGGCTAGAAAAAGGCCAGGGAATTTTGAATGTATAATGAAAATGTTGCTTTTGGAGTTCCAATGATGAATCTTTGCATATCTAGTTCTTTTTCATGTCTTAGTTACTGCTTTATCTAGACGGCTGCTGTGTCATGGTGTGCAGTGCGCTTATTGGTCTTTCTGGTCGTTGGATCTTGCAAATTCTAGATTTGAAGAAGTTCCATTATAGGTTGGTTTATTTTCCTCTTAGTAGTGAATTTATTGTTCTGACCTGGGATCAATCAAATTGAACTAATTAATTAATGAATAAAAGGTAAAAGCTAAGTGTATAGTCTCAAGCCTTGCTGTGGATATGTGCTTTTACAGCAATAAACTCTACAAATAACACAGGACTCAAAAACTGATATTCAGTTTCAAGTGGTTGGTACTTGCATCAGGTATATGTATTCTTGTTGCTTCTGTAATGACCTTTGGATGCACGTAATATGCATATGCCTTCATGTATGAGACACGCTTTAATACTGTCCTGCGTGCCATGAGAATGCTCAATTTGTCTCCTGCTCATCTGCTTGTTCTTGTTACTGCTGTTGTTAAAATGGGCATTTGGTTTTCCAGAATCCATACTTTGTGAACATTCTTCTTGCTGGCTATGACAAAGAGACTGGCCCCTCCTTGTACTATATCGACTACATTGCTACACTTCACAAGGTTGATAAGGGAGCATTTGGTTATGGGTCCTATTTTTCTCTCTCTATGATGGACAGGCACTACCACAGTGGCATGACAGTGGAAGAAGCCATTGATTTAGTTGACAAATGCATAATGGAGATAAGATCGAGACTCGTTGTGGCACCACCAAACTTCGTTATCAAGATAGTTGACAAAGACGGAGCAAGGGAGTATGCCTGGCGTGAATCTGTCAAGGATGCTGCCACCGCTTCTGCCTGAAGATTATATCCTGGATTTGCTCTTCCAGTCTGGTTGTTTAATTTGCATGTACCAGTAGGAAACAATGTCTGAGCATCCAAAACTTGATATCAAAAACTATTTACGCACCGTTGCTTGAATTGATGATGTTTTAAATTGGAAAATTTGGAAACCATCGAAAGGCCAATCTTGTCTCGTAAGAGTGATTGTACTGAAATTTAACTAAAGAGCTCCAAATCATGCTTTGTAGCTTCTTATGCTGGGAGCGGTGTTCCAGTAGGGAAGACAAGAAAGCATATGAGCTTCCCGGGCTCAAGTCCTGGCTCATCTCCAGTTTTCTTGCAAAATTCACAAGTAGATGTGTAACCAAAATGATTTTACTATAAATATCAAATTCAGGGAGACGATTCCAATTAAAACTTTCTGATCAAGCTTCGATCCTCTCCATTATCTTTTTCTAGCAACGGTAACAGAAATAGGATAATAATTAATTGTACATCCCTGATTCACTATTGAGCTTGTTTCCTTTGGTTTAAGCTGCAGTCAAATACAATATTCCACGAGTCCAAAGCATTTTGGTTACCTGGTGCCAACCATGAAAATAATTTTTATTTTGTTTGACACTCGGACTAGAAGAAAGTTAACCTCTTCATCCTTCTACCATTGACTCGCCAATCTCCACAATATGTCAAAAGATGATTAATATTTGTTTTAATCAAATTAAAAAATAGGTGAAATTATAAATTTAATTATTGTTTGCACGAAATTTAAACTTTATTTTTTAAAAATATTATTAATAAAAATTGTGTTGTCTTACTATACTTCAACCACAAATTTCTGATAAAAGGATGTTGTTAACGTGTGGTTGATTTTATTGATTTGATAATACTTATTTTCTTAGTGACTATGTGAATTTATAACATGTCACATGGAAATGTCAAACAAGTTAGGTGATCCATGACACGACAGGATTCGCATAGTGCGAAACATGCTTGATATGACATGCACTTAAATAAGCGGGCCAAATCAAGAATAATATACATGGGTATCGTGCCGAATTAGAGGATTTTAAGTATATGGATCAGCACGGTACCACCCATGAAAGTTAGTGCTAGAACGTGACATGTGGAATAATATGGCACACAACTACATTTGCCATGCTGTATTGACCCATTTATAGAAATAACATTATATTCATTAAATCTAATTGTGAAATATTTAAATTACTTAAAGGTAAATTTATAATTTTTTTCATTTTCAATACAAAATGTATGATATGTCATATTTTATATATATATATATATATAGTTTTTTATTAAATACACTTCTAATAGAAACTCATCAAAAATAAATTATTAAATATTATTTTACTTAAAGATTGGTTAGACTAAGTAGGTCGAGCACAAGAAAAATCACATTATATAAGTGAATCATTAGATGAAAAGAATGAAAAATAAAATAATAATCTTTTGTCTTGTAGGCTTTTATTTGTGTGTGAGCACTTTGTTTTTTAATAATAGGATTATAAATTTCGATATCTTTATAATCTTTTATTTGTGTGTGTGTGTGAGCACTTTTTTTTAATAATAGGATTGTAAATTTTGATATTTTTATTTAGTAGATTTTATTATGTTTCTCGTAGATATAGGCATTTTGCTGAGCAAATTATATTATTTTTATTTTATTTTTATATATCTTTCATTTTTTAAGTTAATAAATAAATAAAACTTAAAAAATCTAAAAATTTATTAGTGGATTGTGCTTGGCACGAAAAATGGTGTCGTGCTTGGCCTAGCATGATCCATTAATGCTATGGTATATGTCTCGTGCTAAGCCATGCCCTTAATTTTCATGAGTTGTGCCAGTATAACCAACTAACAGATGAGCTAATAGTTAAATGAGTCGTGTCAGCCTAATGTACACTTCACACTTTTGTCATGTGATAAAATTTTTTTGAAAAAGCCAATTTACTGCTAAATTAGCATAATTTAAACTTGAAAATAATTTATATGTAAAAAAAAAAAGAAACCCCCAATAAATCCTTTAAATATTATACAAATAAAAATCGAAAAAAAATTTGACAAGAGTCAGACTAAAGACATTGGGCTTTAAAGCAAACTTAGCCGAACATAAAAAAAGGATTTAGAAGGAACATGGAAGTCTAACTGGAGGATGCCACGTGGCATCATTTTATAGTGCCACATGGCATATTTCTATAGTGCCATGTGGCACTATAGGCTCTTGCACGTGGGATCTCACCACATGTGGGAGAGTCCCTTGTTGTGTGGTAGGGAACTTTGCCGCACCCTACGAGAAACCCTCCTGCTAAGTGTGGCAAGTTGTGGAGGAACTTCTGTAGACTCACCTCTCGTGCATTGATGTGAGTGGGGCCTAGATACGTGCTCGGAGCCACTTCCCTAGCAATGTTTTCTCCCCATGAGACAAGGTAGAAATTTGCCTAGGTGGGGACCATAAGGTTATTTAAATTATGTGATTGACATTGGATCTTAATAGTAATTGGGTGCTAAACAACTCTAATAAATAAGTTACAAGTAATATTTTTATTCAATTAATTTTTATTTATTTACTGAAATTGCAAACATTTTTTGTATAAATTAAATATCGGAGTGCGCACGTAGAAATAGACTCTTATGTCTCCTTAATTGTTCTCTTTCTTGCAAAGTACTTAGCAACAAATTATCATGAAAACTAAGATTTTATGTCATTAAAATCTCATTATTGTACCAAGCAACACAAATCGGCGTCGTGATAATCTGATCAAAAAGCCTAGCTTGAAGAAAGATGGTATGGACAAGATCTGGGATTGCGAGAAACAATGGAGAGAAAGGCTCTATTAGCTTCCAAAATCGTCAATTTTGTAGGGAGACTCAGGTGAGAGAGAGAGAGAGCCTATAGCCACAATTCCTTTGGCAAAATACGACTCTGAAACGATAAAGTGAGGAGACCTCACTAAGTGAGATGGTGAACCTCGCCGAAGGGGCTCTCCCATAGGTGAATCTGCCTCCTGTGATCCAAAATCTGGTTGGAGGAGAAAATCTAGGGCGGCAAGCCCTATTAGCTGCTGATCAGCGGTGGTAGGCCCCATTGGTGATAGACCAAGGGTTGCAGGTTTCAGTGACGGCAAGGGGCAAAAGGCTTTGATGGCAAAAGAGTTGGGACAACAGACCTGTAGTGTGGTAGAGTAGGAGCAGCAAAATGTCCAAGTGTGATAGACTAATGAGTGGCAAGCTCATGGTGTGATAGGTGCAAGGGTGTCAGACTCAATGATGGACCATGCGTTGAACTCAGGAGCAAGAAGGGTAAAAGACTAGCATGTTGGGATCCATAGAAGGTTAGCACTTGCCACCCGTGATAGGGAAGGGAGGAGATTGATTGTGATTAGGCAGACTCCTCTAATATTGATAGGGCACAAAATCAATTTGCTTTTACGACTCAAGAAGCGACTGACATGAAGAGGACTCTCTATTTGACGAGTTTAATATTTTTATCTAATCTTATTAAAAAATTGGATAAATTTTTGAAATTGAACAAATAATTCGACTTTTAAATAGATCTATCTATACGTCCAAAAATGTTACGCCTGTATATAATCCATAACTTTTATTAAGAAATTAAAAGTACTATCCAAAACATATTTTTTGTAAAATTCATCTTTTTTATTTTTTTCATCATGTTATTTAAGTAATTCTTATTGCTTAAAAGAAATATAACGATTAATAATTTTTGATCAATTATAGTGTAATGTATTTTGTAAATAAGGAATTATTAATACATGACATAATTAAGTTAGAATTTTGATATATTAATATTGTTATTTGTAAAAATAAATAAAAATACAAAATATATAATATATGATATTTTTATTAAAATAAATGAATCAAATAAGTAAAATTATTTTAAATCTTTTTAATTTAGGATAATTATTACATACACTGTCAGTGGAGTTTTTTTACTCCACAAGCAACGTTAAGATCATGACATGTGTCCTATTTTATTTATTTTAATATTTTTATAGGACACATGTTATGATCTTAACGCTGCTTGTGGAATAAAAAAACTCCACTGTCAGTGTATGTAATAATTATCCTTTAATTTATTGGCTAACTTATTCTAATATTTCCTTTTTTTTGTGCAAACCACGAGATGTGCCTATATCACATTGAGATTAATCTTCGCTCGCGCTATGTGGCTGGTGTTGGCCTAAAGGAATTTGACTTGGTGAGAATTCGAACATAAACCTCTCGTGTTATAATATTTTCATATATATATATATATATATATATATATATATATATATATTAAATTAAGTAAAAATCAATTTGTGTTAGAATTAGTTTTTTTTCGCAAAAAATGGAAGAATTAAATAATAGATTAGAAACTCAAACTAGAATGGTGCATTAAATTGTAAAATAAAAAATTGTAAATTAAATGTAATATAGTAATAAATAATTAATAATAAATTGCGCATAAATGAAGGTTATTCCAATGACAAAATTCTAAAGAGATTGCACTTGAATAGTATTTTAGAAAATTCCTAGTGATAAAGTTATTTTCAAGGTCTCATCAACTTGATGGAACATCTAACGAGAATTATTAATTATTAAATAATTTGTACTCATTTTAAAATATAATTAAAAGTATAAAATTAAAATAAAAATAAAAAATGAAAAATAATAAAACTTGAAAATTTTAAAAAGAAGATAGAATTAGGGAGAGTCAAAGACAAGAAATTTCATAAGAGATTTAATAGATATGATGATGGAGTCTCTTCAAGAAAAACGATTGGTTTTCCTTACATATTCTTGAGGTCAAGCAATTTTTTAAAATTATCTATCTAGCTTGACAGAGGATTCTTAGAAAATGTTTTTCAATATTTAATTAGCAGAATTAAATCAAATAAAGGCAAACATAGGATAAGTTAAGGCTAGTTGATAAAATTTTAAGATAGGCATTATGGGGTGCTTAAAACCTTATTTACACATTACTAACCTCTTGAACCCTAAACTTTGAAACATTAACTGGTTTATTATCCATAGTTTTGAATAGATGGTCTATTACATTAAGTAGAGAATGATTGGTGGCAACTCTTAGATTTGCATCTTGTAATTAGCTTCACTAACCTAACCGTTATGATATCTATCATAAGTATTTGTTTAATGAAGAGAGATAATCAACAACTCCTTATTCACATTTTATATATCATACCAAGATGACTTCTTTTATTATTTTAACCTAATTGATAACAAGATGGTGGTTGCATGAGAACTTCTGCAGTAAGGTCAAAATTTTTTGACTTTAATGTAAGGTTAACATAAACATTCATGATAATAAGCATAGACACATCTTACAGCAATATGTTTGATCAAGTGATAAAGAATTTACTTGGTAATAATATATTCTGTTGTTTTTGGAGACTTATTTTGGCTTTTTTACCTTGAATCTTTAAGCTTAATCAAGGAAACTAAAACTTCTGGCAATTGAATCCTTGCAAAGGTTGGCTTAATATGACAAAAAATTAGATGAGATGTTGCCTTTACACTAGACTTAGCAATTCGTATTTATAATTCATTTTTGTGTTATGAAAAATTGTGTTTGTGTCGTGCAAAATACGAAAATTTCATGTTAATATTTGTGTTGACACAAAACCAAAAATCTTATTTTTAGCATTTAACATATTCATATATGATTTTTACTTAATTTTAGTCCGTGTCACTTTCGTGTCTATTATTCATATCATGTTATCGTGCCATGTCTAAGATTGTCACTTTCGTGTCTATTATTCATATCATGTTATCGTGCCATGTCTAAGATTGTAAGGTTTAATTGACACATTCTTTTACGTATAGGTTACATCAAAATTTGGATTTTATTATTACTTTATGTGTATTAACCCCCTTTTTGAACTTCTTGAATAATTTTAAACAATTTCTTTTGTTTATCTTCCAAAGGCTTCTCTTTACATTACCATCTATATCTACGATTGTGTTGGTTATAACGTTGGACTAAAAACTTAGGAGGTTAGTTGCCAGCTTAGTTGATATTTTGCATGGGTGCACTAACCTAGTTTAAGGTCCTTGCCTATGCTCTTATAGTTATGGGTAGAATGTGTCTGTGTCAAAGTCTCAAATATAAAAATAAAAAAATCTTTT
This sequence comes from Heritiera littoralis, assembly GCA_031772115.1. Classification (NCBI taxonomy): domain Eukaryota; kingdom Viridiplantae; phylum Streptophyta; class Magnoliopsida; order Malvales; family Malvaceae; genus Heritiera; species Heritiera littoralis. The sequence continues at coordinate 794,945 of JAPDPK010000083.1, read as the reverse complement.
TTCAGTTGTTATAGTGCTTGTATTGAGCAAACATGAATAGGAAATTGTCTTTTTATCGTATGTGTTTACGTCTCCTGACACTGATTTTATATTTACTCTCACGTGTTTAGATACTTTTAACATATTTACGCATGTTGATACTAAATTTATACTTATAGTCATTTGTGTTTACACTGACCTTATAGTAAGGTAAAATTTTTTGACCTTTCTGTAGAAATTCTTGTGGTTGCACCTTATCTTTAGAAAAGATAGCTTCCTCCTCCTTAATTACTATAAAAAAATCAACTCGTCACCTTAAAATCAACAATAAAGCTTTCCTATATTATATAGGTGTAATTTATCTGTGTCGATGTTAAATGCAAAATGATTTATTAGTTTTGTTGCCAACTGATGTCCCAATGATACTTGTTTTCTTCTATATTGGATCAAATTATGTTATCTTGCATTTTTCTTCTATATGAAGCATTAATATATGTTTCAATGTGTTGGGTGTCAAGTTCGCCCATAATGGGTGGAACTCGACTCGCATAAATTGCCATAGCCAATTTTTATATTTTCATCGAATTTGCTTAACGTAGTTATACCTTAAACTCAAAACGTAGAAAAATTGTTACCCCATTATATTAAAGGCATATGGCCATGATGTAAAAGGAGAATGAAGAAACAAGGAGGAAGGGGAGAAAAGGCAAAAAGAATTTAAAGACAAAAAGGGAAAACTCTCAAACATTCTCTACTTATTTAGAAGAATTTAGGCATGGAAATTTATACAATTTCCATTAGTGACTTGGTAACCGACCAATGAATCAAGTGTATAATTTCACTCGAAATTGTAAGAGTTAAAATTTTCAATTTATTATTCAAATTTCATATGATCAATTGTATATCAAATTGTTCTTGATATATTGATTGTGATCATGATGTCATGGCAAAAGATGATAATTTTGTTTCACAACAATCATGGGTCAGGCGTAGTAGTCGTGACTAGTTCCTCAATGTTGTTTTGACATAGAGGGAAAAGCTTTTATGACTACCTCACAAGATGAAGAAGAGCCAAGAAATATTCTAGAGGCTCTTTCTTGTAATGCAAAAGAAAAGTGGATGAAAGTAATGAAAGAAGAAATGGAGTCTATGAGATCAAACAATATTTGGAAATTGGTTGATCTTCTTAAAAGATGCAGAGCAATTGGGAACAAATGGATTCTCAAAATTAAGTGTAAATCACATAAGACAACTGAAAGATATAAGGGCTTTTTGGTAGCAAGGGATATACTTCACAAGAAGGAATTGATTATGAAGAAGCTTTCTCTCCTGTTATAAGGTTTTCCTCGATATGCTTAACTCTAGCCATTGTATCAAGTTTAGATTTAAAGTTACATCAAATGGATGTAAAAACTGCCTTTCTAAATGGAGAACTGGAAGAGGAAACCTATATGGAGCAACCTATGAGTTTCATTGGAGAATGTCTAGCGCACAAAGTGTGTAGACTATTAAGATCAATTTATGGTCTTAAATAATTTTTTAGGCTGTGTGACATTAGATTTCATCAAGCGAAAATTTCATATGATTTTATCATGATTGATAATGATCACTGTGTGTATGTCCAAAGGTTTAAAGAGCAGTTTGTAATCTTGTCACTCTATGTGGATGACATATTGTTAGCTGGAAATGACGAGAAGTAGACCATTATAGTAAAAAATTGGTTGTCCTCAAATTTTGAAATGGACATATGTGAAGTAGCTTACATACTTGGAGAAAAAATTGAAAGGCATCGTTCCAAGAAATTATTAGCTTTTTATCAAGAGCAATTTATTAAGAAAATTCTTGAATGATTCCGTTTGCGAGACTGCAAGCCAATTGATACCCCTATTGCTAAAGGCGAAGGCCTGAGTCAAGGAATGTGTTGTAAGACTCCATATGAAAAGGAGCAAATGACTTCGGTGCTACTAGAAACTTTATGAATACTATGATGTGCACAAGAACATATATTTGTTATGTAGTTGGAATGCTAAGAAAATACCAATTCAATTCAGGACAACCCCTTTGGAAAGCCATCAAAAGGATTTTAAGGTATCTTAAACCACCAGAAATTTTTCATTGTGCTAGCAAGAACGTGATTTGCATCTAAGGCTCTATAGATGCTGATTGGAAAGGAGATTTATTAAAGGAAATCTACCACAGGATTTGTTTTCTTATTGAATAATGGGGCAATCCCATGGAGTAGTAAGAAACAAACATGCATATCTGTTTCCACCAAGAAAGCTGAATTTGTAGCATTTTCAGCAACAGTGTAAGAGGCTGTTTGGTTTAAGAGATTTTTGAATCATTTGGGATTTAATAAAAATGCATCAAACTCAGTTTTAGTGAATTGCGATAGTGAAACAACTACTGCATTCACTGAAGATCTCAAATATCATTCAAAAACCAAACACAAAAATATCAAGTACAATTTTGTGAGTGACATGGTTGCACAAAAGGAAGTCAACATGCAGTACATTTCTATGCATAAGATGATTGCAGATCCATGTATAGAGGCCATACCTAAAGATGTGTATAATGGTTACATTAGATCTTTAGGTTTGCATAGGTTTTGATATGCTTGATTAAATGTTCTTACTGAACAATTTGTGATTATTTTCCCATTTATATTTGACGTCAACTATTTTTATTCTCAATTAATGCCTATAAAGTTTAACACTTTGTTTTATGAAGCATACAAACATATATACATGTTAAGTACATAAACAATATCATGTTAAAGGTATATCAGACAGATGATTGGCCTTCTTAGATAGGCAATTGCCTCTATGGCTTAGTGCCACAGAGATGGGATTATTTTTACACAACAAGAATTTGAGGGAATCTAGACAACAGTCAAGACGAGGTCATATGATAATAAGATTTGTGACTGAAACTATATAATCCCACAATTCACTTTATCTATCTTTGTATGCCATGTGAAAGTCTTGTTGTAATTTAAAGAAAGTAGAATTGTGGACTCAAGTTAGATACTGAGTGTATCTAAACTATCACTTTTACAATATTGGAATTATGATAAAGACATACGCTTCATAGGGAAAGAAGAGTAATAGCATGTGTTTCATACCACATGTGCATTATTCGACCAGTAAGGGTAACAGAAGAATTAATCTCTATTTCTAAGTTGAGTGAGACCAATGAGGTTAAGAGGATCTCAAATTAATACCCTTGTGACTATTTCTTAAAGTTTCATTTCAGTGTTAGCTATCTTGGAATGTTACAATTGATTATGAATGATTCGATCTAATGAGACATATTTAGAAAGCGGTTGACTGAAATAGAGAGATTCTAGAAGAAGGGTAAGACAATTTTTGTTCACATTTAATTGTATTTACTGGTTGACCAATTATGTTTAAATAATTAGACATAATTGTGAATACAAAAGTATATTATACAGTTTGATACAAGAGATCATGAGAAACTTAAAATGTAACTGAATGGATTTAGGACACTGCATACTAACTCTACTTATATTTTTGGGCTGCTATATATATCTAACAGTTATATAGCAACGAGCTCTCGAGATTACAAAGTATGCTAGTTACACGACCAATTTGTAGAAAAAAGAGATATTGTTATCTTAAAATCGATGAATGAGAGTGGTACACCTATTATGTGTGAGTGGGAAATGTTGGATATTTTGTCTGCCCATAATGAATAGAACTCGACACGCATAAACTGCCACAGGTAATTTTCATAGTTCCATAAAGTTGCTTAAGGCAATTATGCCTTTAATTCAAAATGTAGAAAAAATTGCCGCCCCATTATATTAAAGGCATGCGGCTGTGATGTAAAGGGAGAATGAAGAAATAGGGAAGGGAAGACGAGCAAAAAGAATTCAAAGACAAAAAAGAAAATTTCTCAAACATTCTCTTGATATTTAGAAGAATTGAGGCCCTGAAAATTTGTACAATTTTCATTTGTGATTTTGTACTCGACTAGTAAATCAAGTAGACAATTTCACTCGAAACTGTAAGTGTTTAACTTCCGTAATTTATTATTTGAATTTCGTATGATTAATTGTATATTGAATTGTTTTTAATATTTTGATTGTGATAATGATGTTGTGTTATATGTTAAACGGCATATGTTGTATGATATAAATTCTAAGACAATGGTATGAATAAATTGTTATATCTCAATTCTAATGCATGCAATATTTAAAGCGATCTACAAGAAGAAAGAGTCCGGGAGTTAGCTTAACTTATATATCTTATACTTCTATTGACAATGAAATCTGCATCTGCAAAGCTAGAGAAGCAGCATTGAAGCTTAAGCTAATAAGATTAATCCAGCCTGGAGGGCCAAGGACAAAATCAACAAAATTTTATATGCCAATATCTTGATTTTCTTCTTACCGTTTGACGTCCCGTTTCCCCTATCATTCACATACCATTCCGAGAATGAATTTTCCATTGAATGTGGCTTCCTTTGTTCATCGGTGTGGTTACTTTCCTCAGTCAAGTTCAAGGGAACCTGAATCTGATCCTTAGGCGGAGGAACAACAACATCCATAGAAGCCACAGCAGCTTGAGTAAGATTCTTTTCCGGTCCATCTGGTGCAAGCACTACTGGCATTGGATCTAAAACTTCACATGAGAGAAAAAAAAAACAGGTAGATATCTTAGACTTAAGAAGGGAAGTGAGATCGTAGCTTAAAAGGGAGTATTCCTATCTAACATTACCTTGACAGAGGGTTAAAGAAGGCACTGATATATAACAATTTGAAAATGGCAACGACAGTGGTGTGCTTAAAAGAGCAATCGAGGACGACAACAGTGAGCACAAGCAGTTATATCCGGTTTGGACGACTTGATTAAGGGCTTTGCAGCATGCAATATCGACGGAAGAGTTAACACCATTGAAACATTGCCCAAAGTCTATATCCTGAATAGTGCAGCCTTGTAATTGGCCGTTAGCCATTGGGGAGGACTTGCTTAGCACAATTGCTAATAGCCAAGCAAAACCAAATGAAACTTGCAGCCCCTTTAAACCCATGATTTCAATTTGAAAGTGAAGAATTCTAGTTATTATTTGCGTTTTAATGAAAGCAACTTTGCTGACTTCAGAAATCAAAAGTACCAACCAGTTACTTATTTCCTTCTGCAATTTTTTTTGAAACAAACGCAAAGGAAATGCAGTGTTTTAACAGAGTGCTCTGACAATGCCATAGTCCCGCAATAAAGAAGAATTTTCATGAAGTTTGCATTAAAAGGCATGGCAATTTTGATGGGTAATTTGGTAAATTGAGATTAGTCATGTATAATGTGCGAAGTAAGTCGGTGAGTCAGACAACATTTCTCTTAACAAACTTTGAGGCCTTACTTAGATGACCAGAGTGTGATTGAGGCATGAGGATGAACATGATCAAGTTTACCGAGCCAGAAATTCAACTTTTCTCTTTGTATGTCTGCTTCGTTGAAACTTCAAATTAATCATAGCCAACGGATTAGCTGATTCACCGATCATTTATATTATCCTTTTTCTTTGATCCATTTTAGACATCAAATTAAACACAAGGGAAGAAAAATTGTCATTACAAAAATAAACAAATTTGTAAGATTGTTACTAAATAAATAAAAATTGCACTACAATATCATTTGATATAAAAGCAATCGTCCAGATGCCCAATATAGCTCTTAATACAATGGTTTCAGGCCACTAAAAGAATATACTACTCACACTCGATAAATACACATAAGAAGCGATCTTGCCGTCTAGTAGTACTTGAAAATAACAAATCCTAATGTCAGCACAAGGATTGGTGAAAAACTGCAAGAGGGATTGGCAGAAGATGGGGTAAGAACAGGGCGGCTGCCGGTAGTGGCTGTGGGGGCTTCAGAACCCACCGTTGAAGATGGCGGAGTTGAAGATGGCGGAGTTAGAGCCGGAGTGGTTTCGGATTCTGGTGCCTCGGCGGATGGTGTTGGTTCTGGCACTATAGAACCTGTTAAGAAAAACAAAATGATTGAAATCAATACCAAAGCCAAGCTGATTGTTGCAATAGGCCTAGTGGCTACTGCAAAAGTGCTTGCTTTTGAAACGTAACACCTCGGAAAATTGAGCTGAAGGAGCTGTCATGTTTACCTGTTGGACTTGAAGTTGGAGAAGCTCCAGGGGAGAGGGTGGGTGCAAGTGCAATTGGACCTATCAAAAAATAACTAAACTAATAAGCACATATAGTTAGTATGTTAGTATATATTGAACACATAAAAGAAAAAGAAATAATTCAGCAAATTTGTAATGGAATCTTGTACTCATTTCCAAAATAATTAGTCCAGCCATACCTGGAGCAGGAACTGGTACACCAGCAGCCGCTGCAAAACAAGAAAGTTTTTCCATTTTAGTATTCTTTTTAATTAGACTGAATGGCCAGAACATGTACAAATTTAATCTTTGATGTTTTACAGGTGAACATATATTACTTACCTTTGCATTGGACGGGGACACCGGGCATGTTACAAGCTCGTGGAAGAGATATGGCTAGAGTTTGGTTGATTGGCATCCGGAACGGGACACTTCCGTTCATAATGAGGCATATGCAGTCCACGTTACTACTAGTGAGGGTCTTAAGAGAGTTGCAGCAATCTGCACTTGGTGAAGTAACATTCGCACTGCTATTGGTAAGGAAATTCATGCATGGGGTGAAGTTGCTAAGCATCGATGGACTACATGGAGTATTGATCTGGCCATAGACAGGCAATATCGATGCTGTCAAAGCTACGAACAGAACCAGAACAAGGCGTGGAGATGGATTGGAGAACTCCATTAATTGTCCTTGGTTTGGGCAGACTTTGGAAGAGAAGAGCAAATAGATGATTGAATGTTATGTTGGAGTTGGTTTTTTGAATTGGAATTTGATAATTGGAAGGCAAAGGATGAGTGAATTTATAGATGGAGGGTTTGGTAAAGAGATTCGAAGGGAAAGAAACAGGTGGATTTGAAGTTGGTTTTGAAGCTCAACTACCTTAACCAAAATATTGGTTTAGCCACGTAGTTAGCCTAACGGAACCTATTTTGACTTGAATGATTGAACCTGCCCAGCGATGAAGTGCCAGTCTTATCAATCGTAAGCTTAATGAAGTAGAAGTTGTTAAGCAATCAGCCAATGGGAACCACTGGAATGAATATCTCAACAAGTTTTTCACTGAATTTACTAAGATATTATATAATATCTTAGTTGACCTAACCCACTATTCTTGACACACCTGGCTTATTGATAACTACTTTCGTTTGCTGTTAAGCACCCGCAAATTATAGGAAATATAGTAGTTTATATGTTAGAAATCAATGTTCATTCTTGAACTCTTTCATAATGCTTTAAAATTTTAGTTGAGTACTTTAATATGGTATCAATTCATAGCTTTAGGTGTTGTTTGATAATTTGAATAAATTAAAAATTAAATAACTGAATTTTTAATTTAAAAAATTTAAGTACTAAATTTATTATATAAAAGTTGTTTGATATGTTAATGAGAAGTAAATGTTTAGTAAATTTTAATTAATCATTTATAATAGATAGAGAAGGTTTTACAATTATAACTAATGGGTAATACTTAAAAAAGAAAAGACTAAATAGTTAAAATAAAAGCATACAAGATTAATATGATTAAATAATTGTTTTAAAAAAAAGTTTGCTTAATACACAAAGCTGTATTTTTAACATTTTTATTGAAATTTTTTACATTAAACAATTAAAAAAATAATTTATCAAACGTATTCAAAAAATAAAACCATTGAAATTTTAGTTTTCAATGGTTTAAATGTTTTTAATAATTTATCAAACACACCAATTAGTGTGGTTGTATTATTTACAAAATCTAGTTTGTACTAAGAAAGATTTAATTAAACTTGAAAATGGTCCCTATATATAGTTTATCAGTTTCAAAGCTCTATAGCAATTTCGACAAATTTTAATCTTAGGTTTATTATTTCATTTATTGACAGCAAAAATTTTCAATTCCACAAGTAAATTAAACAAAGTAACACATATCTTTTAAAAAATATTAAAAATAAAAAACTAATTAAAGTATTATATTTAGAACAACTATAAAGGGTATGAATTTTTAATCTAAATAGACTGACTTAGCATTAACATTTTTGTCCAATAATTTAGTAAATAGTTTTCATCCTTATTAAATTATTTCATCCTTGTTAAATTAATTGTTGCATGGCCTTTGTAGTAAATTAAAATATTAGAGGTGACAAAAGTAGATTTGAATTGAAATGTTTGTTTGATCGATCTAAATCCAAACTCAACCAACACGTACTATTTGATAAAAAAGTCAACAATTCAAATCCGACTTGATTCGAATTTGAATTAATTCAAACTTAAATTGACGAATTCATATTAACCTAAACTTAACTTGATCCAAACCCGAAATGATCTGAACTTGAAATAATTAATGTTTTGTAGATTTATGGTAATGGATAACCAAAACTTGTCAACAAACACAGAAACAAAATCAACTACTCTCAATGCTAACAATTATTTAATAAAAAACCAAAAAGAATTAAAGAGATGTATAATAGTCTATTATAGTACTTGTTATACCAGCTAAATTCCTATGATCATAATCGTTAGACACAAAATCATGAATCACCACCAGTCACTCTAACCTAGGTTTAATTTGTCACTGTTGGCTCAAATACTAAACCGAAAGGGAGTGAATTGATTTTTATAACTATGTTTGATTTTCTAAATCTATGTTCACAACAATCTCTATCCTACCACAATAACAAGTCAATTAATTAAATATATAGACAATAAAAAAAGAGTAGGGATAAAGAGATTGTACACACGATTTTATAGAGGTTTAGCTTCCTTTACCTTAGTCTTCTCCCTTAAGCCCCCCTCAAGGTATTGCCATAGTCACTCTTGAATATTGGATTTTACAACACTCTTTTCAAAGGCTCAAGAGTAACTTTTAAACCCTTTTTTTATTACTTAGGCTTAGGGAGTAACTTTTACCCATTCTTTATATACTAGGCTCAAAGAAAAAACCTCTCACAATCTCCTTTCTCAAGCCTCAAGGACAAAATCTTTAACCTCTACCAAAACTCACCTTACGAGATTAACACACTAGGGTTTTCTCCCTTTGTAGATTATGGATACAAGGAATGATAATCAAAGATACCTCTAACTAGGTTGGATGATTACAAGTTAAGCTCTTAAAAGAATTACCAATATGAGTTTAAAGGATTGTGCAACGAATCTTTGTCTCAAAATTAAAGAGAAGTTTGATAATTTGATTGATATTATGTTTTGAACTTTAGCTCCTATGTCTTCAATTCTTTCAAGCTTCTTTTTATACACTCTCTATGAAATATGGCCGTTGGCGTGCTTGAATCAATATTCTTCATGTTGCAAGATGCATAAAACTAGCCGTTGAAATCTGCCAAGCGCGAAGGGTATCGATACTTTCCTTCATGGTATCGATACTTTATGAAAAATTTTGCAAAATAGTTAAAGGGGTTCAATATCATAACCTTAGAGTATTGATACCTGAACAAAGCGGTCAACTTCTATCTAAAGGTACTGATGGGGGTATCAGTAACATGCATTAAAGCCGCAAATATATAAATAAGTAGTATCGATACCTTTACCTAGGATATAAAAAGTTATAATTATAAGATTCTTATGCATTAAAATCTTATTCCTAAAAACTTTCCTTATCAATGCATTGTCAAGAATGAGCATTAACATGCATTAGAAATTAACACATGTTAGGCCTCTTACTTGTAAAGTAAGTAACTGATCTCATAAATTGAAGTATACAAGATACTTGAGAATAACATGTGAATGCTTGTTAGAGAACAAGCTCATTGAACATAAGTCGACATGAGAAGTCCATTTGATAATTTCACTTAAGGGTTTATGGAAACATTCTCATGAGATAGTTATGATCCTTTGACGTGAGACACTAGGTCATCTTATATGTGAAATGTTATACTTTGATTTTGCCACTACAGATTTGGATTGCCAAATGCCTAATCATGGTGCTCATGGTGCTTTTGGGTGTGGCTCAGATCATATGAAAATGGATGAGCAGTCAAAAGAGAATACATCACCCCAAGTGAATTTAGAGGACATATCTTGCTTGTTCTTGACTTGAGATTAACTTGTGCAAGTCCATGGCCATGCCATAGTGAGTCCTTGATGCAATTGGTTTGGAGCCAATATTAAAGTTGTAATAACTAATACGATGAATTGATATGTAGACATTGCACCATACATATTAATTCATTGAGATATAATCGATGGAAAGATATTAATTACACTAGGAAACTAATTATTGAAAGGCTTCGAGTTGCGAATAACTCTTAGGTGGTGTTTTGCCACATCCTGTATATACAGTATTACACACTTTTTTCACATATTTTATCTGGTTGGGCTATCTGCGATATCTTATTTCCTTTTTCCTTTCTCACAATAATCATTTAAAATTTTAATTTAAAATTTAATATATGTAATATTTACATATTGGAATTTATTTATCATTTACATCTCTTGTTTCTTATACAACAATGTAGTACTGTAAAACAAATCTGAACATATAAAATTATATGATTATACCTCCAGGATATAAGCTAGCTGCCTTGGGGCACTAAATGCGCAGCAACAATCCCTGGATGCAAATCACGCAGTAACTGGAAGTACTCTGTAGATGTTAAAATAAAAGGGTGAGCAAACCACGACTCAGTAAGAGAATTGTATGCAAAACTAGATATCCCGAAATCTACATGTAATAAAAATCCGTATTTTTTTATAGGTGCTCTAAGGACTAAAATAGGAAGGATGCTATAGTTGGCCAAGTAACCGGGTGGAATAATGGGAGGTACTTTAGAGTACCGTTTGTGTTTCGGCACCTAGAAGTGACTATAGAGAGTAAATATTGATATTGAAATCTATCATTCCTCATATATCATATTCATTACAAAATAATGCTTTTATGAAAATAAAGCATTAAATAAAATATACTAATATTCTTATATTCTTTAAAAAGAATACTAGTTTAAATAAATCATATTTCTCATTTAAATCCATATCACATGTCACTATATAAACCATAAACAATAGGGTACTCCATGTAGTACAGAAAAACTGTTTAGAATTTATTCTCCTTTTCATACAAAATCATATTCATATACTTTTTCATTTAAACACATTTTTCCATATCACATATCATTTCATATCTCATAAAGTGGAGACTAAGGCATCACCCAGAATATATCATGTTAGAGAGAAAATACCCAGTAGGGCAATTATAATTATATCAGATCTATGGCCATAGTCTAAGGTAGTCGTCAGTCGAATACTGATAAGGTGTCAACCAGGATTGAATACATATCATGTGTCACATATCATATATCGACATGATATGGGGCCTAGCAGTATCAAAACAGTATTTTCATAATCCTATCACCTTTATGGAAACGATTTAAAATTAGTAAATCTTCAATCAGTCCATAAAGGATTTTATTAAATCATAAAGTGAATATTTATGGAAAATAATTTATAAAATATTCACTTTCCATCTTTTCATCTCATAAACCATATCATATGCTGTGAACAATGAAAGAAGAATATTTTGTACTCTCACTTTCAATAAAATTGATAACATGAATATTTAAATAATATTTTTCAGTATATTCATGTTTTATGAAACATAATAAATTCCTTATTTTCAAGGCTAGAAAATCATCAAATCATGTAATTAAATATTTTCTAATATTTTTAGAAAATATTCCAGAAAATTTCGGTAGCATATCAACTGCTAACACTCTAGCCCTCCTGCAACTCAAACACAGCTCCATATATAGCAAACAACCTCAATTCCACAGATTTCAATGCATTTCATTTCAAAAATATTCTTATAAAATTTTATGCATAATAATTATGCATTTGAAATATCGCTACAGCTTACATACGCATCCCTTACCTATATAGCGTATTCGATCTCTTTATACGCACCACTCGATATCCGTTATTCCCGAGCTGCAGATAATTCCACCAAAATTATTAGCTTAATAATTACTTATTTTTAAGCTATTGTTTATATCTAAATGCAGCCTCTTTAGACACTGCAAATATTTTTGCAGTATAATTTCTACCGGTAGTATAACGTAACTTCTTCGTTTTGCGTTAGATTTTAAATCTGAGCATATCGACAGACTCCTTGTAATTCCTACAGTCTAAATCTACCCTTAAACTATCAAAATCAGCCATGGATGATGTCCCCCTTCATTTGGCCGAAAATGGTGGATGGTGATTTAGTGGGATTTTCAACAATCTAATGCCTAATTCATATTCTACCATGCTTAATGATTAATTTAGCACCTATTTTAAGCATGAAACACTATGAATTCTTCATGAACCAAGCTTGGTCGAATGCTCTTCCTATGGCCCATTTTTATTTTGCAACATTTAAATGAAATAAATGGTAAAATCATGCTTAGTTAACTTAAATGAATAATTCTACACCTTTAGAATCAAAGAAAACCAAATGGATGGCATGGTACCTTGCTTGGCCGAATTCTTCAAAGTGTTTTTCCTCCTTATTTTGTTGCTTATTTAATGAGCTAATGGTATAGATATGTAGAGGAGAGAGAGTAGAACAAGTTCCTAGTTTTTATTTTGGTGAAATTTTGGCTATTTAATTAGGTTTGGTTAAATTTTCTTTCTTTCCTTTTCTTTTTCTTGGCTATGGCGTGAAGACAATTTGAGGAGGATGATGAATAGTGGCCGTCCATATAAAGAGAATGGTGTAGAAATTTCTATACAAGTGGCTAATTACAATTTTGCCCATGGTTATAATATTTTCAGACATTTTTTGCCCTTAAGCTTCCGTGATTGTAAAAACTATGTACTTATGCTCCAAAAATTCAGATTTCACCACAAAAAATTCTTATTAAATGTATTTTGATGAATGGAAGTGGTTTCATCCACGTGCGGTGCACGAATGGTGAGAAATTACATTTGTACCCTTACAGGGTAAATTGCATAAATTTTTTATTTAACCACAAGTTTAATTAAATCCAAGGCCACTATCTTAAACTCCTTTTCATGTAGAATATCATGATATTTTTACTTTGTCCCAATTCATTTTTGGTTTGAGAGGAATTTACAAAAATACCCTTGGGACGTATCCGTCATTTTCCAATTTATTTGCCAACAACTCCAAATACTGAAAATAAAATAATTTCAAATCTCTAAAATTTTCTCATTTTAATCATTTCACCATTTATACATTGTTTCCACATTCATAATTTCATCTGGGTGCGAAAATCCAAGTGGGGCCCGTATCATTTTATACTTACAATTTATAAAATATTTACAAATAAATCATTTATTAATAAATAAATGAAGAACTGTACATGTACAATACAAAATGACTGGTTCTCACACGTTTGGTGTTTTACATGTAAAGTGATTGCAATGCAAAGTGATTGCTGGGAAAGTGATTACTGGGAATTAAATTGCAAGGAAAGTAACATTGTAGTGTTTGGTAAACTAACACTTTGTTGGTAACGTAGTGACAAATTTAAAAAATACTTAAGTATAAAAACAAATTTGATACATTATTATTAATTTAAAATGTAATTATTATATTAAAATGTAAATAATACAAAGTTATTATTATTATTATTATTATGATGATGATGATGATGATGATGATGATGATGATGATGATGTTAATCAGTTGTAATATAAAGTTATAATTATTAATATATAAATCGATTGTAATATAAAATTTAATACATTATTCATAATTTAAAATGTAAATAGTATAAAGTTATAATTATTAATATGTTTATTAATTGTAATATAAAATTTGATACATTATTATTAATTTAAAATGTAATTATATTACCAAGAAAATAAAATAAGAGTTTGCTTTTTTAGGAGAGAAAGTGTTTGGTTGGGAGGGTATTTTGGATAAATTATTTTACTTTGCCGCTGCAAAGAATTGGATGCAATCACTTTGCATCAAAATGCAAAGTGATTGCAAAGAGAAAGTAACTTTGAAGTCACTTTATTCCAAACAAACGCTACAATCACTTTGCAGCTATTTAAATTGTAACGCAAAGTGACCATTCCCATAATACCAAACGCAATGTTAACCTTTCTAATATTTGAGAAGTCATGATACATTGTTAGATGTTGCTCTTGATCTATGAATATTGAATAAAGGTTCAATTCATTGCCAACTTGTTAGGAGCCTAATAAGCTCTAAAAAAAAGAGTAGTCAATGGATAAAAATGGATTGGTCCAAGGAAATTTGGAATTTTTCATTTGGATTTATTGGGTAAAATTATAATTGAGCTTAAAAATGTGTCTAATTAAGTAAACTTAATTAAAATAATTTTAATTATGTTATTGGGCCAAATCATAATTAAAAAAGATTACTAGGCTAAACAAAAAATGTTTGGTTAAATAGACTTAATTAAAGAGTATAATAAAGTTAAAGTCCTCGACCTTCAATTATAATTTGGGCTTAACTTCTAATTGAACAGTTTAATAAGGAGTTGGACCAATTGCAATTAAAATATGTTCAATGGCTAAAAGGTAAATGTACAAATTAATGAAACACATTTACTTTTGCTTATGAATAGAACATCATGGCCGGCTACATTAGTAGAGGAAAAAGGGGATTATTAAGGTGAGTGGCAGTAAATATCTTGTAGTCTTTGCCGCCCACCCTAGTCCTCCATCTACTCTTGCTTGCTTCAAGAAAAGGGTTTTCTCATGTTTGTACACTTTAAGAGAATGAGAAGAAGTTGTGATGAGTTTATGAAACTCAAGCTACTAGTATGGTGATGGTCATGATACAATCCAACTTTCCTGAATGCTTTATTGTTATTTGTGTGGATTACGGTTGGAGGTTGGATTTTCCCTTTATTGAAGGACATAACTTAGCAGTAGGAATTTTGGGATAATTGCCTGTCGCGAGCACCAGAGAAAAGAAGGCTGAAATGGTGCTGTAACATGTTTTGGTTCTTGTGGGGAAATCGAAACTATTGCTGCCATGAGAGAAAGTGCAATTCTAGATCTAGGATAATAGCAGATGCCAATCGATTAACTGAAGATGGCAAGGACTAAACGCGAATAAGCTTGGAGAGGGAAGGTACACTTAGTTCTACTGATATAATGGAGGGTGTTGTAAAGATTAATGTGGATGCAGCCTTCAGGGATGATATGATAAAATACTTCTTTGGAAACTGTCACACGTGATCATAGGCGAGGGAGCATTTTGAGTGTTATTACAAAGGTAGCTTTTGTGAAATCTGCACTTCATGCTGACTTGATGGCTATCTGGTTTGGTCTAAATTTGACAAAGGAACAACAAATTTTTATAACCTAGTGGAAAGTGATTGTCTTCCGACTATTAAGGACACTAGTAGTAGAGATGACATATCCTTCTGGGATGAAGTACAACGTGGGATATTTTGGATACCAAAGATTCGTTTATAAATTGCAAGTTTAGTGTTGTTAATAGAGAAGCCAATACACTAGCTCATGATGTAGCTAAGTCCAAGTGAATTCTTAATGAAAAATACTCCGGTTGAACTCCTTACCAGAGTCCGTATGCAATCAAGACATTACGATTTGACAATGAGAAGTATTATTTATGATAAAAAAAA
The DNA here is from genome assembly GCA_031772115.1 of Heritiera littoralis. NCBI lineage: Eukaryota > Viridiplantae > Streptophyta > Magnoliopsida > Malvales > Malvaceae > Heritiera > Heritiera littoralis. The sequence goes on along the minus strand of JAPDPK010000083.1, from coordinate 779,264 downwards.
ATGATTTCCAATCCTTCTGGCCCCTGATCGATGACGAAAGACTTGATTCCAATTTTGTGTTTTCAAAGTCTGCCCCTGGTCCCAAAGACATGTGTCATGTCCTAAGTCATCAATGAGGGCAGTCAATTTTCTTCGGTCGGAAGCAATAAAACAGAGTAGATATCATTTTCAGAGGAAGCCAGAGACACAACACCTAGAAGAAGCAAGCAACGATCTTCTGCAACACACAATTTTGCTCATTGTCTTTTTAACTTTGGTACCGAATTTTCTTCTATCTAAACCGGATTCAGATTCTTAAAAGAGCTTCACAAGGCTAAATTCTGTGAAAAGGTAGAGTCAGAAACACGTTATGCCTTCTTCACATTTGAGGTTTTCCGGAGTGTTCAGCTTTGAACGCTTTAAAAATCCATGACCCTGTATGAAAGCTTCACCAGCCGAATATAGGTTGGTCACCCACATAGCCGCCCTTCAAAGCTCTTCATTGCATACCAAACAATACATATAACAATCCCATAGCCTCCATTATTGCAAACTCAAAGATATGAACCTGTAGTTGACTTTTGATACCTTTGAAGAGTAGGAAATTAGGTCACCCACAACTCCATCATCGCCCAATCTCCCTATAAAAAACCTCAACATTCAGCCATCACTGCATCAATACTAGCCAGGAAACCAGCAAATCTGCAGGAATTCTGATAGAGCTAGTTAAAAATCAAGATTAGGCAATTCGAGGGTGCCTACAACTCCAGAAAAGAAGAGGGAAATTTGAAATGATTGAAGTATTTTTTTTCTCCCCTTTCTCATTGTAAATCTTTAGCAATATAACAACCATTCACCAATCTGCTTATTACACGTGTTCAGTATAACAACCCAACCAACAACAATAGAAAAATAAAATTGCTAAATGTAATTGAAGTTATCCGGATGAAGATGCCAGATCTTTTCCCTTCTGTTTGCTTGGTGAACCAGTCACATAGTCCCTCTGCCAGCTTGGCTTCTGACGTGGTCTTGAGGAACGCCTCTCCAAAACTACCTCTTGCTGTGGAACCATATCATTCCCCAACCCTTCGAAACTGACCTTGTCCACAAGGTCAAAATCTGGATATGTGGCAGAAAAGTCAGACAAGGAAACCCAAGTAGAATCTTCAGGTGGAATACCATCCCATTGGACCAAAAGCTGAACCTCCCGGCGACGCCCACAAATCAAGGTTCGGTGTTGAAGAATAACAAGAGGGTGCACTAAAGGATGACCCTCCACAAAGGCAGATGGCAGAGAAGTTGGATGAAGAGTGGAATCATGGTAGAAAGGCTTCAAAACAGAGACATGAAATACCGGATGAATCTTGGCAGAGTCAGGCAATTTCAACTTGTAGGCGACTGCTCCCACACGAGCTTCCACCTCAAAGGGCCCATAGAAACGTTTATTGAGTTTAGAATAAGGGTGTTGTGCCAATGATGTTTGGCGATAAGGTTGCAAACGAACCAACACCATGTCACCAACCTTGAATTCCAAATCACGCCTATGTCGATCAGCCATCTGTTTCATGCGATTTCGTGTGTGGGAGAGATTAGTTCGCAGCTGCTGGAGAACTCGGTCCCTAGCACGCAAGGTAGTCTCCACAGCCTCTACCGGTGTTGCTGGTTCAGAAAAGGATAAAATAGGAGGAGGAGTTCTGCCATAAACAATCTCAAATGGTGTATAGCCACTGGCAGAATGTTTGGAAGTATTGTAGGAGAATTCAGCCCACGGTAAGTACTGAACCCAAGAAGAAGGGTTATCCATAACAAAGCAACGCAGATACTGTTCCAAGCCTCGATTTGTGACTTCCGTTTGCCCGTCCGTTTGAGGATGATGTGAAGTGCTAAAACAGAGTTTAGTCCCACTAAGCCGAAACAATTCCCTCCAAAAGATGCTCAGGAACAGAGAATCGCGATCACTCACAATGGAGCGTGGAAAACCATGAAGCTTAACAATATCAGAGACAAAAATCTGAGCAACTTGGACAGCAGAAAAAGATCCAGGTAAGGCACTAAAATGCCCATATTTAGACAAACGATCAACCACTACAAATATTGCAGATTTATTATGGGAAGGAGGTAGTCCCAAAATAAAATCCATAGAAATATCCTCCCAAATTCGAGATGGTATAGCCAAAGGTTGCAACAACCCAGCAGGTGCTAAAGCCTCATATTTGGAAGCTTGACAAGTAGGACAAGTCATCACAAAGCGACGAATGTCTGCTTTCATGTGAGGCCAAAAGAATTGTGCCATGACGCGAGCCTGAGTACGCTTGATGCCACCGTGACCAGCAATTGGAGTACAATGAAGTTCTTGCAAAACCGTTGTTTTAAGTTTAGAAAAAGAACTTAAAACAACTCTCCCTTTAAACAACACCAAGCCATCCCGCAACTGATGAAAGGGATACAAGTGAGGAGTGTGAGTGAACTTCTGAATTAAGTGTTGCATGTCAGGCAAATGATTGGTCTCAGCCCTGATATCAGTCAAAAGAGAACAAACCACCTGAGTCAAAGCTACCAAAGTACCTTGGATAAGAGGAAGCTTGCCCTTAGCATCCCCTGCACCATCACTGTCACTAAGATCCTCAACTGGTCGAGACAAGGCATCTGCTACACGATTGCTAGGACCAGGACGATATTGAATATCAAAATCATAGCCCAACAACTTGACTAAAAATCGCTGTTGCTCTGGAGTCTGAACCACCTGTTGCATTAGGCTGCGAATACTTTTCTGATCTGTGCGAACAAGAAACTTCGACCCCAACAAATATTGACGCCACTTAGCCACAGCTTCAGTGATAGCATAAAGTTCACGAACATAAGTAGAAGAGCGCTGCATATGAGGGTTCAACTTTTTACTAAAAAAGGCCAGCGGATGAGCATCTTGCATCAACACTGCCCCAACAGCTACGCCCGAGGCATCCGTTTCAACAATAAAAGGCTTGGAAAAATCCGGAAGAGCAAGTACTGGTGTAGAAGTAAGTGCACGTTTAAGGTCCTGAAAAGCTTCCTCAGTTTGCGCTGTCCACAAAAAAGAATCCTTCTGTAACAGTGAAGTAAGTGGAGAAGCAATGTGTGCATAGTTGCGAACAAAACGTCGGTAGTAACCGGCCAAACCCAAGAAGCTACGAAGTTGCTTAAGGGTTACAGGAGAAGGCCATTCAAGCACCGCTTGAATTTTAGATGGATCAGGAGAGACTCCCTCACGAGCCACAATATGCCCCAAGTACTCAATATGAAATTTTCCAAAAGCACATTTACTCCATTTAGCAAAGAGTTGATGGTGGCGCAAACAAGCCAAAACCACTCGCAAATGATGAACATGATCAGCCAAGGAGGTGCTATAAATGAGAATGTCATCAAAAAAAACTAAAGCAAACTTTCTGAGATAAGGCCTAAGAACCTTGTTCATGGTCTCCTGAAATGTGGCAGGCGCATTCGATAACCCAAAAGGCATTACCAAAAACTCGTAATGCCCTTCATGAGTTCGGAAAGCGGTTTTGAACACATCATCCTCAGCCATCCGTATTTGGTGGTACCCTGCACGGAGGTCGATCTTAGAAAAAATAACAGCACCATGGCGCTCATCAAGTAACTCATCCACAGTGGGTATAGGAAATCTATTCGGAACAGTAATCTGATTAAGAGCACGATAGTCCACACAAAATCGCCATGAGCCATCCTTTTTCTTGACTAAAAGGACAGGAGAAGAATAGGAACTGCGACTCATACGAATAACCCCAGCAGCAAGCATCTCGGTGACCAATTTCTCTATTTCAGTCTTTTGATAATGGGGATAGCGATAAGGACGAACATTAACAGGACTAGAGCCCGGCAGTAAATGAATCTGATGAACCACGTCCCTTCGTGGAGGAAGTGTCGTAGGTTCGTGAAATAGATCCTGGTACTCATGCAATATTGTCTGGATGGCCGGTGTAGGTGCCTCAAGCTCCCCTGTAGAAGGCTGATCAGTTAAAACACACAACTGAAAGAATGAAGCAATAGAATCAGAAGTATCCAGTCGACGCAATTGATGAAATTGAATCTGGCCAAACATAGGACCACGAATCCCTTGTAGTTTAACAAGCTGCCCCTGCCAAGAAAACTCCATGGTTAACTCTTTATAGTTAGTCACCACAGGGCCAAGTAATTCCAGCCACTGGACACCAAGCACAACATCTGCGCCCTGAATATTAAGGACATAACAATCAATAGCAAACTTGTAATTCTGCAAAACAATTGGAAGTTGAGGGCACCGACCAGAGCAAGACAAGGAATCACCATTACCGACCATCACCTTGAAATATTTGGAAGACAAGACAGGTAAATGAAGATGCTGTACCAACCTATCTTGAATAAAGTTGTGTGTAGAACCCCCATCCACCAATACTTGTACAGCTTGATTACCAATTCGACCTTGCAAACGTAATGTGCGAGGAGAATTTTGGCCTGCCAAAGCATGGCAACTAATCTCCGGCATCACATCATCCTCGACTACGAGCTCCTCAATATCAGTGGTTGTAGGCAAGGCAGGAGAAGGGTTTGCATTCAAGTCATCAATCTCATCATGAAGCAGTAAAACAAACATCTTACCCTGACACACATGGCCACGGTGGAATTTCTCATCACAGTTATAACACAAACCTTTCTCCCTTCGTTCCAACATCTCAGCTGTCGTCAATCTCTTGATAGGAAGCGTTTTCTTAGCACTAACCCCTGGAGTCGGCAATAAACCAGATTGTATCTGACCAACAGCAGGCCAATGACTCCGATCAAAAGAGCGAGGAACAACAGTATCATGCAATTTATCTTCAATCAATTTAGCCAAACTAGCAGCCTGAATTAAAGATTTAGGCCGAAAGGCCCGAATCTCTTTCCGAAGATTAGGTTTCAAACCAGATTCAAAACAACTTTGTAAGAAGGAATCAGAAACACCAGAAACCTGATTCGACAATGATTCAAACTTATCCAGATAATCATCAACAGAAGAAGTTTGCACCAGCTTAGATAATTCACCTTGCAAATCACGATATTCGGAAGGACCAAAACGCATCTGTAAGGCCTCTAAAAATCCACTCCAAGAATACAATTGATGATTCCGCCGCATCCACTGAAACCAAGCAAGAGCCCGACCGTCCATGTAAAAGGATGAAATAGATAGCCGCTGCTCCTCTGGTGCTGCATGAAAATTGAAATACTGCTCAGCCTTAAAGATCCATCCAGCTGGGTCAGATCCATCAAAACGCGGCATCACGAGCTTAATCGCTCGCAACATGGAATCGTTAGAAGGACGAGCTCCGGCATCCATGTCAGATGGACCACCATGATCAATCGATCCCTCAAAAGCCATAGGCGCCGTATTACGTGCACTTTGATCGAATCGGCCCTCCAGATTAGTCAATTTAAGACTAATCTCCTTCAATAAAACCCCATAAGCATTCAATTGCTCTTCATGAACGGATAAACGATGCATGCAGTCTTCCGCAACTCGAGTAACAGCTCTCGTTCCGTCGGCCATCAAGTGAAGAAAAGTGGGAAAAGAGAACAGATCAATGAAAGCACCAATGATAGAGCTAGTTAAAAATCAAGATTAGGCAATTCGAGGGTGCCTACAACTCCAGAAAAGAAGAGGGAAATTTGAAATGATTGAAGTATTTTTTTTCTCCCCTTTCTCATTGTAAATCTTTAGCAATATAACAACCATTCACCAATCTGCTTATTACACGTGTTCAGTATAACAACCCAACCAACAACAATAGAAAAATAAAATTGCTAAATGTAATTGAAGTTATCCGGATGAAGATGCCAGATCTTTTCCCTTCTGTTTGCTTGGTGAACCAGTCACATAGTCCCTCTGCCAGCTTGGCTTCTGACGTGGTCTTGAGGAACGCCTCTCCAAAACTACCTCTTGCTGTGGAACCATATCAAATTCTCAGCAATTACCATACCAAGAGAACTAATGGCAAACATGAAGATGACACCATGTCTTGTTCTGGTCATAGTTGCTATGCTTTGTGCAGGAGCTACAGCGCAGTCAGGTTGCACTAATGTGTTGATCAGCCTGTCACCCTGCCTCAATTACATTACAGGGAACTCATCAACCCCATCTCAACAATGCTGCACACAGCTTGCTAGTGTTGTGAGTGCTTCACCACAGTGCCTGTGTCAGGTCCTTAATGGCGGCGGTTCATCACTGGGGATCACCATCAACCAGACTCAAGCTTTGGCCTTGCCTGGCTCATGCAATGTTAAGACTCCACCCATCAGCAGCTGTAATGGTAAGGATGCAATTAGAACAGTATTTCCTTTTATCCTCAATCTTGCAAAAATATTAGCAAAATGTTTTGCTTATTCCAGAACTTTAAGGCTTCTGCATCGAGCAATCAGGAAATAACTGAGAAATAAAAATATAATAGTTTAAAAGTTCTTCAATTAGTTCAGAGTTGATTGGAATTTACTCAAAATTGCCTGGTATTACTAACACCACGCCTCCTTGTTATCAGCTGCTTCTCCAGCTCCAACGGACTCTCCAGTTGGATCACCAGAATCCGGCAGCATAACTCCTACAGGTACAAAATAGTTGTCTTCGTGACTATATCTATCATTACCAGATTACTACAATGTTTAGGCATCTAGTTTACACAAAATTTTCACATAAAAAGTTAAAACAATCTCAAATAGCATGAAAACAATGAGATATATTTGCCCAAACTTCTATATTCGTTCCTCAATTTAGATCATCGGAGTAAATGTTAAAAATGGGTGCAGGAGGTGGATCTAAAACAGTACCATCTACACCGGAAGACGGCGCATCAGATGGAAGCACCACAAAATTGTCACTCTCTTTGCTCATCTTCATCCTCTTGGCCACATCATATAGTTCAATTTTCTCATCACACTGAATCTTCTCTAGTATACCCTGCCTCTCATAACACTATCCTGGTAGCGATCATTTTGTGGTGTTCCTGATTTGTTACTCAGTTTCCCTTTTTGGCTGAGGATACATGATATATTATACTTTTATTCCCCCCAGGGGCCGATATGGTTTTGTATTGCTGAAGAGAGTTCTGGCTTCTCTTCCCTTCTCAATAAAGATTGTTTTTGTTACTAATTGAATATGTTTGTAAACGTATAGCAGTACAAAGTGACAAAGTCAAATAAGCATCGAAGCAAGAAGACAAAACCAACATATAGAAGTGAATTGAGTTGAAGCTCAAATAATGTACAAGTCCATACACCCAAGACAACAATATTGAAATTCTGGCATGTCTTGGTCAACCAACGGAGACAAACTAACAGAATTGGTAAATAAAAATTTTTGTCCTAGTGCTGTTTTACCATTAACTCAAGCGTAAGCCAATGCGAGAATGCCTCTTGAAAAACAACCAACTTGAACTTGTGCCACTAATTTCTGAACAGAGAATTCATTCCAGCAGAATTCAAAAGGTTACAGCCATGAAAGACCGTTGGTGTGTATTGGCACTAAATTAAACAAAACCATCAGCCAAGACTAACCATCTTTAATGTTGTTTATTAAGACAACCTAGGTCTTAGATATCATCATAGTAATTTGGTTATAAGTTGAAAAGATAAATTAAATCAATTTTCCCAAATTAAAATTTGAAATTAATTGACTGGACCAATCCTAAAAGGTAGGATTTACTTTAATTAGATTAAAGTAAATGTTAGTTAAGGAATTGGATTGAAATATGAAATACCAAAAATAAAATATGAAATACCAAATTTGGCATCTTAAAACTTAATTTTCCAACTGTCATGTATTGAGATTAAATAAGGACCCCAATATGATTGTGGATAGTTATATTTTTATGGCATTTCCTTCTAGATAGGGACTGCAAGCTTTGCCATTCCTTTATTTTTTTTCTAAGGTTGTAAAATTTTCTTATCGTCTAAATTCCCTTGAAAACTTGAGATTTCTTTACGATTTATGTAATTAGATCACAAAACAAATGTAAATTAAGATTAAATAGGATTAAATTTTATCTAACTTGAAAAATGAAGTTAGAGATCCCTTGACAATGTGAAGATCACATTCAAGTCTTATGAAGTCTATGTATGTAATCCTAAGAAATGACCAACCAATTTCCTTCGATGACTTAAGAAAATTAGATAGGATAGAGTCCATAATGATCCTAGTAAAAAGGCATATGATAAATTTATTTTATACAATCTAATAAATGCTATGCATAAAAATTGATGGGACCTAAAAAAGAAAATGAATAAGAAAATCTCTTGTTCAAATATTGAGTTACATGCTAAGTAGATAAAATTGCCTTCCACAACGTAGCAAGATAACAAGAGTTTTTTTAATTGGAGGCTTGTTAGGCACATAAAATGCCAAACTTTTACATAAGTTTATTTGAGTTATGACTTGGTAGGTCTTACTCAACTAAAGTCATATTTTTCGGATGCGAAAAATTTGACCATATAATTTTAGAGACAAATGTTAGGTGAACATATATAATATGTTTAAACAAAGAGTTGTCACCTAACTAATAGGAGAGTTGCATAGAGATATAATTGATCAGCCATGTTATTTACTTATTAGGGTGGGTGTAATCTATTGGGCACATTCAAGGTTGCAACATGTTGAAAGGGGTCCAAGCACGCTAGAAATACCTGTGGAGTTTTATGTTCAGTAGTGTTAGCTTTCATTTTGGAAATTGATAAGCCATGTTATTTACTTATTAGGGTGGGTGTAATCTATTGGGCACATTCAAGGTTGCAACATGTTGAAAGGAGTCCAAGCACACTAGAAATACCTGTGGAGTTTTATGTTCAGTAGTGTTAGCTTTTATTTTGGAAATTAGTGGGAGAACCAATGATAGATTTAACACCTCACCTTGATTTGGTTAATCACATGAAAAATAATTAAATTTTTTTTTATAATTTGGTTGGTAGAATGAGTAATATAAATTTTGTTATGCGAGGCATAGTTCTACGAGCCTAAAACGTTTGGATTGGTACATGAATTTAGGAAACTTCTCAATGAAAAGAAGTTTCTTCCTCGACAATCAATATGATTGACATGAACCTTTCTGCTATCAACGCCAATTCATGGATTATTGATTCGGGATATGATTACATTTATGTACTGACATAAATATGCTCAAGGATAGTAGAAAATTAGGTAAAGGTGAGATTATCTGAGTGTTCAGGCATCCAATTAATATTAGATTGGATGGATAATTGGCTTTTACTTTTACTTAATGAGGGACACCAAAAGAAAGAATAAGTCTTATTATTGCTACATGTGAGTAACATTCTTTTGATACTTCAAAAAGTGTTACTGCGTATTTTGCTTGTGCTTAATGGTTCTCGATTTTACTAGAAATCATATAAGAACTTGTTATAAGTTATAAGCGGATTTATTGAAGTGTTTCATCAACGGTGGTGTGTCAGAATTCCCTTTTCTTTTTGACTATGCGCCGGTAATTACACTATTATTTGTGAACAATAATGGAAAAATTCCTTCATATTTGTTTCATATTCATAGACCTAAGAGTGGGCAACAATGCAAATGGTTGTACCCATTGCCATAGAAACTTGTATTCTCCCTATGCCATTAGGCCTAATGCTAGAACTGAAAGAATACCTTTATGTTTTAGCATTGACAAGAATCATTATATCGTTTCCATACCTGCGATGGACAATGGTTTTGAATTTAGAATTAAAGGCAATAGTTACTTTACGATTCTAAAAGAAATATGTAATGGAATATCTAGACATTACAATGTGCTTTATGTATGGGATTCTATAGAGCCTATACTCAATATTGAGGTCAAGAAGGCACAAAGGGATCATCCAAATCCATCCTATATCTGGTGTTGTCAACTTGCAATTTTTAAGAAACAATCAAATTGATATGACAAAGCACAGTGACGTCAGAACGAAGCCCATGACTCAAGAAGACCACCACGTGGCAGACAAGTTAATATGCCATGTGGCATCGAGCGGGAGGTGTCATTGACCCGGAGAAGATTACGTGTGAAAGACACTTTCGCTTAGCGATAGGGTGTCTGTCGCATGTGGCAAACCTCCAAAGGCCACAACGTAGTAGCCTTTCGCCTTACACACGTGGCATCGTTATGAGACTTCCGCTTAGCGACAAACATCTCCCACCCATATGTGTCGAATCCGTCTCCCGCCAGGCGATAGACCTTTATTACGCCCGAATTTGACGTATTAGAGTCGTACTGGAATACGAACTCTTTTAAAATGACAAAATTACCCTTACGTGATTACTCTGCAGTAATGGTAATTTATTCGCCTATAAATAGGCCTCAGGTACTACTTTATTCTTTAATTTTTGACTACTAGCTTTTACGTTTCCTAATACCGAAGAACCTTCGGCTGATTTAAGCATCGAGTGCCTACGCAGGAACCACCCCTGCGTTCCTCTAACTTTTCTTGTTTTACAGAAGCTTTAAGAGACACGTGGAGAAGAAGGACAGATATTGATGTCAGAAAGCATTTATTGTTGTTTTGAGCAAGAACAATTGGTGCCGTCTGTGGGAAACGTACTAAAAGCCAATCAAAACTTCTAAGATGGTGAGAACAAGATCGACCAATGTGAGAGCTAGAAGTGATGAGAACTCTGTGAGTTCTCTTGAATAATTGATTCGCCAGAGAATCCCAGAGAACAAGGAAGAGGAGAGAATGACTATAACCATGGCAGAGTTTGAAACTCTGAGGCAACAGAGCGAGGAGACTACTTAGTGCTCAAAGCCATGGTAGACCTGTTTAAGGGAGTTCTTCCACAGTTGATTCTGCTGCTGATCGTACAAAACCTCGTAGGAGAGACGAGCGACGGGGTGCCGCAGCAGGCAGACAAAACCTTGTAGGCAGACAAATCATGTGGCGACAGACCCCTCTCTGCCACAAGAAGTGCCCCATGTGGGAGATAGTCATAATCAACAGGATATGGTAGGGTTTGGGTATGGGAACCCTGTCGCACGTTCTCCGCTTGAGTATGAGGCAGCGACAAAGCTTGGACTTGCGACAGGTGTTATGCGACAGGGTCCTAAAGCAAGTGACAGGTACCGGGCGACAGGGTGCCGAGGCTGCGGCAGGGTCTTCCATCCATCACCGTAATGTGTCAAATTTTGCTGGTACTAACTTAGAACATGGTGTTGGATGGCTGGAAAGAATGGTGGTGACAACCAAAACACTTGGGAGCTGGGTCGGAGTTTGACCCCACTTAGTGCACACAAATGACACGAGTAGATGCACCTCGAAGGAATGGTAAGGAAATAGTGGTTGAAGACCTGCCTGATTCGTCCTTTGCTGAAAGGGATAGAAATCAACTTGCTCTCCTTATGGACATGAAAAAAATGATAGAACAGGTATTGGAAGAGAAGAAGTTGATGTCCGCAGAAGAAAACCAGAGGAGAAGAGTACCATTCATCGAAGCCATCATGCAGAAACCGTTGCCCCTAAAGTTCAAAATGCCACTGATGACCGCGTACACAGGGAAGACGTACCCCTACGACCATATGCAAACTATGAGGCCCTGATGTTTCTACATGGATGGGAGGATGAGATAATGTGCAAGGCCTTTTCACTCACTTTGACCGGGCATGCGATGAAGTGGTTCAATAATTTGCCTGAGGGGTCTATTGTCTCTTTTGACCAGCTGCGAAGTGACTTCCTTAAGGTGTTTGCGGTGAATAGCCAGACAAAGAAGGAGCTAACTTATTTGCTTACCTTTAAACAAGGAGTTAAGGAGTCGTTAAAGAGTTATGTGGATCAATTTAGAGACGCCACTCTGGAGGTACGAGATTTGCAAGTTGGTATAGCCATAGCAGCCATGTTACAAGGAACAAGGTCTGAGAAATTGCAGGAGTCCCTGTCACTAGACCAGCCAACCACAATCTCAAACCTACTTTCTCAAGCAAATAAGTATATCACTCAAGAAGAGGTGATGAAAATGGTATCAACTGGGGAATAGAGGGAAGGAAGGAAGCAAGGAAGAGAAGTCACTAAAGCACCTTCTAGTCAATCAAGAAAGTTTGATAAAGCCCCTACACTGAAATACACCACTTACGCCCGCTCACTGAATCTCGGACTTCAGTGTTGGCAGCTATTGAAGGGTTAGGTCTTATACAACTTCCAAATAAGGCATCAGGGAACCTGGGCCGTGACTTGGACTCATATTGTGATTACCACTCGGTGCATGGACATTCGACAGAGAAGTGTAGGGAGTTAATGAATCAGCTAGAGAAGTTGGTGCGAGAAGGAAAGATAAACAGATTTGTGTGGAGGAGTAATAGAAGCTACTATCCCGCACATAACAGGGGAAATTACCCTAGGGATAGAAGAGATGAGAACAGGGGGAATGTGAGAAGAAATGAAGATACCAAGAGAAATGATAATAGAAGGATGGATAGAAGGAATCGGGAGGAAGATAATGAGCCCACGAGATCAGTAATCAACGTTATATCTGAAGGAGAATCGTTGGCTGGTACATCCTCCTCGTCTCGAAAGTCCTACGCCCGGCAGGCCTATCAAGTTAACTTAGTGATGGAAGAAAGGCAAGGTAAGGAGCCCTTCACTTTTACACCGGCCGACAGAGGAGATGTAAAGATCCCTTATGATGACCCGATGGTGATAATAAAGTTGTAGCAAAGCATCCGGTGAGTCGAATCCTAGTTGACAATAGGAGCTTAGTGAACTTGATTTATTGGAATGCTTTGAGAAAATGAATATCGCAGAGGATAGGTTGAAGTTGATGCCTACACCTTTATATGGGTTCTCTGGAGAAAAGGTAAAAGTAGTAAGGGCAATTCAACTACCTGTCACATTGAGGGAGAACTTGAGGAGTGTTGTCTGTCAAGTACTATTCATGGTGGTAAAGTCAACATCAGTGGCTTATAATATGATACTCGGGCGACCGTTGCTGAATGACATGAGGGCAGTAGTACACCCTTGCTATCTATTAATGAAGTTTTCGACTCTTCACGGTGTTGGCTAAGTGAGGGGAGACCAAAGAAGAGCTAGGACGTGTTGTATCACGTCAACTACGTGCAAGGGAATTCACAGAAAAGAAACCCTTACAATCGAAGAACCACCTAAGCCAAAGCTGACAACGAAATGGAGGTAGTTCGATTAGATGATGAAGATGAAGAAAAAGTGGTGCATGTGGGAAGTCAACTCCCAAAGAAAACGAAGGAGAAAATAACCCGATGCTTGAAGGAAAATGCTAATGTATTTGCATGGACCCCGACCGATATGCCTGGGATTAACCCCGAAGTTGCTTGTCATCGGTTGAATATAATTTCAGGAGCAAAACCGATCAAGCAAAAGAAGAGAAATTTTACTCCAGAAAGGTAGCAGGTCATAAACGAGGAGATCTCGAAGTTGTTGCAAGCGGGGTTTATTAGAGAAGTTAATTACCCCGAATGGTTGGCTAACGTTGTGATGGTAAAGAAAGGCAACAAAAATGGAGAATGTGTGTGGACTTCACGGACTTGAACAAAGCCTACTCTACCTTGGATTGATAAGTTGGTAGACGAAACTTGTGGATACGAATTACTTAGCTTCTTAGATGCTTTTTCGGGGTACCACCAAATCATGATGCATCCAAATGATGAGGAGAAGACCTCATTCATTACCAATAGCGGAACATATTGCTATCGGTAATGCCTTTCGGTTTGAAGAATGCGGGGGTAACATATCAGTGCATGGTGAATAAGGTGTTCAAAGACTTGTTGGGAAACACCATGGAAGCGTATGTGGATGACATGATCATCAAAAGCCGAAAAGAAGAGTCACATGCCAAGAAAATGTCGAAGGTATTTAAGGTGTTGCGGCAGTATAAGATGAAGTTGAACCCCAACAAATGCTCATTCGAAGTGAGATCGGGAAAATTCTTGGGATTCATGATCACTAATCGGGGAATAGAAGTTAATCCTGAGAAAATTCAAGCCATTTTGGACATGAAGCCACCCAATACTGTTAGAGAAGTTCAAAGGCTAATAGGGAGGATAGCAGCTTTGAATCGCTTTTTATCCAAATCAGCTGAAAGGAGTCTACCGTTCTTTAAGGCAATAAAGGCGGAAAGAATTTCAAATGGATAGAAGAGTGTAATGATGCCTTTGAGAAATTAAAAGACTACCTGAAAGAGTTGCCACTATTGTCTTGACCACAACCTGGAGACCAACTCCTTATGTATCTCGGTGTAGGAGAGAAGGCTGTAAGCGCAGTCCTATTGAGGAAGGAAGGAAACAAGGACTGTCCAATCTACTATGTGAGCAAAGTCTTACTAGATCTCAAGACAAGGTACCTCATAGTAGAAAAATAGTTTTATCATTGGTGATGGCAACTCGAAAGTTACGACCGTACTTCCAAGCTCACTCGATGACTGTATTAACAGATCAGCCTTTGAGACAAATACTGCAGAAACCAGAACACTCAGGACGTCTGACCAAATCGGCAATTGAGCTGAGTGAATACGACATACACTTTTAGCCCCGTCAAGCGATAAAGGAGCAAGCATTGGCAGATTTTATTGTAGAATGCACCGGCCGGAGGCCCAAGAAGAAACAGAATTAGTTTGGTGGAAGTTATTATAGATGGGGCTCACAGTATGATGGAAGCGAAGCTGGAATTGTGTTAACTTTGCCTGAAGGGGAAACCTATGAGTTTTCCCTATGCTTTGATTTCTAAGCTCGAATAACGTAGCTGAGTATGAAGCCTTATAGCCAGAATGAAACTTACCGAGAAGTTAGAAGTTAGCAACTTAATGGCTCATAACGACTCATAGTTGGTGGTAAATCAGTTCTCGGGTGAGTATGAAGCACAAGAACAGCTCTAGTCCTTACTTACAGAAAGTCTAGCTATTGGCACGGTCGTTCAAGAACTTTCGTTAACACAGATAAACCGGACCGAAAATAGTCATGCAGATGCCCTTTCAAAATTAGCATCCTCTCGAAGAGTGAAAGGAGGAGTAGTGAAGGTCAAATGTCTGGCCAAGCCGAGTACTGAAGAAGAGGAAGTATGTGAAGTAGAGATCGGGAGTGATTGGAGAAGCTCGATCAAAGTCTACATTTTGGAGGACAAACTCCCCACTGACAAAGATGAAGCCTAAAGGCTAAAATTGCAAAGTGCCAGGTTTACATGGTAAATGGAGAACTCTACAAGCGTGGATTTACTATGCCCTTGCTAAAATGCTTAAGGCCTCAACAAGTGAATATAACTTAGCTAAGTTCACGATGGGCATATGTGGTGAACACCTAGGGGCTCGAGCCTTAGCCATGAAGATATTACATACAGGATTCTATTGGCGACACTGAAAAGAGATGCCATTGAGAAGGTACGAAGATGTGAAATGTGCCAGAAGTTCGCTCCTATAACTTCTGTGCCGGTCTCAACCCTTCAAAGCACCCTTCAACCAACGTCATTCGTGCAGTGGGGGCTAGACATCTTGGGACCTTTTCCCTTAGGCACGAGCCAAAGGAAATATTTACTGGTATCCATAGACTACTTCACAAAGTGGATAGAGGAGGAGCCTTTGGCTATAATTTCTGAAAAAAAAGGTTAGGCATGGTATGGAAAGATATTATCTGCCGCTTGGAATCCCTCTGGTGCTAAATGCCGATCATAGGAAACAATTCGATTGTAGTTTTTTGTAAAGGCTTGAGTATCCAACTAAGAATATCTTCTGGATCTTACCCTCAAGCCAATAGGTAGGTCAAAGTCAGTAACTGAATATATGCATGGTTTGAAAACCAGACTGGACAAGGCAAAGGAGCATGGATAGATGAACTCCCGAGTGTCCTATAGGCATACAGAACGACAAGCAAGGTGTCGACGGGAGAAACACCATTGAATCTGGTGTATGGAACTGAAGCCTCATCCCGGTTGAAATCAAGCTAGATCACCTAAGCTGATCCCTTATGATCAAGAAATTAACTCTCAAGGGCTTAGAGAAAACCTTGATCTGATAGATGAATTAAGGGACACGGGAAGATAAAGTTGGCCGCCTACCAACAGTGGATAGCCTTATTATAATGCTCGAGTTAGAGCAGAGAATTACAGGAATGAGACTTGGTACTGAGAAAGTCGACCATCACAAGGCTCATAGAGAAGATGGCAAACTCCGGGCCAATTAGGAAGGGCCCTACAGAATTAGAAGGATGATTGGGCCGAGCACATGCATTCTGGAAACTTTGTAGGGAAAAAAGATCTCAAAGACTTGGAATGCCAATCACTTTAAGTTGTATTGGCAATAAAAGCATTGTACTTTTCTCTTTTATTGATTGTTATTCTTATTTCTCCATCTATTCCAATGTTTCGTAATTATCATTGCTTTGTTATCATTGATTTTTGAATAAAGGCCAGTTATTCATATTCTACATTTTCTAATGCGACATATTAGTTGATATGTGTTACAGGAATAGAAATGACTGAGGCAAAAGCTGGCTAAATATAAGTCCCTAAGCACAAAAGGATGCGAGACGGGCAAAACATAAGTCCAAGTCCCTAAGCACAAAAGGGTGTGAGACGGGCAAACATAAGTCCCTAAGCACAAAAGGTGCGAGATGGGCAAAACATAAGTCCCTGAACGAAAAAGGTGCGAAACGGCAACCCAAATGTACAAGTCCTTAAGTGGAAAAAGCGCGAGATAGACACAATGCTCAAACAAAAAGTTCTTCTTTGGACAAGAAAAGTAACATTGTCTCAAAGAAAAACTTGGGGAGCAATACCATATCAAAGATAAAAGGTATTGTGAAAGCGCGTAATTGCTTTATTGATAAAATACTTTTGTGTTGCAGCACTTTGACATACTCACATGGTTATGACTACACATGCTGAAATTTGAATGAATATGATGATACAACATAGCATACATACAAAGAAAAAAGCAAAACACAAAAGGGAATTGTACATTTCATTAAAAGTAAATGAATCATTTACAACTATGTATCGTTTGTACTAGTTACAATCGGAACGAAAAACAAAGCAAAAATAGAAAAAGATCCTAGCTAGTCTATCGAGATGATTGAGTCGGCTGGTAGAAAAGGCGTTCGGTCAGCACTAGGATCTTGGGAGCCGGAGGAGCCATTTCAGAAGAGGGAGCATTGCTCGAAGGCTCTACGATATCAACAACCACGGAGTCTAAGGCAGGATCAAAGGCAGTAAAGTCAGAGAGTTGAAGCTCGTCGCCATCTAACCCTTGTAATGCCTCGATAGGCTCGAGTTGATCGCATGCCTCAACAAGTTCAGGCTGATTGCACACCTCAACAGGCCTAGGCTGATCACGCGCCTTAGTGGACCTGGGCTGACTATGTGGCTGTCGAGGGGGCCACGGACCCTCGAGGTTATCTAGGTCGTCCACAACCCCTTCTTCTAAGTAATCCTCAGGGCCTTGTGAGTCGGGCACATACTTAGTCCAGGGAGGAGCATCATAGTATGGGCCTCTTCGGTAAAAAGCAGCTCAATGAAGGTCTCATTAGGCCTCTGCTTCTCCAGCCAAGCACGAGCCAAGTAGAAGCCATACTTGATGAATCCGCCACAAAGTCTTGCTTCTTTTCAAAGCAGTGTTGGGACATGCGGTATTTACGAATGCTTCGGCTCGGACCTCCCTTTGCCCATCTAGTACATTTTACAGCTCGTCGATGGCCTCATCATGTCGTGATCTCATGGCCTCAAAATTGTTTACTGCTTTATTGTAAGCCTCCTGATATCCATGAAGGGATACCACCTTCACTTATTCTTCCTTTAGCTTTGATCGAGGTCCGTGTTCTTCTTCCTCAACTCTTCTCCTCTGCTGAGATATGGACGAAGTTGGTTAACCTCATTCTGAAGCTCCATGTACTTCTTCGAAGCTCACACAAATCTTTCTCAGCCTGCTCCTTAAGAGTCCTGTGTCACGCATTAACGGCCACCGTCTGTTGAGCCGCCTGACAAAACAAAAAGAAAATAATTCAAAAACCTGAAAAGAAGTTAAAAAGAGTGTATCATTATCGAAGAAAGGTGGCACTCTCACCTTCATTATGAGGTAATTAGTGTTGTTTTTAGCCTCTGAGAGGTTCTTGAAGAGTTCCTTCTCTTCGCGAGGAAGGATGGTACTCCAAGCTAGGCGAGAAAGCTACCCTAGGATCCTCGATTCTATCATTATCATTGACACCGGGGTAGGTCTGAAAGTCATCCCTGTCGACAACGACCCCCCCGTTTACTGGATATCGTTTAAGGGTAGGATCGACCATCTTAGGCAAAATTGGCCTCACAGACATTGAGTCTTTGATGATTTACCTCTTTCAATATTTACGAAGAGGCCTACAAGGAGCCGACCTATTCTCAACGGCACTAGGATCACCTTCTCGGCGGGTGGACTCGCTCCTTTGTGACCTTGAGCTCTCATGATCGTTTGAGCTACGATCACGGATAAGGTGCCTCTTTTGCTTGTTTCTTTTGGCCTCTTGCGTAGGCAACTGGGTTTGCCAATGGCTAGAAGAGGGGCGAAGGAGCACGAGGATGTCCAGAAGTGGATGCCTCAACCCGAGGCTGTTGTTGAGGAGGAGGAGCCGCTCTGGCAGACATAGTGATCTCCCTTCTATGCATAGCTGCTTGAAAGTTCATATCTGCATAACACAAGGGGAAGGAGTTAGCAAATCAAGTCTAAAAATATTGCACACACGTATGCAGAAGTAAAGAGAATTGAAAACCTATAAAATCACCAAAATCCTCTAAGTTAGCCAGATTTTCGTCCAAAGGAAAGTCATGGAAAGGACTCCCAAAGGCGTCGCCTTGATTCCATTCGAGGTCTTCCTCAAATAAATCATCGACATCCACAGCCCCAAGTGTTTTGCCCCTCGAGTAAAGGTGGTTATTGGGCTGAGTTGGCTCGACCTAGTTCGCAACCGGATCGGGTTGATCCAGCCTAATAACCAAACAGGCACAGTGTTAGTTCGAAACTGGCCCAGCCCGGTATCATACTGGGTTGGGCCAATTCTCATTATTTAGAACTGAGCCCGATAAAGGCCCGACCCATTAAGGACCAGGACCATCCGGTTCAAGTTAAAAAAAAAAAAGGCTGCCACTACGCAGCTGCCTGACTTGGCAAGTCACAGCTAGCTGTGACTTGCCATTTGATCCCATCAATATTTTATTTTTATTTTAAAAATTTCCATTTTTTTCTATAAATACCTTATTCTTCCTTTTATTTTTCTTTACATTTTCTTCTATATTTTCTCTCAAATCTACTATCTACTTTCATTTACTCTTATTTTCTTCACTCACATACTCTCTCAATATTCACTCAAACTCTCTCAAATTCACTTAAATTCCCTTATTCCAAATTTATAATATCATCATTTTCCTCTCTAAATTTTTTTTTTTTATTTTATAATTTTACAAATTTTACTTTTAATTTTCAAGTTTCAATTTACAAAGCTCAATATATTATATATATTCTACATCTATTTTTTTAATTTTTAACATATATTTATTTTCAAAAAAATATAAAATGTCAAATTTCTTTTCGTCGTTCATGCTCTATTCTCGACCTTTTGGTTCCACTGAAATTCCTAATTTGGGTGATGAATCATTTAATGAAATCCAACCCGATATTCATCCGGAAGAGGAGGAGCTTCCTTTGGCACCATCGTTTGATCGTGGTCGTGGAGGAGGCCGTGCTCAAACACAATCATCAGTTGCCACCACTATTGCTACATCATCAAACCGAAGTTTAGTAAAAAAAAACAAGCAGGGTATGGGAGTATTTCGACATTGTAGCAAAAGAAGGTGAGACAAATAATATTGTGCTATCTGTAAATTATGCAAAGGCATTTACTCTTATAACTCCGGTGGAGGTGGTGGCGGTATAGGTACGTATAAAAGACATTTAATTACTATACATAAAAGTAATCCTGATGCTGAAGAAAATGAAATTTTAGAAAGCAAACAATCTCAAATTAATATACATGATGGTGGAAAAAATTTTAATTTTGATAATGTTTAAGCTAAACGTGGTTTAGTTAGATTTGTAGTTAGGACTGAACAACCATTCACAATTTGTGAAAAAGTAGGATATTTAGAATTTGTTTGTAAATATTTACAACCAGCATATAAATCTGTTTCTAGACATACATTAAAAAAAGATTGCATGGATATGTTTAAAGAATATAGACAAGCTTTAATTGATAAACTTAGTAATATTTCATCTAGGATTAGTTTACCTAGTGATATATGGACTAGTACTAATGGTATAAGTTATCTTGTTATAACTTGTCATTGGATGATAAAGATTGGTGCATGCAAAAACGAATTTTATCTTTAGATGTAATAGAAGAAGCACATAATTCATATACTATTCATAAATATATTACAAAAGTTTGTAAATTATATGGACTAAAAATAATAGAGTTTTTGCTATTACTTTTGATAATGCTTCGAGTAATACTGCAGCTATTCCTCATTTAATTAAAAGTTTAAACCCTGTTATGCAAGGTATATTTTTTCATGCAAGATGTGCATGTCATATTATAAATTTATGTGTTCAAAGTGGTTTTAGTTCTAGTGGTATTGGTAGTGGCATAAGTCCAATTGATAAAATTAAAATTTTAGCAAAATGAATTCGCACACCAAGTCATAAACGTGAATGGAAGCAAATTTGTATAGCAAATAATATACCTGTTAAAGCGTTTCACTTCCTGTGGAAACAAGATGGAATTCACTTCATCATTTGCTTTCTTCTATTTTACCTTATAAAGAACTTGTTACTCCTTTTTATAACAATTATACAAGTAGCATGCATTTAGTACTTTTTGAAAAGATTGGACTTTTATTGAATATTGTGTTGATTTATTATCTATTTTTAAAAATGCAACCGAAAAATTTTCAACTCAGTTTTATCCAAATACACCGTATTTTGTTCCTATTATCTACACAATGTTTGAAAAATTTGTAAAATTTAGGAATCATGAAACTTTAAGTTCTTTTGTATATGATATGGAGGAAAAATTTTAAAAATATTGGGAAATAATTCCTCCTATTTATTGTATTGCAGCTTTACTAGATCCTAGTCAAGGTGAGGTAAATATAGAGATTTGTTTTATTGTTATAAAGAATTTCTTAGTCTTGATTCTATTGAGGATCAAAAGTCCTCAATTAACAATATTTTTCAAGAATTGTTTAATGTTTATGAAGTAGAAAGGGAGCAGTTCAACTTTAATCGAGGAGAAGAAGATTCATACGAAGAAACCGAGAGTAGCAAAAAAGGAAAAGGAATTTTAAACGCAATTAAGGAAGCAGCAAAGAAGAAATGAAGCTAAAAGGAAAAGCTAGTGGATCTGGATCAACAATTCAACGAAGTTCTAGCTTCAATGAGCTAGGATTTTTCTTAAGTCAAGATTTTTCTGTAGATGAAAACTTTGATCTTCTCCAATGGTGGAAAGAAAGCCAAAAACAATTTCCAATTTTAGCTTCCATGGCCCGAGATGTTTTTGCAGTGCAAGTTTCTTCTGTTGCTTCAGAATCTGCATTCTCGACATGTGGAAGAATTATTAGAGACCATCGAACCACTCTTAATCCAGATTCATTGTGCATGTTAACATGCCTTAAATATTCCTTTGATGCGGAATCGCGTAATGTTGAACTTGGAATAGCTAATGAATTCGTTGATAATAATTCAGAAGAGGAGGAAGAAATTTCTAAGGCAATCCGTATAAATTATGAAGAATAGAGAATAATTTTTTTTTTGTAAATTGTATGTAAAATTGTAAATAAGTTTAGTCATAATAAATATTTTTATGGACTACGGTCTCGTGGTTTTTACCCTTCTAAGTTTTGAATGGGTTTTCCACGTAAAAAATCTTTGGTCTCCTACTCTCTTCTTTTTCTCCTTTGTTGTTGTTGTTGTTGTTGTTGTTGTTGTTGTTGTTGTTATTATTATTCTTACATACCAAATTAATTAATGTTATATTTATCTATGTTTAAAATAAATAAATATTTAAAATACAAAATGAATGAATATTTTAAAAATATATTAAATAAATGAATAAATATTAAGTAAATGATATTTCAAATATAATAAATTATTTTAAATGCAAAATGAATATAATATATGAATATAAATAATGATATGCAAAATGATATTGCAAAATGAATATAATAATAATATTCATAATATCATTATTTGTATTTTGAATCAAATATCATTTTATCATAATAACTTTATTAAAATATTATATTCATAATATAACTTTATTTTATTATAACAATAATTTTATTAGATAATTTTATAGTAACTTAAAATTACATTATTGTTACATTAATTAAATAAATTATAATAATTTTATAATAAATTATTGTTAAATTAAACTATTAACATTATTTATTATAAAAATAAAATTTATTAGATTAAATTATAAAAATATATTAATATATATTTATTAAAATAAATTAATATAAATTTTAAACAATAAAAATTTTAAATTTAATAAATAAAAAAAATAAAACTGGACCGAACCGGGTTGGTTCGCACCTTAATATCATGCGAACTGGCTCAGCTCGAACTGGTTCAGATCGATTTCATTTAGTATGGGCTGAAACCGGTTAAAACCTGTCCAGAACCGGTCCGGTCCAGCCCATAACCAGCTCTACCCCCGAGTCTAAAGAAGATTCATCTACAAGATGACCCACAAGGCTAGTTGTTTCAGTTACAGGAACCACTGGCGGATGGCTAAAACTAGAACCGGGAACATGCAAGCTTGAGGGAAGGTTCGATGGAGCAGCAGAAGTCCCAGGAATAATCCTGCTTACTCCCTAGTCGGCGGCTATAATGTTCTCGGGAGTTAAAAGGGAGAACAAATTCCACTCCCCGGTAAAACGGATGAGCCGAATAGGCTCACCAAAATGGTCCTTTAAGGAATTAAGCTAAATCTTTCGAACGCTTCGAGTGGTCACTAGTGTTACGGTTCCATCTAGTGCGGATTCTCAAATCACTTGGAATCTCAACAACCACCCACTCGCTCTCGAAATTGTGCAATTTATTAGAAGGTCCGAAAAGATTTTATTGTGAAACCTGTCAACTTTCAACCTCTGAAGGGAGAATGTAACTAGCCCTTTTAGCCCGAGAACTCTAAAAAAGGCACTTAGAAGGGGGACGATAGGAACAATGCCTAAACTATGGCATACTACCTAAAAACCTACTAATTGAGCCCAGGCATGAGGATAAAGTTGACATGGGACTATATCTTTATACCTAAGGAATACTAGACTAAACTCCGGTAATGGAAAACGAAAGCCGAAGACTAAAGACGCCTTATGTACAGCCACGCCACTCCTGACCAAATCAGGTGAAGGTTCCCTATCGGTGGGAAGTTTATATTGGTAATCAGAAGGAAGAGGAAAACGAGTGTTGATCTTTTCTAAATCCGCGATTGATAACTTACACTCAATACCACCTTTTCTCAATGTCTTACCTATGCGTTGAGAAGACATGGTCGAGGGTCGAATGCGAGATGAAACAAGTAAATAGGCGGCAGCGGTAGACCTAAGGGTTTATGAGAGACCTAGGGTGCGAGAGACCTAAGTACGCAGGAGACCTAAGCACTATGCGAGAGACTAGACTCCTGCGAGAGACTTAAGGCAACGAGAGATAGCAAAATGAAAGCGACACGGGGCACACTTATTGTGACAGTGATGAGCGAGAGGCTTCCGTGTGAGGGCAAAAGACTATATGATGCGACGACTATGTTTGCAGGAGAGCTAAAAACGTGCGGCAGAGTGCTAGTACAAAAGGTTTTCCTTACTCGATCTCATTAGGCTCTGCTGCTTTTATAGCTATGACAGGGAATACCAAACGTCACGCCAGATAACACCTCCCGCAGAACTGGACTTTTCACCTGCAAAAAACACCGAAAAAAAAACAAAAAATCAGAAAAAACCACAATGTCCCAGATCTAAGTATTTATACTCTCTTTATTGGAAAAATCCAATAAGAGAGTGCGAAGCATTGATATGGCAAAGCACAGTGACGTCAGAACGAAGCCCATGACTCAAGAAGACCACCACGTGGCAGACAAGTTAATATGCCACGTGGCATCGAGCAAGAGGTGTCATTGACCCGGAGAAGATCACGTGATAAAGATCCTTCCGCTTAGCGATAGGTGTCTGTCGCATGCGGTAGACCTCCAAAGGCCACAACGTAGTATCCTTTCACCTTACACACGTGGCACCGTTCCAAGACTTCCGCTTAGCGACAAACATCTCCCGCCCATATGTGTCGAATCCATCTCCCACCAGGCGACAGACCTCTGCTGCCCGAATTTGATGTATTAGAGTTGTACCGAAATACAAACTCTTCTAAAATGACAAAATTACCCTCTACGTGATGACTCTGCAGTAGTGGTAATTTATTCGCCTATAAATAGGCTTCAGATACTACTTTATTCTCTAATTTTTTACTATTGGCTTTTACGTTTCTCAATGCCGAAGAACCTTTAGCTGACTTAAGCATCGGAATGCTTACATAGGGAACCACCCTCTGCGTTCTTTTGACTTTTCTTGTTTTACAGAAGTTTTAAAAAAACACGTGGAGAAAAAGGACAGATATTGACGTTAGCAAGCATTTATTGTTGTTTTGAGCAACAACACAAATAATAAATTTGGTTCTAACATTTGATATACTAACATTTGATCATTAAATTTTAGAATGAAATACTTCCTTAAAACTCCTTCCTTATGACATCCAGCCTTATCCAACTCCCTCCGAGACCTGCGTTTTCTACATCAACAAAGAGCATCAAGTCTCTCCAAATGAGGCCATTCTACAAATATGGTATTGGCCACCATTTTCACAGTTCTTGCCGCAGTACCTTTGCCCCAGTACTTGAAAGCTATACTTAAAGCCAATATCTGTTCTTCTATACTTAAAGCCAATATCATCTATGCATTAATCATGACCTGAAATTGTGCTGAATCAAATGGCACCAATTGGCTTGTTGCCAATGAAAATTTGCTCTGAAGAAAATGTGTGGTAGAATTTTGTTTTCGATGAAGTTCTAGAAATCTTATTTGCTGGTGTAAGGTCGCAAGACCGTGGTGAGGAAAATTCATCCTCCTTCCATATCTAAATAAAACATTTCGAACAACTTCAAAATGTAATTTGCTTATGGCTCAATTGAATTAATAATCCTCATTCTCATATATTTGATGGAAATATGATTGTTGAAAGTCCATATGGAGATTTGAATTCAATATAAGCCTATAATACACATACAATGATAATGAAGAGAACATTCAACAGAACATTTGAGTTCTTAGTTCTTACAAATAATCGTCAAACTTGGGGATCAGTAGAGAGAAGACTGAATATTACCATGTCTCTAGATCTTCCCTTCAGAATGAAGTATTTCCTTAAAACACCTTCCCTTTGAAACCCAGCCTTTTCAAGCACCCTTTGAGACCCCACATTTTCTACATCAACCAGAGCCTCAAGTCTCTCCAAATGAGGCCAATCAGCAAATATGGTCTTAGCGACCATTTTCACAGCTCTTGTTGCAATCCCTTTGCCCCAAAACTTGGATGCCAGAACATAGCCAAGTTCCCCCCTGCATTTATCATTTCCTGAATTTGCTGTGACAGAAATGGCACCAATTGGTCTGTCATCGAGACAAATTGCTCTGAACCAAGGGTGAGGTAGAACTGTGTTTCTGATGAAGTTTAAGCCATCCTCTTTATTGGTATAAGGTTCCCAAGTGCAGAAACGAGTCACTCTCTCATCAGTAGCCCAGATCATGAAATCATCTATATCTGAAACATCTAGTAGCCGAAGAGACAGATTGGAAAATTCATCCTTGTCTTTGCTTTCATCTAATTGTACATGACAGATTTCTTCCATGTTAATTTCTTGTAAGAAAATTTGTGTTGGTCTGATTGGAAATATAAGAAAACTAAGATAAGAACTAAGAAACTTTCCTGGGAAGAGCTGCAGATTTGCCTTTTCTATTTATATACATAAGAAAAGATAATGGCCAGAATACCGAGCTAGGAAGCAAGGGTCAATAGTTGATCCTTTGAGTGGGGAGCAAGTGTCGTCATTTGCATAGCCGCCTTGTTAGACTTTTGGGTCAAGGCAGCCAGTCTAAAACGCCCAAGGGCTGCGAGGATTTTTTTGTTTTGTTGAACAATGACCACTGCTAGACAAAACTAGGATATTTTAATGCAAAAAGAAAGAGAAATAATTATAAGTTATCTGTAAAGATTAAAAATTGCTTTATCTTTTCTGTTTGTGTAACCTTTAGATTTGTAGCAAATATATATTATACTAAAAAATTATCCGTGCTTTGCTACGGAAAATTTTTTTTTTTTATAATTTTTTATTCAAACTCAATGCATACAAATGAAAAGTTAAAAATTAAAATATTCAAGATTTGAACAATCATGCTCGTTATTTTGTTACAAAACCTGATTAAAATTTTGGCTCAATATAAACATAAAATAATAAAAGAAGAAAAAGTAGAAATAATATCACTATTGTTATATATAGATTAATGTTACCTTTAGAGAAAATATTGCAGCAATTGAATAGAATACAACAAATCTAGAACACACAATAATGTTAAGGATTTAACTAAAAAAATTATTGAGAAAAAAAACAAAAGGACCAAAGTAAAAAAAAAAATTGTTGAGGGCAAAAAAAAAAATGGACAAGTGTCAAGCAAATAGAGAGGAGGAGACAAAAATATATATATATATATATATATATATATATATATATATATATATCCTAGAATTATCCCCGCGTTACACTGCGGAAACTGTTTTTTTGGTGGAAGGTAAACAATAACAGTGATAGGCTGACGTGAAAAGCTTTTAAAGTAATAACACCATTGCAACAAAAAGTGACGTGAAAGGCTTTTAAAGCAGTAACATCAGTGCAACAAAAAGTGAGAAAATTAAACATAAAAAAACAACAAATAGATGATGTGGCTGAATGAGAGAAGAGTCCAGGAGACAAAATTAGTATATAGCTAGATACAAACCCGCACGATGCTGCGGGTTTGTTTTTATTTTGCAATTTTTAAAATGAGTAAAATTGACTATTAGAAAAAAATTGTTGGTCATAAAAATATTTATTTTCTTCATATTGTTTAGTACAAAAGAAAAACATGTTTACTAAGGATAGAGTTTATAAATCAAATAAAATGTCCAAAAATAATTTTTTGAGAAATTTGGATTAGCTTGGATTAAAAAAATACACAATACTTAATTTAAATAATATGACAAACAGATAATCTATTCTAGAAACAAACAAATTAAGATAATAATGCAACAACAATAAAAAGTAAAAGCACCAAAATATACATACAACATAGTGGTTCAGATAATTTAACAAAGAAGTAAGAAAAATTAGCTAAAAATACTTTGTTCATATTATTAATCAAATATAAGGTTTTAAACCCATTTGTAAGCATTTTTATTTTAAGAATAACCAATTAAACTATTTATATTTACTCCAAAGTACAATATGCAAAGTAAAAGTATTTTTTCTGAAAAAGTTAGAGGTAAAAAAAACCCTTTCATATAATAATTTTCATTCAAAAGCAACATATATGCAAGTAGAAGAAGCAAATAGATAAAAATATAAAGCAATACCATAAAACAATAATAGATGACTGGATTAAAAAGAGTTAAAGAGCCACGTAAAAAAACATGTTAAAAATTTAACTAAAAAAATTGTTGGAAAAAAAATTAAAAGGACCTAAGTAAAACAAAAAATTGTTGAGGGATAAAAAAAATAAATGGACAAGTATCACACTATGAGAGAGGTGGAGACAAAATTATTATATAGTATAGATGTATAGATACCAATAGGCATTAAAAAATGAGTTCAATTCTCCTTTCATCTCAAACTTCAAAAAGAAAAAAAGAAATTTCGATAAATGTAAGCAAACAAAATACTCAAATATTAACCCTTAATTAATTATAGATATTGTAACCAATTTGAAAAAAAATTAAGTTTCATATGCACATTCTTTTTTTTGGTTTTCTATTTTTTTAATTATTTCTTGTCTCTTTCTAATTTTTTTTAAGAAAAACCAAAACGAGGAATTGACTTTTGAATTCTCAACAGTACATTTGACCTTAAATTATGTAAGAGCCTTCTGAAGATCATTCGCCAACATCAATATCAGATGGTTATGACATATCGGTACTCATTGATCAAACTCTATCAGGGCCCTCGGTTTTCCAGCGTAGGACCACATGGCAGTTATTGCTTTCCCTATGTGATCACTGATCACCGTCCGTTTTTTTTTTTTCCCTATGTCCGGCGATGAGAGATAGCCATAAAAAGGAAGACGATGATCATTGGATGATTTAAATTCCGGAAGCTGAAAAGAGAACTTCTACGTAAGCTCATAAATTTTGATTTTATTATAAAATTAATATAAAAAATATTTTATTATAAAGTCAATATAAAAAATATATGATTAAACATAATTATAAAGTTATTAGACATAAAATATGTTAAAGGTATTGTAAAAATATAATTATCAATCAAACAATTAGTGTTAATAGCCTTAAACACATTATTATTTTGTTATAATATATGTTTATGTTAATTATCATGTGTTTACATACTTTTAACATATTTTATACTTAATAACTTTATATTTAAGCTTAATTATATATTATTGACATTAATCTTAAGTTAATTATCAAGTGTTTGCGATACTTCTAACATATTTTACGCCTAATGACTTTAAATTTATACTTAATCATGTATTTTTTTTATACCAAACCTCTTTTGTTTCTGTTATATAATTACTATTAGTTAGTGAGTTAGTTAAATAAGTCAGTCAATTAGTTATAACAACGTAATTAAATAAGTCAGTCAATTAGTTACTACAACTGATATAAGAGCTTCATGTACTGATGAATCATTCATACAATAACACAATTCTCAACTCTCTCAGAATTGATTCTTTCATTCGTCTTTCTAATATGTTATTAGATGATATTTTTATAGTAGTACTTTGATCTATTTCTGCTATGGCAAAATAGCACAGCTGTATTGGATGACAGTTATGGTAGTTATATCTATCATAACTGTAATACTAGCTTGAAGTCAGTTAGTAGTTAAAAGTTGTTAGAAAGGATAAAGTCAAAATATATTGATATAAATGTACTACTGTTATTCTGAATACAATACAAGAAATGAAGATTCATCATCTACAATCTAATTTCTCTTCCTCTTCCTATTTGGTCTTTTCTTCATCATCTTTTTTTTGTTGTTAACTTTGATAATTCAACATGCTACTAGAGCCAGCAAATGAGAATGATTCAACGAATGGCAAAGAATCCTCTTCTCTCTCGATGGTCAATTCTAGTTTGCAAACAGTCATAGTAAAGTTGGAAGATCACAATTACCTGCTATGGAAACAACAGGTAAATGCAACTCTTCGAGGGTATTCAGATACCTTTGTGGCACCTTACATCATGGTCTTTTGTTGAAACCTTCCTTAGTTCTAACACTTACAGGCTTCATAAATGTTGATTGGGCTATTGATCCTGATGATAAAAGATCTGTGTCTAGGTATTGTGTGTTTCTAGGGGAAAATCTCATCTCATGGAGCTCAAAAAAACAGGCCACTGTGTCCAGGTCTAGTACTGAAGCAGAGTTCAGAAGCCTAGCCAACCTTATTGCTGAGATAACTTGGATTTAATCCTTGTTATCTGAAATTGGACTGGCACTCCCTGTTAAACCTCACATCTGGTGTGATAATCTTTCAACAATGGCCTTGTCAGCCAATCTAGTACAGCACACCAGAACCAAACACATGGAGCTTGATCTGTTTTTTGTCAAGGAAAAGGTGCTGCAACATACTATTACAATCAGCCATATTCCAGCTCATGATCAGATTGCTGGCATTCTAACCAAGCCTCTATCTTTACAAAATTTTGCAAGGCTGCGTTCTAAACTTACTATCCAATCCTCTCCTACCTGTCAAGTAGCAGAGTTCAGAAGCTCGAAAGGGAAGGTGCTTGGTTTAAAGGGGAGTAATAGCACATTTGTATTGGATGACAGTTATGGTAGTTATATCTATCATAATTGTAATACTAGCTTGAAGTCAGTTAGTAGTTAAAAGTTGTTAGAAAGGAAAAAGTGAAAATATATTGATATAAATGAACTGATGTTATTCTGAATATAATACAAGAAATGAAGATTCATCATTTACAATCCTATTTCTCTGCTTCTTCCTATTTGGTCTTTTCTTCATCTTGCTTTTGTTGTTAACTTTGATAATTCAACATGGCACAAGGCAATCAAGCTTCACCTCGAGTTGTTATAGGCAACTCCACTCCCATTAAAGATTCCAATAGCCCTTTTTATCTTCATAATTAGACATGACAATCCGTATCTCCGTGTCATAACACGACACGACACAAGTTAAGACACATCACGAATTATCAAACCACGAACATGACATGAATTATAAAACGTGTTTGAGTCGTAAACACGAACACGACTCATTTTTTATGAGTAACACGTGACACGACACGATTGACACATGATAATTATCTGTGTCACACATGACACGGTTAACGCGAAATTGACACAACACGATTTAAAGAAAATAACACGAAATTGACACAATACGAATAAACATGACACGAATGACATGATTAAAAATAAAACATAATAAAAAATGATAAAAAAATCATATTTACATTTTTTTTACATCTATATTAATTAACATTCAAATATTAATAACAAATATAACAAAATAATAATATTTTTTAACAAAATAATAGCCTTTGGTTTAAGTTTTTAATTTTTTTAATAATTTATTATTTATTTAGGTTATAAATATTTTTTTAACAATGAAAATAATAATTTTTTTAAATTGCATTTTATTAATCTTTTAAAAAATTTTAAAAATTATTCCAAATTTTGAAATATATTATTAATAGTTAATACCTTTAAATAAATTTTAAATAAACATATTGTATATGTTTATTTAAAATAATTTATGTCTAGTTAAAATAATTTCTTATAAGTTATAAACTTTTGTATGATTTAAAACAAATCATATATGTTTTCTAATTTATATAAATGTTATAAATTCTTATTGTTATTATACTAGTCATTTAAAGTAAATCTTTTATTATAAATTCCAAAACTATGATTTTAAGTTCTTAACTCTAAGTCTAAGTCTCCTAATCTTATTATACATAATATCATCAATTTATCGTCATCATATGACTATGATTTGTATGCTAGCACTAGTATTATGTTTGTTACTTTGTTTTAATATCTTATTCTTATTATAATAATTTGTATGTTAGTATTATGTTATTTTAATTTCCTATAATGTGATAATTGATATAAAGTAATATCATTAATTATACTATTCTTATTATATATAATAATAATATCATCAATTCATTGTCATCATATGACTATGATTTAAGATTAAGTATATAAAATAAATCATTAATAAGTATATTAATATATTATTCTTACTATAATAATTTGTATGTTAGTATTATGTTATTTTAATTTTCTATAATGTGATAATTGATATAGAATAAATCAATAAACTATAAAATCTCTTAGTATACTAAATAATGTCATTCTATAAAGTGTAAACTCTTAATCTCTTATCAATATTATTTGATACAATGTTCATAATATAAAAAATTTAAATAATTATACAATCTCTTATTAGTATAATACAATATTTATATTTTATACGTTATAATAAAAATATCATATAGTATCTCACATTATAGTATCATATATGTAAAGAATTGATAATTGTATCTTAAGTTCTTAAGTTAAGTTTTCAATACTTTGTTTACGAAATTTATAAAATTTTATTATCTTAACCATAATTAATTAATTTAATTTCATAATTAAATTTATTAATTTATTTTATTGCAATATTTATTAAAGCATTAGTTTGCTTTAATAAATTAATTTTCATAACAAATTATATTAAAAACATTGCAATTGTTCATTTGGTAAAACACTTAAGTGTTTTTGCTTTTGGCCAAGGTTCAATTCCTACTAAAATGGTTACTGTGTCTTACACGTATATTCGTGTATTCGTATAACACGATTTTCTTTAAACGTGTTTTTCGTGTATCACGATTTTTCTTAAATATGTTTTCGTATCTTATATGTGTTTAGCCATGCCTGACACGGCTAAACATGAAAGTTGCCGTGTCTAAATTCATGTTGACATGGATAAACACAAAACACAAATTTTTCAAACATATATACAGTTTTTTCATATCGTTTTCGTGTTGTATCACTTGTGTCATGTCTACATTTGCCAAGTCTATTCATAATGGTGATCACCCTGGTTTAGTTCTTTTTACTCATCCTCTTACAAGATCTAATTGGAATACATTGTATAGTGCCATGATCATGGCTTTAATAGCCAAGAACAAGATTGGTTTTGTTGATGGTGGCATTCTTTGACCAACATTAGATGATTTACATTTCAGTTCTTGGAACAAATGCAACATCATGGTTGTCTCTTGGGTATTGAATTCTAAGGCTAGAGAAATTGCAGATAGTCTTCTAGATATATTTCTCTAAAACTTATAGGATTTGGACTGATCTTAAAAGATGTTTTCATCAAAGCAATGGTCCTTGAGTCTTTCAAATAAAGAAACATTTGATTGCTCTTCAACAGGGATCACTTGACATAACTTCTTCTGTTTTTGTTATACAGTTGCTGTTAATTAGTGAGTTAGTTAAATAAGTTAGCTAGTTAGTTAGTTAGTTACTACAGTTGATATAAGACCTTAATGTACTGATGAATCATTCATTCAACAACACAATGCTCAACTCTCTCAAAATTTATTCTTCCATTCTTCTTTCTTATATTTTAGATTGATCTTACAGTAAAATCAAAATTTATGATTTTACTATGAAATTGCCTGAGATCGTTCAAATTTTAGCCCAATCAAAACTTGCCACATATCATGTGGTTTCGTGCTTCTCTCATGAATTCTTTTTTATCCATGTACTATTTTGTTCAAGTTAACATCCACTTTCAATTGGATCAAGTATTCAAGTAATTTAACTAAAATTGGGGAATTTAGGTTTTATGGTTGCTTATCAGCTAAATTACTTTAAACCTATTATTATATTAGATGTTTATAAGGCTATATATTACATATCATTTGTTTAATTTTCACGTTTTGGTTAATGGATGATTATGGTAGGAGAATCAGCACTTTCAATCATTGACTTTCCAAAATTATTTTGGGAAGAAAGATATGGTAACTTATTAAACAAGACTTTCTAAAATCAAACTAAATCAATACATACTATTAAAGATAGCTTTGAACAGTGTTTTGTAAATTGAAGCAATTGGTGATGACGCGTGTATTACGATAGTTGAATCAAAGAATTGGTGAACGGTTATGCAGATGTGTGGATTGGCGAGATGTTATATTGTTGTATGGATTGACGAGCTGTGTGGGTTGGCGAGCTGCTACAGTATGTGCCTCTATTCTAGGTATTTGCTTTGATACCCCCCCGTAAGCTGGAGAGTATATGTTGCGGACTCCAAACTTGGACAAATAACGATGAAAGGTTGCAGGATGAAAAGCCTTGGTGAAGATATCAGCTAACTGATCAGAGAACTTCATGGGAAGTAAATGAAGAACACTAGCAGCAAACTTTTCACGCACAATATTTGATATGGTACTACTAGGTGATCGCCCAGGAAGAAGAAGGTCAGTTCATAATTGCAAAATCTCAAGATGGCACCAAGACAATATGACAGTGCATGTGATCAATTTGAAGTAAAGTTGGCAATCTTGGGAAATAGTTGGCGAGCTGGGGAAATAACACGTGGGAATTGGGGAAATAACAATGATGGTCAAATTGAAGCAATTGGTGATGATGCGTGTATGTCTGATTTTGGGTTGAATTGAAGTAGCTGAAGATGGCACGTGTAGCAGCAAAAGGACCTGCCTATATACAGCTGCCTTTGTTGCTTTTTATAGCTGAAGTTGTTTTGCTGACAGATGTCAAACATGCATTGAAATTTTGTTTGACTCATGTCTTCTCTTTTCCGAACGGAGTGTCTTCTGTTTTGTAAACTCACAAAGCAGGGGGAAAACACGTTTGGCCAGAGATTGATTTGGCGGGAGCTATGCTTTTTTTCCCTTTGCATCACGTGTTAATCGATATGTTTTTTTTTAATTGCTTTAATGGCGACTACATTCTCATGCACAGGTTTGTTATGTATCGACATATCTAACACCATCAGATGTTATTTTTCTTTTCTTTTTTTTGGGTTTTGACATGCATGGGTTTGTCATTAATTTTTCCTGATTTTTTTTCCAATCTCTTGGATTTCATTGAGTTTTGTTCCTTTGCAATGTGTGGGTGCTTTGGTTTTTTTTGGTTTTAGAGGTAATGTAGATGTTTTTTTTTTTGATTTTTTTCTATTGGAATGTTTGCTTTATTATCTGTTGATTTCAGATAGCGATGTCAAATTTTTTTTTCGATTGTTTTAGGTTGTGCATGAATTAAATTTATGGATTAGTCCTATTTTTATTAATGATTTAGACGACTGTGAATTGGGTGGTTCTTCCTTTTCTTTTTCTTTCTGTTTCTATTCTTCTTTTCAAAGGTTTTTTTTAATGGCTTCTATTTCTTTGTTTTTTTTTTAATTTGTTAAATTTAATGGTATAGATATTTTTTATTATGTTAACAAAAATAAATTATCACAGCAGCATATACCAGCTCGCCAAAACTCCAGCACTTCAACAGCTCACCAAAGCTCTAGCAGCACTCCAACAGCTCGCCAAAGCTCTAGCACTTCAACAGCACTGTCAAACCAAATAATACTTTGAGCAATAGAGAGACTCAAAGAATGAAGTATGTTAGTATCACCTTCAGAAAACCCAATAGGCCCATCTTACTGAGCTTGGCCCATAAGACATGCTCATGTAGTTACACCATGTAACGTAAGAACATTTATAAGTGTAACTGTTTATAATTATGTGACCGCCGTAATTGCGGCTTGCCCTAACTGCCGCTCACCATAACTCTTACTCTCTTAATTATATTACATAGCCACCCATTTAATGAGTGTAACCGCCCACTTAAACACCTTTATAAAGGTGTAGAGACACAGGAAGTAGGTACGAGCACACTTTTACTCTCTTCCAACTTTGATATTCTTTCTTGAATACTCTACTGACTTAAGCATCGGAGAAAGTCCTATCGGGAACAACGCCGGTGGACATTCTGTTTTGCAAGTTGATCCAAGGAGGAAAGAGTTGATCCATCATCAACAAGCCCAGTAACTTTTTTGGCATTAACATTTTTACGCCGTCTGTGGGAACTCGAAGAAGAAGCCATGTCGAGCTCCCAAGCGAAGCAACAAACATCAAATTAATTACTCGCCCAAAACAAAGTTTTAGAAACTAAGATAGCTTACTACGCCAAGATAGTGGAATCTCTGAGTGCTCGTTGTAATGTAACTGTAAATCTCCCAGCCGCGCCATATGGTTGCCCATTTGCATCCGAGGTACAACCAACTACTCCTGTTGTTCACTAACAATATGTCGGGCACTTGCTCGCCCCCGGCCTTAGAGCCAGCATATTGGGGCACTTGCTCGCCATCAGCCTTAGTGCCAGTATCTCAATTGCATGATTGCCATCATATCAGCACCAGTATTTTTGGTACTTACTCGCCCATGGTCTTCGCGCCAATATCTCGCTTGATCGCCCATGCCTTGGTGCCAATTTCTTGGGGCCCTTGCTTACCATGACCTTAGCGGCAGTTTCTCGAGTTTCCACTCACTCGACCCTAGCAACATTCTTCAGGGACTTTCTCGCCCATGATCTTGGATTCCCATCGCCTTAAGTGCTAGAATTTAAAAACTCATATGCAGTTACAAACTTGATACTAACTCTTTGACAGAAGATACAAAATTCAAGAATATGAAAGGAGTAAGAGGTCTATGGTGAATACCGACCACTTTGTAATTGCCATTTGCCAGGGGGCATAATATTAATATCACCATCAGAAAGCCTAATAGGCCCATCTTACCAAGCTTAACCCACAAGACACGCTCATGTAGTTACATTATGTAACGTAAGAACATTTATGAGTGGGCTTTCAAAAAAAAAAAGAAGATTTATAAGTGTAACTGTCCATAATTATGTAACCGCTGTAACTGCTACTCTTAATTTTATTATGTAACTACCCGTTTAATGAGCGTAACTGCCCACTTAAACACCTATATAAAGGTGTAGAGACACAAGAAGCAAGTACGAGTTTCCATTATATTACAACATTCCTAAGCAGGATAAATTACATTAGTCCAATCTGGAGCTTTGATAGAACCATCAACAAACTTCAATTTGTTTTTACAAAGTAAAGCCATACGCATAGCTCGAGCCCATGAATGGTAATTTGGACTAATAAGAGGTGTAGAAACTAAGTTTAAAGAAAGATTTTCATTAGAGTGGAGATAGTGAGGACTAGCAGGATTGTCTTCAAACCTCGATGTTTGTTGTGCCATATGGGAAATGATGTTTGGTTACTGAGAAAAAGAAAGAGAAATTGCAGAAATAAAACAAAATAAAAAGCCGATCGCCCGCTTTGATACCATATTACAAATGTGTGAATCGAGCCAAAAAAGATTTGTATTACTTGCTTTCAAACATGTACAGAGTATATATAGCAACTCATGGAAGATTATAAAAGCTACTGAATACACAGAAATTTAGAATAATGTTCTACTGGTAACTAACTTCCAGAAAATCATGCTAACAACTGCTAAGTGGAGGTGATGCTGGTATTTCGGAATGCTGAGCTGTTGAAGTACTGCCTCGATGTTGGTGAGATGAAACACAATGGCGAGCAGTTGGAGTGTTGCTAGAGCTTTAGCGAGCTGTTGAAGTGCCGGAACTTTGGCGAGCTATTGGAGTGTTGCTAGAACTTTGGCAAGCTGTTGGAGTGCTACTGTGATATAAATCTACATTAAGAAAAAAACAAATAAATTACGTATATTTATAACAAAAAAAATCCTTTCTAATATATGTAAAAAATAAACAAATGATAAATAAAATTATATAACAAAAATTTTCCATGTATAAATAAAAACTTATGTAAAATAAACTTTTTAACGATTATGAAATAAACTTATATCAAATTATATAACAAAAAAATTCAATCCCCAAACAAAAACCATTCCCAAACTTATATAAAGTAAACCTTACTCTTTATTCTACTGTTATTTATCCATTATTTTTCTTTGTAACGGCGGTTACATAATTACTCACCCAAAACAAAGTTTTAAAAGCTAAGATAGTTTACTACGCCCAAATAGTGGAATCTCTGAATGCTCGCCATAATGCAATTGTAAATCGCCCAGTCGCGCCTGATGGTCACCCATTTACATTCGAGGTACAACCAACTACTCCTGTTGTTCACTAACAATATCTTAGGCACTAGCTCACCCTCGGCCTTAGTGCCAACATCTTGGGCACTTGCTCGCCCTCGGCTTTAAAGCCAATATCTAAATTGCGTGATTGCGACCGTGTTAGAACCAATATTTTAGGCACTTACTCATTCGTGGTCTTCGCGCCAGTATCTCCCTTGATTGCCTATGCCTTAGTGCCAATTTACGGCGGTTACAAAAACCTCGGTGTTTACTGGATAAACAAAAACTCAACTTTCTCTAAAAACAACACCCTGCAGCAAAGCACGGGCATTTTCCTAGTAGTTATAAATAAGACGAATTTATGGAAGCATTGGTTTGTACATTCCTTTTAGCATCTACTTACTCTAGGGATGACTTGTTTAATTAATTCAACTAGATTAAATTAGTTAATTTGACTAATTCTAATAAGATTAGGATTTATTCTAATTTAGATCAGGAAAAATAATGTTATAAAGGATTAAATTAAATTAAATTAAAAATCTACTTATGGTAACTAGAAACTAAAGCTTAGTTTATTCAATTATGTTCGTAATTTGGGTTCTGGATTTATGTACAAAGTACAATTTAGAGCTAATGTATTTTTTTTTGTTCATATGAGGTATAAAGAGGGTGTGGAGAATCGAACCTTGACCTAATTACTCCTAAAGAAAGGAAACAACCGTTAAGCCAAATTCTGATTGTTTAGAGCTAATGTATTTGATTAGAGGCATATTGTTATAGTTGCACGACGATTACTTGAATGCGGCGATACAAAAGTTTCTATCACAATTACTACTAATTATTAGTTACTAATTAGGTGAAACTTATGAAACATAATGGTCTCAGAAAAAATTTATAAAAATTTATAATTATGAGATTTTTATGCGTTAGTTTTATTTTTAAAATTGTTTCTGGTCATTGTATTAAAGAAAGGTATTGGCAATACTTAAAAATCAATAAATGTAAATCTCCTTATTTGAGAAGTAATCAACAAATTTCATAAATTGTAATACGATGATATTGAGAATAATATGTGAATACTTGTTAAATAACAAATTCCATCACTGAACACAATCCGACATTGAGCCAAGCTCCAACAACTAAAATATTTTATTTAGTGGAAATGGAATTTCAAAATCAAATACCAAAGGGTTTCATACTCCAAATTTATTGAACTGAACATAAATGTGAAGTTAAAATATCTCAACTTAATTTCACTCTAACCACGGTAACCCATTTTCATATCAGCAAGCCATCGTTCTTTTTTCTTTGTTGCTGAATTCAACAAGTGATAATTCTTGGAAAGAAAAGGTTAATATCAGCCACAATTCATCTTCAAGTCTCTATCACTGCCTTTGTAAGCAGAGTAGACTCCTTTCACATCCTTTGTCTTTTCAATATAACTCTATTTTTTAACAGCATTAAGGAATTTTTAAATTTTTTTAAATTTAATAAATATAATTTTAAATATATATTTTTATTGCATTTATTTAATAATAATAACAATAATAATAATAATAATTTCTCCACTCACCGTCTGGCCAATCAATATTTCAATTTCTATGACCATGATATGGTCACCATTACAGTATAGCTGTTTTATATTTGTAATTAGCTGTAATTTGTAGTCAGAAACATAATTAGAACGCACAATGATAGTCCATTCTTAACTCATATTCATCGTAATATTTACTTTATGTAAGCAAAATTTTTAGGTGGTTTCTATACTAATTAGATGCAATAGTATAAAGGGTGGAAGGAATTAGTGGTATAAACAAGTTAAATTATTGGTGAGTTACTTGAGCTTGACTTGATGATTACTCGAATTTGATTTGTTCATTTTTGAGCCGTACTCGAGCTCAAGCAACTCGAGTAATGAGTAACGAGTCGATCAAGTTAAAGTAGTTAAAAACTCAACTCAAACAACTCGCAAGCCGTAATTTTAATATATATTTTATTATTTAATTATTAAATTTCTTTTTTAACCTTCACACACACATATGTATGTATGTATGTATGTATGTATGTATGTATGTATGTATCTATGTATGTTTGTTTGTATGTAATATAAGAAAAACACCCATGACCAACCAACTCACCTAAGTACTTAACCTTAAGTAACATTCATAACGCTGACAAATTCCAAATCCCACGAACCCAACCCTATACTAACGGCTCCACTCCCTTTAAGCTTTCCCGATCAACAATTAACAAAAGCATTATACCCATGGGTTGTGGCTCAGTTGGCAATGTAAGCTGTGTGAGAACCCTATATTCTAGTACTGTTGTACATGTAGGACTACTCACCACTGTTCAATTCCTGTATATTTCACAGGTTTAGCTCGAAACAGTAAGGTGGGTCCCAATAGCCTTATAGTGTATGGATGGACGAAAGACCGAACATATATTATTTGGAGAGTCCAATAAGCCTACGGTGAGAATTTCAAACCCAAAATCCTTTATCTACGTTATTTTTGGGAAGTATGAAAACAAATTAGGAAATAACGATTAAGTACATAACCCGGATGAACTTTCACGAATAACAGTCAAATTAAATTGACTTTTGACCTACTAACTGAGGTATGATATTCTACATGAAAATAAGTTCTAGGCTATGTCAACAGATGGATTGAATTCTAGGTAGAATCAAAAATTTATGCTATTTACCATATAGGGGTAATTTCGTAATTTTAACTTTACGGTAGATCAAACTTCAATGAAACCACCTTTATTCATTAAAATATGTCCAATAATAATATTGGGGAATGGAATATGAATTTTTGGAGTTAAATTACATGGTTATAAAAAAGTATGAAAGCTTAAAGATATTTTTGTCCAAAAATCTCATAACTAAGGGCATTTTTGTCATTTTGCCCCTATCTAGAAAATTCTATAAAACTCCCCAAATATCAACCAGCCACTATTCACTCTTCTTCTTCCTTCATTCAAGTGACCACCATAGCCAAAATAAGAGAAAAGAAAGAAAAGCTTACAAAACTCCATCAAAACCACCTTATTTCACCAAAATTCCTTCTACAAACTTGTTCTTCTCTTCAAGCTCTACAAACCCATACATATAGTTCATTGTAAAAGTGACAAAATCAAGAGGAAAGGAAGCACAAAGAATTCAGCTAAGGTAAGACAAAATCATGCTTTTGATTTCATTAAGTTCTAATGTTAGAAAATGATTAATCTAAGCTTCCCAAGTATGAAATGTAACATTTGTTTGGATTAAATCTCATTGGATAAGGACCCTAGGGTTTCAGCCATGATTGGAAGTGTATGAAACCATGTTGTTTAATGCTTAAAAATGGTGCCAAATGAGAGAATAAATATGACTAAGTATGAATTAGGTGTGTGCTTGTTAAGAAAGTGCAAGAAATCTTCCATGGTGGTATCAGCCAAACTAAGGGGAGGGAGTTTTTGTGCTTCATTTGATGAGTTTGGGATGCCATAAGACTGTAGAAATTAAAGAATACTGTTGGTGAAGTCGAAATTAAAATTGGAGTTGTGTAGGCGAAGTTGTGTTTTGCTACTGGTGTAATTTAGACTTGGTTAATATTTTCTACTAATAATGTTGTAGAATTTAATGAAGGAAAAATTATTTTAAAAAATTAAATTATGGTGAATAATGGTGATTGGTGTAATCTTTTGCATCCCGAGAGTGTTGATTCGCGTATGGTGCTATCGGTGATATCAACTAGATTAGACAGGTAAAGGATGAGTGTGTGAGCTGTAAGGATACTGTGAATGCATGATTTATTTCAAATTAATTTTATAAAGTGATTTGGAAATTTATTGCCCTGGAATTGGTGAAATTGTAGATACTAGCTGGTTTATCAACTGTATTTTCGATGCAGGAAGGCTAGGTTAGAAACAACCATTATTCTGCTAGAAATTATAAATATTCCCAGAAAATATTTCTAATATTTTTTTATGCTAGTGAGAGGTTGATTACAAGTGATTTCCATGTGAATTATGAAAAGTGAATATTTTTATTATTTACTGAAAAACAATATTTAAATATTCATGTTAATGAATTTTAATTA
This sequence comes from Heritiera littoralis, assembly GCA_031772115.1. Taxonomy (NCBI): domain Eukaryota; kingdom Viridiplantae; phylum Streptophyta; class Magnoliopsida; order Malvales; family Malvaceae; genus Heritiera; species Heritiera littoralis. Next base: position 737,757 of record JAPDPK010000083.1, on the reverse strand, counting down.
CGTGAAGGTACCAGCACATGTTTATTAATGTTCTACAGATAAATAGAATGGTTTTGAAAGGAAAATCGAAGTGTGAATATTTTATGAATTTTTATTTATAAACTAAATACATTTTTAATATATTTCTTTATGGATTGACTAAAGATATCATCAGTAAAGTTGATATCATAAATGGTATTTCTATTGGATATACCCTGTTTTGAGACTGTTAGGCCCTGTATCATGCTCACATGTTATGTGTTATTGTTACTATATTGTTGCTGATAGATACTGATCCTATTATCAGTTTCCCAGTTGTCACCTGATCAATGCACACTGGACTATGGCCATATGTCTCACGTGTTTGTTGTTACTCCCTTTTCGAGATATTATATAGCATGATATACCTTGGGTGTTGCCTGGTCTCCATTATATTGTACTGTTTATTGTATTGTTTTACTAAACTGCTTGCTGGTATTAAATTGTTTACCTATATTGAAATGTTTACATATTGTTTACTAAAACATTTACCGTACAGTGTTTACCAATATTGAATTGAATATCGTTATTAAATGAAAATATTTAACTATTTATTAAATTATTTTGCTATATGATTCTCAAAAGCATTTTATATTGTTTTATTATCAAATTCAACTTATTACTCCCTATAGTCACTTCTAGGAGCCGGGAGACGACAGGTATTCTAAAATACCTCCCCTGGTGCTTCTACTGGATATATACTATTTTGAGACTATTAGGCCCTGTATCATGCTCACGTGTCAAATGTTACTGTTAGTATACTGTTGCTGATAGATACTGATCCTATTATCAACGTCTCAATTGTCACCTGATCAGTGCACATTGTGGACCCCATAGCCTATGGCCATATGACTCACGTGTTTATTATTACTCCCTTTTCGGGATATTATTATAGCATGATATACCTTGGGTGTTGCCTAGTCTCCATTATAATGTACTATTTATTGTACTGTTTTACTGAACTGCTTGCTGGTACTAAATTGTTTACTTATATTGAAATGTTTACATATTGTTTACTAAAACATTTACTGTACAGTGTTTACCGATATTGAACTAAATATCATTACTGAATGAAAATATTTAACTATTTATTAAATTATTTTACTATGTGATTTTCAGTAGCATTTTATATTGTTTTATTATCAAATTCAACTTATTACTCCCTATAGTCAATACTAGGAGCCGAGACATGACAAGTATTCTAAAATACCTCCCATTATCCATCCAATTTCCTAACCGACTATAGTTTCCATCCTAATTTGTACCTGAGCGCACTGTTAGGCACTAAATGTTTTAGCATATAGATTTCATAGTATCAATATTACATACGACTCGCTTACTTAGCACGTTAGCTTGCCCTTTATTTTTTCACTCCACATGTTATCTGCAGTGACCTTTGGTTATATCGTTCCAAGGATTTGGCTGCCTTTTTGGTATCTCAAGGCAGCTATTAGTGGATCTTGGAGGTATATTCATCTTTGTATATGTTCAGACATTACTGTACAGTACTACATTTTATATAATTATGTATAGAGGATGTAAATTGATAGTACAATTATGTAAATATTGAAAATAAATAAATATAAATTTTATTTACTAGCATGTTTACCGTTATAAGTGAAAGTGAATAGTGATAAAGACATCACAGACAGCCTAACCAAACATTGTTAAGGGGGTAAAATGTGATATTTACTGTATACTATAGGATGTAACAGTTTAATTGGTATCAGAGCAAAGTTGGTCTGATGTTTATCGATGTCTTTATGTTTAAATCAGAGTTCAGCCCCTGTAGTACTGTATAGTCTGAATGTATAAATGATTCAAGTGACTGAAAATCGTTTTAAATGTTTGTGCTGTGTAGAAATGAGTGGACGTAGAGGTACTAGACGAGGTCAAGACGGGGTAAGGCAGAGCAGATTTCGAAGCTAATACCAGAGCCTGCCTTAGAACCCGCACTCCCTGCGCAGCCTAAGAGCCCAAATACCAGAATTACGAGGGTGAAACGGATGTTGGGAGACTTTATTACCATATATAATGCAGATAAGGCTGTAGACATAGAAGTTAAAGCTATAGCACCACCAGTAGCACCACCCCCACCTCAACCGGCACAAGCATTAGCACTTCCCGAGTCACAGCTTGCACCCCAGCAGCAGGCAGCACTGCAGCCACCAGCATAGCAGCTGTAGCAGGATATTGAGTCTTATTATGACGTGAGTTTACTACGGCAGTTTAAGAAGTAGGATCTAAAGGTGATAAGGATCAATTGGTGATAGAGCAATAGGTAAATGCTAAAGAGAAATTGTTTAAGTATACGCACTGCTCAGAGGCAGAGAAGGTAGGCTTAACAGTGTTCCAGTTGACGAATGATGTGGAGCACTAGTGGAAGTCGACACAAATTGTATTATTGGCCCAAAATCCAGTGGTGACATGGATGATATTTTTGAAGGCTTTCCGCAGACAGTATATTTCCTGGACTACGCAAAAGAAGTTACAATAGGATTTTCTAGAATTGGCTCAGGGGGAGTATGTTTGTAGATCAGTATCAGTCCAGATTCACCATGCTCAACCGGTTGGATCCGCAGACCAGAACTAATGAGGAGTATCTAATTGATAGGTTTATGGCAGGATTACTACCCTCTATTCAGACTCGATTGGTTCCTCTTGATATTAGGATCTATGATGAGGCTGTCTAACGAGCACAGTTATGTGAGAGGGACTACGAGCAGTTCTATACTGATTCTAGGTCTAAGGTTAAAGGAAAGGGTAAGGAGAAAGCGAAGAGAGGAGCAGAGAACAGATCAGGTAGATGGCAGCCTAAGAAGGCCAGGACATCAGGTATACAGATTTCAGAGGTGGAGATCAGTTAGATTGGCTACTACTGCCCCTACTACTAGCCCTAGCACTACTCAGAGGGGTACTGCAGCCAGGTGTACACTGTGGGGGAGGTTGCACGGTACTCGACCTTGTTATATGCTCTCTAGGGCCTGCTTCAGATGTAGTCAGACAGGGTATTTGGAGAGATTGCCTGACGTTGCGAGAGGAAGCTGCATCTACTGCTCCAGCTACTGTTCAACCTTTAGCATCCCTAGCACTGACAAAGTCAAAGAAGGTGACACCCTTACAGTCGAGATGAGCGATAGCAACAGAGAAGGTAAGAAGGTTGTGACGTAGGGTCGAGTGTATGCATTAGATCAAAAGGTTGCTGACGCTTTACCGATGTGATTAATGGTAAGATTTACATTTTTGACATATCAGTACTTGCACTGTTTGATCCAGGTTCTACACATTCCTTTTTGTCGCCTACTTGTGCTAGTAAAATACCGATAGAACTTGAACCCTTAGGATATACCCTACAGATAAATATGCCCTTTAAAAAGTCGGATGTGGTTTATAGAAACTATAAAGTGATTGTAAGAGAGAACGAAATGACAGCTAACCTAATTTTGCTGAATCTGTATGATTTTGAGATAATCTTAGGAATAGACTGGTTAGTTGTGAACTATGTTAGTTTAGATTGTTATACTAAATTTATTACCTTCTCTCACCCTGAACGTTATATTGTAAAATTATTAGATAAGTAATGGAAGTGAAATTATTATTACTAAATTGTTTGAATATTATGTGTGATGTGATTGAAGGTTTCATTGCATGTATGAAGGACGTGGAAAAGAAATGACCAGAGCTGTTTGAGATTCCTGTGGGTAGGGATTTCCTCGATGTATTTTTGGATGATTTACCAGGGTTATCATCAGATCGAGAGACGAATTTTACTATTGATCTAGTACCCGGTACAGAGCCCATTTCAAGCCCTCTTACCGGATGTCATTGGTGGAATTGGAGGAGCTTAAGAAGCAGCTCTAAGAGTTACTAGATAAGGGCTTTATTCGCCTCAGTGTGTCTCGATGGGGGGCTCCAGTACTATTTGTTCAGAAGAAGGATGGCAGCTTGAGGTTGTGTACAGATTACAGGTTGCCTAAAAAGACTACCATCAAGAATAAGTATCCCTTGCCCAGATTGATGATTTGTTTAATCAGTTAAGGGGTGCACAGGTGTTCTCGACGATTGATCTCCGATCTGGGTATCATTAGTTGAAGATATGGGAGGCTGATGTACCTAAGACTGCATTTAGGACTCGGTATGGTCACTACGAGTTCCTTATGATGCCATTCGGATTGACTAATGCCCCTGCAGCTTCCATGAGTCTGATGAATAAGATCTTTAAGCCATACCTGAATCAATTTGTGATAGTGTTTATTGATGATATATTGCTACATTCCAAGTCAGCAAAGGAGCACGAGCAGCATCTTTACATAGTCTTGGAGACCCTCAAAAACCGAAGACTGTATGTGAAGTTCAGTAAGTGTGAGTTCTAGCTATATTATATTATATTTTTGAGACATTTCATATCTAAGGACGAGGTGTCTGTAGATCCATCCAAGATAAAGGCCATTGTACAGTGAGAGAAGCTTAGATCAGTGATAGAGATATGAAGTTTCTTTGGTCTAGCCGGATATTGCCGTCTGTTTATGAAGGGAGTTTCGAGATTAGCTACTCCATTGACATGCCTCACGTGCAAGGATGTTAAGTTTGAGTGGACAGATACGTGTAAGCGCAATTTTTAGGAGTTGAATAGGAGGTTGACCAGTGCTCCTATTCCTGCCATTCCCAACGGATCAGGGGGTTTCTCAGTCTACAGTGATGCTTTTGCCTTGGGGTTGGGATGTGTTTTGATGCAGAATGGTCGGGTAATTGCTTATGGTTCTAGGCAGTTGAAAAAGCATGAGAAGACCTACCTGACTCATGACTTTGAGTTAGCCGCTGTGGTGTTTGCATTAAAGATATGATGGCACTACCTTTACGAAGAGAGATTCCAGGTATACACAAACCATAAGAGTCTGAAGTATTTATTATCGTAACGGGAATTGAATATGAGACAACGCAGATGGATGGAGCTATTAAAGGATTATGATTACGAGATCTTATACCACACGAGGAAAGCGAATGTACTGGCAGATGCCTTGAGTCGCAAGCAAATGGGTATGGTATCCTATATGATGGTCTGGTAGTGTGATCTAATAGAGCAGTTCTTGAGCCTCAGTCTAAGTGAGATTTTCTCTGAGAGATATGGGTTTACAACCAGTTGCAGGATTAAGCCATATTTAATGGACAGAATGAGGGATGCTCAAAGGAGTGATGCTTATTATATTGAGGTTGCCAATCACGTACAAATGGGAGTACACTCAGATTATGGGATTGGCACCGACGGGATATTGAGGTTCAAAGACAGGATTTGTATTCCCGAGGACCAGCAGCTAAAGCATCTGATTTTGACAAATGCTCACACTTCCAAGTACCTCTGCATCTAGGCAGTACTAAAATGTACCATAATTTATGGAGAGTGTATTGGTGGCCTAAGATGAAACGAGACATCACAGAGTTTGTGGCAAGATGTCTCACATGTTAGTAGGTGAAGATTGAGCACCAGAAGCTTGCTGGGTTACTACAGCCTTTATCGATTCCGATGTTAGGCACTAAATGTTTTAGCATATAGATTTCATAGTATCAATATTACATATGACTCGCTTACTGAGCACGTTAGCTCACCTTTCATTTTTCCACTCCACAGATTATCTGCAGTGACCTTTGGTTATATCGTTCCGAGGATTTGGCTGCGCTTTTGGTATCTCGAGGCAACTATTAGTGTATCTTGGAGGTATATTCATCTTTTTTATATGTTCAGACATTACTGTATAGTACTACATTTTATATAATTATGTAGAGGAGATGTAAATTGATAGTACAATTATGAAATATTAAAAATAAATAAATATAAATTTTATTTACTAGCATGTTTACCGTTACAAGTGAAAGTGAATAGTGATAAAGACATCACAAACAGCCTAGCCAATCATTGTTGAGGGGGTAAAATGTGATATTTACTGTATACTACGGGGTGTGACAGGCTGAGTTTGTGAGAAGAGCTCTCAGGTTTGACCCCCCACTAAACATACCTTTGGGGAGGGGTGAGGAGCCTTAATTGTTACGAAGCCTTGAGTAGGATTAGTCTCAGATCATTAAAACGAATGAGGATACATGTGGTTTAAACCAAAAAAATTAACAAAAGCATTATGACCCACTAGCTCACTGCTCACTGCTCACCTAAGTTATTAACCCTAACATTCTTAACCCTAACAAATTTCCAGTCACAGGAACCTAACTTTACCCTAGCAATGATGATCCCTTCAAGCTTTCCCAATCAATAATCACAAATCCAAGGCTCCCTTCACAAACCCATACTCCCATTTTACTTAAGTCTTGATTTAGTCATCAGTGAAGCGACAAGATCGATCGATGACTATTTTTTGAGTTGTATTTTGAGTTTGCACATTAGATTATCTTGATTTAGAGGGGTTAGATTTTGAGTTGTTTATGTGTTTTGAGTTGTATTCTAATTTTATGAGTAGTAGTTTATGTTTGCATATTAGATTTTTTTTATTTGCATATTTGATTAGTTTGACTTGCATATTAGATTTAGCTTAAATTGCTACAATCGTATTTTAAGTTGTTTTTTGAGTTATGATTATTTTTGTTTGGCTTAAATAGTATTTATTTTGATTTTTTGAGTTATATAGTTGGATTTTGGTTAAAAAATGACATGTCAAATTGATTTTATGGAATCAAACTCGAGTTTATTGAGCCAAGTTTTGAACGGTTTTATTTTCTTGTGAGCAAAGCTCAAGCTTCAAAAATGAATTCGAGTTTCGAGATTTCGAATTGAGCTAAGCTCGAGCCTGGTACTAGAGACTTGGCTCGATTACACCCGAGAAGGAGCCTTAGCCTCTTTATTATCCTGCCTTAATTTATTGCAATGGTTAGTGTCATAACGTGCTAAGACCTTAATCCTAGCTTACTAGACACAATTTTTGGAGTTGTCATCAGCCATTCTACCCAAGAGTGATTGGTCACACATTCTAAATAGTTATAAGGCTTAGTTTATATTCAAAAGCCCTAAGTTCAGGAGTACAGTTATGTGTGAGGAAGAATTTGTACCCTCACAAAGCTCATCCTAGAATGGTATCATTTAGTTTTAGGTTGTCTTTAAAATTTGTCTTTTGTTTATACTAGTTTCGACATGATTATGTATTAGGAATATTTCTAAGACTTTTTTATTGTTTTAGCTCCAGTCTTAGAAATTTCCTTCACCTCAAAATATTCAAAGAGTACCAATTAACTTTCTTGAATTCCGTTGTCGAATAAATGTTTTACGATATTCTTATTTTTCCTAGCTTTGCCTCTAACTTTGACTCTATCATGATTCTAAATCAACTAAAATATATTCTATATTATTTTTATTTGTATATTATTTAAGAAATTAGCATGAATTTTGTTTCTTTAAAATTCTCTTTAAAGCATCCGATCAATTTGGCTTGGCTTAAAATAAATCTTCTCACCTAAAAATTTTCAAAGAGTCTTGGTTAATGTTTTTGATATTTCATTATTGGCATAATTCATATTCATCTTTTAACTTATTTTATTTCTTAAGTTTTAATTCTATGTTTTTTTTTTTATTTACTTATCTTTTAATTTAATTTAGTTTAATTTTACTTATATTTTATTTTGAAAATAACTATGAATTTTGATTTATTAAAAATTATTTTAAAAGCATCCCATCAAATTTGCTCAATTTAAAAGAAAACTTTCTCACCTATAATTTTTCAAGGAGTCTCTACCGACTTTCTTAAAATTTCATCATTGTAATAATTCACAGTCATCTTCTATTTCATTTAATATTCATAATGACTTTGAATTTCCTAATTTTATGTTCATACTCAATCATAATTATACATAAGCACAGAAATAATATATCAAATAAATAAACTTCATGCAATATCATTAAACAAGTTTTGATAAATCATTTCAATCATTTAATTAGATTTTAATTTATCTAAACTAAACATTCAAACTATTATTATTTACACATGCATCAATTATCTTAAACATTTTAATTTTATTTAAACACTTAAAATAATTAAATTATTAATACATAATCAAATTCATCACATTACATTAATCATTGATTAAACTAAATCAATTATTACATCAATAGTTAATTAAATTGATTATCAAATTAATCACAACACATAATATAATTAATAAAAATCAAATAGAAAAATCAAAAGAAAATGGAAAACCAAAACTGATTATCAGGTCAGGTCGAATGTGGTGGGAAAAACCTCTCTTTCTACTCAAATCTCACCTTACAATTTAGCATTCAAGGATTGCACTTCCCTTTTATAAATGGCGGATTAATGATTTAGATTTGTGTAAATCAAAAACCTTTAATAAGGTTGATTGATTCAAGTTTAGGGCAAAAATATTACAATGAGACTAATGAAAATGAAATTTGTCTCACAAATCCAAGTGCAACATTTGGAAACTTATAGTTGGGCCCCTTTATGAAGTTTGAAGAAAGAGAAGAAATAAAAGAATTAGGAAATGTAAGAAATGCAAGAAGGAGCTATATACTTCTAATCAAATTAATCATTTTAATTCAAATAAAAAAAACGGTAAGTTTTGTAATTTTTTTTATTTCAGATTATTATCCTAATCTGAAATGAACTTCTTGCAAAACCTCCTTTATTTGAATTGATTTAATTAGAAGCCTAAAAGACTTCCGGCCTTCTTGCATTTCATAATTTATTCTTCTCTTCTATATTTTCTTTTTTTTTTTTCAAACTTCATAAAAGTACCCAATTGTGAAGGTGCCAAATGCTGCACATAGTGAATAGAAACAACTACACATAGCTTTTGGCCTTAATGTATCTAAAGATATGAATGGTTGACTTGTTGATTTTCATTATATTTACTAATTTGAAGTAAATTAGTATTAACTTGCCATTACATTTATATATCTAATTCACAAAAAGAGTTTTTTTATTTCATTTTTTTTTGTTTACTAATATGCATTAAATTTATAATTTCATTTGATAAAGTGAAAGGACTTATTTATTAGATTTCTAAACTTATTGTTTTAATTCATTTATTATTTAACAAATTCTAATAAATGAAAATATTAAGAAAACCAAAGATTTTTTGTGTGGAAAACCTCTTCGAAAGTTAAAAGGCTAAAAACCATACGATATAGTCCAAAAAAATTTACTATGAGTGAATTTATTTATATGGAATTTAGAAAGAAAAAAATAAAGTTATTACCTAAGCACTATTAATCATAATTGGTAAGGATTCTTTTAGAAATTTCTTCTTTCTCCTCCAAATGATGCTCGTTGAAATCGTTGACTATTCCTTGTTCCTTGTTGCGATATTTAGCTTTAAACCAATCTTTGGGATATATAAGCATGCATAATGATAAATAATTAAGATTGTTTCAAAGACATCTAATGATTCTTCCATATGTCAAGAAAATAGATTTTAGAGTAATAGATGATGCTTGAATTATGAAAACATTTCGGGCTGTGAAGGCTAAGACCAAATGTTGTCTTTGGTTTTCTTTCCACCATTGAAGCTATAACATCCTTAAATGCGAAAATGTGAACCAAATTTTTCCTTTTCTTTATGGTTTGTCATTCATTCAACATCGTCTTGTACATCAAGTAGTTTAACTACCTAGCCTAGTTTAAGGTTATTGCCTAAAGTCTCAGTAAAAAAATTCAAATATTTATCTCGTAATCACCATAAATCGCAAATTACAACTTCCAATGCACAAACATATAATTTATTGATAAAGGCTTATTTTAGGTAGTGAATTTATTTTTATACCAGAAGGTGTATGTTTCACATCTTGGATGCCTATTTTCCTAGTTAACACCTCAATGTATCAAACTGCCAAGAAACTACCAAAAAAGTATAATCATTTATCTCTCCAAAATATGTATTTAGCAAATACTACCAATTTTTTTATCGATAAGAAGGAATTAAGCATAGATAATTTATTTACATCCTAGACTCAATATATTTTGTAATGTAAGGGGTTATTCACCTAATATACATCCCAAACTACAATACTACCAAAAAACAGCCTGAAATGAAATTCATTTTCTTAATAAAAATATATACCAAAAGTTACATTGCAACTACCTAATAAGCAAACTACGAAGCTCGATACTGATATGGAAAGTATCTAACTCAAGCTCAACCTGTAAGGAAGACAATGGCAGGGAGTGAGCTAAAGCTCACTAAGTTAATTATATACTAGTAGAGTTAGAATCATACTGTTCTATACATAATGAACGCCATTTATCTTTATAAGATTTACAATCACCATGTGAACATAACATTATCAAGAAATATTTTCCCACTTATGTAGTAGGACTCTATAATACAATCAAGGTCTTTCAGGGGTATTAGTTGGAACAATACTTTAAAGTATCTCATTTGCTCATTGATCTGACATTTAGACAATTAGTCTTATATGTACACATCATAACACTCCTATATCATAACATTGCAACTCTATATGTCGGAACACATAATCATATCATGATCTCATTAGGGAAAACATGTAATTGTTCCTAAAGTTTAGACATTTAGGAACGTATATGATAATCGAATCACGTCATGCATGATATCTAGTCCATATCTATGATAAAACGCTACACATAAATTAAACACTACATATAACGTCAAACAATGTTTTAATAAAAACTGTTTGTTTATATACATTAAACACTACACGGTGCATCAAACAATGTTTTGAATAAAACAATGTTTGCCTATGACAATGCTTCAAACAATGTTTGAATAAACAATGTTTCCTTATGGGTTTAAGTTGAACAACACTTCAAACAATGTTTTGATAAATAATGTTTGCTTATGAGATTTGATAATACACCGTGCTTCGAACAATAATGTTTGCTTATAATAATGAACATTGCATGATTACGTCAAACAATGTTTTGATAAACTAATGTTTGTATTATGCGAAAAAACAATGCACAATGCATAGAACACTGTTTTGGATAAAGTAATATTTGTATTATTCACATAAACGATGCATAATGCGTCAAACACAATTTTAGATAAAACTATGTTTGTAGTTTCAATTTAGCAATATACAATGCATCAAGCAATGCTTTGGTAAACAATGTTTGCATCATGAGATTAGGCATGGTTTCCCTCGCATTTTATCAATAAAAATTTCCCCAATGTATCTATTAGCGAGCCTACCTTACCCCTGGAAATGAAGGGCGTTAGTTATGGTCGTAAGCTTCTCTAATTCTCTTGATCAAATATAAACTAGAGTCCAATGACTATTGTTAGCATTGCACTAGGCGCTTCGTGACTAAACTCATGTAGATTCTTTCCATTGCTTTTTTGAGTCCCAATCTCTAAGGATGCCTTACCTTCTAAAAGTGTTTGAAAACATGTTTTGACATTAAAAGCCGGGTAATACTTGTCAAATTCACTTGCATTTAAAATCTATCATATGAAATTCAATTTCAAAACATGCATCAGTAGATTCAAAAGCTTTCTCATATGTATGAATGTATGCTATCAATAGCTGTCCATGAATCATGTCACACACATAACATATCAATTGGTCACATACAATATACCATAGCACTCTAAACCAAATGCACAATGTTAGATAGTTAATGTCTTAATCAACAACTATGCACCACTATAGCCAAGACAAAATCATTCTTAGCATAATTCATCCACCATATATATATATATATATATATCACATGCACCACATAGGCTACTATGCCTTCATTGTGCAGTGTTGGCACATTATAGAGATATAATATATATATATATATCTTTCTCAATCACATCATAACTCCAACCATTCATACGTACACCGCATGATGCCAACTTGCATATTATATAGCTAACTTATCAAAGCTATTCCACTTAAGTAATATTCCACCTCTTACCCGAATGTATGTAACACCAGACAACACCTTTTCTCTATAATTCCAACACATCAAATCCTCTTAGAATAATACCATAAACAAAGTAGATATCAAATTGGATCATATTAACCCATAATTACCCCAAGAACAATCCTTGGCCAAATGTACACGTCACTATCCTGGGTGACTTTTCTACATTTAGTGCATACCAATTTTTAGTTTAGAACATATAAATGGCCATAATTCAATTAAACACTTCACTCTACACTAATTTACCTCTAGTTCAAGATTAAGGTTAGCTGGCAAAATCTCCCTTCCAGATGTTTCCTCTACAAACTAAAACAACAATTCAATTTAGCATTTCAACATCATTAACATATGTGAAAATCATCACAAGATCATGCCATTTCACTAGTGTCCTTCACCTTGGCCAAATACATACACTAGTGTTCCACTTATTTTTGTTTCAAAATAACACTACACATCATCTTAGAATCATCATAGTAGGAATATATATTAAGCTTCAAGTGAGAAAACAACATTTACCCTTAACACCTTAACTTGGTCAAACCTTTATCATCATCTATGGGAAGTTTTTGTTACAAACTTGTTGACTCAAATTAAAAGGGGATAAACCGGTTTTAAGCTAAATTCTCTAACTTAAGTCAATTTTCTACCATTCGCACAAACAAGCACAATATATATGAAATTCTAGTGCTTAAAGTAAAGGGATTAAGGAAATGAGAATGCAAATACAAGATTTGTATACATTTGACTAAAGTCGAGCCTACATCCTCTCCCCTTAAGCTTCTCATCAAGGATCCTAATTCCACTAAGTGAACCTTTACACGCCTTTTCAAGGTTGGTGAGACTTATTACACTTTCTTTTGTGGCTTAGGAAGAAACCTTACTTCCACTTAGCAAGTGGTTACCTAACTCTCACAAGTGTAACTTCTCAAGGTATCTCTCCCTTTTTTTTTGACAATAATTAAATACAGGTGAGGGTTTGTGTAAACTAAAAGTACCTCAATAGGTGAGTGTTTACAAGATGATGAGTATAAAGATGAGTGAATAGATGAATGTAAAAAATTTTTGCTCAAGAGTTCTTTAATTTTTTTTCAAAGCTTGAAGATGCTTGCTAGTTGATTCTCTTGAGTTTAATGGTCTTTAATGCTTGTATTTATACTCCCTTGACTGCTGAAGTTCTATGGAGCATTAAATATAAAATTCATGTTACAAGACAACAAAGAAAGGGGCATCGATGCCTATCCATATGAGATTGATCCCTTTGTTAAAAAATGATAGAAAATGGGCCATTTTAGCCTAGCCTAGAGGATCAATTTCTTCCTTGAGGGGGATCGATCCCTCTATTTTGAAACAAGGAAGAAGCTTCTGTGTTTTAAGGGATCGATGCTTAAATAGGAGGATTGATCCCCCAAGCCTTAATTTGATTTTTTGGGCTATTTAAATTTCTAAAAATGATTTTAAACTAATTTCAATTTCTTTCATATATAATGTGACTTTAAGGGCATGAAATTAATCTTATAATTTACCAAGTAATTTTCTAAAAAAAATTTTCAAAAATTTTATGAGAAAATTACTAGGTATAATATTAAAAATAATATCTAAATAAATTAAGACCAAGTAAAATTATCATTTTAATTATGGTCTTGAATTGATAAAAAGCTTATGATAGGGTTCGTGAAAAACTTAAGTAGATGAGCAAATTTACACTATAGGTCATACATTTAAATATGCTTAAGTATTTGTCATTTCAAAATAAATATATTAATTTAAAGCTAATAATTTCCCTCTTTTTGATGGTAATTTTGATTCGAAAATACTCTCCCTTAGTTAAAGCATGATTTTCAATGTAATTTGCAAAAACATATATTCCCCCCCTCCCCCTCCCCCTTTTTTGTCATAACAAAATATAATAGTTGAAGCAATGTGCAACTAAAAGTTGTAAAATTAAATCTCCCCCTTAAATAAGGCATATATGATCAAGTATAAGAAGAGATCTCCAAACATTTAGCTAAAAACATTAGCAACATAATCAACAGAAGTAACATGATACATGTAAACATAGCTAGCACATAGATTATACAAAGCATCATGTCAGCATGTCATCACTATATTAGTAAGTCATATAAGAGTGAAGCAAGGAGAAACATATAAAAAAAATCAATTTTATAAAGATAATGAAAAAGGTGATTGCATAAAGATAATGACAATGCCAAAAATGAAAATCAAAAATCCTGTAACACTACATGGGTGATGAAAATAATGAAAAATTAAAACAACACCCATGACAAAAGAACATCTAGGTTCCCCATGACACGTATATAGACACAAAACTAAATACCTATGATGGTGAAGGAGAAGGAGGAAATCGATCGACTTTATGGTGAAGCACACTAACAAAAGTGTGAATGTCTTGAATCTCATTAAACATCACGTTCTATTAAGCCTCGAAAGTTGTGAATTAAGTACCAAACTAAGCACAAAGGTAGGTGAATCAAGCATTAATGTGACCTTGAAAATCTTTGAGCATACTCATGACTGAGGCTAAGGAAGGATCCGATCAGATCCGATAGGTTGCAAGGAGGCTCCGGGTATACTAGATGATTGTGGGGGATCTTCAGGCATATCTTCAAGAGTTGAGGTGCAGCAGGAGCAGGAGCAAGAGCTAATACATGACGTTGAATCCACGCACCATGTGGATCATCATAGTAGCTCATGCGATGAAGGGTGCTAAGGTCAAGATTGGTCTTAGGATCCGGTAATAGTCTTTTCTTACAATTACAATCAATGCCTAAAGATTGAAAATAAAATGCAAGAGGCATCCCAAAAACAATAGTGTGCATAGTCCCTCGAATAATCTTAACTAAATCCTGAAAAATGAAGTGAATGAGATTAAGCTTGTCATCTTCATGAATAGAATGAAGCCATCAATGATCGAGGAGATGAAGTAGAGCATATTTTAGTGCTGAATGGGCAAAGGTGAAGCAACTGTTGAAACATTGGCAAATTCGCCACCTTGTTGTTTTAGATTAGGAAAACCAAAGAGAATTTAATTTCCTCATTGCAATTGCCTCTGTGGCGAATACCAAAGGCTCGAGCAATTGAGGATCAAGTGACAACAAGTTCATGGCCCATAATATACGGTCTAATGGAAGTGACACAGTAGGGCTTATCAATAGTCAATATAAGTTTTGTATTTAAGAAGAAGGCTAGGAGTATATCAAATGGAACGAGGGTATAGATTTGAATAAATTTGGTTCGACCAAATTCGACAAAGCGGCCAAGATAAAGGAACCCAATACATTGCAAGAGATCAAAATCTATGATTCGTCCAAAAACAACATTAAGGGTGAAGAAATCCATCTTGTAGCACAAATGCTTACAAAAACATTGATTAAAGGAGGTAGGTGTTTAGGGTGTGGTCTTCTTTTGGCATTTTGATGAGAAGGTTTGGTAAGAAAAGGAGAACAATTTTGTGTGAAGAGGTGGTTGACGAATTTTTATGAACATTCGATAGGTAAAGGTTTAAAGAGGTGATGATGTGATTGTGGCTTGATTTGGAAATAAACCAATACACAATAGTAGTGGTGAGGGAATAAGGAGTGGGATTTGTTAAGCGGAATGGGCAAGATTTGAAGAAACAAGGAGTATGGAAAAGGGAAAGTAAGTGAGTTAGTTGTAATGGAAATGGAGTGAATTTAAGTGTTTGGATTAAAGTTGGTGAAAAGAGTAAGATAGATAGACTAGGAATGGAAAAAGGAAGTAAAGCAAACAATGGAATAAAAATTTAGTTGATAAATGATGAAATTTGATTGAAAAAACCAAGTGAATTGGAATTATGGGCTGAGAGGGAATAGAAAAATGGGATCAATGTTGAGTAAGAGTTAAGAGAGATTGAAATTCAGGGTTTTAAGTCAATTATGTAGCTTGGAGATCAATTCCAACAGGTGAGGCGTCGATCCCTTAAAAGCTCTTCAAAAAAGAAAATATAAATGGAGGATTGATCCCAAGGGTATAGGGATCTATCCCTCTCAAAATAGAAGCATTCTATGTAACATAGGGATCGATCCCTCTAAGAATGGAACCAATTTTTCTATGCATAAATGGTTAGTAGATTAATGACATTGGTTGAGGCATCTATCCTTGTCTAGTGCAATGCTATTTTTGACAGCAAAAACAAGTTGTGGACTAGCAAAAAATTTTGCATTTGAAGCTTTTAAGGCCAAAGCAGATTAATGACATTGGTTGAGGCACAGTTTTTGCAAATTTTTGGAGAATTTTCATGAAAATGCATGTTTTTAGCTTTAAGAAAATCATTTTCAGATCTTTAAGTGTTTTAACACAAACAAAAGATATGGAAGCATATGCAAGAAATAACAAAATTGTTTACTTAAGCTTCAAGCAATTAATCCATCAAAAAAAATACCAATGTGGACACTATACCATACATATCACAATATGTATTTTTCTTAATAAATAAGGCTCTCAAGAGGCATTTTACATATTTTAACACGTGATATATTTGAAGCAATTAATCATATTATCAATATATATCAAACTTGCTCAAATCACAACTAATCCAATTTAACACCAAATCATCATAAAATGATTAAATATGCTCATAGTCCATTCATCAATCCAAGTTCACCTCCAACTGTACAAAATCGTTCTTTATCTAGAGGTTTAGTGAATGTATCTGCTAATTAATACAAGGTATCCACATATTCAAGAACTATGTCTCCTTTTTGCATAGGATCTCTAATGAAGTGATGCTTTATTTCAATTTTCTTAAATCTAGAATGTTGAATGAGACTTTTAGTGAGATTAATAGCACTAGTACTATCACATTTTATGGGAATTTTGTTCATATCTATTCCATAGTCTTCCATTTGTTGCTTAATCCATAAAACTTGGGCACAACAACTACCGACGACAATGTATTCCACCTCAATGGTGGATTAACCTACACTATTTTGTTTCTTTTAAAACCATGAAATGAGTTTATTCCCTAACAATTTATCCATACCAAATGTGCTTTTTCTATCTGTCTTACAACCACCAAAATCCGCATCAAATAAGCATGAATGCAAGAGTTGAATCTCTAGGATACCATAACCCTAAGGAAGGAGTATCTCTATAGTACCTAAAAATTCTTGTAATGCCCTGTAAATGTGATTCTCTAGGAGATGATTAAAATCTAGCACACAAACATACACTAAACATTATATCGAGTCTACTTGTGATAAAATAAAGCAATGAGCCACTCATAAACCTATAAAATTTAGTGTTGACACATTTACCTCCATCTTTGTCAAGCTTAAAAAAAGTGCTTATCGAAGTAGAATGTGGTTTAGTTTCTTTCATTTCAAACCTATTGAGCTAATCCTTTCTATGCTTGACTTGATTTATGAAGGGGCCACCCTTGGTTTGCTTTACATGGAGCCCCAAGAAGTAAGTGAGCCCCTCTATTATGTTCATTTCAAATTTACCTTGCATTAGCTTAAAAATTCGTTGCACAAAGATTCATTAGTAAAACCAAATATAATATCATCAACATAGATTTGTACCACTAATAAATCACTACCCTTAGATTGAATACATAAAGTAGTGTCAACTTTGCCTCTTGAAAAACCTTTTTCAATAAAGTATTTTGAGAGTCTCCAATACCAAGTCTAGGAGCTTACTTCAAACCATACAAGACTTTTGAAAATTTACACACATGATTTGGAAATTTTGAATTTTCAAAATCAAGGGGTTGTTTCACATAAATCTCCTCATTAATGTACCCATTCAAGAAACCACTTTTAACATCCATTTGACAAAGTTTGAAATTTTTATAACATGCAAAGGCAAGCAACATCCTAATAGCTTCTAATCTAGCTATCAGAGCAGAACTCTCATCTTAATCTATTCCTTTCTCTTGCCTATATATTATGCTACAATCTAGCATTGTTCCTCTCAATGACACTATTTTTATCTATTTTATTTTTAAATATCCATTTAATGCCAATAATAGGATGATCACTAGGCCTAGACACCAAATTCCAAACTTTACTTTTTTCAAATTGATTTAATTCTTCTTGCATGGTTACAATCCAATTTTCATCCTTTAATGCCTCAGTGATGTTCTTAGGTACAAGTTGAGATACAAAGGCCTCATATGAACAAACATTTCTAAGTGATGACCTAGTTCTTGCTCCAAGAATTGGATCTCCAACAATTTCACCATCTTTGACAATATATGTTCTCTTGGATACCTAGGTTCTCTTTCAATATCAAGTTGTTCTATCGATTCTTCATTTTTATTCACATAAATATCTCTTAATTGTTCATTATCCTCTTTTTCTTGTGATGGTTCAATAACATTTTCATCAAATATTCTACACCATTATCATCAAGACTATTCGTAGAATGTGAATTAGATTCATAAAAAATAACATAGATAGACTCTTCAACCAAGATTGTTCTTTTATTAAAAACTCCATAAGTTTTAGAATTTAAGGAATAGCCTAAGAAAATACCTTCATTACTTTTAGCATCAAATTTTCTTAAGTTTTATTTTCCATTATTTAATACAAAACATATACATCCAAAAGGGTGAAAATAGATAATGTTAGGCCTTTTTTCCTTTGTAAAGTTCATAAGGTGATTTATTTAAAATAGGCCTAACCATAGCTTTATTAATAACATAGCTTGAAGTATTAATGACTTCAGCCCAAAAATATTTTGGCAAATTATATTCACAAAGCATGGTCCTGGCGATTTCCTCTAAAGTTCTATTTCTCCTTTCTACTACCCCATTTTGATGAAGTGTTTTAGGAGCAAAAAAATTATGACTAATCCCATATTCCTTACAATATACATCAAAGCCAAGATTGTCATGGTCACTCCTAATGCTAGTGATAGTGTAAACTTTCCCATTTTATGCAATTTTTGAAAATTTGATGATTTATCTAAAGCTTCATTTTTAACACAGAAAAATAATAACCATTTAAACCTGGTGAAATCATCAACAATGACAAATTCATAATGATTTCCTCCAAGACTTATGGTCCTCATAGGTCCAAAGAGATCTAAGTGAAATAGTTGGAGAGGTCTAGATGTTGAAACACAAGTTTTACATTTGAATGAAACTCTCTTGTGTTTACCTCTCACACAGGCTTCATACACTTGATCACTTTCAAATTGAAACTTAGGTAGACCTACAACAAGTTCTCTTTTGACTAATTTTGACAAAATATGCATGCTAGCATAACCTAATCTTCTATACCATAGCCAAGGTTTATCTAGTTTAGTAGCCATGTAACATAGATTTTGACTACACAATTCATCTAGATGCACAATATAAATATTTCGTTACCCATGTCCTATGAATAATACTTTTCTGTTTTAGCATTCACATGGCAACTCATAGAATCATAAACAACGTTAAATCCTTTGTCACATAATTGACTAATACTAAGTAAATTATGCTTGAAACCTTTAACAAGCAAAACATTATCAATATTAAAAGAGCTACCAATTGAACCAATCCCTTCAATTTGGCCTTTGGAGTTGTCCCTAAATGTGACTTCTCCACTATCTTTAGGATCTTGTCGCCAATCATGTGTCTTAAGCATCTACTGTCAAGATATCAAAGCTCCTTTGATCTTGCCTTGTAGCACTGCTTATCCTCTTACAAGCATATAAAACAAGCTTTTAACTTAGGGACATAAACTTTCTTGGGTCCATGAAAGCTAGTACAAATAATTTTTGATTCCATGGGAATCCATTTCAATTTCAATTCAACATCATTAGAATTAAGAACATGCTTTGGGGTCCAAATTTTTCTAATTACTTAACCTTTAAATGTGGATCTTCTAGAGGTGCATGCTTGCGATGTGTGACTTATTTTATTACAAAGAGAACATGTGAGTGACATATCATGCATAGCATTTTTGCATTCAAGAAAATTCTTAAGATGAGTTTCATTTTGAGTTGCATTGTATCCTAACCCATCTTTATCAAAGAAAGCCTTTTAGGTCTCAAGCATATGATCCAATTTTTATTGACCCATATAAATCTAGAGGACGAGTTATGCAAGTATATATTTTTCTTATTCAACTCATTTATTTCTAAGTTTGCCTCTTTTAATTTCTTTTGAAAGTCTAGCCTAGCATTCAATAATACTTCATTTGTCATTTTCAATTTAGCAATTATTTTCTTGTATTTTGAGTTCATGCTTTCAAATTCGCTATCTAGTTCATAAAATGCATCTTGCAATTCATCAAAAGAATAATCATTACATTCACTAAAGCTTGAAATTACCTTTTCATCGCCAATAGCCATAAATCAAAGGTTAGTAACTTCATTTTCAATGTTTTCCTCATTAGAGCTATCACTATCATTCCATGTAGCCACCGTTGACTTCTTTTTAGGCTTCCTATCATGTTGTTTCCTAAGCAAAGGGCAATCAAATTTAATATAACCAATTTTTGCATTCATAACACACTATAGGTTCTTTTTCTCTCCTATTTGATTCACCTCTAGTGACCTCTTTCTTTGAGTTCTCTTATTATTCTCACTAGACCTCATCTTCATGAACTTGTTAAAACTTTTTGGCAAACATTGCCATTTCTAAGTCCTCATCATCTCCACTCTATTCCTTATCATTTCTAACATCTTCATGAGTAGAAGATTTCAATGCCACCCCTACATTTTGGTGATTTTTTATTTCTCTTTAATTTCATTTCATATGTAAGTAGAGAGCCTATTAGCGCATCAAAGAAGAGAGTGTAAAAATCCTTAGACTCTATATGGAGGTAACTTTAGCCTCCCATGACTTAGGCAAGCTATTTAAAATCTTTTTAACCATTTCTTTATTAGAGTTGGACTTTCCTAAAGCTTTAAGTCCATTGATTATATCGATGAATCTAGTTGACATTTCACTAATGGACTCTTCCAGTTTCATTCTAAAAAGCTCATAATCATGAGTGAGCATGCATACTTTGATCTTTTTAACTTGACTTGTACCCTCATGAGTAATTGTAGGTTTATCTTAAATTTGCTTTGCATTTTCACAAAATGAGACACTATTATACTAATTGGGACTTAAAGCATAAAAACATTTGTGCATTGATTAATTGATTTGGCATTCAATTGTGCCGTTCTTATATTGCTTGCATCCCATTCTTCCTTATCCTTTGAAACCTCAACTCTATCTACTTTCTTTTTAGGAATTTGAGGACATCTAACTATTGTCCACCACACCTCCTAGTCATCTGCTTGCACAATCAACATCATTTTAGTTTTTCAATAAGTGTAGTTTTTTCTATTGAAAATAGGAGGTTTAACGACAAAGCGTCCCTCTCCACCTAATGTAATTAATACATTTATTTGAGCCATCTAAGATCGTTTAACTCTAAGGGGTTTAATCCATTTCAAATCAAGAGCCCATGCTTTGATACCAATCGTTTAACTTTGAGGTGAATCAATTTTAAGCTAAATTCTCTAACGTAAGTCAGTTTTCTACCAATTCACACAAACAAGCATAATATATATGAAATTCAAATGCTTAATGTAAAGAGATTATAGAAAAGAGAATGCAAACATAAGATTTATAGAGGTTCGACTAATGTCTTCTTCCTTTAAGCTTCTCGTCAAGGATCTCGATTCCACTGACTCAAGTGAACCTTTGCACACCTCTTCAAAGTTCGTAAAGCCTCTTACACTTCTTTTTGTGGCTTAAGAAGAAAACATATTCCTACTTAACAAGTAGCTACTCCACTCTCACAAGTTTTACTTCTCAAGGGTATCTATCCTTTTTTTACAATAATCAAGTATAGGTAAGGGTTTGTGTAAACTAAGTGCACCTCAATAGGTGAGTATTTATGAGATGTTGAGTAGAAAGATGAGTGAATAGATGAATACAAGTAATTTTTGCTAAAGAGTGCTTTAATTTCTTTTTAAAGCTTGAAGATGTTTGCTAGTCAATTCTCTTTAGTTCAGCAGTCTTCAATGCTTGTATTTATATTCCCTTGGCCACTAAAGTAGTTTGGTAGAGCATTTTAATACAAAATTTTCATTACAAGACACAAATATATAGCTATTGGTTACCTGCAAAGAAGGGGAGATCGATGCCTACCCAAGAGGGATTGATCCCTTAATTTAAAAATGAGGAAAATGGGATGTTTTGGTCTAGGGAATTGATCCCTCCCTTAAGGGGGATCAATCCTTCTGTTTTAAAAATAAATAAGAGGCTTTTATCTTTTAAGGGATCGATGCCCAAAAGAAGGGATCGATTCCCTTGCCTTAATTTTATTTTTTAGGCAATTTAAATCTCTAAAATGATTTAAAATTAATTTCAATTTCTTTCATATATAATGTGACTTTAAGTGCATGAAATTGAGCATATAATTTACCAAGCAATTTTCTAAATATATTTTCAATAATTTTGTGAGAAAATTACTTGGTATAATATTAAAAAAAATATCTAAATAAATTAAGACCTATTAAAAATTATCATTTAAATTATGATCTTCAATTGATAAATAGCTCATGATATGGTTTGTGAAAAACTTGAGTAGATGAGCAAATTTACACTATAGATCATATATTTAAATATGCTTAAGTATTTATCATTTCAAAAAAATTATATCAATTTAAAGCTAACAAAACCAAAAAGATAGAACACCTTAAAATCACTCCCTGCACAACATATATGAAGCTTGAATCATGAAAATGATTCTTAAACCTTACCTTGGTCAAATGTTAACTTTACTTATCTTCAAAATTGTTCTTCATGAAATCTCCACTTAGCAAGCAAGATGTTTACTTGGTTAGAAAAGGTTAAAACTAAAGTTAAAAGGCTAAGGTTTCTTCTCTTTTCTCCTCTTTCTTCTCATTCCCCACTATTTTCCATCTTTTTCTTTTACTCTGGTTTCTCTTGGTTTCCTTGTTTGTGCTGAATTCTTCTTAGTTCCTTAGTGAATTTTGGCCTTCCAATTAGCTTAATTGTTAAGGCTATAACGGTCAAAGTCAATATAAGAGTGTGAGGTTTCTTCACGAAGCTTAAAAAAAAATAACATTAGTAATTATCCCATGAATTAGTAAACTTTCTTACTTTTCCTTGTTTACCCGTGTCTTCCTTACTCCCTTAGTGTAATTGGCTTACTCAAATGCTTAATGACTAAGCATAAAAGGTCAAAGTCAGAGGAGAAAGGTGGGATAACTATTTAATTTCATATTTATCTTATAAATTCTTTATTTCTTAATTTCTTTAATTTACTTGGTTACAATTAATTTACACATAATAGGCTCACATTTAATCTTTAAATATCATATATTAAAGTCACCTTTGTTGACTTTTTAAGAGTGGTGGCCAACAATGCATGCTTAGCCATGCTCTTAAAACACTTAGGGCCATTTTGGTCCGTGTTGATTCTAACTTAGTTTAAGGTTTGACCTATCAATTTTAAGGTTTGACCACTCTCATTTGACATCCTAAAATCAAACCATATTGTTCATTTTGACCACTTGCTACTGCAATTTATGGACAAAAACGTAAATTTGCAATTTGTTACACTAATTTCTTTGTAAGCCAAAATCATAAATACTTGAGCTGAAATGCTTTATTTGAAGTCATATATGCTCATAATAGGTAATTACATGATCTCGATGTGGGTGCACGCTTCTAGAAAAGTCCACGTACAAAAATGTATTGAAGCGTACTAGAGCTCGCATCCCTTTGCACACTTCAAATATCACTATTCTCTTATCAAATACTTAACAAAGCTCAAGTAACTTGTATAGTATTATGGAATTTGTGGTTATCACAAAAGCTTATCAAAATTCTTCTTTATTCAAAAATTTTGATTCAGGAAGAATTGTAGCTCATTCAAGCTACCTCTTCCATGACTTCGTCGAGAGGATAATTATTCGGTGCCTTTTCCTTTTAACTTCAACCTCTTCCTTGCTTCTACCTTTATTGTGTCCAAAACATCTCAGCCACTTCGTCCACTATCAGCTTCGTCATTTGAATCCTGTCGTTGGTCAAACTTCTCCTTCTCACTATCATAGAAAGAGAACAACTCTTGAAAGAGATAAAATATTAACTACCTTTGGTTGTCAATATCACTCTCGAGAAAATATTTACAATAATAAAAAAACACATATATGTTTTCTTCACCTTGACTAGGATCTAGTAATGATGCAATGCAAAGAACCAGAGGATCGATTCCTAATATTTTTAAAATTTTTTCTCCATGTGATACACAAAAGAATTTAAACTATCATCCCTTCTAATTTGTAAAAAGGTTTTTCGAACATTCAAAAACTAAAGGAACAAAAAAAGTTGGTTGGATAGTATTGAGCATAAATTTTTCTTTTATTGTAGGTTTATAAAAAGTTAACAAGTCAACACAACGTTCAAGAAAAAGCCAATCATTTTCATCAATTTGTAAGGCAAGAGAAGAAATATAATTGTCATAAAAGAGAGTAATAATATCTTTAATAAGGTAAAATAAAGAAAGTAAAAAAAGTGGAGTGAGTTTCATCTTGTTTTCACGAGAAGTAAAAATACAACAAGATTAAACCCACTTATTTGACAAATCCGTTTCCATTCACATTTGTATGTGGGGTGTGAATCCATTTTGCCAAGGATTTATCTTTTTTTCTATTGCAATTCTACCAGTAACATTGAAACCATTTTGAACACACAAATTATTTATGTGACCTGCACATCCAACATGAAAATAATACTCTAATTAAAATTGGCTTTAAATTATTAATTAAAATTAGAATAGAGGCATTATTATTTGATGCATTATCTAAAGTAGTAGAAAATTTTGATTTTCAACACAATACTTTTTACACACAATAGTAATATATTGTGCAATAGTAAATGTGGTATGCAATTGATCTAATAAATCTAAATATATAACATGTTGTTGTATACATCAGTTTTCATCAATCCAATGGCAAGTAATTACAAGATAACTTAAACCATTGATACTAGTTGAAAAATTGCTAGTTAAACCAATTCTAGATAAAACATTTGTAAGATTATCAATTAAAGATTGCCTATATTCTATATACATATTTATGCAATCATTTCTTAAGCTATGTCTAGAAATTGATTGGTAAGCATGTTGTAAATATTAATAAACATATTATAAGCATCCTTCTTTTTCACATATCGTGAAAAGTTATTCATATCTAACTACGAATCCAACTAAACCTCGTCTAACTTTGTCATTTTTAAAAACTCAAATAGTTCCACTTTATGGATTACTTTGGGATTAGGTGATCTCCTTAGTTTGTGGTTGTATGGTATTCAAATTAGGTTTATGCCTATTAATTAAATGTTTTGTAAACATACCTGTACCTCCATCACTTCCACTAGGTTTATAACTATAAAACGCTTTACATAATTCACAAGCTGCACAAAGTTCGAACATACCTTCTTTTTGCATAATGTCGAAGTGTTCTCATACCTTACTCATCTTAGCACAATTCAACTTCGATCTCGAAGATGTTATAACGGTAGTGGTAGCAGAAGATGATTGTGTTTGACCACCATTAGTTAGCAGAACTAGAAGCTCCTCTTACATATGAAAATTCATTAAAATACTCATTTCTAATTTAAGGATATGAGTAAAAGCTGGAACAGGAGAGACATGCTGAATGATGAAAAAATGTAAATAAACATATTGAAAGAAATTTTAAGAATGGTAAGTAAATAAATAAAAATATAAATATAAATATATAATGTAAGGAATTGGAGAGATTTGAAGAAAATTGTAAGTAATTTAAAGGAAAAATGTGATTAATTTAGAGAGAATATGAGAGATTTGGAAAAAATTGGATAGAATATGAGAGATTTGCAAAGAAAAATGATATTTGGAAGAGGCATTTTATAGGTTAAAAAGAAAAAAATTAATAAAAGGCAGAACGATTGCTGACGTCAACAAACAGCAAAGGAAGGAATGGTGTACTGACTATATAGCCATTTCATCAGTTTTGATGCTGGAACCGAAACTGGTTCGAAATTGTCGATTTTGAACCTGTACCGGATCTAAATTTTTTTGGTTTCAATTTTAAATAATTGAATCTACTCTTATTCGATAATGGGTAGGATCGGAGCGAAACCTGAACCCCCTAAAGGTGTTCCATTGATGGGCGATATTAGATCGATCCTGTTTTGGATTGATTTAGGTCCTATCCCACCCGTTTAGCATGTCTAGTTAAGGATTGACTACCTAAATTTGTTAGAGATGGGTTTTTATTTTTTAGGATTAAAGTTTAATTTGTTATGATATTCTAACTCAAAATGGATGTTGTCACTATATTTTAATTTCACTGAATTTTTGTAATCAAAAACAAAATTTCATTGAATTTTGTCACTGTATTTTTTAATTTTAAAAATAAAGTAACAAAATTTATGAAAACTTTATCATTTGTATTAACCTAGATTATTCTGTAAAATATTTCAATTTCATATCATGATAAAATTTGTCATTTGTATTAACAATATATTTCATGAAACATGCACTTTTCTTTGATTTTTTTTAATTCTAATTATGTAATTTTTATCCAAAAATCAATAAATTATCATCATCATCATTATCATCATCATTATCATCATCAAAGTTTTTATTCCAATAAATTGAAGTAAGCTAAAAAAATAAATTAAAAAATAAAATCAAACTCAATAAAATTAAAATATAATAGTAATAAAACTTTATTAATATAATGATTAATTTCACCTTAATTTTTTTTTCTTTTCATTTCTTCATATATCTATACTTATGTTTAGTTTGGATGCCCAGCCAACACCAATGCAATTAGGCATATAAGACAAAAATTGGTGGAAGGGTAAATTATCCTTCCACCCTTTTAAAATTTTTATTATTTTATTAAAAACATATATCCTTAATAATTATTTTTTTTATCTTAAAAGTCATTGAAGCCAATCACATCTTTTATCCAAATTAATCATTAATTTTTTATGTGTTCCATCGCAATCTATATAAAAAAAAATTTCAATTTCACCTTTTTCCAACACTGCCACCATTTCATCTTGATGGACAATATAATTAAGACTGCCATTAAAGCCAACATCTATATGCCGAAGGGCAATTTATGAGAGCTAGCATATAATTTCTACAATTATTTCAGAGATCAGAAGCCAACAGCAGGAGTGCAAGTAGTTGTATGAAAAAAAAGACAGATGATGATCAATGAACGGAGTCACCATTGACCAATGTCACTAATATACTTAAAACCTATCTATGGAAAAGGATATTTGAATAGGTCCCATTAATGGTCCTACCCACTAGGGTTTTCCATGTGAGCATTAAGGCTAAAAAACTGTGTCGCCTACTCTTTTTACAAGGTTTCATTTTTGGTGAAAAGTACGTGCTTTGCATGTAAACAATCTGTTTATCTAATAACAGATCTACATAAATATATATATATATATATAAATAAGGTAAAATACAGCTTGGATTCCAAGAAGCTTCGCTCAATCATTGAATTTGAACCTAATCCCCATTTTCAGCTTTTTGTTATGGTAGGGGAGCTAAAGATGAATAAGTTTGCACCTAATGAAATGATATAAATTTTTTTTAATATGGATCCAATTAATGTTAAAACGACGGTTTAATGCGATGAAAACAAGGTTCTCATCACGTTACCAATCGAATATCCAATCTTTCTTAACCGATTGCAGTGATCCTTTCAGTAAAACCTAATAACGGCAGCAAGGCATCATCATGGGAATTAGGGATAACGAGTTTGATGTTAATGTCATATCTAGAGCTAGATTTGGCTCTCCATTTTCATCATCCATTTGTTTCATTCGATGAGCTTAGATGTACATTTAGAGTAGGTTGAGATCAACAAATGGTTAGAAGATGTGAAAGTAAATTTTTTTTAAGCATTTGAACATTATCAAATTTTAAAGTCATCATTATTGAAAAGTTTAATCGTTTATCACTTTTAGTTAAAATAAAAAATTAATCTCAGATTATAAAATGAATGAAAATATTTGTGATAAAAAAAAAAGTAAGATTGGAGGTTTCACTAGTTAGAAATTTCGTTGAAATTAAGTAGAGTGAGCCAGCCAAGCTGCTTGCCTCATCGTATCACCTCAAGCTGAGAACTGAAATTGCCCTATCTTTTTGGATTCATCTGTAGCTTCAACTGGCCATCTAGGTTAAAAACATAATACAACTAGGAAACTAAATTCCATAGGTGCACTAAAATTTGTTCTCAAGTGATGTCTAGTCTTTAGTCTTGTCAAGCCTTTCTCTCTATTACTTACCAAAGCATTAATAATGGTAAAGGCATGCATTCGTGATGAAGTCAATGTAGGTCCCATTTGTTTTGGAGCTTGATGAAGACTCTGGAGGTTTTCCATGGCCCACTTTTGCCTCAGAAGTCCATTGAGAGGACATAAATTTCAATACAATTAAACAAGAAATACCTTAGACAAAGGAAAAGAAAATACGGGACCCGCTCTTCAATCTTAAGCCCATTGCATCGTCATAAAATTATGAAGATCAAGGTTACATCATGACACAATTCTCCACTTCCTCCAATTATATGTATAGGGTTAGGTTTTTGGTGACATGATGTCAACATTGTAGACTTACCCTTTCACTTTCACTTCTTTTTTTTCATTTCTTTCACTTTTACTTTCACTTTCACTTTCACTTTTAACTTATTTCTTTTTTCTTTTTTTTTTGTTACACTTTTAACTTATTTCTTTTATAACTTGACATCATGCCTCATGCTATGAATACTATTCTTTCTATAGAACATTTGAGACTCTCCTTGATATGAAAGTTAGCTACAAATAAACGTCATGCTAAGATTTGATCAAGACATCATTGGATTTTTTTGTCTATTTAATTTTCCTACGCCACATCCAGTTAATTATGATAAAAGTGACACTTCTATTTCACACATATATTAAGTTTTTATTTAAATATTAATTATTTTATAAGTAGATAGACGAAAGAAAAAAAATATTGATGTTTTAATTGTCATAACATATTAAGTTCTAAAAACTTAATTGCTAGATACCAAATTTAAAAAGTCGTCACCAATCATTTATATATATATATATATGTGTGTGTGTGTGTGTGTGTGTGTGAGATCCATCACCTAATCAAATATAAGAATAAGAACACGTTTATTTTTCAAGACACACAATTACGTGCGAAAAATGTGTTACCACCATCATGATGCCCATTAATCATAATTTATCCTAAATAACTTTAATCTAAATGATTTTATTTTCCTGATTTACTTAAAACTTTGTTTGTTAATGTTTCAGTATTTAAACTTTGAAATCTTAGTAAATATTCTCCAACACTATGGTCAAACCCCTAAAGAAACTTCTCATCTCACAAATATTCAAGAAACATGCTTGTCTTATGAGAGGGCTCCGTCGTCGTCAGATTGCTTTTAACATTTATAAAAGTAATTAAAATTGATTTGTTATGAATTAATACTTAACTTATTTTGAACTTGCACTACTACAAAAAAAAAAGTTAAAAACTATGTTTTTATAACCGTAGTATATTCAAGCATAGTCTTTCTCAAATATCATAGACTACATTTGAGATGAATAGGCTTCCATAATATAATATAGATTATGCTTGATTGAAGTAAATGTGGTCTTCCTTAGTATAATATAGACTACACTTTTTGTTTTAAACGTAGTGTTTAATTTATCAATGGATTTAAATTTATCTAAAAACAAATTGATTTTTTGGATTCTTAGACAACGTTTCACTAAGAGAAGCATAGTCTATTTTGATGAATAAACTATGTTTTTTATATTTTTATTTTTATGGTAGAGACTATGTTTCTAAAACACCATGTCTAGTCTACATTCTGGTTATATATTATCAAATAACTAATAAATAATTGTTAATATGGTAACCACATATTAACAATTTTATAATGTCATTACATAAATTATAAGAAAGTAAATACCACAAAATATTCATATATCACATTTTATAACAATAAACTGTTATATTATAAAATACTACTGAAGTTATAGATTAACATGTACAAGTTGGTTATATATCCCTATATATGCCACCAACAAAAAAATTAGCTTTAAATTTGACATCAACTTGTATATAAAGAAAAAAAAAACGTAAATTTACTTCAACAACAATCAGGAAATTTTCAAACTTAATAAATTAGATCCAATTTCCATAATGAACAAGTACATGTTGGGGATTACTGTCCACAGTAAAAGGATAGCCGAATTAAGTTGAGAACGACTAGAAATGCTTGAACATAGTGAGTTCTTTATCATTCAACTCCAAGATTTGATCCTTGTTTCTCATCTAAAATAGCAATATATAAATCATATTTTATTTCACAACATTATTGTTTAATGATTTGTTGTCTAGTCATTTGTGTAAAAAAGAGATTGGGTTGAAGGTGATATGTACCCAAAATGTGACAAAGGCTTAACCTTCATTATTTACGAGAGTTTTTGTGCAGCGTACATTTTGAATGACTCAATAATGTATTAAACTTCATCATAATTTGATTACATGAGCTCTAATACTTTTTTGAACGCATTCAAAGTTTCTTTTTCCGAAAACTCTCAAAAATAAGGAAGGTCGAGATTTTGTCACAATCTGAGTATGCATCACCTTCAATCCAAGTTTATTTTTTTACATAAAGTGCAAACAACAAATCATTAAACAAAATTGTTGCAGAATAAAATATAAGTAATACATTTTGATGAGATACAACTGAGATCTTAGAGTTAAATGACTAAGCACTCACTGTATACAAGCTTTTCTAGTCATTCTAAAATTAATCTAGGCACTCGCAAGTGAGTTCTGACTCTTTGTAGAGAAACCTAATAAATTCAAAGGATCACATTAATTAAAAGCATAACATAGTAAAATCACACAAACAGCCTATGAGAAGTAATAAAGTTAGATAAAAAAACCTAATCTCGAAAATAGTAGTCTGATACCAAGTTTGGTGCTAGTTGACATCTAAATGAAAATATCCTTCAAATAATCTATAAAAAAATTGACAAAATGTTCAAAATTATATGTTTATCAAACTAGGGTAATAAAAATAGCAAAAATTAAACCCTAGAAATCAAAAACTGGGGTTTCGTTGATTTTAACTCTTCCCTCAAAACATCAATCCATTTAATAGACTCTGAACTTTTTATGGCTTGTGAAAATATAATTGGACCTTTATCAATTTCAAGATCAATGTCCGATTCTTGTAAATAAATCACATAAACTTTTAAAGAAGCTAATCTTTTTCCCTTTAAGATTGTCTTAACATTATTCCTTGTGATTAATTTGTATTTAACCTTTCTCCATTAGGTCAGATATCAAATCCTTGGTCGTCATTGGGCCTGACATCAAACTATGAAGGTGTATGATCGTTTAAATGTTAAAAAGTATTGTTTAATCATTCTACAAATGTTGGGATATTATTAATGTCAATTGTAGATTTTAGATCAATCATGCATAAAGGAACATTCACCCTCATCCCTTTTATTTCCACAACTTGACATTCTACACTCTCACTAACTTAAATATTCTCAAGGAATTTAGCATTGCCAATTTTAGTTATTCTAGGACTATGGTTTGGACAATATAACTTGTATCCTTCAGATTTCTCAAGGTAACCTTATAGAGTATCCATTTATAGTTTGACAATCCAACTTTCTCTCTTGTGGATTATACACTCTTGCTTCCAATAGACAACCCCAAACATGCAACTACCTTAAACATGGTTTTCTTCTTGTCCGTAGTTCAAAAGATGTCTTTTGAACTACTTCGATTAGGAATCTTTTTAATAGATAAACTGCAATTTTTAATGCAAGCATCCACATGGATTTGGGTAAGGAAGAGCTATTCATCATGCTCCTAACCGTATCCATTAAAATATGATTTCGTCTTTTTGCTACACCATTTTGCTGAGGTGTACCATGTTAATTTATGCCCTAGAGCCAACTCAGGGGGCATGAGCATGGAATCACGACCATATATGTTCACTTATTGTAAGTAACATAAAGGTTTCCGTTCACAATTTGGATCAACAATAATGATAATTACTAGTCACTAAATGAGGTGAAGCCCCTAAAATAATATAAGTCTTGCAAGAGAATTGTAAAACACTACAATTATGAAAATCACTATGCATCAAAGCTTTACTTTAAAAATTAGTTCCTAGTAATTGTACTATCGAGATAGAGCATTCATAATGCTCAAAGACGAGCACATGCTAAGCCTTTTTACTTTTTAGGTAAGCTACCGATATCATAGGTCAAAATATGAGAATATTTGAGGATACAATATGGGTGCTTAATAGAGAAAAAAGTTCAATGAACACAGCCAACTATGAAATCTCCATTTGGTGGTGTCACTTAAGTGTTTATGAAAATGCTCTCATGTGTCAATAATGTAAGTGATCCAATGACTTGAGATGCCAAATCATCTTATATGCGTTTCGTCATGCTTTGATTTCAACCCAACGGGTTTGGATTCCCAAATGCCTAATCAAGGTACTTTTGGGTATAGCCTGAAGCATATAAAGGTGGATTAATAGTCAAAATGAGAATTCATCACCTCGAATGACTGAGGAACAACATCTCATTCATCCTAACTTATATTGACTCAAGAGCCTTTAGCCAGAGCAGTATAAGTATTTGAGTTAATATTGGTAGCACATGGATAAATATAGAATTCACATAAAGTAGATATTGTACCATGCTTTATAAATTTTTGAGATATTATGATGAAAAGATTGAAATACATTGTAATAGTGTAAACTAAATAGGTTAGTCAATCCCTTTTGACTTTTTCTAACATTTGGGTGGCCATCATGTGTTGCTAGATACCACTTTTGATCTATGGACTTAAATAAATAGCTAAATTCATTTCCAATATGTTGGAAACCTAATGGGTCGCACACGTAAGAGCAATGATTGGATTGAAATGAATTGGAAACTCTAAAGGAATTTGAAATTTCTCAATTAGGCATATATTGGTGGAATTATGACTAATTATTATGTGAAGTTAATTAAAATGTTTAATTAATTTGATTTGATTTAATTTCAATTGTTTAATTAAATTATAGGGATTACCAAATTTTAATTAAAAGGATATTAGGCATAACTAAAAATGTGTAGTTCATTTAATTAAATAGTTCAATTAAATTTGTCCAACTTTTAATTATAAATAGATAAATCAATTTAATTAAAAGAGTTTAATTACATTGTGGTCTTTATATTTCATTAAAAGAGTTTTAACGGATAATGGGCAAATAGTTATAATTCAAATAAAATACTAAGAAGGTTAGAAGAATTAAAACACTTCCAACCTATAAAAAATCTACTACGGAGAACCACACAATACACAATATAATGATAGTGTCTTTCTTACTAGAACCTTGCAAGTCCTACTAAAATCGGCAAGCTCTAAAAACCCTATGAGTTCTTCTTTACTAAGCTTGTGATATTTTCTAAAACATAATCCTTGTAGAATTCCGTAAGCATGGGCAATCTTGAAAAGTTCCCTGCAAGCTTGTGATTCTTGAAATCTTACACCTCAAAATCGGCAAGCTCAAAGGTTGTGCTCTTGTGCCAATTCCTCTCTGGTGCATTCAAGATTTGTTTTCATGCGTGAAGAAAGCGTTTTTGAAACTCAAGCTTCTAGCATGATAATGACTATAGTCTAATTCAACCTTTGGAAATCCGTTGTTGCTTTTGTAGATCACCATTAAAGATTGAACTAGTGGACGACTTAGTTTGTGATAACATTGCTTTGATGTGTTTGTAGAAGTACAAGTGGGATTGAAGTCTTTTTATTACAATATAATTAGACAAGCCAAAAATTTTTAAAATCTATTGTTTGCACATATCTATGCTAAAATCCATTTCATGTTATAAATCAAGTTAATCCTTCGAGTTTTAGTGCTTTTGTGTTTCTTTCAGCTACACTTATTCTCCCCATGTATGTCTGAGCATGAGTCAAAACCTATAATTGGTATCAAAGCCTCACTTGATTCCATATAAATCAGGGTGTCTGTTCTAATTTTGCTATAAATTGAGATGTTTTGAAAGAAGTTCTGGTTTGAGTTTAGATTTTGCCAATTGAGTTTAATAATTGATTTATCATATTTTAATTTTGATTTATACATTAGGAAGACTCAATAATGAAATCGGTTAAGCTTTGAGTAACTAGTTTCACACATGTTCCTTGTTTTGGATGATCTTTCTGTATGTTGTTCTTGACGACTAACTGTTGGTTTTGGAATGTTTTTGGATGAATCTTAATATTAGATGTGAGGACCATATTTTTCCTAATAAATTCCATAAGTAAAAGATTACAGAAATGAAAAGACAAAGGATAAATTATTAAGAAATTGAATAAATAGACTTATAGAAGGAAACTATCATGTGGGCCCTATAGGACATTTACAGTTCGAATTGGGGTGAAACTCTAGAATTATGATATTTGAAGTGAAATACAAAGATGGAAGATATCTACACCTCAAAATTCCTTCGTTTGTGCATGTTTTGAAAAACATGCAACAAATTCGAAAATTATAGTTACATTTATAGGTCCGACAAATTTTCGTGAAAAACGGTCAAACTAAGTTGACTTTTGACCAACTAACAGTCATAGATAAATCCTCATGTGACAAATTCTTATGTCTTGTTGACTGATAGATGAAATCACACAAAACTGTCAAAAATACGTTATTCAACGATTATGGTTATTTTGGTAATTTCACCCTTTTTATTAGTCAAACCCTATCAAAGGCCTATCCAATGATTAGAACATGTAAAATAGATATGTTTTATGATTAAATAAAATATTTTAAGGTTAGACTAAATGTTTAAAACAAAGTTAGCTAGCGAAGGGCAAAAATTGAAACTTTTAAGAAAATAAAATGGCATTTTGGTCATTTCACACCAAGATATTTATTTTTAATGTAATTTCTACTCTTCTTCTTCTCAAAGGCCGGCCACCACTCTCCACCGTTGTCTTCTCACTCTAAAAGCTTTGTGAAGAAAGAGAAAGTCCACAGAATCGTAGCAAAAACACCTCAAAACTGAAAATTGTTTTCACCAATCCTGTCTAAATTTCAATGCTCTACATCTGGTATCAAAATCAAGTGCCAAAGTGGCCAAAATCAAGGTGTAAGGGGTCCCTTCATATTCAGCCAACACAATAGGTGAGAGAAAGCTTGTGTTTTTCATGATTTAATGACTTTAAGCTATGTGTTTAAGGTCTTTAAGCTAGTATTTAGGCTTGAATTGAAGTGGAACCATAAGATTCTCTCTCTTAGGGTTTCGACCAAGCTTAGTTGTGTATGAAGATGATGTTGGTCAATGCAAAAATGATGTAGAATTAATGTAGAACAAGTGTAGAATATAGATTTAAGCTATATCAAGTTCTTTTTTTTGGGGGGGGAGGGGGTGATTCGGGTTGAGTTGCATCATATCTTCTATTTTTTATACATCAATTTGGATTGGTTTAAATTGAGTCATTTATCAATCTAAAGTAATTATCAAATTCAGACTTGCTTTACCAACTCTAATGCCTCCTCAACCCCTTACACCTACAATTGTTCATATTTTGGTTTTAAACAATTAACTAATTGAACCAATTTAATTCGGTTAATAAGTTGATTATCAAATTAATTTTGGTCGATTTAACGAAGATGATTTTGAAGTAATTTTGATTTTTGATTAATTTAGTTTGAAAAATCAAATTCACTAAATTAACCAAAATTGTAACCAAAATATAAAAAATTCAAAGACAAAATTAAAAATCTACAAAACTCAAAGATACGTTTAATGTTTGAAGTTTGGATAATATTTTAAGTTTAATGTTGTCAGAGTTTTTAATTTAATACAACCCCAAGGGTTGAATTCGTTGGTAAGCAGGCATCATCTTGTAGGCCAGGTTTATAACAACCTGATGTCAGAGGTATTCCCTTTAACTGTCGAGGAAGAGATTAGTTTCAAGATGCGTACAAGCTAACTCTGAAACTCGCTCACTATAAAAAAAAAAAAGAGTTTTAATGTAATACATTATTATTTCAATAATTTGTTAAAAGATTTTATATAATTTCTTCAAAAATAAGAAATTAAAAATTAAAAATATAATTTAGTTTAAACGTAATTTATTTTTTGATTAATTCAATAAACAAATTAACCAAATTAAATTCAATCTTTTAAATTTTAAAATTCTTAAATTTAATTCAATTAATGAAAATAAAATAATATAATTCAAAATAAAATAATATAAAATAAAATAAACAGGTGAACACCGTTACTTGTACCTGTACTAAAATAAAATAATAATATAAAATAAAATAAACAAGTGAATATCGTTACCCAGCAGTTCAATCAGTTGGACACTTGTCTTGATCAGATGGAAGAAACACAGGCTACCTTGTACGATGAGCTTCAAGATGTTCGCATGTAGCAAGAAGAATTTATCGAGCAACACCACATG
Organism: Heritiera littoralis; assembly: GCA_031772115.1. Classification (NCBI taxonomy): domain Eukaryota; kingdom Viridiplantae; phylum Streptophyta; class Magnoliopsida; order Malvales; family Malvaceae; genus Heritiera; species Heritiera littoralis. The sequence goes on along the minus strand of JAPDPK010000083.1, from coordinate 701,321 downwards.
ACTTTTCCTAAGAAGCCATAAGTTAGACATGTCTCGATTCTCTAAGCCCTTAGAACTTAATGACTTGTTAGATTACTTAGTCTAAACTATTTGTGACTGTTTATGATTATATATGATTCTGTGAGACTTGTTCGTTATGTTTCTTTTGTGATTATGCTTCTCAATGATATTTTCTTTGTTTATGTTTATGTTATGGCATTGTCTTTGTTGCTTTAAATTGACAACTTCTTAGTTGTATATTCCTTTTATATATGATTTGTTAAGGGGGAGTTTCTATCTGAGTTTCCATTTCTATATGATTTCATTTTTGCTATGACAAAAAGGGAGACAAGTAGCGGTAAATTTTATAAAAACTCATGCTTTAATTAAGGAGGAGCAAATACTCATGCTTTAATTAAGGGAGAGAAAATTTTGAGGGGGAGTAGCATTTTTTTCAAAAATACATTCAAAGCAAATTTACTTTAAGTTTTGTAATATCAAAAAAGGGGAGATTGTCAGCTTTAAATTGACAAGTATTTTGAAATGACAAAAACTTAAATAATGCTAAATTTCTTACTCTATATTGTAAATTTGCTTAAGACGAACACAATGATAGAAAATCACTTAACAAGGTTTTGGACTAAGTTTTTCAATTGAGAAAGTCAAGAAATACTCTTATAAAATTGAAAGAATGTTTTGAACTGAATTAAAATTACAAAACACATCATTTTTATCCCGAAACAGCTCACAAAAAGTGCAGGAAAGACTTGAGGGATCGATCCCCCCATGTTGAGGGATCGATCCTCAAATGGTAGAAGGGTTCCAAGGGCCAAAAATAGGGAAGGAATCGATCCCCCCAGGGAAGGGATCGATCCCCACATGGCAGAATAAGCTCAAATGTGATTTTGCAGCTTTGGAATCGATCCCCTATGGCTAAGGATCAATCTCCTATCACGAGAATAGTATCCAATGACTAGTTTTTGAGGGTTTCAATGGGAAGAATTGCATTAAATGCTTCAACAACCGTTCCCAGCTATTTGTGGACTATAAATAAAGGCATTTATGAAGATTAAAGATAGAACAAGCACTCAGCAACTTCTCTAAGCCTCAAGAAAGAATTCAAAGCTAAAAAATCATCCTTTGTACTTGATTTGTAAAATTCCACCTTGTGCACTGTTGGATTATGCCCTTAGAACCATTCATTAGATGATTGACTTTGGCATTTTTTTATGTATTATGACATTTTATTTATTATAGTTCATTATTATATTTGTCTTATAACTGCATAATGTAATCTTATATGATAATGTCCTTAGAATAGTAATAACACACTATTCTTAAAATATCCCTAGTCAAGTATTATTGTAAACAAGGATAACAATGATACGATAAGACTAGTATGTGGTTGACTGATGACCATTGTCATGGATATAGGATATCAAGTCATCACATAGGTACATGTTAGAGAACTATGTACTGGATCGACCCTCCATGAGAACGCTACATGGATTGTTATATGAGTGTCATAAGCGATTCTCATAGTGATGATGGTGTATATGATCCTTTGACTTGAGATCATCAGAGATACCAACATAGAGAATTGCATACTTTAATGCTGCTAGATGTCATTCGTAACAGGATGGACTATAAAGGTAGTAATTGGGTATGCCTTGATCTATGTAAAGGGATGTTGAGTGATCAAGATAGGATTTATCCCTCTTATATAACAAGAGTGATGTCTTGGGCCCTTTGATAGAGTGAGACTAAGAAATGCATGGCCGTGCTCGAATAAGTCAATATGAGATATTGATTTTATTTGTTTAATTAGTCTACTCAAGAACCAAGAAACGCTGATTAGACTATACAAGTGTGACACATTCCATGACTTGTGTCTAATCAAGACATCAAAGGATAAAGGGATTAGACTACACGGTAACATCTATCACGAGTAAGGTTATGTCGAGTCATTGACATTCTCGTTACATGGGTAGCAATGATGTGTTGCTAGATACCGCTCATTGCCTGTGACAATTTTGTCATTGCCATTGTTTTGAGAACCTATTGGGTCGCACACTTAGAACGGATCAATGAGGAGCTTAATTAATCCTATTCTGAATTGGATTAAGGATATAACTAATCCTATTCTGAATTGGATTAAGGATATAACTAATCCTATTGATGTAGGATTAGAGTTCTGTTTGACAGTCAATTTTAGGGTAAAATTTACTGTCTATAAAAAGAGGTTTTGTGTTTTCTAAAAGTGAGCCGCACAACTAAACAGAAAAGAGAAACCTGTTCTCTGTGGTTTTAGAGCTTCTTTCAAACAAAACAAAATATTCTTTTAATCGAAGCTAGCAATCCGGTTAAAATAAAAACGCTCTTTAAGGCTTCTGATCGTGAGACGTTCAAGAGTCGTGAGATCCGTTCGTGTGGATACCATAGAGGCAGGAACGAAAAGTTGTTGCTTTTGACTCAACCAACGACAGAAAATCAGAGAAAACGTTAGGTAAAATCTCGAAACCCTAATCAGACAACTCTCTTAATCGATCCTGGTAGAGGCCGAATGATTTAAATTCCGCTTCGTGTTTGTTTCGGTTTCCTTCATGCACAACCCACTCATATTAATATCTGTTATTCAAAGGGTTGTGTAAGTCGTGTAAGGTTATCTTGTAAGAGTGAGGGTAGCTTTGCAAAGGGATAGGTTAAGAAGGTTATTCCTAAACCTACAAAAGGAAGTGTAAGAGGTCTCTCCACACCTTGAAGTGGCTTGTACTGATTCACAAAGAAAAGTGGAATCAATCACTTGACAAGAGGATCAAAGAGAGATGACGTAGGCAAGAGATTGGCCGAACCTCTATAAATACTGTGTTTGCTTCTCTTCCCTTATCTTTATTTACTGCATTTGTTACATTATTGCTTAAATTGTTTTAATTGTTATCTAAGTTCTTAAAAACTCAAAATTAGTAGTTAAACCGATTCACCCTCTCTCTCGGTAGAGCCAACAAAAATAATGAAATTATAGTTTGAATTTTTCTAGGATATAAATTCACATTTTTTCTTAATTTTCTAATTAGGTTGATCTCGGGTTCTGATCGTTACGGACTCAAATCATGAAAGATATGGACCATGTTGATTTTGAACTTTTTTTAGATTCAAACTATCTCAAGTTCATTTTTTTTTTTGGATTTGGGTTGAGTTGCATCACATCTTCGATTTTTTTTACATCAATTTGGATTGGTTTAGATCGAGTCATTTATCAATCTAAAGTAATTATCATATTCAGACTTGCTTTACCAACTCTAATGCCTCTTCAACCCCTTGCATCTACAAGTGTTCATATTTTGTTTTTTTTTTTGTCTTTGACCCCCTGGTATTCGCTTTATGCGACTACTCCGAAGTTGGGAAACTGTCAGGCCATATGAAAGTGGGGCACCCCTCCCCAGCACGGTTTGCTCCATACGCATGACTCGAACTCGGGTCATGCTTTAGGGGGAATGAGTCCCTTACCACTCAATCCCAACCAATGTTGGTGTTCATAATTTGGTTTTAAACAATTAACTGATTGAACCAATTTAATTCGATAAATCTGTTGATTACCAAATTAATTTTGGTCGTTTTAACGAAGATGATTTTGAAGTAATTTCGATTTTTGATTAATTTAGTTCGAAAAATCAAATTCACTAAATTAACCAAAATTGTAGCCAAAATATAAAAAATTCAAAGACAAAATTAAAAATCTACAAAACTCAAAGATATGTTTAATGTTTGCAGTTTGGATAATATTTTAAATTTAATGTTGTCAGAGTTTTTAATTTAATACAACCCTAAAAGGTTGAATTCGCTTGGTAAGTAAGTATCGTCTTATAGGCCAGGTTTACAATAGGCCGATGTCGAAGGTGTTCCCTTTAAATGTCGAGGAAGAAATTAGTCTCAAGGAGCGTACAAGCTAGCTCGAAGCTCACTCACTATTAAAAAACAAAAAAAAAGTTTTAATGTAATACATTGTTATTTGAATAATTTGTTAAATGATTTTATATAATTTATTTCAAAAATAAGAAATTTAAAATTTAAAATATAATTTAGTTTAATTGTAATTTATTTTTCAGTTAATTCAATAATCGAATTAACCAAATTAAATTCAATCTTTTAAATTTTAAAATTCTTAAATTTAATTCAATTAATGAAAATAAAATAATATAATTCGAAATAAAATAATATAAAAAAAATAAACAGGTGAAAACCGTTACTTGTACCAGTACTGAAACAAAGCTGAATGCCTAAAAGTGGGTCAAAATCAAAATTACCCAAAAAGGGCCAGCCAGTTTCAATGCGGTTGGGCAAATCAAGGTCCGATTCTGCTTACTTTGATCAGTGTCAGTGACCATACCACTGACCATCCTGAGTCCTGACGACCCCATTATTTATTTTAACCCTCGCCGACGCCATCATCCCACAAAGAGTCTTAACGCTTCTCGCCGTTACAAAAAAGACAAAAACTTCCCAACGATCACTCCAAGTTCCTTCCCAACTGTGCCGCTATACTGCTACAGTTAAAATCTATTAATAAATTTTCACAAGGGCATCTCAGTCAAAGCATTTAAAATTCACAAATAATTAGTATTCTTATTTATTAATTTAAGAATTTATATATATATATATATAATACACTAATAATTTATAATCTCCATACACTATCAATAAACAAATGATTAATATTTTATCAATAAGATCTTATGAGCAAATTAAAAAATATTTATTTGCATTTATTTTTAAGGGTTTGGTATTTTTTAGTTTGTTTATTGATGATGTGTCAACTTCTGGTGCAGTGATAATTTATAAAGACTATACACTGTCAGTGCATCATATATAAACCCTTAATTTAACATCAATTCAAAGGATTTATATATATGATGCTGTGACAGTATATAATCTTTATACAGTGTCAATATATCAAATATTAACAACCAAGGCTTGACCTAACAATTGTTACCTTTTTTTAGAAAGAATTAGATCCAAGTTCCATTCTCTTATTCTTCTATTGTACCTTTTATTAATAAAAAAATAATATATCAAATATTGATACCTCATCGATAAACTTTTATAAGTAAATTAAAATATATATGTATATTTTTGTATTTATTTTTATGAGTTTGAAATTTTTTAATTTATTTATTGATAAAATGTCAACAAGTGTATTGACAATGCATGCATTATATATATACACACACATATAAAGTCAATCCATTATATATATATATAGTTTGTATATGATGCACTGACAGTGTATAGTTTCTATACACTGTCAATGCACCAGAGGTTGACACCTCATCAATAAGCTCTTATGGGCAAATTAAAAAAAATAATTTATATTTGCATATAAGGATCTATTGATGAGGTGTCAACCTCTGGTGTATTGACAGTGTATAGAAACTATACACTGTCAGTGCATTATATATAAATCCATATATATAGATATTTATATATAATGCACTGACAGTGTATAGTTTCTATACACTGTCAATACACCAGAGATTGACACCTCATCAATAGATCTTTATATGCAAATATAAATAATTTTTTAATTTGCCCATAAGGGCTTATTGATGAGTGTCAATCTCTGGTGCATTGACAGTGTATAGAAACTATACACTGTCAGTGCATCATATACAAACTCTATATTTATATAGAATTTATATATGATGCACTGACAATGTATAGTTTCTATACACTGTCAATGCACCAGAAATTGACACCTCATCAATAGGCCCTTATGGGCAAATTTAAAAAAATTTTTTAAATTTGCCCATAAGGGCCTATTGATGAAGTGTTAATCTCTGATGCATTAACAGTGTATACTATACACTGTCAGTGCATCATATACAAACTCATTTATATATATATATATATATATATGTAAACTCCTTGTTAAAATCGGTGGGTCCAGGTCAGGAATCTGTGGTGTTATGTAGGGCCTATTGTTAGTCCCACCGGGGCCTTGATCTTTGATGATGGTGGGTCTACAATAGCAGTCCGTGATTTATTTATATATATTTTTCCAAATTCAATTTTGGTCTAAAAAGAAAAAAGCAACGATAATGACTAATGCAGGGCCCCACCTAGACACTGACGAAGGGATCGACTTATCCCGTCTACCTGAGCTTTTATAAAGTAATTTTAGTCAAACTAGGTGGCTATGGCTTCAGAATTTTCTACACGTCAGTCAAGTTTTAGTTGATTCAAGCTGATCATTCGGCTAGCTCATCTAATTTCAGAAGCCCGTGATCTGTTTCAATTTTTTTTCAATTTTTTTTGTTACGAAAGCATAAAAATTGAAATTCAGTACTTCAAAAAATTTAATCATGATATCATCTCTGTAATTATTTTGCTACATACTCCATACAGACCTTATTTTATCATGTTCAGGTTATTTTTATTATATAGATAATGCCAAATAAGTGACAATTCTAAAATAATTTTATAAATTTAATATAGTTTTAAAATTTATCTCATCCATTTCTTATAATAAACTCTATTAATTTAATTCCAGCACTCAACAATAAGATATATTTGCTAAGCTTCAAGATCGTATTCCAATTAAATAAAAGTTTATATATGATCCATTTATAGTGGTATAAATGTTAAAAATTTGTCGGTGAATGATAAGTTGTTATTTCATTATTAACAAATTTAAAACGTTTAAAGTTCTTATTAATAATTATTTATAAAATTCAATTATTTAATTAAGCACAAATAATTTACTAATAAGCTTTATCTTTTTTTTGTTAAAACTTGTTTGAATGATTTTTTTTTTTACAATCTTGATGCATCCCTTAATGGATTATTATTAGATGTGATAAATAGGTGGGTTGGATCAGATTCGGACTGGATTATTTTGGATAAAAAAAATCAATCTATTTCAGGTTTAGATCATTTCAAGTTCGAATCAAGTCAGATTTGAGTCAATTTGAATCTAAGTCAATTTAGATTAGGATCAATTTGGGTTCAGATTAGGTTGGGTTCATGTTATTGACTTTTAGTCAAATCAAGTTAGTATGATTTGGGTTCTAGTAAGGCAGGTAAGTTTTTCGGGTTTGACCTCTATCACTTTGATATAATTTGTTTATGAAAATAAATTGGAACTATATTTCTAGGAGTCACATAACTCATGAAAATAAATTCTTCTTGCATGAACTAACCTATAATAAAATTGAGATTAAAATATTCAAAATATTTAATAATCATTATGATAGTTTTCTTTATAATATATTTACCAATATTTATAAATTAATTACATCTTTTTTATTGTGATTCTATTATCTATAATAACTGTTAACTCTAGGCATTGAAATAATGTAATAATTCGTATTAGATACTATAATAGACTACCATACATCTTTTTAATTTCTTTTGATTTTTTATATAATAATTGGAGGCATTAAGTATAGGTGATGTAGCTTCTGTATTCTATCATAGATCTGATTAGCCAATAAATAATTCTACATTAGCTCTTATAGATTTTTTTTTAGTTAGGTTCAAATGAATGCAATATAAAAAAAATGAACATTTAAATATAATTGGATTCAAAAAAATATAACACTCATATTATTGAAAAAAATTATATTTTTACTATAATATAATACTTTTTATGGTGTAAACCACGAGGTGTTCTCTATCACATTGGGTATGAGATTAATCACTACTCGCACTGCATAGCTAGCACTGGCTCAAGGGAATTTGACCTAGTGAAGATTCGATAATATAATACTTTGATCATTAATTCTAACATTTAAATATTTATTGTTGTCTTAAATTTAAGTTTGAATCTTTTTAGGTTTGACATAATAGGGATTCAGATTAATTCGGGTTCGAGTCAATTTGGGTTCAGATCAATTCGAGTTAAGGTCAAATCAGGTTCGAGTTAATTAATTCGGATGAAATTGGTTCAGATCAATTCAAGATCAGATTAGGTTAGGTTTGGATCAATTCGGTTGAGATCAGGTTGGGTTTGTGTTGTTGATTTTTTTTTTGTTATAATGTTGTTGATTATTTTAGTCAAATTAGATCGGTCGAATTTGGTTTTGAGCTGATCAGGCTCGTTTTTAGGGTCTAACTTGTTTTTGCCACCTCTAATTATTATCCAATACAATGGTAGTTGAATTTGTTTAATTTCACAAGCAAACTCAAAAAGGTTCCATACACCTTTTAGGAAATATTTAAAAAAAGTAATTAAAAAAAGTGAGGTATATGACAGTTTTTACCATTGTTTGTAGAATTAAAAAATTTCGCTGCTAATATATGTAATAATAATCATTTCCTTAATGCTGTTACTGTTTAATGTAAAGTAAATAGATTATAAAGAGAAAATGTTTGAATACATTTAGAATTTCTCAAACCCAAACTAAAAATAAAGGAGTATTAATTATAGGACGCCAACCCCTATCATTAAGTGGATAGCCATGGTTAAAAGGTGGGATGATGGGTTGATTGACCTTATGAAATTTTAAAATTAATTATATATAAATTAAGAAAATTATTGAAATTTTCCTCAGAGGGGCCAATATAATTTATAAAAGTAAAAAATAATAAAAATATGTAATTTAATACATTTAAAAAAAAGAAAGGGCAAAGAACTAAGGAAACTTTATTTTGTCTCTTACATTCACTTTTAAAATAAAAAAGAGTATAAAAAAAAAAAGCACAAAAGTTAAAAGAGTGATTTGAGAGAGAATAATGTTGTAGATCAAATTATCCAACAAAATTAGTCTCAATTTTTTTTTTGAGGATATTTAACTAAGATCAAGGTAGAAGAAAAAAAAATAATATTTAATATATGTATAATCTTTTTAGAAATATAATTTTAAATAGAGAAATTTTATTTTGATTTATTAATTATTTGATTAATAAGTTAGACTAGTAGATTCTTTTATTATGATTTTTTTTACTGTCTTAAATTTATATTATTCAAACTATATTTGATGTTATAAGTTAAATATTTCTAGGTGTTGTAAACTTTATTGATCATCTATAAAGGATGATTTTTTTTTTTTGCACATGAAAGTAATATGATAAGTTATGAAGAGGCTTGGGTGGCTTATTAGCTCATGACTCAAACCAAAAACCTGAAGACGTGAAATTCTCCAACTTTTAGATTGTAAGCAGGGGTATAATTAAGCAGAGCCAATATAGTTGGTGATCGAGTTCGAGTTTGACTCAAAAATTCATTGCTCAATACTTAACTCGAACTTGATTTAGTCTTAATTTTTGAGCTCGAACTCAACTCGAGATTAAAATCAAGTTACTTGAGCTCGCTCGATTATCAAAGCTCGATTCTCATACACGAACTCAAACTCGATTGAATGCTCGAATTCGAGCTCAAATTTAATTTTATGCATACAAAAATATTGTGTTTAGTTAAATATAATAAAATATAATATTTTTTAATAATAATAATAACAAAACAACACCAACAATAATGAAAAAGTTACATAAAAATAAAATTAACTAAAGTCCACCCAAATCACCTTTGTTTGAAAATTATAAAATCTTACATAATTTTGGAATTATAAAGATAAACAACAAAAACAGTAACATCACCACCACAACACAAATAAGAGGAAAATATCCAGCAAAAATACCTGCAACATCAACAACAGTGTAAACTACATAAGAAACTTGGAACAAATTGTAACAATGTCAATTGAAGCTACGTACAATGAACACATTATCTCTAACTAACCTAATATTAACTATCAAAAAATTTTTAAATTTCCAGCCAATTTTGAGAAAAAAAAGATCATCAAAACAAAGTTGATACTTAATCACAAAACATAAATGTTCTTTTCAATTTTTTTGAAAGCCAAAGGAATTATATTAATAATTTGAAGAAGAACAAAGACATCACAGTCAATTAGAATTGACACTTAGAACTAAACATTACCATCAGTAAAAAAAAAAAAAGCAACAAAAAAACACCCCAATAATCCAACCAAACCAACCATCAAACTCAACTCAGCCTAAGAAATCAGCACACACATCCACTCAATGAAGCAATCATGCAGACATCTAATGAGCAACATGAACCAACTTATCAAACACAAACACTGTGACCAAGACACAACCCCCATTAATGGTAGCAAATAAAAAACAACGTAATAAACCCAATCAACACAAAAAACCATCAAAGAACATCGTCATATACCTCTTCCCAATAGCAAACAATTCATTGCATATACTGCACATCCAAACGTTCTTTTCATTAGTCAATGATTTTTTTTTTTATATATATTTATGAATGTGGGTAAACTGAAAATAAACTCTAAAATTTACACTACAAAAAATGAAATCTACGATTTACACTACAGCTCTATATCAAAGATAATCAAAACAAAGACCAAAACAAAATAGAACAAGCTATTGACAGAATAGAACTATACTAAGTGTGTCAAATCTAGTGCAGGGAATAGGTGCATTGGTTAGGTCTGGTGTAAGAGCAAGCTAGGTGCGCTGGATTTGGTGTGAGAGGGGTTAGGCCAATCAGATCTGATGCAAGAGAGAGCTAAGTGGGCCGAATCTAGTGCTGAGGAAAGCTAGGCATGCTAGATCTATTGTGGCTGAAACGTGAGAAAGAAAGGGAGTTAGCTTGTACGTGGCCGCCGGAGTTGTAGTGGCACATCATAAATTGGAGAAAACTTGCCGAACTAGCTCCTAGGAGGGGCAAGGGATTGGTAGGTGTAGCTAGGTGGGATGGAAGAGTAAAAAGGAAATATGTTTAGGGTTTCTGAAATGAAGGCAAATAAGAAATGGTTATTAGTAATAGTATAGGGTAAATTGGTAAATATATTTTAAAATAATAAAATATATATTACATTAATAAAAGTTTCATAAGATTCGTGAGCTACTTGAGCTGGATATCTTAATACTCGAGCTCGACTTATTTTATAGTTCAAGTAGCTCGAGCTCGAGTTCGAGTTCAGCTTGACAAAAATCAAGCTGAGTTCGAGTTTTCTTCAAATTGAGCCTGAGTAGCTTGTAATCACCAATGTATCATTTACATCCCTAATTGTAAGGGCATTTAAAGGTGGTAAAAAAAATATCATCCATAAACCTTTCTTATTATTATTTTGCCTAGATTGATTGCAATATTACTGACATAAGTAATTTTGTTATTAAAGAATTAATTATTTGAAAAATATATAATACAATATATAATTTTAGTCCATTTATTTTGATAATTTTAATTATTCAAAGTTCATAATTTTTTTATTACAACCATTTTACATTTAGCTTATTAAGATTATTTTATTTAGTTATTAATGGAGATGTATTTCAAAAGAAAATTAACATTGGAGCAACCACATTGTATTCAAGAAACTAATGAACAAAGCTCAAAACAAACTCATATTGAAATTGATTTGGGAGCTCTTTATGCAAGTTTGGGATGACATAATAGTATTTCAAATTATTCTTCTAATGATTAGGATAAGGTATGAAGGGCACACTTGCAAAAAGCCCTTGTCAATCACGTAACCATATTTTTCCCTAAAGAAATATAGAAATGTGTTCCTTCAATTCAATCTCAATTGATTTTAATGAGTTTGGTAATTGATTAGAGTATAAGATAACAAAGGATGCCTCTTTTTGTTTATGTGTCACTTAGCTTTAAATCCTCTAGCCTAGAAACAAACACATTTAGTAAGATAAAATTGTGACATATTCGTCACTACATATTAACATAACTCTTTTTCTTTCACATACTACTTGGTTAGACTCGTTCGTCAATGTCCTCCTTTCTTCTTCTTATACTTTATGCTTTATTACTTATAGCATGATATCAAATTTCCCATGAATGTATTTTTTATATATACATGCGCCAAATACATCAGGATCTCACATATCTTACATAACCTATATCCCCAAACGACTAATATACATTACGTAATACTGTAGCACTGTCTGATTTACATAACAACATAAGTATACCTTCAAGAAGTTTAGGAAGCATGCCTCGAAGGAATACAGATCCAATAAGCTCTTCTATCGAGAGCGAGGGATCACTTCAAATAGTCTGAAAAATATTTGTAAAGGGGTGAGTTTACGCTCAGTAAGAAACACATTTTCCTGCTTGGTTCTATAATGTCATGTGAAACCATTATAAAGCATATATCATGTACTTCCTTACAATATCATATACAAGTAAAATCAAGTAATTCAAATACTCTAGATTTCTTTATTCTTTTGAAATCACATAGGCAATTAGTCAAATACTTTAAATACTTCCACGTATCTCATTCACGTGAAGTCACATGTACAGATATCTTTCGAATAACATGGAGACTATTAGCATTTCAACGAAATCATGCACTAGATAAATCTCATCAGGGATACAACAAATATATCCCGTAAGGGATAATCCCGAGAGATGTCAATTAAGTGATGTACTCCCGTAAGGGCAAGGAATCCTCCATTAGCCAAACATATAACAGAGACAATTGGCCAAATGTCGATGGGCCACAATGAACACTAGTCAGGTGACATCTGTGGCACTGAGGATCGGACTAGGGCTCCTCAGTCAAGTACAATTACAATAGTGCACGATCATCAAGTAGTTCATAGTCTCAAAACATTTGTCATATACTTCTTTTTAGGTACTACAAATGTACTTATATAAAGTAGGCTTTATAACCTCATTTACAAACATGGCAGTCGACTGGTTTTGTAGGGCAGTCGGCTGCTACCACATATCTTGATTTATCGAAATTATTTTCTTTTAAAATTCTGATATTTTTAAATTCTGAAAACACATGGGGATAGTCGACTGGTCATATAGGGTAGTCGTCTGGTTTTGAAACAGAACGCTTTTTCAAGAAAATGCAGTCACCTGGTCATATAGCAGTCAACTGGTTTCGCAAACAGAATGCTTCTCAAGTAAATAGCAGTCGACTGGTTTGAAATTTAATGCTTTCTGGAAAATAGCAGTCGACTGGCTTGCATCGGTTTTCGAAAGTCTATGCTTTGGTTGTCTCTAGGCAGTCGGCTGCTACTTAAGGCAAATTGGTAACTAGGAGTAAAACCCAAATTTTGAACTTCCTGCATTAAATCAACTTGTACTTCATCCCAAGACATTCAAAACATGCGGACATAGCCACCCTACGTCCGTTACATATATTCTTACCTCAAATAGTCGATAATCCAAAGCTTGATTGCAAATCAACACTTAGCCTTTACTTCTTCAAGCTGCACAAAAGCCATAACAATTCCAATCTTTAAGAAATCTTTACAAATATTCTATTCCAACTTTACACAACTCCAAACTATGGATAAAATCAGCTAAAACTATTTCAATCTCTTACCTTTACTAGTCACCAAAATAACAGCAAATTAGATCTCCTCAATCCCTTTGATTCAACCCTTCATATTATAAGTATGAGCAGAGCTAGTGATGAGGAACGTTTTTTGTTACAAACGCTTAATGATTCAATGACAAAAATCTAGGGGTTTGTCAATGTGAATATTGAAGGAAACTTGAAGAAACGAGAGGAAGATAGTAATGGTGGCTGCCGACTCTTAATAGTGAAAATGATGATTCATCAAGCTTCATTTAATGTATTAATCCATTTCACCAACTCATCATCTTTGACCATTTGACATTTGACCATTTAACTATCAATTCCATTTATTCCTTCCATGTCCCATATAGCATTTATACATCAGATTTTCATATATATATATATATTTACTTCATTCCAACTTGAAATACTTTACAATTATGGAAACATTACAGGAAATTGGGGATTTCACAAAAATCCTTTCAGCAGTCTTGAAGAAAGCTATGAAACCTTCACAACTAGCTAAACTAAATTAAAACCAAAACAAAAAGGGTGAAAATAGGGGTAGAAACTAAGTTGTCTTACCCGACCTTTTCCTTTCCATTTTAAAACTAAATTAAATTGTAAATTAAAGGTCTTAATTTAATTAAAAAAGAAAAAGCGCAGTAATTTTGGTGAAGAAGAGGGTTGTTGCCACAAGCCGCCTTGCTTTTCATTTTTAGTACCTCTTTTTCTCTTTATAGTAGGATGCACGAAATATTATCCCCTTAAATCACTTGAGGTGATGAATCCTTATCTTGACTACTCCTCCACCTTTATATGCTTCAAGATATGCCCAAAAAGACCTGTTTTAGGCATTTGACAATCTATATTTGTAAGAATGAAATTAAAGCATGGCATTTTACATATAAAATGATTGGGCATTTTAAGTCAAAGGATCACTTACCCTACTTACGCATGAGAGTATATTGCATAAACACTCAAGGGACACCACCAAATAGACTCCCATTTTGGGTCATGTTTATTAAACTTATTCTTTAGTATGCACCACATGCTATTCTCAAATATCACTATATTTCAATTTTTAATACTGACTGCTTACTTCATAAGTAAAGAGACTTAGCATGTATCAATCTTTAAGCACTATTAATGCCTTATCTCGATAGTACAATAACCAGGAACAATTTTTAGGAACTAAGCTTTGATGCATAAGGATTCTCATAGTTGTAATTACATTACAAATCCCTTTCAAGGCTTGTGTTGTTCCATGGACTTCACATCATCTTGTAGTTATTATGGCTTAGCATATTCAACTAAGATGGTGAAAGGAAATCTTTCATGTCACTTCCCTAAGTGAACATATTTTGCTATGGTACATGCCTCTTACTAAGTGAGTTGGCTCTATGGCATATGCTAAAAGGAATTTTGAGATGGCACACTTTTGAATACAAGTTTAAGATTCTAAATCAAAGGCGATCAATTTGGATTACTTCGATGATACTAAGTTGTGAGACCTCGTAATTTAGAATACTGTTTAATTTTATTTATTTATATAATTGAGATTATGGAATATTCATAATTAATAAATATTTGATTATATCTTAGGTTTTAAGGTTAAACAGTAAGTGGGCCCCACTGATTCCTAGATGTCCAGATGAAGGTGAAACTTGGAGGATTTGATATTCGAAGCCGAAAAATATGATAGTAAGAGTTTTAGTCTTAATCTCAATTATTTTTGCATATTTTGAAAAATATGCAACAATTTGAAAAATAACGGTTTAGTCCATAGGCCGTTAAAATTTTTAGAAATAACAGTCAAACTAAGAGGACTTTTGACCCACTATCTAAAATAAATAATTCCTTATGAAATATAGTTTTAGAACATCTAGACAGATGGAAGAAACTAGATGTAACGACAGAAATTTACACGATTTTACGGTTAGGTGTGTTTTAGTAATTTCACCTAAATTGGTAACCGAACCTCAATAAAAGCCTCATCAAACATTAGAGCAAGTTAAGTAGAGTTGATTTATGATTAAATAAAATATTTTGGAGGTTGGATAGACTATTTTCAGCAAAGTCAAACTTTAGGGCAAAATTTAAAGAAATCTTTAAGTATAAGGGCAAAAATACCATTTTGCCCATAAAATATCATATTTCATGAATTTTCGGCCCTTTCTTCTCCCATTTTTGGTTGAACTAGCAGCTCACTCCCACCATTAACGCCACTTGTAAGAAGAGAGAGAAAGTGAGAAAAATTCACCAAAATTAAACCAAAATAAAAAAACTTTCTTCACCAAAGTTGTTCTCCTCAACTTCCTCTATCTCCTACTCCAAATCATTAGCTAAAACAGAGGTGTGGGATCTCTTGAAGTGTTCGGCCAAGGTAAGGTGTTTATGGAAGCTTGAGTTTTTCATGGTTTTCTTATTAATTACCATGTGATTAAGTGGTTCCCGTGCTTCCTTTAGCTTAAATCATGCATGAATCATGTAAATGTGCACATGAGGGTTTCAGCCACCACTACCTCTCCATGTATATGATGTGTTTTGATGAGGAGTTGATGTAGAAATCATGCAGGAATCATGAAAAGAATGAAATCAAGCTTAGTTTAAGCTAAATGAAAGAAAATATATATATTTGGGAGTGGAAGATGAGTTTTGGCCATGGCATGAAGGGTTGGAAATTATTGTCATTCAAGATAAAATTTGTGTAGAAATGGTGTAAAAATTTGATAGAAATAGTTTGGAGTTAAAAGGGAGTTAAATTTAGAAAATTAAATTATGGAAGAGAAGAATGTTTTCAGCCTTGAGAAGGGGAGAACGAAATTGTGCTTATTTTAATGTAATTTAGGTCCTAAAATAATGTATAAAATATTTTGAGAATTTAAGTGAGATCGAAATTGAAAACGAAGTTATATAGCAAAAGTTACAATATTGCACCGATAGAAATTAACTGCATTTAGAGAATTTTGAAGACAATTCATTAGCATTTAAAATTATTAAATATTCTTTTAATTAAAATATGATGAATTTATCGAGTTAGAAAAATGAATTTGCATACTCGAGATCCGAAGGTGCTACCGATGCAGGAGAGTCAGATACTGACAAATTAAGAGGTAAGGGATATTTGTATGAAGCGTAGGGATTTTGAGTTGCATGATTTGATGAGAATTTGCAATTTGTGGAATTTAAATAAATGTTTTGGATTGAAATTTTGAAATTAGGAATTGTGGTTTGAAGTTGGATTTTTGTGCATGAGGGGTTAGGTTTGAATAAACTGGTATGCTGTCGAAAATTTTCTAAAGTAACCTAAGCTATTCAAAACTACCATTTTGGCATGAATTTTGAAATATAAGAAATTGATATTATAAGGTTGAATTTAAGTTCTTAAATATGAATTTATGTATAATTAAATCACAAATTCATTATATGCCTTAAATTAATTAATTAATCATAAATTTATTTTAAGATCATGTGTTGGAATATTTTTTCTATTATTTTGGAATTTAATTGAATATTTGCAAGGTTAAATATTGTTTTGATATTATGTTTTGTGAAATAATATATTTGACTTTATGATTTTGTGATTTTTATATTACTTATGAATTTATTTAAGATATGTTTTATTTAATCTATCTCCGTAAACAGCTTTGAATTATTTATTTAAAATGTTTTGAGACTGTTGGCCCCGTAGCTACCTGCGGGTACATGCATTTTCATTTCGTTCGATGCTATTGACTCTAGCCCAGTCTTTAGCTCCCACAAGTGACACCTGACTAGTGATCACACTGTGGCTCCTTAACTATGGCCATACGTCTACTACAGTGCATGTGTCTATTGGGTGTAGCCTAGTCTCCACTAAATTTATACTAGGGTGGAAATCCCTAGTTAACTTAGATCCAGGCACTTCCAGTTTTGATATATTTCTGATTTTTAACTATCCATATTTTATGTTCTTTATATGAATTCATATGTTTTGTGAAATTGTTTATTTGACTTATCTGTTAGAAAACTGCTATAAATATAGTTTATAATTTTACGGAGAAATTGTTTAATTTCTGATGTAAATATATCATATTTTCAAGATATTAAATTTATAATTGAATTTGTGATTTAATTGAATCAAATGAAATTCCTATAGTGGACTTGGATACCGGAACACGTAAGGTGTTTTAAAATACCTCACATACTCCTCTGGTTACTCAATCCACTATAGTATCCTTCTTATTAGATCGTGCCCTTTATATCATATTTTAAATCCATGGTTTTGTATAATATTTGTTTATTAAATCCGCATATAAGATACGCTATATCAGCTTTTGTGTAGGTATTCCTTACTGAGAACATTGCTCACCCTTTTATTTTTCCTCCCAGATTATTTGCAATGAGTTCGGGTCTGCTTTTCAGATGACTTGATTTTCAGTATTCCTCAAGCGACCTTTTCGATTTTATCGAGGTATATGGATGTTATTTTTATGTATTCGACTTTCTGTACAACGCTACTTTTATGTATATTAAACTTGGGATGTAAATATTTGTATTTTTTTATATAAAATTAAATTTGAATCTTGGCTTTAAATATAAATAATAAACTTTTTTGGAAGTTAAGTTGACACTGCAGATGAGCCTAACCTTATGTGTTTATTTACGCGAAAATAGTTAAATATATGGTAATTCGGACCGTGACATAACTACATACAATGGAAGGACAAAATGACAACTTTCTAGTTTTCATCATTAAAGGTATCTTATGTGCTTGTTCCAAGTCTGCCACCACTATCAACACTAATGGAAAATGAGTCAAATGTGAAGAAGAAAATGATGAAATGTGAAGAAGGTGAACTTGTCTATAATGGTCACATTCTCTACACTCGCACTAATTGGCTTTATGATTTGTCCCAAAATACGTCAACTCTAAAAGAAATTTGGGTTGCATTGGAGAGAAAACACAAGAAGGAAAAGGAAGGTACGAACAGGTTCCTTTCTTTGAAATATTTTGAATTCAAAAAGAATGATGATACACCTGTTATGAATCTAGTGCACAAGTTGCAAATACTTGTTAGATTGGCAGAAATGGAGATAAATGTTTCTAATTCACTCCAAGTTAGGGCTTCTCTATCAAAACTTCCTCCATCTTTGAAAGAATATTGGAAGAAGATACTACATTCAAATGAAATTAAAACCATAGAGTAGTTTTAAACTCATCTTTAAATTGAGGTTGAAACTCCTCTAAATAGGGGCTTTTATGTGGTGTTTGCTTCACAAAACTCTTTAAACAAATCAAACATTGCATGGGAAGGGTGTTTCAGTATAGAATTGGTATCCAGTGTCTAGCTGATGCAATGAATCATGGAGGCATGTTTTCTTTGAGCATGTCCCAAGCAATGTGGTTTGGTGTTAGGAGAGTGCATGGCTAAACCCTATCCTTGATATTTCATTGGCTTAATAGGATTTTTGGCACATTTTCTTATAAGAGCTAAAGGAAAGGATATTTGAATATTCTCTTTATATTTGTTGGTGGCTTCGGAGAACTGAAATAGATTTATGCGTGAAAGATGATGTGAAACCAAGGTGACCATATGTTCTTCTACAACTAGGTTGATGAAAGATTTCCATGCTATAGAAGTTTTGCAAGAAAGGTGGGGTGGAGAATCTTTGGAGGTTGAGAGATAGAAATACTCTTAGAAAAGATATGAAAAGGTCAATATGTATGCTACTTGTGGTTCTTAAAATAATAAAGCTTCTTTGGAGTGGTGGCATGAGATGATCCAGGGAAGGTTTGCTTATGTGCGGTGACTAAGTTTAATTCAATTAGTAGTTCTATTCATGCTAAGATGATGTCAATGTTATTTCGAATTCAGTTAGCAAAGGAGGAGTTTCTTTTAATTCATATGAGAGTGATTGTTTGATAGCTATCAATGAATTATCTAGATGAGGAGTATACTTTTGAATGAGGAGCTTAGTACGGGACATCTTGGATTTGGTTTTGAAATAGATTATGTTTGTTTCTCATGTGAGGAGAAAAGTGAATAGGTTTACTTATAATTTAACTAAAATTGAATGTGGGGTAGGTAAACAAAAAGTATGGTGGGGATCTTTATCAATTTTTTTGTTTTTATTTTTTGTTATCGTGAAACCAATTTAGTTTTATAATAAATTCTTTTATCGAAATTTCCTATTAAAAATCTTCGAAAAAGTAAAAATCCCAAACTCCAAACCCCGTGAAAAATAGCCGAGCCAAGCCAAGCCAAGACCCAAGACTAGAGGCTAGAGCAAGCAAACTCCAAGTTGAACACGACTACACGAGGCCTTGGTTAAGGAAATATATGGTTGAACAGTCCATCAGCTTTTATATAATGAGGCAACCATTGACGTTAAGACAGCAGCAGAAGAAATTCCACTGAAAAAAATCATCAGCAGTTGCAGAAGAAAGCAGCAGAAGTGGGAAGCAGAAGGAAGAAGTTTAAAAAAAAATGACTTCAAAAACACTGCTATATTAGGAGACAGAGGTGCGATCTTAGCCAAAAAAAAAAAAAACTACTGCTTCTTATGCACACGCTTCTTTATTTTCACTCAACAACTCCTCAAATTAGCAAAAAAAAAAAGCTCCATTTTTTTTATTCTCTCACTCTCAATCACTCTTTCTCACTTTCTTTTCCCTATTTCTATGTCTTTTCTCTGCCATTCCTTGCTAATTTTTCAGCACTGATGATGGAGAAACTGAAATAGTGGGTGTTTCACAAACAAAATAGCATAAAAAAGCGTAAACCCACTGAAGAAAAAGAGAGAGAAAAAGAAACTGATCACCCCACATTTCAGAGTTCACTAGTCTTTTTGTTTTCTTGTTAGGTTTTTAATCTTTCCTTTTTTAGGTTTTTTTTTTTTAATTTTTTGGGTTGTTTTTGTCCATATCTATTGAATCTTTCATCATAGAAAAAAACCAAACTGCATTGAGACGAGATAAAAGTTAAAAAAGAAAAGCAAAAGCAAAGCCAAAAAGGAAAGCTTAATAGAGGAAAGAAAAATCCAAGACCTTCTTTCTTCTATTCATTGCACGTCTGGTCTCCATGATGATGACCCGTGAGAGTCTCCATGCATGGTTGTTCTAAATTTTCCCCATAGAGATTCTTGTTGAGAAATTGATGTAGCAATAGCCGAGAAATAAGGGAGATAAAAGTGAAACTTTTCTACTTTACTTTCTTATTTTTCCTTTCCATGGTTTTGTAACTGCTCAGAAATGGGGCCTTTCGTTTTCTTTTCTCTTTTGTGGGTTTGGTAAACACAGTGGTTTTGACTATTGATATTACCCTTGTTTTCCTCATTCTCTACTGTTAACCTCAAAAGTGGAGAAAAACAAAATCCTACCATTTTCTTGTCTTTGAAGCTTAATGTTGCCTTGAAAGATTATTTCTTTGAGTCGACAGCGGTTTCTGGGTAAAAACCCAATTTTTTCAGGTGCGTCTCTCTCTCTCTCTCTGTGTTCTCCTTTGTTAAATTGTTTTTCTTCATGTAAAACTCTGAATTCGTCTGTTGTTAATTTTTATTTTTCATTGTTTGCGGTTCATCAATAATACCAAACTTTCAGTTGATGCTTTGAAGGAGATCCAGAGCAAGAATCAAGGTTTGGATTTTGATAATGGCAGACTGTGACGCTACTCTTCCATCTCCCACAGACAGCAAGGAACAAAAGAAGCCCACTTCATTTCCTAGGTTGTTCACTGGTTTTACTTTAAAAGCCTTTTCTGATAATACTGAGGCTGTCATTAGCCCAACTTCTATACTTGATAGCAAGCCCTTTTCAGCTTTCAAAAACCCTTTTTTGTCTGACTCAATCACCCCCAGAACCCCAGAACCTGAAACTAGACACAAACTTGATTCTAAAGGGATTGGTCTCGGCATTGTTGATGCTCTCAAAGATGATGTTTTTGATTCCAACTTGTCAAAACCTGTCCTGTTTGGTTCACAACTTAGGATCCAAATTCCATCTCTTCCTCCTGTCTTTTCTCCTGCGGAATCTCCTAGAACGCCTCCTGAGTTTGGCATCAAGACAAGGAATTCTCAATTGAGTTTATTTTCTTCTGGCTCGTCTTCTTCTCCTGTGAGGAAAAGCATTGAGACTCTGAATTCTCCTAGGGTCTTCACCGGGAGTCTCTCAGCTTCTGAGATGGAACTCTCAGAAGATTACACCTGTGTAATTTCTCATGGGCCTAACCCAAGAACCACCCATATTTTTGATAATTGCATTGTTGGGAGCTGTTGTGGGGTTGTTGAGTTGTCTTCTTCGAAGAGGGAGAATGGATTTTTGGGTGATAGATCAAGTTACCAGTCAGAGAGCTTTCTCAGCTTCTGTTACACTTGCAAGAAGAATCTTGGTCAGGGAAAGGACATTTACATGTACAGGTTAGCTTCAAGTTTTCCTTTCTGAATGATTTGGTTTTTGTTATATGATAAAATTTTGACCCATCTTCGAACAATCAATAAATTATTAAGCTTGATTTGAATTGTATTTCTCTTCCCTCTGAGGAATAGTAAATTGAGCTTGCTTTCATGTATTAGTGGAATAATTTCAAGATTTGCTTTTGTTATCAATACAAGCCAATTTCCCTGTTGTGTTTCAGAGGGGAGAAAGCATTTTGCAGCAGAGAATGCCGGTACGAAGAGATGATGGTAGAGGAAAGGTTAGATAAACTGGAAGATGATGATGTCTTTGGGGCCTCTTCTTGACACTTGTTTAAGTTGTCATCACTGTTTTTTGTTTCCTTTGAAGATCCAGCCAAGAAAAAGTAAACCAGCTCCACAACTTTGTTTACAGGCCATCATTTAGGCCATTGGTGAAAGAAAAAAAAGTACTGGACCATAAATCCTGGACATTTTAATCTGTTTAAATGTTAAAAATCGAACCTTCGTTTACTCTTTATACGCCCTGATATCTGTAGAATTCATTTTCTTGCAAGTGATAATGGGTAATTGCTGTTGGGTTTTTGTCAACAATTTTTGGTTTTCCAAGTTGGTGGCAGATAAAAATGATGATCATTCCTGATCTGTGGCATGAAAAGCATAAACATATATATTCTTTGCTTCTTTTGTCTACTAATCATCTTTTGATTAGTGCCAATGGGTTCACCTGAAGTAGATTCTTTTCTTAATTTTTTAAAATATGTCCTCTTTCTTGTTCTCTTTTATCATTTATAGTCATTATTCTTGCTTTTCTTTAATGGATTATGCAGGCAGTTCTGTGTTATTCTAATGAAATCCTGACGTAAGTCTACCATTTTTAAGTGAATAATTCAGGGGAATAATTCCTCGGGAGATCATGAATTCTAAACAAAACAAATAAGCTGTAAATGATAAGCCTTCTTTTCCCACCCAACCAGCAGGTGGACTGCCCAATGGGAAAAGTTGGTTGAGTGAAAGGAAAACTTGAGATTTTATGTTAAAGTTGCTAGTTTTTATTAAGAGAGTTTTATGGTTTATCATTATCGGTTCAAATAGAATTAATTTCAAACTATAAAATAGATGAAGACGCTTGAGATTACATAAAAAAAGGGTCGCTTGTTCAAACTTTTCATGAATTATGCATAATTCTCTTGCTTGAGCAGTAACATAGCGGGAATAAGGAATGAGTTAATCTACTCGGAAGCCCTAACTGAAAGTAAAAATGGAAATGGAGTAAGTATCGCGAGACTATGAGATAACATTTGCAATTGATGCCAAGGACTCATATCAGCAGTAAAACTTGCTGCTCAGATTTGCATTGAGATTTGAGAAAGAGCATCAAAAGGGAGGGAAATAAACTTCGGGTTCGATTAAGAGTCTAAGATGACCCAAAGTCATCAAAATGCTGCCGGACAAAGGCAGACAACGGAAAGGAATTGTTATGGTTTAAACATTGTGCTTTCTATAGTCCAATCCACGACTTCCTTTTAAGGATCAATTATTAGGAAAACCCTCTACAATAATAAAATGTTAACTGTAATTCAAAGCATCAATATTTATTTATTTATATTTTATGTAAAATTTCTATAAGTGTCACGATTCAAGTGATACTAATTCAGTTAATAAATTAATTAAAACTACTTTTAAAAATTGACAATTCTGTACTTTGTTATGTCTACTTTTTGCCTTTTGTATTTTTCAGACGTATAGTATTCTCTTTTAGCATTTATCTAAATAATAAAAATATTATTATTCAATACACTGTCAATAAAATTTTTAAATTCTTTTTTTTTATTCATAAAGAAGTACAAGAGGAAATGAGAGAATCGAACCTTAAACCTAATTCTTCCTAAAGAGAGTTAACAACCACCAAGCTAAACTTCGGTATTAACACATTCCCTTTAAAGAATATTAAAAGAATGATATATATGTTATTATCTTAACTTTTTATTAGTAGTGTATTGAATAATAATTCATAATAAAATTATTAATTACTTTCTATCTTCACCCATGTAAGGGGTGTGTGAAGCACTAGCATTATTAAAAACTAGAATTTTTGTCTGCGCTTCCCTTCAAAATAATATTTTAAATGCTATTTTTATAAAAAAATATTATAGTTTTTTACATATTTTAGTTGATAAAATTATTTATTAAAATAAAAAGAAACATAAGGTAAGATGAAATTAGTACATTTCATTTAATGACAAGTATATATGTCTATAAAATGGTTAAATACGAATCTCCATCCTTCAAAAATTATTCTTAAAAAAATAAAGTTAAGTGTAAATATAATTTTCATATATTATATCAATTCTTATAAAATATGTATACTAAATACAAACTAAGTAAATATTTCAATTAAATATACTGTTATGCATTTAATACCCTTAATACTTATTTTTAATTAACTAATAATTAGTAATTAATAATTAATTAACTGATAATTAAAAATGATTCTAATTTAATAATTAAATAACATTAAATTTTTAATAAATAAATTAATAATTAATAATTAACAATTAGAAATTATTTATTAATTTAATAAATTAATTAATAATTAATCATAAATTAAAATTAGTTATAATTTATTAAGAAATAATAATTTATAAGTGAATAAATTTTAATAATTATAAATTAATAATAATTAAAATAAACTAATTAATGAATCAATTAATTATAATTTTATTTATTAATTTATTGATAAATAATAATTAATTTATAATGAATTTATAGTTAATAATTGATAAATTATTTAATAATTACGAATGTATTTATTTATTTATTAATTATGAATTATTATTAATATTTAATTCATAAACTAATTAATATTAAATAATATTAAACTAATAATGATTAATATTTATTAATAAATTCATATTCATTAGTTTACCAGTTAATAAAATAATATTCATTAATTTATTAATAATTTATTAGTAAGTAGTAATTAATAAATGAATAAATATTAAAAATCATTAATTAATAATAATTAGTAATTGGTAATTAATATAAATGATTTAATAATACTTATGAATTAATTAATAATTAAAAATTATTTAACTATTTTTTAATTATTTATTTTAATAATATTTTTATAACAAATTATTATTATTTTAATAAAAGGATAAAATAGCTTTTTAAATTAAGAATAATTATTTCGTACACGGTCAATGAAGTTTTTTTTACTCCACATGAGGTCAAAATCATTACACGTGTATTCTTTTATGGATAATTATCCCATACACTATCAGTGTAATATTTTTATTTCACAAATAGTGTTAGGATCATGACACATGTCTTATTTTATTTATTTTTTATTTTTTTAATATTTTATAGGACATGTGTCACGATCCTTTCATCGTTTGTGGAATAAAAATATTACACTGACAATGCATGGAATAATTATTTTTTATTTATTTATTTTTTATTATTTAATATTTTTATAGGACATGTGTTATTATTCTAACACCGCTTGTGGAGTAAAAAAAATCCTTTGGAGGTGTATGAAATTATTATGCTTAAATTGAACAAACATATTAATACTATTTTCACTATTTCCTAATATATTTCCTTCTAATAAACCATATTTATAATTTATATTTGAATAATTATTACATATATTATCGGTGAAGTTTTTTTACTCCACAAGTGATGTTAGGATAATGAACATGTCTTATAAAAATATTTAAAAAATAAAATAAGACATATTTTATGATTTAATCTCGTTTGTGAAATAAAAAAACTTCACAAGTGATGTATAAAATAATTATTTTTTATATTTTATTTTATTCTATTTTTTTTTATATTTTCTATTTCATAAATATTTATTCTATTCTTATTTTATTTTATTTCGCGAACAAAACGGCATTTTTGTTCGGCCGAAAAATTTGGATCATTCTTTGGGCTGAACCGTAGGCACCAAACCCATGCCTTGCTGCGCGTATCAGCCGTATTTCCGAAACTCGTCTTCCCAGCCAGTATTCTTCCGCATAAGCTGTTGGCGATTATGGTTTACACCAAAGCATAAAAGCAAACCTTAGAAAAGGTACTGAAAATAATTTGTAGTTTAAGAAGGATACTTCTGTAATTTAACACACTATAGTTCCTCTAAACTTTGATAATTGTTTAATCCTAATTTAATGGCACCACATTCTCTCCACTCAATCTCAATCTTATCCTCCCAAAGCCCCATTTTGTCCTCCCTTTCCTTCTCTCCTTTCTCCTCTCACCATCGGTTCCGGCACAGTAAACCGGTCGTTTACGTTGCCCTCTCTCACCGCCGCAGACCTCGCCGGAAACAACGCCGCGAAAGAAACGATATGTCTGTTACCCTCCCGCTTTCCACCGGGGAAAACGAGCCGTTTTTTTATTCCAGAAATAGTAAGTTTCTTTCTTCAAAAAAAAGAAAAGAAAAAAAGAGGAGAATTTGAATTTAATATTTTTTTACAAAGGTGCTGGAAATGGAGACATGTTAGCGACGGAGATGGAACAAGAGACGAGTACTTCAACGAGTTCAGTCGGGAGTTCGAAGAAGAAGAAAAGGTACATCGATAGCGCTGGCAGATTGATATGTTTCGGCGTCGATTTGTCGCCGGACAATGTGGCGGTTGCTATGGTGTATTTCGTTCAAGGCGTTTTAGGCCTTTCCAGGCTTGCTGTTAGTTTTTACCTGAAAGATGATTTACATCTTGATCCTGCAGAAGTATGCTTCTCTTTTTTCTTTTTTTCATAGTAATTTGAGAATTTAGCACTTGCTTAAAGTTAACTTAGGCTTTATTTGTTTTAATTGGATAACATGCGTGATTTTATTATTTGTATGAAATAATGCTGGTAGAATCATTTTTACGTTTTTGTCATTTGTTCATTTAATCAGGTATAATTTTGTTTTCATTCCATTTCCTTTTGCTTTATAGCAATTTTTTTAAGAGACATCAGAGTTTTCCTTGTTGGTTTTGCTACTTGCATTTTGTTATCATCTTTTCACTTGCAAAAAGTTATTAAAAGTAAAAGCAAACGGTATTATGTATAATCAGAATTAATTAAAATGGCCAAATAAGTAAAATGCAACAGTAATTCTAATGTAATTGTTTTATAAAGTAAATTCATAATTTTTTCCCCAAAAGAATTCCATTTGGAATTTTAATTTCTTAGAATCCAGTTATAAAAACAGAAATGTCGAGGATGCAAACATTGGACTATTTTGCTCTAATACCATGTTAAAGATTAAGCTTCATTTGATAACTTAGAGCAGCTTAAGAAGATAATTTTAATGAGTATGGATTGGATTCATTGTGTATTTTTCTTATAATACTTTTAAAGGGCTGACAAGTTATACATTGTTGACTAGACAGCTGTGATATCCGGTTTTTCTGCACTACCTTGGCTTGTAAAGCCACTTTATGGGTTTATTAGGTGTGTCTCTTTTAACTACCTCTTTCTGTTTATGATTATCTCAAAAAATTTTGAAGTATTTATTTTGTTTCCTGTATTTACTTTGAGCGACACTCTGTTTGTGCAGTGATTCAATCCCGCTGTTTGGTTACCGAAGAAGGTCATACTTGGTTCTATCAGGGCTTCTTGGTGCTTTCTCATGGAGTTTGATGGCTACCTTTGTTGACAGCAAATACGGTGCTGCATTCTGCATACTTCTTGGATCTCTTTCTGTTGCCTTCTCAGATGTTGTAAGTTTCTTCTGCTTTGCAGAATTTTTTAAAGTTATTCACTTAAATATGATAATTGTGTCAAAAGGGTGGCTTTGGGTTCTATGATTTCTTATAGCTGCACTTTTCTTGTAATGCATGTCTTTTGCATGATAATGTTGTTATGTAATAGAGCAGGTTACATTTGAAATTAAAGCTTTCTAAACTGACAATATCAATAAGAGAAATATATCATGATCCTCTGCTGATATTTATTAACTTAGTCATCATTAATGTCAAGCTAAGGTCTGCTTGAGAATAAAGGAGGAAGTTAATCCATTTACAAGTCTTGAGGAGTTGACAGCATGAGACTTCCTCTGTTCATGCTTGGCTCATATTTAAAGCATAAAAATCATTTAACTCTTGTTAGAACACATTTGTAAAACCAAACAGAAGAAAAATTTTAGCAGTTTTTGTTTAGTTGTGAATTTTGATTGTCAACGTGTGCCTTATTGTAACAGACACTATTTTTAGTTCATTTCTCTCTCTATTAGAAACTGTTTGCATGACTGCATGAGCATATGCACACCTAGACTAATCAGAAGCATTTTGATTGTTAGTCTTAAAATTTTTTTTCTTCTGGTGTTATCCTATTCATATTCTAGTCATATTTCTGAAATCATGTTAGAAACTAATGGTGTAGGTTGTAGATTCCATGGTTGTGGAGAGGGCTCGTGGGGAGTCGCAGAGCATGTCAGGATCACTTCAGTCTCTATGCTGGGGATCTTCAGCTTTTGGGGGAATTGTGAGCTCCTATTTCAGTGGCTCTCTGGTGGATGCTTATGGTGTAAGGTAGTTAAGATGATTCGTGTATGGATATAATTTGCAAGGATAGAAGACAATTTTGCTAATCATTTTCTTTCGAATTTAATGTCTCAGGTTTGTATTTGGTGTCACTGCATTGTTACCGCTGATGACATCTGCTGTTGCTGTTCTTGTGAAAGAACAGCGTGTGCTTTCCCCAGCCAGGGTGCGGAATGTTCTTTTGGGCAATCAAAGCTTTCTTGAAAGCTCAAGAGGGAGTATTATTAAGTTGTGGAAAGCTGTCAGACAGCCCAATGTATTTCTTCCCACAGTTTTTATTTTCTTGTGGCAGGCAACACCTCAGTCCGACTCTGCAATGTTTTACTTCACGTAAGTTCTGTTAATTTGCTTAATTTTTTTTTATCTCTTGATTTTCCTCTTACTTTTCATATCTGCAACAAAAGGTTCTTTTCATTTCAGTACAAATAAACTTGGTTTCACCCCAGAATTTCTAGGACGTGTCAAGCTTGTTACTTCGGTTGCTTCATTGGTTGGAGTTGGACTGTATAATGGATTTTTAAAAAATGTTCCATTGCGGAAGATTTTTCTTGCCACAACAATTCTTGGTACAGGTCTTGGAATGACTCAGGTTAGTGTTTTGATTTACTTTTGCTTAAAGTTATTGTAAGATGATTTACATATTGTGCTTATAGGCATTTTTTGTTTATCATTTTTGCCTTTGCTTAGGTCTTGCTTGTCACTGGATTGAACCGGCAGTTTGGAATAAGTGATGAGTGGTTTGCAGTTGGTGATTCTTTGATTTTAACTGTTCTTGGTCAGGTAATTTAAGTTTAATTCTCCTCCATATTTGCATTAATTTGTAATAGAAATAATGATATCTGCCTCCAACCATTGTCTGTAGTTGGATAAGCAGGTGTAGAGAATTCTAGGTGAAATTGATAAAGCTTTTTGAGTTACTTCATTTTACAAGGTTCCTTTTAAGTTTTTCCTTTTAAGGCTTGATTTGTTTGTGCAGTGTGAGCCTTCCCACTGTGCGTCCAAATCAAGCCTAAATAAAATTGACGATAGAAGATAAAAGGAATCTCATTAGGTTCTATCTTAAATGTGGCTACGATCATTTGAAGCCTTTTTCGGAAGTCTATAAACTCCATGATTAAGAGTTTTTTTCTTACAATTTCCCGTAGGCCTTTTTATCTTTCTATTCTAGTCTTTTGTGACATTCGATGGCATGTACAACTGCTAAATTATCACTAATGTTCTAATTCAGGCGCTGATTTTTTCTGCACTTGATAATGTTGCAGGCTTCCTTCATGCCCATTCTTGTACTTGCAGCACAACTATGTCCAGAAGGAATGGAAGCAACACTTTTTGCAACCCTTATGTCCATATCAAACGGAGGCAGCGTCGTTGGGGGACTGATAGGTGCCGGTCTGACCCAGGTATTCGGCATAACAAAGGATAAATTTGATAACTTGGCCACACTAATAATCCTCTGCAATCTCAGTTCATTGTTGCCTTTGCCTCTACTTGGTCTCCTTCCTCGGGATGATTCTAACACCGTTTCTAAGGATAATGTAGATATTTAGATGAAATCCAATTAAATTCTGGTCGTTTGCCATGTTGTCCAACACAAATTTCTTTAGAGCCTTACTTTCTAAAATGTTTGAGCTTTTTGGTTGGCTGTATATTACAGTTTTGAACATGATGATAAGAGAAAGAGGATGAGAGCTCTGTAAATATCACAGGACTGTTACAACTTGCAAATCCTATATCATGGTTGATCGAAATGGCTTAACTTATGAAGTTGATTGATGTATGATTTCTAGTCAAAGTGTTAAAATCTAGTAATATTCTTTTGATTGCGTCGAAAAAACAGGAACAAATGATTAATTGATATAGTTGGATTTTTTGATTGGGTCCTGTAGAATTGTAATTTAAAAAAAAAAATTGTGTATAAATCATCCAACAAACTACAAATATCAAACAAACAACGGTTAGGTCCGAAGTAAAGAAATTCAGTAACATAAAATTCTGAGCTTCTACTACAGCTTAAAAGTACGAATAGTTTTATTTTGGTTCAAATTTTAAATAATTCGATTAAAATAGAATATGTGCATTTTTATTCGTGTGTCATGTTCCTTTGCATTGTCTTGTTCTCGGTGTGTCTTCACTAACATCAAACATTGTTGTTCCCTCACGATCGATCTCTTTTCAACAAAAATCTAGGTAATCAGGTTTTTTCACTCTTTGAAGAATTACCTTGTTAGATTTGCCAGTAAATTGCCCGCATTTCCGTGCAGGAATTCGACAAGATCAATTTTATTTTTATTTTCTTCCTCTTTTACCGAATCAGTAAAAATTTAATTATTTATTTTATTTTCATTTATTATTTTGTTAGCTTGTCCATTATTGTAGTGAACAATAATAGATTTAACGTTAACTCTTGATGTGGTCCTACTTTGATAAAAAATTCATTTGTTTGCTCTCCACTTGATTTTACATGTATTCTTGCATCTCCATACATGCCCTAATTATTTTAATATAACCAGAACTATTTTCTTCATTAAGAACCACTATAACAATTCTCTAAGCATTTTATCATATGCTTTTTTCAAGTCTATAAGGACTATATGAAGATCTTTACCTTATACTCCATAATGCTCCACAATTTGTCTAAGCAAATGCATTGCCTTAATAGTTGATTGATAAAGTATAAAACCAAATTGATTCTTCAATATCTATACATTCATCCTTAATCTTTGTTCTATTACTCTTTCCCATAAGTTTATCGTATGATTTAATAGTTTTATACCTGGATAGTTGGTGTAACTTTGAATATCTTCATTGTTCTTATATAGTGGTACCAAAGCACTCTTCCTCTATTCCTCAAGTATCTTGTTAGTGCCAAATTTTATTAAAAATATTTGTCAACCACCTAACTCCTACCTCTACAAGACATTTTCAAACTTCAATAAGAATGTAATCAGGCCCAACAGTTTTTTTCGGTCTTCATCCTCTTTAATGTCTCATTTACCTCTATCTCTTTGATTCTACATATAAAGTATCAATTAAATCCTTGAGAGGCTTCGAGATGATATCCAAAATATGGCTTTATGTGTCGTTAAATAATTTATTGAAATAATCACACCACCTTCTTTAATGTCATTGTTCTTAATTAGAGTTTTTTGATACTTATCCTTAATACATTTCATGACTCTTAGCTCGTAACTTCCTCTCTTTTACTCTCGCTAATCTATATATCTCTTTCTCTCTATCATTTGTGTCCAACTTGTTATAAATCTCTTTCACAACCTTCACCTTAACTTTTGCCACTGCCCTCTTTGCCTCATTCCTAGCTAATTTGTATTTTGTGAAGCTCTTTTCGGTGTTGGTTTTTTTCAAAATCTTGTAACAATCTTGCTTAGTTTTTATAGCTTCCTTAACTAATTCATTCCATGTTGCATCTTTTCAAGTCAATACTCTTCCGTTTGACACTCCTAATATCTCCCAACCCACCTCCCGAATGCATTTTGACATTTTGTTACATAGTATATTTGGGTTCTCCCCTATTGTCCAGTCTTCTTTCTGGATCCAACTATTTCTACATATTGCATGACCATCTTTTTTAGCTTCCACCATCGAATCCTTGTAGCTCTTTTTTGTTTTTTTTTTTCGTTTATGAATTTTAATGTTTAGAACTAGCATCCATGTTGTGTGGTAACACTTTCGCCTGGGTTAACTTTGCAATCCAGACATCTACATCTAGCTTGAAGACTAGCACATGTTAAGCTTGCTAACTTTGAAGTAAGTAATTGATCTTATGGACCAAATTATGTGAGTTACTTGGGGATAATAGATGGGTGTTTTTTAGGGAACAAGTTCACTAAACATGACCCAACATGAAAATTTCATTTGGTAGTTTCACTTGAGTATCCATGGTAACATTTTCATGTGACGGTTATGTATGTGATCCTTTGACTTAGTTTGAATTCACCCAAATGAGTTTAGAATCCAAATCCCTATAAAGGATGCTTTTAGGTATGGCATTAATCATATGAAGATGGATGACTGGTCAAGAGATAATTCATCACCCTAAGTGAATTAAAGGAATATATCTTACTATTTCTTCACTTACGATTGGCTTAGTTAAGAATTTGGCCATGACATAATGGTTCCTATAGAAATCAATTTTGTTGGGATTCATTTGCCAATTCTAAAAGCTGTAAGAACTAAGTTGAATAATTAATTGGTAGACATTACACCATGCTAATTAATTTTTTGAGATATCAAATAATGAAAGGAATGAATTACACTAAGAAACTAGTCAGTGAAGGCTTGAACTATAATTCACTACTTAACTCTCTAACAATTAGGTGGAAATGATGATTAGCTAGGTTTGCTCATGATCTATAAATATAAATCAGAATCATAATATAAAAGTTATAGATTTAATTTATAATCATATTGCCAACATGTTAGGAGCCTAATGGGTCACACACATAAGACAATTTTCAAACTCAAAATTTAGAGTAAATTAAGGGCTTAATTGAATCGACTTTGAAAGAATTGTGGGGTAATTAGTTAAGTCCTAGGGATTTAATTTAAATGGTGCAAAAGTTGCATGTGTAAAATAAGGGAAACTTATTCTAATATATTATTGGAAAGAGAAAATATGACCTAACCACCAAAAAAGTGAAAAGTTGGCAAGCTTGCAAATACAAAGGTAATTGTTTTTCCCATAGCAAACCTTCAGGCTTCCTTCTCACCTCTCTTCTCTGTTGTCCTGCAAACACCACTCCACAATTTTCTCTTCTTGTTGTTTTCGAACACCCTTGAGATCTTAGAAGAGTTCTAGCATGTTTTTAAGGTTGAAGGGATAGTCAAAAATTGCAAATGAGAAGCAAGACTTACTAGCACAAGTTTCTCCTACCTTGGTTGAAGGTTTTGATAATTAGTGGCGTGGATTACCATTAGTGACCATCACACTTGGGGTGGTTTGTGACTCAACAAAGAGGTCAAGCTTCTGCAACAAGGGAGTTACTTTAGATTACAATATTTAAAGGTTAGATATGTTTTCTAACACCCTAGTATAAATATTGATTGATATATTGCATGATATGAACCTCGATCAAGATTTCCATGAGGATCGATTTCTTTGAGAAAAATTTTCAAATTCCGTTGCATTGTACTCTATCATGAATGCATTAATGTACATTATGCATGACCCAAGAAAAATTTTATGGTCCTCTATTGTTGATCTGTAGGAAAATAAAAGCAATCACCATTTAAATTGTAAAGTCTATACTATCAAAAAAAATTGTATAGTCTAAATGATGCTTGATCCTGACTTCGAGGATTATAAAAAGTAATTTACTCAAAAATTAGCACATATTACCACTTAACTACAATAAATTACGTTCTCATCTCCAAGATTTAATCTTAATTACACAATAATTTAATCGAGAATTTCTACAATAAGGCCATAAATTTTGATTTTATTACAAGATCAATGTAAAAAAAACACATGATTAAGCATAAATTTAGAGTCATTAGACGTAAAATATGTTAGAAGTATCATAAAAATATGATTATAGATATAAATATTAGTGTTAATAGATTTAAACACATTATATTTTTTTGTTCATAAGAGATACAAAAAAGGAGTGGAGAATCGAACCTTGGACCTAATTTCATTTAAGAAGGGATAATAACCACTGGGCTAAGTCTTGGTTGTTAAGCATGTTATAATTTTGCTATAATGTATATTTATGTTAATTGTGATGTGTTTACATACTTCCAACATATTTTACATCTAATAATTTTAGATCTAGGCTTAATCATCTATTTTTACATTAACCTTAAGTTAATTATCAAGTGTTTACGATAATCTAACATATTTTATGCCTAATAAATTTAAATTTAGACTTAATCATATGTTTTTTTATGTTAATCTTACAATAATATCAAAATTTATTACATGCAAATTTCCCCTAATCTTGCCTAGTTATTTTTCCATACGAAACCACTGTTACTAGTCATGGATAACTAACAAATGATTTTGCCTTAGTGCTTGCCAGTTGCCGGTCATAACATGGTCGAGTAGGGTCCCTTTCATTTAAACATATATCTAATTTTGCTTTTGATAGTCAGAAACTTTTTGCTGTTAATCATTGTCATAGAAGCAGATGCTTCTTTGGTATTTGATAAAACCACTTAGAACTTAAATTGTGTTGAAAATTTTCACATAGGAATCATATGGTTTCTTTGACAACTAATTCATTATACTGATATTGATACAAAGAAGTGCAGCAATTAGGGGTAGTATCAGAGGCTGGAATGGTACATTCTTGTGTCTTGATTCAGCAAACAATGGTGGGCGTCAAGGATGATGCTTAAGTACTCACACCACAATTGCAACTCCCAAATGCATCCCTACCAAGAAAAATTATAGGACATAAATTTCTGCAACAAATAAAAGGATTCCCACCCTAAAAGAAGGGTGCCTAATCTGTAAGCCAACCAACGTGGCCACATCTAAAAGATATTCGCAAGTCCAAACCAACCTTTTGTGGCAGGCTAGAAAGACAGTTGATGTCAATTTGGGACAATGGCATGTATCATAAGAAAAATTTTTGGAAAGTATTGCAGTAAATTAAGATGAGAATGTAGGGTTAGCAACTAGTGACAATCGTAGATATGGAACACTACAGGAGAAAATGAGTTTAAACATCATCTTCGGTATGAAGAAAGATGAAACAGATATGATGAGCAAATCTTCCATAGAAAAGGATAAAGATGTCCGATTGCTTTTTTGAATAACCAAAAGGCAACACAAAGCAACACAGAACGATATTTGACATTATAAACCACCAGTCTAAGAGGGTAAGAGAGATGGAGTTTCTTTTTTCTTTAGACAGAGGCAGATGTCAACAAAAAGATTCATCATAACATAAAAAGAATGTATGAATGAAGAAAAGACCTCAAAGCATAATGTAGTTTATTGAAAGACATTTATTTAAATCACTAAAATCACAAAGCAAAAAATGAAACCCTTGTATCCAAGATTTCTCAGCCTTACTTAAACCAACCAAGCGGACCAAAAACATTCTTAACCACAAAGTAGGAAGGGAACCAATTCTCAACATCAGCACACGAAATATACTTTTGCTTTACCATGTTTATGAATGAATTTCAACTGAGTATGAAAACAAGAAAATGCATACATGTAAAATAACATGAATCTCTGGTACCAAAGCTGGAAAGTAATCATTTAGGTAATCACTACCTTGTAATGTCAACAAACATGTAATTTCTTGATTCTTGATTAGTTACCAGGAAATATGAAAATAACAAGATAGTAAAATTTGGAAATAATTTTCATCTTTATTCTAAAAATAAATTATTAGTTCTTGACAAACCAATACATAAATTGCATATGATGAAAACAGGAAACAAAATCAAAAGACTGATATTAGGGCCACTCTGCTACTGCACCTAAGAAATGACTTTCATCACTTCCCATTTTGCTTAGTAATGGGATGAGAAAAGAAAAGAACAAGCTTCAACCAACAACATATTTAGACCAGTTTATGTCGATTCTCACTTCTATGGAAAAAGAACATCAGAAAAAAAAAAATTCCACGAACATATTGATGACCATTTTTCTCACGGACAAGAACTTCTGCTAAACATGTACATTCCTATTAACATACCAAAATCCTGAACCTTTTCTTGGCCTCAAGAAACAAAAGGCACCATATGCGGCCTAACATACACAAACATGGGCATAAAACAACTATTGTACAGAAAGTTACTAACCCAGCTAAATCATCCATTAAAACTCATCAGGATCATGCCAAAGAAATCATTTAAATTCCCCAATAAAACTCATCAAAATCATGCCAGGGGAACAATATCATACAAAAATTGTCATCATGCCCACATCATGCAAGAGAATAACAATTCTTGATTTGATTAAATGATAAAAGGTAACCAAATAGAAAAAAGGGTAAGCTCCATCAACATGCAATTAAAAATCAAAGCCAAAGATTCAATTGTTTTTACTGTACAAGAACTAGCCTATTATTGTTGCCATTTCCCATACCTCCCGTAAACTCCCCGTTTCCTTCACCTTCACCACCTCCTTCCTCCAAATTCTCCACTTCCCCTCCCTTCGGCACCGTTACAATTAGCTCCCCATCCTCGCAAACCGCACTCGCCAGCTCTGGCCGCGTCGTCTCCGGCAGCCTAAACCGCCACATGTCAATCTCCAAATCATCCAACGAACTAAAATCCACCAAACTGTTCGACCTTATCACAATCTTAGTAACCCCAGGATGGATTTCCACCGTATGAGCCCTAACAACGTCGCCGATGCTCCCATCCGTTTCAGCAACGAACTTGAAACAGTCGGGGCTTTCCTCCACCGCCACTTCGGCATCCGACCTGAAAGGAAGTTCCAGGACGCGGCTGAAAATGTGAGGTAGCCTTCGGAGCTTCTTATGGGAGCCGCCAGTTAAGAAGGTCTCAGCTTGGGATCTTGTGGTTCTTGGGTTCATCACATATTGGATAGTGATGTTTCTTTTCCTGGGCAATGGGTGGATTCTCATGATGTTCTTTGAGGTTATTTGGGATTTGAGTTTTTTGTTTTTGTTACACAAATTTGATGTTTTAGGGGTAAATTGTGAAGAAGCGGATAGAAAGGAGAAGGCTTGGAACAAGATTAATAGCAACAAGAAAGATGCTTTGCTGAAGAAAAGTGAGTAGGAATCAAAATCTTGATCAAGCTGTGGAGTGGAAAAGGTGAAATCATAAAAGCAATGGTGCCAATTGTTCTAAAACAAGTTTTTTTGGAAAATTTTGAAAATGAAACCCAAGGCTATGGAAGAACTTGAATCGAAGGAAGAATTGTGAAAACAATTTGTTCTTTGAGATTGAATGTTGAAAAGGACAATTGGATTTTGTAGATTGGATTTTCTTTTTCTTTTGTTTTTTAGAGAGAATGGGAAAATTGTTTGAGGCAGTAAAGAAATGTTTTCAATGAAAATTATGATATTTTTATGTTTTTAATTATATTTGTTTCGTATAAAATTAAAAGTAATATAAAATAATATTTTTAATTTTTTAAAAATTTATATACTGTCAATATATAAGATTTGAATTAAAATTAAAAATGTATTGACAATTTATACTTTTATATATTATTAATATATAAGATATTGATACATCATCAATAAATTCTTATGAGCAAATTTAAAATAAATTATTTGTATTTATTTTTAAGGATTTTGTATTTTTTTAGATTGCGTATTGATGAACTGTTAGTATATGGTGCATTAACGGTGTATAAAGACTATATACTATCAGTGAATCATACATATAATTTAAGTTTATAATTTCTTAAATATTATTTATAATATTATAATTAATAATTAAACATATTAATTGATTTTTTAAAAAAATTATTATTTAAAAATTTAAATTCCTTTTTCGAAAATTGTATTTTTTTAAGAAAAAAAATTTATATTTTTTTCACTTCTTTTTCTTTCTTTTTTGTTTTTATTTCTTTATATCATTTAAATTTAAATTAATTTTTTATTTTAAGTTAAATATATTTATTTTAAAAAATAATTTTTTTAAAAAAAGTTGATTTTTTAATTATATTAATTTTTCAAAAAAATTCTTTAAATATATTTTTTATTTTTATGATTTCTTCCTCTTCTATTTTTTTTTGTCAATTATAAGAAAAAATAAACAAAAAAATATTGGTTAAATTTAATAATTCAAATTTTATAAACTAAAAAATATACAATTTCTAATAATTTATAGTTTATAATTATTTTTCTTTCTTTTTTCCTTTTCTATTCATTTTCGATAGGCAAAAAAATTAAGAAAGAAAAAATAAAAAAGAGAAGAAAAAAAAATTTGATTTAAAAATTTTAATGTTTGAGAATTTATTTTCTAAAAAATGATTTAATGTTTTGATTATTTCTAAAGAAGATTAAAAAAATGAATTGTTCAAGAAAATATTATTTTATCAAAATTATAGTTTTTCTTTATTTAGAAACAAGAAAAATAAAAAAAGAATTAAAAAATGAAAAAGATGGAAAAAGGAAAAAATAATTTGGATTAATTAATTAAACAATGATCCTTATTATATTACTAAATCTTTAAGTTAACTTTTAAATATAAATTTTATAAATAAAATAAATAAAATATAAGTATTTATTTTTAATCGGATTAGAAATAATCTTTATCTTTTGTTAAGAATTTAACATCTTATATGAGGAGGATGATTAATATTTTTTACAATCCAATCTTTTTATTAATGTGTACATTAATTATAAGATAGAGTAATTATTATCTTACCATATCCATCATTCTATACATAAAAACAGACTAAAGGTTTATTGCCTCAACGAACTTCAAAGATAAACATAAGCAGTAGATTTGGTTAATTGCACCCTACTTCTAAGGTATTTACCAACTAGGCTTTCATTTCTTTTATGATATTGTAAAGTTTGACTTTCAATAAGTAATTTTTGTATTATTTGCATTTATTTGGTAAAAAATTAAAGATTATTTTTCCATTCACTTATAATGAAGTTTAAAAGCTCCACATGTCCCATTTTTATTTTTTAATTAATATTTTTTAACTTTTAAAGACATGAGGCTGCTTGGTACCCTCGCTTTACTGTCAATGAATGGAATAATAATCCAAAATTAATTAGTTAACAAAAACTAATTTATTCATCAATAAAAATAATCACTTTTTTAGAAGTTATAAAATGAGAAAAAAATTTTGTCGAAAAGAATTGTCTATATATAGAATCATTCATCAAGCTCACAAAAAAAAAATAATTTTATTCAAACAGGAACTTGAATTTGATTTTTTTTACTGTTCGGATCTAAAATGTCATTAAATAAATAAAAATATTCATTTAATTTTAATTAAATTATTTAAATTTTCAAAGTATTAATATGAAATATCTTCACATATTTTAATGAACTATTTCTATTTTATATATTATTAAACATAAATAGTTTTCATATTTCAATAATAAATAGTTTTATATTCTTATTATTTTAATAATTAATATTATTTAAGATAAATAATAATGAAAACCGTTGTTATGATTTAATAAAATATACTTTTAATAAGAAATATTAATATTTATTTAGTAATAGTATACTATTTAATAATTATGCCTATTATTTCAAAAATAGACTTTTAAGAAAATAACCAAGTAAATTAAAATATATATTTTATTATTCATTCAAAAAATAAAAATCTATTTTTTTTTCAAAAATGGTAAACATTTTTCAAACAATCATTTTTAAGAAGCAAAGAATACCATTTGTGGCGTAAGTGATAAAGAGAGTTTTTTATTTTTTATTTTTTTGCTCTAAAGATAAATAAATCAATGATTAATTTTTAATAAAAATATTTCTTTTTTGGTATAATGAAAGTTAAATATTTGTGCCATCATCAACTATTTTGGAAAAGAGATTTTCCTTTTGGATGCAGGAAAAAAGATTTTCATGATTTGCTAACTTATACACTCAACACTGATGCGCAAGGTTCATGTAATTCCAAAGAAGCAAAGAATACCGTTTGTGGTGTAAGCGATAAGGAGAGTTTTTTATTTTTTTATTTTTGCTGTCTTGTGTTCGAATATATTGAGAGTATGAGAAAATAATTTCTTAAAATTATAAAATGACTAGGTTCAACATTAATCAATCTATTTAAATTAGTTTGACAAAGTGATGTACTAAATGGAGTCTACGTGTTGTATTTGGAAAAAGGAGGTGAAAGGGGTATTTTAAGTATTGGATTAGATGATAAAAAATCAGCTTCAAAATTTTGGATTTTTGATAAAAAAAATTAAGCCAATATAACTTTATTTTTTTATGGATGAAATTTTTTTTATTTTGTTTTGCTTTTTTATTTTTAAATATTATTTCAACAGAAATGTCATTTTTTTAAGAAAAGCAAAAATTGTTTTTAAGTAAATATTAGGTATTTTAGGAGATCAGTGACATGTTCATTTAATTTGTGTAATATACAATTTATCTCTTCATTATGTAAATATATATATATAAAATATATAAGTGATTTGTTTGTAAAACTTTTGTACTCATTTGATATTAATTAGATTTTAATATAAAACCATGAGATTATTAGATTTTTTAAAATTTTATATACAAGTTTAAAAATTTTAAAATTAAAATTATCTTTATTATACATTATTAATATTTATATAGCTCAAATAACATTAAAATATATAAAAAAATAGAAACACGATCTTGGTGTGTAGATTTGCTCATGGGTCGGGCTACCTGTTTACGTCCGAAGGTCCGCTTAATATTTGGTCAGGTTTGGACAAAAATATCGAATGCAATTAATAGGTTTGGGCAAAATGTTTAGGCACCGATCAAAAATCAGGTCGGGCTTGAGCTTGATTCTTAGAAGCTCAAACCCAGTCCTAATACAATAAATTTAAAACTTAATTTTAATTTATTTACTAAGTATAATGTAATTATATGTATATAAATCGTTATTAATTAATAAACATGATTATATATATTTAATGTGAAAATTGACATGCAAATTTTAACAATTCAAATTAAACTTCAAAGGGATTAAAAGAATAAAAAACAAATAAATAAGAAATTAAAATATAAATAAAAATAATATTCGGGTGGGCTGAGCCGAGCCCGGGCTTTGCATTATAAAACAAAAACTGACTGGATAAAAAGTCAAGCCTGAATTTACGAATCAAGCCGAGCTTGAGCATGTATATAATTATTATTATATAGTCTGGACTCGACTTGAACCTGCCCATGATCAGGTCTATATGGTGTGTATTCGTTATTCTTAAATTGCTTGCCTAAAGGCATTCTAAAATTGATACTTCTTTAGAAAGAAAATTGGGTTTTAACTTCTAATCACTAAAAATGCAATTACCTTAACCATTTTTTTCCCATTTAAATTCATCAACCACTAGTTGAAAATATTTCTTTCTTTTTTCTAGTATAGTATCATACTCTTTTTTTGGAAAAAAAATTACATTCCAATTAGAAACAAAAAATCCACCAAGTTAAAAAAAAAAAACCAAGATCCAGCTAGCATTGAACTAAAAAAGGAAAAATGGAAGCTACAAAACACTCATACCAAACCCACGAGGCCTTTTGTCAATGACCAAAAAAAAATCAATAATTTTAAAATTTAAATTTAAGTCACTTTAAATATAAATTTTATTCTAAATTGTTGATTTGATTTGTTTATTATTTTTTATATATTAAAATAATTTTATGATATTCCGATTGTAATTTTTATTGTTACATATAATTTATTAAAAAATTCATATATTAATATTGAAAATTCAATTGAATTTTGAGTCTTAAATATTCTGTTATTTTTAGCAGGTTTAAGAGGGTTTTGCATGTGAAGAGAAAGGATGAAGGAGCCATGATCCTTCCAAGAAAAAATGAGCTGTAGTTTCATTGTGAACCAACCAGAAAACTCTGGTTTCTTTCTTTCTTTTCTTTTACATCTTTTTGGATTGGTAGAAGCTTTGTCTTTATCTTCAATTTTTGGCCAAATGTGTGTGGTAGGACGAAAGTAGGTTCCCAAGGAAGACAAAGTACATACTTTTACCCCTTCATGATGGGTGACTTTTAGGCCTCTTAAAGAACTACAACAACACGGGGGAATTCGAAAGGGACGGGAATGTATAAGAAATTTTAAGCTAAATGTTAAATTTAGAATCTAATTTTTTGTTTAATTTTTTATTAAAGGTATAATTTTTAATTTTACTTAATTAAAATGTAAAACTTTCTAACAAAAGGGAATTACGCATGCTATTAAAGGGAGTGATTGATGAAACTAATTTTACAATTCTTTTTTTTGGTTATAAAAGCCTAATTTTTACTCATTTATGCTTTTTTTTCTCTCTCTACCCTATCTCACTCCTCATCTTCTCTAACATCTTTCCCATCGATTCTTGGACAAAACCCAAAAAATGAAGGTTGGTTGTCGGCTATCACGTCCTGTGATAATCACAAATTTTGACTCATAATAAATATAAATCAATATAGTGGTCGGGAGTAAATTGATAATTAAGAAATTTTTAGAAGAATTAAGAGAATTATAAACTGATAAATTAAATGGAAATGTCATGAGGTTATTAAATTCAAAAAATATATAAAATTAATTAATCATTTAAATTTAAGGATTTCAATTAAGGAGATAAATATATAAGATATATTGAACTAAGTGTATATAAATTGAAAATATATACATGTAAATTAAAAGACAATATAAATATATGTAGAAATAATTAGTAAGTATAAATTACATATACATATATGTATTAAATTAATGTAAGATATAATATGATATATATATATTTATCAAGTTAAAATAAATATATATATAATAAATATAGTTGTAATATATATGTATTACGTATAAATATATTTTAACGTACATCAGCCATTTTGTAAGATATATATATATATATATATAATACATGTTATATATTTACTAATATAAAATATATTTATAATATAAATATTTATTATACATATAAATATATTTATATAAAAAAAGGACAAGCTTCCTAAGCTTGCTCAGTAGTAGGGTGTAAACGATACACTGGTGCTCGCAAGCTACTTGGGCTCGACTTGAAAAAAACTCGAACTCGACTTGATTCTTGTTGAGCCGAGCTCGAGCTACTCGAGCTATCGAGCGAGCCGAGTTCGAGTAATATGATACCTGGCTCGAGTAGCTCTCGAGCGTAATCGAGTATTTAATATTTTAATATATATTTTATTATAATATTATAAAATTACGTATATAACCTAAAAAAAAAACCCTAGCTTAATACCTTTTCTTTCCTTTTCCGTTTTAGCTTTCGGTTTCACTTTAAAGTTTAAACTTCCTGAAGCACACATGGCACAGTCGCACCCTTCAACCCATTCTCCTTTCACACCGGTCACTGGCGACAGCCCCTCCCTCAGCTCCGATAACCATTTTGCCTTTAGATGTGGCCTCCCCTCACCGGACGAGTTCCATCCACACCAGATCCGGTCCCCATGAACTACTGTCGAGGAGTATCTTCCTCAGATTCGGCACCGATGGGACCCGCAGCCCTCAGATCTAACGCTAACGAGACCTGTAGCCCTCAGATTTGAAGCTGATGAGACTTGTAGCCCTCAGATCTGGCACCGATGAGGCCACAGTCCTCAGATCTGGCACTGACGAGGCCACAGCCCTCAGATATGACGTTGACGAGACCCGTAGCCCTCAGATCTGATGCTGATGAGACCTGCAGTCCTCAGATCTGACGCCGACAAGGCCACAGCCCTCAGATCTGGCTTCTTCTTGGCCCTAGCAAACCCTCTCGGTTGGCTTCACACAGTCACGGCCCTTTCCACCCTCACACACGCGGCACGCCTCTCCTTCAGTCAGTTATGGCAATATTGATTGTTTGGCATATATTGTTTTGCAGCATTGTGTTGGCATAAATTGTTTGGCTATCCTAAAGTCGTCCGTCTTTGATGGGTGCAATTATCTCTTCATTGGAAGTCGTGATGGCACACTCAAGAGATGGGCACCGAGTGAAGATGCCGCCACTTGCTTTGCTACATTTGGATCACATGTTGATTGGGTACCTTCTTTTTCACCGATGACAATTTACTTTTGGCTTTGAGAATGATTGTCACACTTTACCCGATAATTTTTTTTATTGCAGTATTTGTGGTTGGGAGGGTTTGAAAATTAGTTTACTTTCTATTTTTGGTCTATTGCAGTGTTGTGTCTTGATGTATGATCAAATATCAGTGGTTGCTTAATAACCAACTTTTAGAGAAAGTATTTCACTATGCACTTCAATTATATCAATACTCAATAGTCAATTTAAATGTTGAGAGATCTTTTGTCTTCTTTTTCTTCAGTTTGTGGAATTCACCATCCAATTATCTCAAATATAATGATATAATATATCTCTGTAACTGTTTAAGTTTTGATTGAGAAATAAAGTATTGCGTAGGTAAATGATATTGTAAGTGCTGGTTATAACACACTTGTTTCTTGCTCGTCAGACACCACATTGAAGGTTTGTTGTTAATTAATACATTGTCTTTGGCTGTTCTCTTTTTGACTAATTTCATTAAGTTTTGACATACTCTTTCTTTGGGATATACCAGACATGGAATTACTTGTCTTATGGAAGTTGTACCAGGACTCTCTGTCAACACTCTTACTATGTCACATGTCTAGCCGCAGCTGAAAAAAATGTAATTTCTATATCAAATCTTCTTTGGATTTTATTAACTGCATGGATGAAAGGTTCCTTATAGTGCAGTATGTCAAAAGACACACTTATGGTTACTTAGATTCTTACTTGTGTTTATGTAGATGATAATTCCTTTTTAAACGAGATTGTGTTGCATGTTGTTGTAGTTTGGTATCTTTTTTGTTCTGTTTTGTTATGTAGGCTTATTTGAATGATCAAATATGATAGTAGAATAAGTGTATCCTCTGTTAGAATGAATATTGTCTTTTTTTCCTTTGGCATTTGTAGGTAACAGATGTAATAAAAAGCCAAGATATTTGTTGTTGGAGGCTTGGAGCTGGTAATGGATTTGATAATGGATTAGTTGTTGGATTTGATAATGGATCAACTATTGGAGCTAGTAAACGATGTGATGTTACTATTTTTTATTGTTTATTTCATAATTTCAAAATTA
The DNA here is from genome assembly GCA_031772115.1 of Heritiera littoralis. NCBI lineage: Eukaryota > Viridiplantae > Streptophyta > Magnoliopsida > Malvales > Malvaceae > Heritiera > Heritiera littoralis. The sequence continues at coordinate 656,365 of JAPDPK010000083.1, read as the reverse complement.
TGTAAGACTTTATAATTTTCCAAACGATTAATGATGTGTGTGAGTTGTGTGGTCTTAAGTTATTTTTTTTTTAATTTAAGATTTTCATTAATGTTGATGTTGTGTTGTTATTATTATTAAAAATCATTATATTTTATTGTTTTTAATTGATAATATTTTTATGTATATCAAATAAATTTGAACTCGAGTTCGAGCTCTAAGTCAAGCATGAAAGTCGAGTTCAAACAATCGAGCCTAATCGAGCGAGCTCGAGTAGCTCGTTTTTTATCTCGAGTCGAGCTTGAGCTCAATAAATAAGGCTCGATCGGGCTCTAGTCGAGTATCGAGCATTAAGTTTCTAAGTCGAGCTCGAGCTCGAGCACCTTAGTGTATCAGCTTGGCTTGGCTCGACTACACCCCTACTCAGTAGATAGGCCTAAATAAAAAATAATAATAATATAATAATATAATTTAAAAAAGGGACAAGCTTGCTAACAGCAGACTACTTGTTAAAAAAAATTGAGACAATAAACTAAACAGATCAAGGAGGGTGGTCGGTGCAGTGAATAGAGAGAGAAAGATAGAAAACGGGAAGAGAAGGAAGGAGAAGGTGGGGAGAGAAAGAAAGGAAAAAGAAAAGGAAGAGAAGAAAGTCGTGAGAAGAGAAAGGAAAGCTGTGCCGCCTCTGCCGTCCGATCTGACGGATGTGTCATGGTCCGAAATACTATATATTTTACTAATTTCACATATATAAATCACATACGTAGGTTGAGCTTGTTTGCAATGTCAATTAAACTCCAAATAAAAATTTATTTATATGTAATATCAGAATTTGAAAATTTATTTACCTCAACAAACTATTCATATTTACATCCCAAGTTTAAGCTATGCAAAAATAGTACTGTGCAAAAACCTAGAAATATATCAAGTATACATCGACGAACTGGAGAAGTCGCCTAAGGAATACCGAAATCAAGTCCTCCTGAATTAGTAGACCTAAACTCACTGCAAGTAATCTGGGAGTGAAAAATAAAGGGGTGAGTAAAATGTGCTCAGTAAGAGACATCTATACGAAAGCTGATATAACGAATTCTATATGTAGATTTCATAAAATGGGTATTTATACGAAAAGATGAATTTAGAACATGAAATAAAAATTGGCACGATCTATTAGGAAGGATACTATAGTGGGTTGGGTAATTGGGTAGAGTATGGGAGGTACTTTGGAGTACCTGTCATGTTCCAGTATCCAAAGCCACTATAGGGAATTTATTTGATTGAATTAAATCACAAATTCAATATAAATTCAATATATTGCAAAACATAATATAAAACATTGAAAATTAGATAAATTTTCCATAAACATTTTAAATCATATTTATATAAATATTCCATCAGTTAATCAAGTAAATAATTTCACAAAACATATCATTCATATCGGCAAACATATCATACGAATAAATCAAATCCAGAAATATAAATCAAACTGGGAGTGCCTGGATCTAAGTTAGCCCGGGATTTACCACTCCAGTATAATTTTAATGGAGACTAGGCTATACCCAATAGACACATGCACTATAATAGACGTATGGCCATAGTCAGGGTGGGCATAGTGTGAGCACTAGCCAAGTATCACCTGTGAGAGCTAAAAGGTTGGCTAAAGTCAACAGCAATCAGAACAGAACGGAAATGTATGTACCCGAAGGTAGCTAAGGGGCCAACAGTCTCTAAAACATTTAAATAAATATTTTCAGAATTATTTATGGAGATGAATGTATTAAAATATATCACAGATATATTCATAAAAATTAAGTTCATAAAATTAAAAAATTCAAACATATAAAATACAATAAAACTTAAAACAATATTCAATCATTCATATTTACCTATTTAAATTCCAAGAAACACATCAATATTTTCAAATATCTAAAAACAGATAAAATATCACCAAAAGTCATTTGGATTATTGAATTTGTGATTTAATATTTATTAACCCAATTTACATAGTAAAATTTGGATATCTAAATATGATTTTTTTATCTATATATCAAAATTCCATACTAAACATAAATTTCATGGATTTCATAATTTAAGGGTTTTTAGGTTAGCATAAAGAACATTTCGACAGCATAATAGTTTATTCAAACCTAACCCCTCCTACATAAAAATCCAGCTTTCAAACCACAGTTCATAATTCCAATATTCAATCCAAAATATTTATTTAATTTCCTTAAATTGCAGTTCTCATCAAAACATGCAACGCTATATCCCGACGCTTCGTACAAACATCCCTTACCTCTTAACTTATTGGTATCCGAATCTCCGGCACCCGTAGTTCTCTCGAACTTAGAGGCTGCAAATAATTATTCAAATTTGATAAATTCACTATTTTATAATATAAAGAATATTTGATAATTTAAATGCTCATGAATTGTTAGTATAATTTACTAAATGTAGTCTAATTTCTACTGGTGCAAAATTCTAACTTTTCTACAAAATTTCGATTTCGATTGCACCTAAATTCTCAGAATAATTTTTACATTATTTTAAGGCCTAAATTTCATTGAAATCAACTCAATTTCTCCTTCACCTTCATCAAGGCCGATTGCTCTTCCTTGCCTACATGTTGAATTTTCCAACTTTAAGCTTCCATATTAATTCCAACTAAATTCTATTATTTTTCTACACTAATTCTACCTAAATTACACATCAAATGGCATCAAATTCCCACCTCTTTAGTCATGGCTGAACCACTCTTGATGCCCAACAACTTGAATTTCTTCAATTTAAACATAATTAAGTTTAATTAAGCTAACTTCCATGCTAATCATATTTCTACAATTTTTTCTACATCAACTACCAATCAAATTGCACCATTTCATACTCTTCATGGTGTTGGCAGAAGCCTTCATAGACTTAGTAATATGATTTAAACATAGTTCAACTAAAAGGACCATGGAAACATCATGAATGCACGATAAGTATCAAGAATTCCATGAAAAAGCTTAAGTTTTCATTTTATCTCACCTTGGTTGAATGGTATAAAAGATCCCACAATCAGATTTTTGCTGATTTAGCACTTAATTTAGGCACCAAATTGAAGAGCAAGTTGAGTAGGATAAGATTGGTGAAGATGGTTTTTGATTCACTACAATGAAGTGGGTTTTTTGTGGCTTATTTTTACTGGCGTTTTAATACTAAACGCCGCTTTCATCCGTAATTTAAAAGGATAACGACGTTTTTTTTAAAAAAAAATGCCGTTAGATTTGAAATATAGCGGCGTTTAAATGGAAAAACGTCGCTAAATTATTTAATTTTATGAAAAAAAAAATAACGTATAAATTAAAAAAATACTTTAGTGGCGTTTTCTTCCTGAGAACGCCGCTAGGTAAAATGAAGCTTTCCCCTGCCCAAAATCGCAGAGCTTTCCCATTTTCATTTCCCTTGTTTGCCTTATCCACCTCCTAATACCTTTTCTTATTTCACTAAAATCGTAAAACCGTTTCTTTTCTGATTTCACCTCTTCTAATACCTTTGCTTCCCCTCTCCTCTACATACACTCTCATCTGTACGCTTTCTCTGTTACTTTTGTTGAGTTCTTTGTCTTCTCATTTTCTAGTTTTTTCTTTCTCTTTAGGTTTCGTTTCTTTTACTCTGCTAGAACACCTTTTTCTTCCTCCATTCTTCTACTTAGCTGATTTTGAAGAAAATATTTGGATTTTTCCTTGAAAATTATTGGTATTCTCGAGAAAATAGCGACAAGAGTAAAGGAAGAGAGCTTAAATTTTTATGTTTAGTTTTTGGACGCTGATTTGAAATTCGATCCATCATCGACAAAGGGATATTTATCAGTGGAGGAAATTCAAGTTCTTTTGGGGGGAGGGAAATGCAAAATCTGAGAGGAATCAGTGGAAAAATTGCGTGTTGCTCCATCGGCAAAACAAAGTTGGTGATCGGCTGTGACGATGGCACTGTTCGCCTCCTTGACTTTTCAAATAGGTTTTGGCCTTCTCCATTGATCCAAAATTGAAATTTGTACACTTATACTCTTGTTACTGTCATAATTGTGGACTGACTTTAAATAGGCATCCAAGCCAAGATTAATAGATATCATGGCAACCATTGGTAGACTCTTCCCAGAAGAAAAGGTAAAAAATTATAGACAATATAGAACACAGTTTTGTGAAGTTTTTTATCTATCTATATAAAGTTCCTAGCTAGCTTATTTTTCAATATTATTCTAGCTTTAGTTTTTTGTTGAATATTCCAAGGCAATAGATGTCGAAAATGTTTGAGGCAGAGGCTATTGGTTTATGTGGATCGTACGAAACTAGGACAATTCATGTGCCTAAGCCCTTTAAGGTAAGAGTCAAGTTTACCATTTCAGTTTTGATGGTATTGAGGAATTCAGGATGGTCTGTATGCTTTAGAACTTCTTTAAGTTTTGAGAATGACTAGTGGATGATCCACTAAACAAAAAGGAAAAACAAGGAGCAAATTTTCCTGATAAGTTGGAAAAAAGTGTCCTATATTAACAAATTTTCACTTCTATGTGTAGAAAATATTAAAATTCTTATAATTTTCTATAGCATTAGATTGAGGTAGCTAAATTGTGAAAGGGTATAAATTTTAAAATGCCTAGAAAGATTTGTTATGACAAATAGAATTTACACACTTTATTCATTTGCCTTATATATTTGGGTGCTTCAAGCATCATTTCTCCCTTTTGTTTTTCTTTCAACCTTACTTTACTGCAAAGTTTGCTTTTCAGGTGGTTGAAAATTATAAAGATTTTGCATTCTTAGATTGTGCAAGAGTTGGGAGGGCATTGGCCTTGTATGAGGTTGGAGACAGAGAAGAAGCTATTGTAGAGATGGACGTTTCAATATCTTTAAAGGGATATCCAGGTACTAAAAAGTTTCAAATTTATTATATTCATCTCACTATTGCAGGATTTTGATATATAAAGTATTGCAGATTTTTTTTTTTTATTTTGAGTTTTTATGCTTCTTGGAATATATAGTGAAGCTCAAAAGGTCATATGATCAGAGGTCAAGCTCGGTTGAACATTAGAGTTGCTTTGCTTTGGTGACCATGAAGAATGCTCCATTTGCTCCTGAAGGATTTGTTGTTTGCTTATTAATTGTTATCTTTCTCTATTGAAAAGTAGTGGTGTAAATAATTGTTTTGAACCATACAACATTTTTATGTCTTGATTCATGAATTCATGGCTTAATGCTCATGATAAATTTTTAGGGCCCCTTTTATTTAACTATTTCAATGCATTGTAGTGAAGGTTTTAAGAAAACAAATGATCCATGCATCTTTGCTTCTCTGCTTCTAGGTTTGGGGGCAACCATGAATGTTGCTAAACCTAGAAAAGGTCAAACTGTTGCAATTTTTGGGCTAGGTGCTGTTGGCCTTACTGTGAGTTATTCTTGTTGCTCTTATGATTTTATTCTCTTGGCAGTGGCAATTAGGAAAAAATATTGGATTGACGTATGCTTTCTTGAAATTTAAGCTGCTGAAGGTGCATGGATTTGTGGGGCTGCTATTGGTTGGAATCCCAGAAGATTTGAAGGAGGTAGCCAAGAAGTTTGGTATTACAGAATTTGTGAATCCCAAATATTACAACAAGCATGTTCAGGAGGTTGGTGCCAGCACAAACTATTGGCCCTTTGCCTTTTTGCTGCTTTCCATCCTTGTAAGTCAAATTATTTATGCATCTAGGAAATTTGAAACTAGTTTCTTGCTAACTCTTTTTTTCCTATTGTAAAGCACAAACTAGTGAATTTTGATGTTAAAGCACAAACTCATTTTTTCTCATAGGAAAACACATATCAAGGGCGTGCTAAGAAAGCATCCAGAGCATTGACCAAGTGTAAGAGTTTCTTTTTTTCAAGTCTAAGAATTCTTCACCTGCAGGACTTCAATATAACAATTTGAATTTTCATCTTGTTTAGGCATTAGAGCTTTTGAAGCAACCTTATTTGAACAAGGATCTAATGTTCAATCAAAGCAACCGAAAACCATCAAAAGTATAATGATGGCTTTGAAAGAAGGGAAAGTAAGGGAAAATGGTTCCCCAATGAGAGGCAGCCATACAAAAGCTGTAGGTGGATTGACTCAAAAAAATAATGTGAGACATCATCCAAAGTTCTAAAACCACCTGCTCCCATCTCGGGTTCAAAGTATAATGCAGATACCGCATATGTTGCTTCCACAAAACTACCCTTAGATTCTGCAAAAAGGATACCAGGATCCACCATTTGAAGCACCAGGTATGACTACCAGTTACTGGTTCTATTTTAATTTAATTCATTATTGGTATCCTCACTTGTTTTGCAAGATTCATCAACAAGGCCTTTGATTACATGCTCCAAGGCATCGGTCTAAGATGCATGATTCACTTGGATGCTTAGGGAACTGGTGCTGTATAATATTACTCTATGCATGGATGAAAGGTATTGATGTATTTGTTATAGTGCTAGTGCTCGGTAGAATTTAATATAATTTGTATTTAAGTTTAGGAATGGAATGTAGCAAGGGTTTCTTTATCTGCTATTTAACTACTGAGTTCATTCAATTTGTGACTATCTGTCTTGTAATGTAAGTTATGCTTGTTTAGGATTTAATATATTTGTAATTGAGTTTAGGAATGGAATGCAGCAAGAATTTTTTTCTTAATCATCATTGTTTTTGACTATCTAATATGGACCTCACTGAAAGAAGATGAGGTTCAATGAAGAAGACGAAGAACACTTGAAGAAAAACAATAAAAAGTTAAAAACGCAGCAAAGGAAAACAAAAATTAGAAGTAAAACCAAGACCCGTTGTGTAGATACATAAGAACCTATGGTATTGGACCAAGACCCGTTGCTTAGAAAAGCAAGAACCTATGGTATATATTGGTGGAAGGTAGAAGAACGCCACAAGGAAGACGTTAATAAGTTCAAGAGTTCTCAAGAGAACCAAAGAGAAGAAGTCTCTTAATTTTATTACTAAAATCAATTGTGTTCTCCCCAAAGGGTTACGTAACTATTTATAGGCAACTAGCTAACTTGCAGCACAAGTAATAAGAATCCTACTTTCCTAACTTGCAGAATAGGAAATAGCAAACTTGCAAAACAAGTAATAGGAATCCTACTCTCCTAACTTGCAGAACAAGTAATAGAAGTCCTACAAAATATATTATTTAAAAAGGAATTGGGCTTAAATTAAATTAAGACAACGTTCAGCCCAATAATACTTAACTAAATAAAATATGCATCCAGCCTAATTGCATTTCGGCCCAATACTTGTGTGTGTATCTTCAAGAAGGTTGAACTTGGGCTTGGATCATGTTGTAGAAGACTTTATCATCCTCCATGCTCAAGCTTTGTTGGGCTTTCTCTCTAGCAATATTAATGAAACCAGCCAAGGCTTGTTGCATCTTTGATTTAGCTCTTGTAATTGGACCTCCATGGATGCTCAAAGGATCACGAACATCACGAACATGACTTGAGCTCTGTGAGCTTGATGGGTCTCCATCACTATCTTAACCAACTGAAAATGCTATTGAGTAATCAGCTTGTGTAAAACAAGTTGTTCCAGTAATAGTAACTTTTTGAGCTCAAACTATGTAATAATATAATATCTTAATAATTTAATTGTATTGATAGTAGTTTTGTGGAAAAACAAAAATTGAATGATACAACAATCTTTTATATATATTTATATATTAATAATAGATATAAAAAGGAAAGTTTTATGAGATTGTTTTACTAACAACAGATGAAGGGCATTTTTTAGCGATTTATCATAATTAAAAGTAAGTCCAAATTTAGGAGGAGAAATCTCAAAATCTTTTACGAGATATTTAGGAGGAAATCTCAAAAATTTAGGAAGAAAAAGTGAGTTCTCAAAAATCATGGTAAGTTTGGTGTTTAATTTCATCCGAGTAGAAAAAATTTGGTAAACTGGTATAATTATTATATCATCAATTATAATTTAAACATACCCATAGCATAACATGGAAATTTGTTGGGTTCTTTTGCAAAAGCAATAGCTTGAAAGACATTATTGAAGGTTGAAGCTTTTACTTAGAAGGAATAGCATGCCCACAAATGGTGGCTTGAAAAAAAATTGTTTATTTTCTCAATTTTTTATTTACCTAAAAGGAATAACAATTTACTTAAAAGCAATAAAAAACTGATGATCTCGTGAATCTGCTTAGTTATTATTTTCTTAATGCTTGAAAACCAATAAAAAAATTGTTGATAAGACATAAAGTGATGACTTTATATTTTTCAACATTTTGAGCGGGAAATGCGAATGATTGATTTGGGTTTCTAACAAAAAAGAGAGATGAAATGACGTTACTACTGGCTGCAAAAGGGGGAGGGGACTGATGGTGTATGGTAGCTGCGTTCTTTGTGTCCTTTTATAAAAAAAAGCCTCTAAAATAAATAACTTAGTGGCATTTTTTCAAATGAACGCTTCTAAACAATGACATTTGTGTCGTTTTTTAAATGCGGTCTCGTTCGCAGCGTTTTTTTGAAAACGCCGCTATATTTGCCGACATTAGTATAACCGGCGTTTAATGACAGCATTTTCATAAAATGCCTTGGTCATTTAGTGGAATTTATAAACGCCGCTAAATACGTAAAAAAACGCCACTAAAACTCTATTTTCCTGTAGTGATTTTGGTATGATTTTCCTTGAGATTTTCGGAGTTGTTCTTTCTTGGAGGCTATGGTGGTTTTCTATTTGGGTTTTGTTTCCAGCAGAAATGGACGAGAAGTTGCTGGAGAAGATGATAAAATTCTGACTTTTATGGGAAAATTACCATTTTGCCCTTATACTTAAAGATTTCTTCTAAAATTGCCCCTAAACTTTGACTTGGTTGAAAACAGTTTATCTAACCTCCAAAATATTTTATTTAATCATAAATAAACTCTATTTAGCTTGCTCTAATGTTTGGTGAAGCTTTTGTTGAAGTTCGGTTACCGGTTTGGGTGAAATTACCAAATTACTCATAACCGAAAAATCGCGTAAATTTCTGTTTTTACCTCTAGTTTCCTCCATCTGTCTAGATATTCCAAAACTATATTTTATGAGGAATTATTTGGTATAGTCCATAGGTCCAAAGTCCTCTTGATTTGACTGTTATTTTCGAAAATTTTAATTGCTTATGGACTAAATAGTCATTTTCTAAATTGTTGTACATTTTTCACAAAATGCAAAAATACTTGAGATTGAGGCTAGGTTTGGCACCAAATATCAAACCCTTGAAGTTTCACCTTCATCTGGACCTTCGAGAATCGGTGGGGCCCGCTTACTGTTTAATTGTAAAACTTAAGATAAAATCAAATATTTATTAATTATAATTACTCCATGATTTCGAATTATATAAATATAATTAAACAGTACTAGAAAATTCAGGTCTCACAGGATGCCACACCACCATGGCCTCCGATGATGTCAACGATGGTAGATCTAGAGGTAAGGAGAACGATGTAGCGTTAGAGGGCTTGTAGAGCCATCGGGAGAGAGAAAGAGAAGAAGAGTCGCGTGCCTTTGTTGTCACCCTCTTGTCGTGCCGCCATCACCGTCGACTCTTGCTACCGTCGACAAAGGTAAGGAGGATTATTTTGGGGTTGAACTGGGGTTGATTGATTCAGCAAAGAAAAAATATAAAAAATAATAAAATAATAATAAATAAAAAATATATATAAATAAAAATATGTGTATATTTATATAACAATGAAAATGAAATGAGTAAGGGAATTCCAGTTGTTATTTAGTGAAAGTGTTATGTAAATTTGTAAAAGTTTCTAAATGAATTTATGTGTTTAAATTGTTGAGGTGGTGGCACGTACTGAAATATCAAATATTTAACTAATTTCACATAATAAAAACACTTTTGGTTAGGCTGCCTTCAGTGTCAATTTATTTTCAAATAAAATTTATTATCTTTATACAAACCCAGGATTCACATTTCAAACATTTAATATAAATATCGTAAATTCTCAATTTGTGCAAACCAACTAACTTTTAATTTACATCCCAAGCACTATGTACATAAAAGTACACTATACAAAAAATTCTGAATACATAAAAGAAATATATCGTATACCTCAACCAATATTGATGGTCGACTGAGGGATACCAAAATCAAGTCCTCCAGAAGTAGACCCAAACTACTGTAGATAATCTGGGAGTGGGAAAAATAAAGGGGTGAGCTAATTGCTCAATAAGAAATATATATATATATATATATATATGAAAGCTGATACAACGTATCCTATATGCAATTTTTCAATATGGAATTTCATACGAAAAACATGAATTTATACTTTAAATCATTTGAGCACGATCTACCGAAAGGATACTATAGTGGAGTAGATCACTAGGTGGAGTACTGAAGGATGCTTTGGAGCACCTCACGTGTCCTGGCATCCAAGTCCACCATAGAGAGTTTAGTAGTATCTAATTGAAGCGCAAATTCAGTAAAATATCAAATAACTTGTGACAAACATTTCTTAAATCCTTCAAAATCATAAGTTACGCCGTAAACAATATTAAATTATATTAGTATTATTTTTAAACTGATAATTCAAATAATTATAATTCACAAAATATATTATTCAAATCACAAAACATAAACAACATATAAATCAAAATCGGAAATAACTCAAATCTGAGAGTGCCTAGATCTATGTTAACCAGGGATTTAGCACCCCAATATAAGTTTAGTGGAGACTAGGCTACACCTAATAGACACATGCACTATAGTAGACATATGGCCATAGTCAGGGGGCCACAATGTGTACACTAGCCAGATGACACCTGTGGGAGCTAAAGACTGGGCTAGAGTCAGTAGCATCGGAACGGAACGGAAATGCATGTCCTCGTAGGTAGCAACGGTGCCAACAGTGTGAACACATTTCATAAAAATTTTCGGAGCTGTTTACGGAGATAAATTTTAATAATCATGTCTTAAATAAATTCATAGGAAATTAAATTCATAAATTCAATATATTTGAACATGAAAATATACAACATATTCTCAAAACAATAATTAGCTTGCAGAATAATTTATTTAAATATCACAGAGATATAAAAATATTCAATGCATTAAGAAAACATATAAAATCTCATAAAATCAAACTAGAGAATAAATTTGTGATTAAATTTAATTAAAGTCATGTTTAAGAACCTAAACTTCAAATATCTAAAATTAATTTCTTTTATCTTTAAATATCATTCTAAATGGAAAATTGAAGGACTTAGGCTAATTTAGAAAAATTTTGGCAGCATAACAGTTCATATTAACCTAACCTCCTGCATAAAAACACAATTCCAAACCATAGTTTCCAGTTTCCACTTTTATTCCAAAACATCAATTTCAATTCTATAAAAGGTAAATTTTATCAAATCATGCCACGAGGTATCCCTACGTTTCATACATATGTCTCTTACCTCTTAATTTCGCGGTATCCTTCTCGTCAGTACCGGTAGCACCTTCTAATCTCGAGGTTGCAAATTATCATCCCAAACTCGGTAAATTAACCATATTTTACTTAAAAGAATATTTAACTAATTAAATACTAATTTATTGTCTGTTGCAGCTCTAATTATCAATCTAATTTCTATCGGTGCTAATACCACAACTTGTGCTAAACACCTCCGTTTTCTATTCCGATTGCGCCTACAGTCTCGAAATAATTTGTACATTATTTTAAGACCTAAATTACATTGAAATCAGCTTGAATTCATCCTCCCCTTATGTTGGCCGAATAGCCCTTTCAATCTTTGAAATCAGCTTGAATTCATCCTCCCCTTATGTTGGCCGAATAGCCCTTTCAATCTTACACCTTAATTTTCTTCAAATTAAGCTTCCATACTTGTTTTAATCTTATTCTACTAATTTTCTACACCATCTCCACATGAGTTTCACATTGATTGGCATCATATTCTTGCCTCCCTTGCCATGGCCGAAACCCTTGGGTACCCAAATTCATGCTTTTAATTTGATTCAACCTAAAATTAACATGTAAACATCTTAAACACATGGTAATTAACTAGAAAACCATGAAAAAGTCTAAGCTTCCTGTGAGACCTCAAATTTCTGAGTACTGTTTAATTATATTTATATAATTGGAAATTATGGAATAATTATAATTAATAAATATTTGATTTTACTTTAGGTTTTACGATTAAATAGTAAGTAAGCCCCATCAATTCCCAGAGGTCCAAATAAAGGTGAAACTTCAGGGACTTTGAGCCGAAAAATATTATGGTAAGAATCCTAGCCTCAATCTTAATTATTTTTGCATATTTTAAAAAATGTGCAACAATTTAGAAAAGGACGGTTTAGCCCATAGGCCGTCAGAATTTTCGAAAATAACAATCAAATTAAGAGGACTTTGGACCTATGGACTATACCAAATAATTCCTCATAAAATATAGTTTTAGAATATCTAGATGGATGGAGGAAACTAGATGTGAAGACATAAATTTACTCGATTTTATGGTTAGGGGTATTTTAGTAATTTCACCCAAACCGGTAACCGAACTTCAACAAAAGCTTCACCAAACATTAAAGTGAGTTAAATAGAGTTGATTTATGATTAAATAAAATATTTTGGAGGTTAGATAGACTATTTTCAACAAAGTCAAACTTAAGGGGCAATTTTGGAACAATTCTTTATGTATAAGGGCAAAATGGTAAATTTGCCCCCAAAAAATAAGAATTTTCTCATCTTCCCTAGCGGCTTACGCGTTCATTTTTGTTGAAAACAAAACCCATACTCAGCCACCATTAACACCACCTCCAAGTAGGGGTGTAAAACGAGCCATAATTCGCGGGCTGACCCGTTAAAATTATGGGCTTTAAAAGGTTTGGGCTTTTAAATTTCGGACCATTTTTTCGTGGTGAGCCTGGGGGGCTAACATTCCGTGCGGATAAGGGCCAGCTCGTGGGCCACAATAATAAACCTAAAATTTAAGCCCAATTCTAGATTACCCAAGCCTAATTCACTCTAATTACCCAAACCCATTTGGCAATTGGCATTTCCCAATTCCCATACCCAATCCACATCGATCCATTTCAGCATTTCCCTCCCAAGTCCCAATCCCAACCCAAAATTCCCAACCCATCTCAACCTACGTAATACGTTCTAGTTTCTCTGCAGCCATTTCTCTTGGCAGTGTCTGTCCAACCTCAACCAGTCAACCTGAACGGCTAAAAACTAAATGCTGAAACCACTTACTGGGCTGGCTAGTGGCTACTGCTAAGTGCTGACACTGACCAGCCAAGAATTGGTTTTAAGTTTTAACTCCAACCTTAACAAAATCAATTCATGATGGTGAGGCCTTTACCCATGAAACTTACACCACTGTTTGGTATTTAGTAGTTGAAATTTAGGCAAGATTCATTAATAATAACAAGCTCATATGATTTTTTTTATATATGATTTTGGTTAATTGACTTAATTACCAACCCAAATTTCCTTCAAGAAATTGAAGTTAGGCCTAATTAAGTGAAAAAGCCCAATTTATTTGATTTTTTGGCCTTAGTTTAATATCAATTTACATAGCCCAATTTTATTATTTTAATTTTTGGGCTTTAGTCCATAGGCCCGTGGATTGGTCCAGCTCGCATTGAAAGCGGATCGGTCTTGCTTTTTATGGCCCGTTTAAATGCAGGCTTAAATGGGCATGACCCATTTAAGCCCGTACCTGTATTGGCCAGCATCGTCCCTTACCGACCCACCCGTTTTACACCCTTGTCTCTAAGAAAGGAAAAAGCTTCCAAAAACCTAAGAAAACTACCTTAAAATCAAACATTCTCTTTATCAAAATTGTTCTACTCAACTTGCTTTTCCATTTGGTGCCTAAATCAATTGCTAAATCAACAAAAATCAGACCCCAAGCTTCCCATTGAATTCGTCTAAGGTGAGATTTTGATGAATTTTTATTTTCTTCCATGAAGTTTGGTTAATCACTTGATGTTCATCATGTTTCATGCTTCCTTTAGTTTAAATTATGCATGAATTATGTATTTGAATGTTGGAGGGTTTCGGCCAACATGTGGGGTGTATGAACAAGTTGTGTTTTGATGAAATTCAAGTGTGAGAATAATGTAGAAATAATGGAAAATAAGAAAAACTACCTTAGTTAGCTTAAATGGAAGGAAAGCAATTTGTTGGAGTGAAAGGGACCATTTGGTCAACACTTGAAATGTATGAATTTGATGCCAATTGATGTGTAATTCATGCAGAAGTAGTGTAGAAATTTAGTAAAATTAAATTGGGATTAATAGAATAGTTAAATTTGGAAGAATTGAAGGTGGAGAAAAGAAAGAGTATTTGGCCTTGATGAAGGGGAGGCTAGAATTTTGTCCATCTCAATGTAAATTAAGTCTTAGAATAATGTAGAAATTATTCTGAGAATTTAGGCGCAATCGGAATTGAAATTGGAATTATGTAGGAAAAGATAGAATTTTGCACCAGTAGAAATTAGACTGCATTTAGTAGATTATAATGACAGTTCATTAGCATTTAAATTATCAAATATTCTTTTAATTATAAAATAGTGAATTTATCAAATTTGACTAATTATTTGCAGTCTCTAAGTCCAAGGGTACTACCGGTGCCGGAGATTCAGAGACCGATAAGCTAAGAGGGAAGGGATATTTGTACGAAGCGTAAGGATATTTCATCGCATGATTTTAATTAAATTGTGATTTTTTGAAGTTGGATTTGATGGTTTGGATTGAATTTGGACACTGGAAATTGTGGTTTGAAGCTAGTTTTTGTGTAGGATGATTAGGCAAAAATATACTGTTATGCTATCGAAATTCTCAAAAATAGCCTAAATTCCTCTAAAATATTATTTAGCATGTTATTTAAATTACAGGAAATGAATTTTAGAATGTTAAAGAATTTAAGTTCATAAATATGATTTAAATTTTTAAATCACAAATTCTATATTTAAAAATTTATGTTATTAGATTTGGCAAAATTGAAAGTATTTATATACTTTTATAACTTATTTACAGTTAACTAGAATATTTTTAGAACCAAATATTGCTTTGTGAATATTTTATGAATTTTTGTTTTGAACTGCTTATATTTTCAATGTTAAGTATTCATGGACTGATTGAGGATTTAAATTTCTGAATTTATCTCCGTAAACGACTTAAATTTGTTTTATATGGTTTAGAGACTGTTGGCCTTGTAGCTACCTTTGGGTACATGAATTTCCATTTTGTTCTGATTGTTGTTGACTTTAGCCGAGTCTTCTAGCTCCCACAGGTGACACCTGGCTAGTGCTCACACTATGGCCCCCTGACTATGACCATACATCTATTATAGTGCATGTGTCTATTAGGTGTAGTCTAGTCTCCACTAAAATTATATTGGGGTGGTAAATCCCTGGTTAACTTAGATCCAGGCACTTCCAGTTTGATTTATATTTCTGAATTTGATTTATCCATATGATATGTTTTCCGATATGAATGATATGTTTTGTGAAATTATTTATTTGACTAAATGTTAAAGAATTGATATGAATATGGTTGAAAATGTTTATAGAGAATTTATTTAATTTATGATGTTTTGTATTATGTTTTGCAATATATTGAATTTATATTGAATTTGTGATTTAATTCAATCAAAAAAATTCCCTATAGTGGCTTTGGATACCGGAACACGACAGGTACTCTAAAGTACCTCCCATACTCTACCCAGTTATCCAACCCACTATAGTATCCTTCTTATTAGATCGTGCCAATTTTTACTCATGTTTTAAATTTATGATTTCGTATAAATATTTGTTTTATGAAAATTTGCATATAGGGTACGTTATATCAGCTTTCGTATAGATGTCTCTTGCTGAGCACGGTTCGCTCACCCCTTTATTTTTCCACTCCCAGATTATTTGCAATGAGTTCGGGTTTACTATTTCAGGAGGACCTGATTTCGGTATTCCTTAGGCGACTTCTCCAGTTCATCGAGGTATATTTGGTATATTTTATATGTTCAGATTCTGTAGACTACTACTTTTATGTACCTTAAACTTGGGATGTAAATATGAATATTTGGTTGATGTAAATAAATTTTTGAATCTTGGGATTGCATATAAATAAATAAATTTTTATTTAGAGTTTAATTGACACTGTAGACAAGCCTAACCTACGTATGTGATCTATATATGTGAAATTAGTAAAATATATAGTATTTTAGACCGTGACACTTCTCAACAATCTTACCTTGACCGAATCCCTTGGAGACGCCTTCACTATGTAAATGGCCACTTTAGGCCTTGATTTGAGTGCCGAGAGAAAGAGCATAGAAAATTAGACAGGGTTTGTTAAGAAATTTTTCGATTTCGGTTTATATTTCACTATGTTTTGGGAGGTTTTTCTTTCTTGGAAGCTCTTGGCTACAGAGGTTATGGAGAAATGTTGAAGATGGCTGGCTAAATGGTGTAGAAATATGTATAAAAATCCAATTTTAAATATCTCCCTTGAGAAATTACTAAAATGCCCTTATACTTAATGAAAATTTTCAATTTTGTCCCTAAAGTTTGACTTAATTGAAAATAGTTCATCCAATCTCCAAAATATGTCATTTAATCATAAAACACCTCTATTTAATTTTTCTAATCGTTGGTGGAGCTTTTATTAAGGTTTGGGTACTTATTTGGGTGAAATTACCAAAGTACCCGTAAACATAAAATTGCGTAAATTTTTTCTTTTACACCTGATTTATTCCATTAATCTACATCTTCTAAAACCTTATTTCATAAGGAATTATCTATCATAGACAGTTGGTCAAAAGTCCAATTAGTTTGACTGTTATTCACAGAAATTCCAATGGCCTAGGACTAAATCGTCATTTCTCAAATTGTTGCACGTTTTTTTAAAACATGCATAAATAATTGAGATTAGGGTTAGGACTCTTATCATCATAATTTTTGGCCATGTATATCGAATCCATCAAGTTTCATCTCCATCGAAACCTTAGAGGATCAGTGGGGCCCACCTTCTATTTTGCCTTTATACCTAAAATCTAATTAACATTTTTAATAATTATAAAATATTCAATATTCTTAATTAAATAATAAAATTAAATAGTAATTAAATAAATGGAGTCTCACAGGCAGCCAATGGTGACTAATTTGGGAGTTGTTAAGAAGCCTGAAGAGGAGAGACTCTGTTTGGTGAGGGGATTGTAGCCAGGCGTTGTTTGGTTGCTGATGAGGGTCGAAGAAAAGGTTGAACATGGTTAGAATAAGGGTTGGAAAATAGGGGTTTCGAGGTTGTAGACAGGGGTGAAACAGGGTTGAAGGTGGTTAAGGGTTGATTAAAGATAATATCAAGCAGCAAGTGGGGTGTTGTTGAGAGCTGAAATTTGGTGTCTAGAAAAGGGCCCGGACCAGGGTTAGTTTTGAGTGTTTTGGGTCTTGAGTGTTTTGGGTCCTGGGTTAAGGCCTAAGGCAAAGGTCAAAATAGCAGCGACTGAGCTTGATTGGTTGCTTTCCGGTGAAAAGGGAAAGAGGAGGAATTTCTATAGTTGACTCGAATTAGTATAACCCGAACGGTATGACAATGCCACAAATACCATGTTAGATTTCTATAAATATTTAGGACTTTTTTGATCGATACCAATTTTAATGATGTTTGAATGAGTAGCAACATCCTAAGGAGATCATCAAGAAGTTGGCCGCGCTCGAGTATAATCACTAAACTCAGAATTGGTAAGATACTTTTATAAGATTACGTTTGTATTATATTGTGTATATGGGAAATTGTGATTTTATGATTGTTTGATGTTGGGATATCGTTAAGGTATTTATAGAATGTTGATTATTGGTGTTAGAACATGAATTGGAGTTGTTGGAATATGTGTTGAGTACTACAAGGATTTTTGATAGAACGATAAAAAAAAATGATGTTAAGATAAGGATAAGGGGTTATGGACATTGTGGAATGATGTTAGGATAACTAATAAATTTTCGAATTGTGTTGGAATATAAAGTTGAGTTATGATAAAGCATCTTGAGAATAGTATTAATATGTGATCAAGCAGTGAAATAAGTAAGAGACTTATACAAAAGGAACTGCAGGTTGATATCGTGAGCAAACTACTAGGGTTCGATTTTGACTAAGATTTTTAAATATTTTTACAACTATAGTTTAATAACAGAATTGATCAGTTTTAATCAAAAGTAAAGTATAAAAATGTCGAATTGATTGTTAGAGAAATGAATCGATTGTAAAAATTGAAGTATGGTTTTATTGATTTTATAATGATGTTTCTTTGATATATAGATGTGGGAGAAAGTATTGGATTAGTTGAAAATTTTAAATTTTTACCAGCAGGAGGTTTCATTTTCTTGAACATTATGCTGTCGAATTTTAGATAAAATGTTCTATGTAAAAGTTACCGTATTCCCGCATAAATGGGGATTTAGAAAGAACAATTAAAATGATTTATTGAGAAAGATTTTAAAGTACAAGGTTGAAATTGAATTTATGCTCTAGAGTCGAATGAGACAATTAGGAAACATTGGTATTGGCAAAACGTTTGGATCATGTGTATGTGGATTGGGATAATTACCTGACATTATTCTTGAAGTCATAATTTCGATTTGTAGTTTGATAAGATGATTATGAAACATGATTTATGATACCTTGTGGAAATGAAATGGATAATAAAGGTTGTATAATTAGTGTTATGGAATATGAAGTGTATCTTTTTATGTTCATATGATGTTATTGTCATGTAAAATAATTTGTGTTGCGACTAAAATGTGGCTATCGGATATGAAGGTATTGTCAGTTCATGATAATATAGTTTTAATATCTATTGAGAAATAAATTAAATAAATTAGTAATTATGTGTGACATGACAATTGAGATTGAGGTAATCGTTTTATGGTAATGTGTGATATTGTGAATGATAGTGAAACATAGATATAGTGTATTGATGTGACAATGTGATCTTGGTAAGAGATATGCGATATTAATGTTCTGGGATATTATTAGAATTATATATATACACATGAACATATATGGATATTCATTATGATTTATGGAATATGAGACAGATGTTGGAAATTGAAAAGTGAATTGAGGTTTGAATTGTGTGGATGATATTTGGATAGGAAAATATGTATATACGCGATTTTGTGACCTCGAAAAGAGGAGTGAGATTTGAATAACCTAGAGAAGTTATTAATATATATAAATTAGTATATGTATAAATGCACCGCGTGATCTTATTGATACTTTGTAACGTCCTAGAATACTATATATTTTACTAATTTCACATAAATAAACACATAACGATTGGGCTCATCTGCAGGGTCAATTAACTTCTAAATAAAAATTTATTATTTATATACAAACCAGGATTCCAAAATTCAACTTTACATAAACAAAATACAAATGTTTAACATCCCAAGTTTATTATACATAAAAGTAGTACTGCACAAAAATCTGAATACATAAAAATAAAATCAATATACTTTGACGAGTCTGTAAAATTGCCTAAGGGATATCGGAATCAAGTCTTCTTGTAAAGCAGACCTGATCTCACTGCAAGTAATCTAGGAGTGAAAAATGAAGGGGTGAGCGAACGTGCTCTGTAAGGAATATTTATACGAAAGCTGATATAAAGTATTCTATATACAGTTTTCATAAACAGATATTTATATGAACCCATGAATTTAAAATATGAGATAAAACTGGCACGATCTAATAGTTAGGATACTATAGTGAGTTGTGTAACGAGATAGAGTATGGAGGTACTTTGAAGTACCTTTCGTGTTTCAATATCCAAAGCCACTATAGGGAATTCATTTGATTAAATTAAATCACAAATTCAATTATAAATCCAATGTTTTGAGAAATAAGACATACTCATAACGGAAATTAAACAATTTCTCCGTAAACAACATAAATCATATTTATAACAATTTCTAATATATAAATCAAATAATAATTTCACAAAATATCATATTCATATCATGTAACATAAAATACAAATAAATCAAAATCATAAATATCTCAAAATTGGGAGTGCCTGGATCTAAGTTAACCAAGGATTTACCACCTCAGTATAATTTTTTTAATGAAGACTAGGCTACACCGAATAGACACATGCAATATAATAGATGTATAGCCATAGTCAGGGTACCACAGTATGTGCACTAGCTAGGTGATACCTGTGGGAGCTAGAAGACTAGGCTAGAGTCAACAGTAATCAGAACAAAATGAAAATGCATATCCCTGCAGGTAGCTACGGGGCCACAGTCTCAAAACAATTTAAACAAATATTTTCAGAGCTGTTTAAAGAGAAAAATTAAATAAAACATATCATTCTTAAATAAATTCATAAATACTATAAACTCACAAAGTCACAAAATCAATTATATTATTTCATAAAACATAATAACAAAACAATATTTAACCTTGCAAATATTCAATATAAATTCCACAATGATAGAAAAATATTCCAACACAAGATCTTAAAATAAATTTATAATTAATTAACTAAATTAAGGCATATAATGAATTTGTGATTTAATTATATAAATTCATATTTGAGAATTTGATTTCAACCTTAAAAAATCCATTTCTTATATTTCAAATTTCATGCCAAAATGATAATTTGGAATGCCATAGGTCACTTTAGAAAATTTTCGACAGCATAACAGTTAATTGAAATCTAACCTCTCTTAATTTCCCGGTAAACGCCTCGTCAGCATTGGTAGTACCCTCGGATTTAGAAGCCACAAATTATTATTCAAACTAGATAAATTCACTATATTTTAATTAAAAATATTTAATAAATTAAATACTAATGCATTGTCTTTGAATTTCTCTAAATGCTGTCAAATTTCTACCACTACAAAATTTATAACTTTGGCTACATAACTTCGATTTTTATTTCGATTGTGCCTAAATTCTTAGAATATTTCATACATCATCTTAAGGCCTAAATTATATTGAAATTGGCAAGAATTAACGTTCCTCTTCATAAGGTCGAATTGCCTTTCTTTCTCGACAATTTATATTTGTCCAAATTTAGCTTATTTTCTAATTCCAAATTAATTCTACCATATTTCTACGTCTCTCCTACATTGATTACACATGAAATAACATCAAGATCATGCTTCCCTAGCCATGGTCGAACCACTCTCTTCATCCCAACATTTTGGTTTTATTCACATTAAGCTTAACTAAGCTTAATTTCCTACTTTTCTTTTTTTTTTTTTATATAATTTTTCTACATCAACTGCTTATCAAATTTCACCATATTGATGAATATAGGATGATGGCTGAAACCCTTAAGGATCCCAACTTATATTTCTAACATGATTTAATTGGAAATCAACATGAAAACATCTTAATCATGTAGTAAATAAGTAGAAAACCATGAAAATTTCTAAGCTTCCATAACTTCTTACCTTGACTATACACTATGGGATCCCTTACAATCTAATTTTTGCTATTTTAGCAAGTGATTTTGGTGTAGGAAGATAGAGGAAGTTGAGTAGAATAATTTTGGTGAAGGAATTATTTGATTTTAAAGTGATTTTGGTAAGTTATTTTAACTTTCTCTCTCTTTTTCAAGCTTGGCTATGGAGGTTTTTCTTTTGCTGCTGGTTGCTGCCGATTTTCATCCAAGAAGAAGCTGGAAAATTCAAGATAAATTGCTACTTTAAGGCAAATTTACCATTTTACCCTTATACTTAAAGATTTCTTCTAAATTTGCCCTTAAACTTTGACTTTGTTAAAAACAGTCTGTCTAACCTCCAAAATATTTTATTTAATCATAAATCAACTCTATTTAGCTTGCTCTAATGTTTGGTGAAGCTTTTATTGAGGTTCGGATACCGATTTGGGTGAAATTAGTAAAATACCTCTAACAGTAAAATCGTGTAAATTTCTATTTTTACAGCTGGTTTCTTCCATCTGTCTAGACATTATAAAACTATATTTCATAAGGAAATATTTGATAGGGACTGTAGGTCAAAAGTCTTCTTGGTTTGACCATTATTTTCGAAAATTTCGACGGCCTATGACTAAACTGTCATTTTTTAAATTGTTGCACGTTTTTCAAGATATGCAAAAATAATTGAGATAAAGGTTAGAACCCTTACCATCATATTTTTGGCCCTGAATATCGAATCCTGAAGTTTCACCTTAATTTGGACCTTAGGAAATCGGTGAGGCCAACTTATTGTTTAACCGTAAAACCTAAGATAAAATCAAATATTAATTAATTATAATTATTCTAAAAATCTCAAGTATTTAAATATAATTAAACAATATTATAATTTATGAGGTCTCACATTCCCCCCCACCATAAGAAATTTGGTCCTCCAAATTTGATCAGACCTACTCGACGAACAACTCTGGATATTTATCTCTCATCAAGCTCTCTAGCTCCCAGGTAGCTTTTTTTTTCGGTATGGTACTGCCAAAGAACCTTAACCAGAGGTATCGTCTTCAACCGTAACACCTTATTTTTCTAATCCAAGATCCGAATTGGTCTTTCAACGTAACTCATATCTTCTCAAATCTATAATGGTTCATATTGAATTACGTGTGATGGATCTAGATGGTACTTTTTGAACATGGGTATGTGGAAGATATTGTGTACACTGGAGAGCTCGGGTGCTAATGCCAACTGGTACGCTACGTCTCCCACTCGGTCTAGTAACTCGAAAGGTCTGATGTAACGAGGACTCAGTTTGCCTTTCTTACCAAATCGCATGATTCCCTTCGAAGGTGAAACTTTCAAGAATATCGAATCACCAACAAAAAATTATAATGGTCGGCGTCTGACATCTACCGATTCTGAGCAGTCTTTAACCTGTCACAAATCAATTAGACATTGTCATAACGTATTAGGCTTTGGGGAAAACCTAATAGCTAGACACTAAAATCAAAGGAGTCGCCACCAACCATTCTACCTAGGTGTGATTGGTCACCTATTCAAACTAAGGATAAGGCTTGGTCTACGTTCAAAGATACTAGGGTTCGGGAGTACGGTTACGTGTAGGGAAGGATTAGCACCCCTACAACGCCCATCCTAAAATGGTACCAACTAGTTTTAGGTTATCTTTACAATTTGCCTTGTGTTTATATTAATTTCGATATGCTTATATGTTGGGGATATTTCTAAGATTTTTCCATCAATTTGGCTCCAATTTTAGAAATTCCCCTCACCTCAAGATGTTCAAGGAGTCTCAATTGACTTTCTTGAATTCCATCGTCGGATGAATAAAATATTTTATGAAAATCTTATTCTTTCTAATTTTGGCTCTAATTTCGACTCCATATTAATCTCTATATTTTTTAATCTTATTTCATATTATATTTATCTATATATTTTATTTTTTATTTTATTTATCTAGAGAATAAATATGAATCATGGTTTATTAAAGATTTTCTTAAAAGCGTCCCATCAATTTGGCTCGGCTTAAAAGAAATCTTTTCACCTAGAAATTTCCAAGGAGTCTCAATTGACTTTCTTGAAATTTCATCATCGGCCTAATTTATACTTATTTCTTATTTTATTTTTATTGTACTCTTGTCTTCATGTCACATGCATTTATCTAATTTGTATTTATATTTATTTAAGCTTAATCTTTATCTAATTTATATTTTATTCATTTTATTTATTTATATTTATTTAATCTTAAAATAAATATGAATTATATTTTATTGAAAATTCCCCAAAAAGTATTCCATCAATTTGGCTCAACTTAAAGAAGAATCCCCTCACCTAGAAATTTCAAGGAGTTTCAATTGACTTTCTCGAAATTTCATCATTGATACAATTCACATTCATTATATAAAATCTAATTTTTAACCTAATTCCTATTTCTTATTCATTATCCTTTTTATTTATCTATTATTTTTGTTTATGCTTATTTAATTTTAGTCTTTACTAATTAATTTTCATTTATTTCATTTATTTTATATCTTTTTAATCTTAAAATAAATATGAATTATATTTTATTGAAAATTCTCTCAAAAGTATCCCATCAATTTGGCTCAACTTAAGAGATAATCCTCTCACCTAGACATTTCTAAGATGTCTCAATTGACTTTCTCAAAATATCATCATCGGTATAATTCATATTTTTTATTTATTATCTAGTCTTAGTAATTACTAATTATTTTCAATCTAGACTATTTCATTCTATTTATTTAATTTTTCATCTAATTTATGTTCCTGTATTTATATTTATTTATCTATATTCATTTATATTTCATTCATTATTTAATTTACCAAGAATAAACATGGATTATGATTTATTGAAAATTCTTTCAAAAGTATTCCATCAATTTGGCTCAACTTAAGAAAGAATTTTCTCACCTAGACATTTTAAGATGTCTCAATTGAGTTTCTCAAAATATCATCATCGGTATAATTCACATTCATCTCCTTTCAATTATTTAGTTTCATTTAATTTTTAGTTATCTTACTTTATTGTACTAAGATTTATTTTTAGGCTAATTTGGTTTTTAATTTCTATTGGTTAACAAATCTAATTCTAAACCTAAAAAAAAAATAAATAAATTGATAAAAACAAATAAAATAAAATAAGTTAATTAAATAAAACGGAATATTAAATTAACTGAAATAATAAAAATTTTGTAAATACCCTAAAAATATATTTAGTACATGCTTAAAAAAATAATAAGAACTAAAACCAACTATGACAAATTAATAAACAGCATCATTAAAAAGAAAAAAATCCTGACAGACGTGATGTATAGAGGATAAAAAAAAGCATTTGGATAATCAATGTGTACGTGAACGAGGATAAAAGGAATATTTCTTACCTTTCTCTTGCAATTTTCTTTTCTTTTCACGTTTCTTTCTTTCTTTCTGTGCAAATTCCTTTTATTTTCTGTTTTTTCCACGTGACTTTCTTCCTCACCAGCCTTGCTTTTTCGTTCCTTCTTTTTGGTTCTTTAAAACTTCCTTTTATTCATCTCAATCTTTCTTTCTCAGCTTCACGTGGCCAATAACAACAAAGGCCAACAGCAATAAACGGTCTTCTTAGCAGCAACCAACGATGCAACAGGGTGACACCAAAATCGTAGCAAGCTGCGTGGAGTTCTGGTAGGGCACAAACAGCAGTGGACGGCGATGAAACAATGCAGCAGCCAACG
Organism: Heritiera littoralis; assembly: GCA_031772115.1. Classification (NCBI taxonomy): domain Eukaryota; kingdom Viridiplantae; phylum Streptophyta; class Magnoliopsida; order Malvales; family Malvaceae; genus Heritiera; species Heritiera littoralis. Next base: position 631,194 of record JAPDPK010000083.1, on the reverse strand, counting down.
ATAGAAGCTACACAGCAAGGAAGGTGGTTCTGGTTTGGCAGTGTAGAAGCACAGTGGTGGTGGTATGATATGTAGAAGACGCAGACAATCGGTAGAGGTTGCAGCTCGTAATGGCTCTCCAAACAGATCCAGAAACGTAGCAATACAGGAGTGGTTGACTTTCTCTTGCAATTTTCTTTTCTTTTCACGTTTCTTTCTTTCTTTCTGTGCAAATTCCTTTTATTTTCTGTTTTTTCCACGTGACTTTCTTCCTCACCAGCCTTGCTTTTTCGTTCCTTCTTTTTGGTTCTTTAAAACTTCCTTTTATTCATCTCAATCTTTCTTTCTCAGCTTCACGTGGCCAATAACAACAAAGGCCAACAGCAATAAACGGTCTTCTTAGCAGCAACCAACGATGCAACAGGGTGACACCAAAATCTTAGCAAGCTGCGTGGAGTTCTGGTAGGGCACAAACAGCAGTGGACGGCGATGAAACAATGCAGCAGCCAACGATAGAAGCTACACAGCAAGGAAGATGGTTCTGGTTTGGCAGTGTAGAAGTACAGTGGTGGTGGCTCTTTCCGTGGAAAAAAGCAGTCCCAAAAATTCTTTTTCTTTCTAGGTTTTCTTTTCCCAAGTTCCCTTAGGGTTTTCCTCCCCTCCCCTCAACCTAGCCGGCCCTCCCTTCTTTATTATTTTTTTTTGTGCCTCTATATAGGTTTAGCAATTTATTAATTTTAGGATCTGTTTTAATGGCCAAAATCACCTCCCATAATTTTTTATTCTCATTTCTATTTATTTTGCTTCAGTAATTAATTCCAAAATATCTTCATTGAGGTATAATTCCTTTTCTAATTGATTCTCTTTTCGAAAATCTTCATCCTTCAAAAATTATCTCTGATTTAATTTCTTTCTAATTTCTGTCCAGATTTTATTTAATTTTTTTCTCTTTAAATTTCCAAATCAGATTTTTGACTTTTCCTTATGTTGAGATCTTGATTTTCCTTTCCAAATTTCCTTTCTTTGGAGCTTGACCACTTTATTTTTATTATCTTTTTCATTTTTATTATCTTTTCATTTTTTAGTTTTAATAATAAATAAATAAATAAATTTATCTTCTAATTATCAAACCCAATAGGCACAATAACATTAAAAGATCCCGGACAAAATGGGGTGTCTACAGTTGCCCCTCTTTGTACATTTGCTATAAAATAGTAATTGTGCAAAGACATAGACATCCATTTTGTCCGCATCCATTTTATTATTTTTTCCTTTCTTTTCAAAAAATTTTTATTTTTATTTTTATTTTGGCCTTTTTTTCTTTTTTTTTGTGGATATTTACTCATTCTAAAAGAAATTGTTTTTCATCATGAAAATGCTCCTTCGACCAAGAAGGCCCTGAAACTTCAAATTTTCTCATCCCTTAAATGCTCCTTCGACTAGGAAGGCTTTGAAACTTTAAATTTTCTCATCTCTAAAATGCTCCTTCGACTAGGAAGGCCCTGAAACTTTAAATTTCTCATCTTTTAAATGCTCCTTCGACTAGGAAGGCCCTGAAACTTTAAATTTTCTCATCTCTAAAATGCTCCTTCGACTAGGAAGGCCCTGAAACTTTAAATTTCTCATCTTTTAAATGCTCCTTCGACTAGGAAGGCCCTGAAACTTTAAATTTTCTCATCTCTTAAATGCTCCTTCGACTAGGAAGGCCCTGAAACTTTAAATTTTCTCATCTCTAAAATGCTCCTTCGACTAGGAAGGCCCTGGAACTTTAAATTTTCTCATCTCCAAAATACTCCTTCGACTAGGAAGGCCCTGGAACTTTAAATTTCTCATCTTTTAAATGCTCCTTCGACTAGGAAGGCCCTGAAACTTTAAATTTTCTCATCTCTAAAATGCTCCTTCGACTAGGAAGGCCCTGAAACTTTAAATTTCTCATCTTTTAAATGCTCCTTCGACTAGGAAGGCCCTGAAACTTTAAATTTTCTCATCTCTTAAATGCTCCTTCGACTAGGAAGGCCCTGAAACTTTAAATTTTCTCATCTCTAAAATGCTCCTTCGACTAGGAAGGCCCTGAAACTTTAAATTTTCTCATCTCCAAAATACTCCTTCGACTAGGAAGGCCCTGAAACTTTAATGCCCGGAGGTCTTATAGCTTGTACCTAGAGGTTTTAATAAATCATGCCTGGAGGTCTTGAAGATTGTACCCGGAGGTTCTAATGAATCATGCCAGGAGGTCTTATAGATTGCACTCGGAGGTTCTAATGAATCATGCCCGGAGGTCTTATAGATTGCACCCGGAGGTTCTAATGAATCATGCCCAGAGGTCTTATAGATTGCACCCGGAGGTTCTAATGAATCATGCCCGGAGGTCTTATAGATTGTACCCGGAGGTCTTAATGAATCATGCCCGGAGGTCTTACAGATTGTACCCGGAGGTTCTGATCTTATCTCATCATTTCAATTCTATCTTCTAAATCATCTTATCATTCCAATTTCTTCTTTTTGTTATTTTCTATCTAAATATCACATTTTTCCATCTCATCTTATCACATCTTTCAATCTCTTTTTCATTGTCCCATCATATCCATGCCTTTTTAATTTCCTTTTTCTTTTCAAAATTTTAACATTTTTGTTTCAAAGCTTCATTCCCCCTCTTTTTTTTCCATCTTATTCCTAATCCTTCTCACATTCTCTGATTTTTTTTTTCTCTTTTTTCTCTCTTTAAAAAAAAAATTTCCAAAATTTTAGTCAACTAGTCTTTCAGATCCCTTTTTTTTTTATCACATCTTATTCCTAATCCTTCTCACATTTCTGATTTTTTTTTCTCTCTTTTTTCTCTCTCTTTTTTTTTTTTACAAAATTTTTTTCAAAATTTTAGTCATCTAGTCTTTCAGAACCCTTTTTATCCTATTGTCTTAGCAAACAAACCCCTTTTTTTTGTGTCAAAATGCATGTAATGGAATGCAATGCCATGCATGTCATGAATGCAATGCAAATGATAAACAATGCCTTACCAAGTCACATCATCAGTCTACCTTATTCCTTTCTTCAAAAATTTATCATCCTTCAATCTTCTTTTTGCCTTATCATTCAATCTTTCGCTGCCTCATCATTCTTCTTTCTTCAAATTTAGCAATCCTAAAATCACTTGCCCTATCATTGTAGTTTGTTCAGTCTTCTTATTGCCACACAATTCTTCTTTCTTTTAGCAATCATCACTTATTCAGTCTTCCTATTGCCCCATCATCATCATTCATTTAGTGTTCTTCTTGCCCCACAATTCTTATCAAATTAAAATTCATCTATACAAATCATAACAACAAAATCATCTCAAACTATTCACAAGAACACTTCACCACTTCCATATCTTCATGAAAATTCATGATGTCGTAACAACCAAAGATTGCCCCAAGAATAGTCTTAGAAACACCTTTACCACACTTGATTTCTTTAAAACAAGAACTTGCCCCCATAAAATCTCAAAACTCTCATTTTTCACTTCCTCAAGTTTCTTTTTGAAAATAGAAAATTGCCCCACATAGTAACTTTCCAAGATAAAAACATTTGACATTTAAATCTCTTAAAAATTGGTGATTACTATTGAGAACAAATAAAATGAGTCACAACTTGGTCTAGCTGAATAAATGTACTGATTTGGTGCATCAAGGATTTTTGGTTATCAAGAAAGGTTCTATTGATCAATGTCTCTTCATCTAGGCTCACAAATGAAACAAATTCCTTGAAAATCAAAATTCCTTTTGTAAAGTGACTTTAACAAAATACAATCCATTTTAGCATTCTCTTAATTTCTTGGTACGTGAACTTTAACAAATGTCAAGACTAGCTGTGATGGCTCAAATTTCGGGGTAAGGAAACCAAAGATACAAATCTCAAGTCAAAATTTCGAGGTGATGGTTTTTGAATTTCTCAAAAGGGTCTTGCCTGAAAGCATCACTCATCTTGGTTTTTCTTCTTTCTTGTTATTGCCTTAGCATAGTCACAAACAATGGCCTTGAGTTGTTTCAAATTTGCTCTAGATTGCCCTTTCATGGGTTTTCATCCTAGAGCTTCATTCTCTTTTTTTTCTTCTTGCTTTTTTTTTGTTGAGTATTCTACCATGCATTTAAGAATTCAAATTTCATTCCAAGCCAAATAATGATGATGGTTTCTCAAAGAAAAGCTTTTCAATACAAGCATCCCTATTTGATCAAAATGGACTTTTAGGCACGTAACGTAGGCCAAGGTTTAGGGTTTTCAAAGAATGGATAAATAGGCCCAAAATAAGTGTTTTCAAGGTTTATTGAACCAAGGATCGTTTCTTTGATTGTGAACATTTGTCTTTCGCACTCTTCGAAGCATTTTCTTTTCTTTTCTAATCTTTTATTCTCATTCATTTCTTCTCTTCCATCCTCTTTTTTTTGCATCTACTTTTTCATATTTTTTCCTGTTTTTTTTTTTTCACATTGATTTCCATCTTCACATATCCTTCCTCTCACATTTGCCCCCTGTCATAGGGCATCATTTTCTTGCATTTGACATAAGATGAATCACGAATGCTTCTAAAAAACTCTTCTGATGTATTTGCCTCTCCAATGTGGAGGGTGATCCTTGGTCACGGTTCATTTAAAAAAGAAATCAATAAGCTCAAAAGGGGTAACAAAAGGATGATTTCATTTCAGTGATAGGAATATGAAAGATGGCCATTTGTCATATCAAATATTGACACTTCTATTGAAAACCAATCCTCAAGATGAAAATTTTATTTTGCTTTTGAAATTGTTTGAATATCCCTCATGCATGGTTTCACAATCAATTTTTCCTTTTCTTTTCTTCTTTTGTTTTTTTTTCTCTTTTTTCTTCACTTCTCTTTTTTTTTCACAACTCATGCCCAGTATGTATCAACTCAACTTTATGAAGGCCATATGCAGCAATTTTCATCATCATGGTTTAAGATCGGAAAAAGGATATCAATCAAATTAAGGATGGCCATTAAAAGATGTTGAGGTTATCAAAAGCTTGGCTCTTTCAATCATTGAGAATGGCCATTAAAAGATGTTAAGGTTATCAAAAGCTTGGCTCTTTCAATCATTTTGCCCCAAGGTGTAGCGAAGGATGGATCAAGTTATGAGAAAGAATTTTGGCTTGATGTATTTGGGACTCTTAGCTTGGCCTTAACATCTGTCAGATTTCCAAATACAAAGTCCTTGAGAGAATGCTTCGTGAATTGGTCCTTTAAAACAATTCAAAAAGTTTTGCAAATTCATCAATCATTTCATTGCTCATTGCCTTAACAAAGATCATTGACTTCAAAAGTTCACCATGGTAAGCAAAAATGAATGAATTTCAAGTTTGTGTGTCTTTATGGATTCCAAGTTTTCACTGAATCGGCAAGTATAATGGAAATGTAATGGCTAGGTCTATTCATTCTCAATAACAACCACCAATGTTTTTTAAAAATTATTTTATTTCATCTACTCGGAAAGAAAAATATGGAGAGCTTTTCAAAACATCTTGATGCAAGTTTCAAGCATCTTGAGAACATCTCACATCCACCAATTACATATAGGAAACTTGGCCTATGGAGAAGTAGACTTCCATTGTTCAATAAGCTCTTGAGTCACGGCACCACTACTGATGAGTTCTTCAACCTTTTCCTTCAATTGCCTACACTTTTCTGTTGAATGCCTAATTGCCCCCATGTGATATTCACATTTGCAATTTGGTTCATAACTCCTTGCTGCTGGGTTTGGAGCTGTTTTCAAAGGCGTAGGCACCAGATACTGGTTCTTTATTAGCAAAGGCAATAGTTTAGAAATTGGAATTGGCAACCTCTCCACATCGTTTCTTGGCCTTCTTGGATTGTTTGGTGGGGCGGAGAGTGATTGAGGACAAAAGTTAGGCTGAAAACCATTTTGAGGAATTGACTGGTAAGGATGTGGACAAAAGTGGTGGGTTTCTTGCATGGGGTATGGGTGATATGGGGTATAACTTTCATACTGCTTTTCATTAGTCACAGCTTGAACATCTTGACTTTCGTTATTGAATGTTGCACCTCTCATTGTATTTGCCCATTCGATCTTCCCGCTTTTTATAGCATATTCAATCATCTCACCCGAGAGTACCATATCTGCAAAGTTTTTGGTGACATTTCCAATCATTCTCTCGTAGTATGGAGCCTTAAGTGTATTGACAAACAGAATTGTCGTCTCTTTCTCCGTAAGGGGAGGCTGAACCTGAGCAGCAATGTCTTGCCATCTCTGAGCATATTCTCTAAAGCTTTCGGTAGCCCTCTTTTCCATATTCTGTAAGAACAATCGATCTGGTGCCATATCCTTTGCATGTTGATATTGAACTATGAAGGCCCTCGCAAGATCCTTCCACGAATGGATGCGTCCTCTATCTAATTGGACATACCACTTTGCTGCAGACCCAATAAGGCTATCTTGAAAATAGTGGATTAGCAACTTTTCATTGTGAGTATGCTCTGCCATTTTTTGACAAAACATCGTGATATGGGCTAATGGGCATTTAGTTCCATCATATTTTTCAAAGTTGGGGACTTTGAATTTCACGGGTAACACCAAATCAGGAACCAAACTTAATTTCTCCACATCAATGTTTCCATAAATAGTGCTCCCTTCGATGGCCCTTAGTCTCTCCTCTAACATATCACACATACGATGCATCCCCTCATGAGAACCTAGTTCAATCGCTTCCCTTCTAAGCTCTTCTTGCTTGATGGGGTCCCCCATTTGTGGCTCCACTCTAACGTTAGGGTCTTCATCAACTCCCTTCCCTTTTGCCAAGCTCATCATCATCTCTATCATCTTGGCCATTTGTTCCTTAGACTCTTCTTGGGCCCTGACAATCTCCTGTTGCACATTTTCGATTCCATCAATTCGTGCCAATTGCTCATTCTCCATTCTTCTTGTTTTCAAACAAGTATCATGTGGGTGACTGGCAATTTTGATGGCCGAGCTATCTTCTCACCTTTATTACCATAGTCTAAGTCAAGATGCCATGATGTGCACATACAAACCTATGCATGAGATGCATGCTCAATTTATGTATGACCAAAAATATCTAGGTGCAATGTTGAAATTGACATGTCATGCATTGTAAAATCAAATAGATGCACGTCATAATGAACCATTTTGTCTCCTAATTTATTTTTTATATTTTTTTGAAAAGGAATATTCCTTTGTGTGTCCTAGCCATAGGTTATTTCTACACATTAAGTTGGCAAGGCTTTGTCTAAAGTTGGGCCTCTTAAGTTTTATTACATGCTGGGCTTTGGATAATTCAACCTTCTAAAAGTTCCCATATTGCTCCTCACTGTCGTCCACATGGACTAGTAAGGCACCCCATCCTCGCCCATCATAGGCTACAAACGGAAAGGTTCAATTTGAGTGGGAGTATTTCGCTAGCCATTGCGGAGGTATTACCTCACGAGAGCGTAAGTACTCTACTCCCTCCTAAGAAAGGGTAACGCCCGGGAAGAGGGCTGATGTATGCAAATGTGCGTGAAGTGTGTGTTGAAGGAACAATGTTTTTATTTAATGTTTATTTTCTACTAAGATCTCTTAAGCAAATTCTAAGACAACCTAAAACTAAGTATTGGCCTGACTATCTTAAGTCCCCAGTGGAGTCGCCAAACTGTCATAACGTATTAGGCTTTGGGGAAAACCTAATAGCTAGACACTAAAATCAAAGGAGTCGCCACCAACCATTCTACCTAGGTGTGATTGGTCACCTATTCAAACTAAGGATAAGGCTTGGTCTACGTTCAAAGATACTAGGGTTCGGGAGTACGGTTACGTGTAGGGAAGGATTAGCACCCCTACAACGCCCATCCTAAAATGGTACCAACTAGTTTTAGGTTATCTTTACAATTTGCCTTGTGTTTATATTAATTTCGATATGCTTATATGTTGGGGATATTTCTAAGATTTTTCCATCAATTTGGCTCCAATTTTAGAAATTCCCCTCACCTCAAGATGTTTAAGGAGTCTCAATTGACTTTCTTGAATTCCATCGTCGGATGAATAAAATATTTTATGAAAATCTTATTCTTTCTAATTTTGGCTCTAATTTCGACTCCATATTAATCTCTATATTTTTTAATCTTATTTCATATTATATTTATCTATATATTTTATTTTTTATTTTATTTATCTAGAGAATAAATATGAATCATGGTTTATTAAAGATTTTCTTAAAAGCGTCCCATCAATTTGGCTCGGCTTAAAAGAAATCTTTTCACCTAGAAATTTCCAAGGAGTCTCAATTGACTTTCTTGAAATTTCATCATCGGCCTAATTTATACTTATTTCTTATTTTATTTTTATTGTACTCTTGTCTTCATGTCACATGCATTTATCTAATTTGTATTTATATTTATTTAAGCTTAATCTTTATCTAATTTATATTTTATTCATTTTATTTATTTATATTTATTTAATCTTAAAATAAATATGAATTATATTTTATTGAAAATTCCCCAAAAAGTATTCCATCAATTTGGCTCAACTTAAAGAAGAATCCCCTCACCTAGAAATTTCAAGGAGTCTCAATTGACTTTCTCGAAATTTCATCATTGATACAATTCACATTCATTATATAAAATCTAATTTTTAACCTAATTCCTATTTCTTATTCATTATCCTTTTTATTTATCTATTATTTTTGTTTATGCTTATTTAATTTTAGTCTTTACTAATTAATTTTCATTTATTTCATTTATTTTATATCTTTTTAATCTTAAAATAAATATGAATTATATTTTATTGAAAATTCTCTCAAAAGTATCCCATCAATTTGGCTCAACTTAAGAGATAATCCTCTCACCTAGACATTTCTAAGATGTCTCAATTGACTTTCTCAAAATATCATCATCGGTATAATTCATATTTTTTATTTATTATCTAGTCTTAGTAATTACTAATTATTTTCAATCTAGACTATTTCATTCTATTTATTTAATTTTTCATCTAATTTATGTTCCTGTATTTATATTTATTTATCTATATTCATTTATATTTCATTCATTATTTAATTTACCAAGAATAAACATGGATTATGATTTATTGAAAATTCTTTCAAAAGTATTCCATCAATTTGGCTCAACTTAAGAAAGAATTTTCTCACCTAGACATTTTAAGATGTCTCAATTGAGTTTCTCAAAATATCATCATCAGTATAATTCACATTCATCTCCTTTCAATTATTTAGTTTCATTTAATTTTTAGTTATCTTACTTTATTGTACTAAGATTTATTTTTAGGCTAATTTGGTTTTTAATTTCTATTGGTTAACAAATCTAATTCTAAACCTAAAAAAAAAAATACATAAATTGATAAAAACAAATAAAATAAAATAAGTTAATTAAATAAAACGGAATATTAAATTAACTGAAATAATAAAAATTTTGTAAATACCCTAAAAATATATTTAGTACATGCTTAAAAAAATAATAAGAACTAAAACCAACTATGACAAATTAATAAACAGCATCATTAAAAAGAAAAAAATCCTGACAGACGTGATGTATAGAGGATAAAAAAAAGCATTTGGATAATCAATGTGTACGTGAACGAGGATAAAAGGAATATTTCTTACCTTTCTCTTGCAATTTTCTTTTTTTTCACGTTTTTTCTTTCTTTCTGTGCAAATTCCTTTTATTTTCTGTTTTTTCCACGTGACTTTCTTCCTCACCAGCCTTGCTTTTTCGTTCCTTCTTTTTGGTTCTTTAAAACTTCCTTTTATTCATCTCAATCTTTCTTTCTCAGCTTCACGTGGCCAATAACAACAAAGGCCAACAGCAATAAACGGTCTTCTTAGCAGCAACCAACGATGCAACAGGGTGACACCAAAATCGTAGCAAGCTGCGTGGAGTTCTGGTAGGGCACAAACAGCAGTGGACGGCGATGAAACAATGCAGCAGCCAACGATAGAAGCTACACAGCAAGGAAGGTGGTTCTGGTTTGGCAGTGTAGAAGCACAGTGGTGGTGGTATGATATGTAGAAGACGCAGACAATCGGTAGAGGTTGCAGCTCGTAATGGCTCTCCAAACAGATCCAGAAACGTAGCAATACAGGAGTGGTTGACTTTCTCTTGCAATTTTCTTTTCTTTTCACGTTTCTTTCTTTCTTTCTGTGCAAATTCCTTTTATTTTCTGTTTTTTCCACGTGACTTTCTTCCTCACCAGCCTTGCTTTTTCGTTCCTTCTTTTTGGTTCTTTAAAACTTCCTTTTATTCATCTCAATCTTTCTTTCTCAGCTTCACGTGGCCAATAACAACAAAGGCCAACAGCAATAAACGGTCTTCTTAGCAGCAACCAACGATGCAACAGGGTGACACCAAAATCTTAGCAAGCTGCGTGGAGTTCTGGTAGGGCACAAACAGCAGTGGACGGCGATGAAACAATGCAGCAGCCAACGATAGAAGCTACACAGCAAGGAAGATGGTTCTGGTTTGGCAGTGTAGAAGTACAGTGGTGGTGGCTCTTTCCGTGGAAAAAAGCAGTCCCAAAAATTCTTTTTCTTTCTAGGTTTTCTTTTCCCAAGTTCCCTTAGGGTTTTCCTCCCCTCCCCTCAACCTAGCCGGCCCTCCCTTCTTTATTATTTTTTTTTGTGCCTCTATATAGGTTTAGCAATTTATTAATTTTAGGATCTGTTTTAATGGCCAAAATCACCTCCCATAATTTTTTATTCTCATTTCTATTTATTTTGCTTCAGTAATTAATTCCAAAATATCTTCATTGAGGTATAATTCCTTTTCTAATTGATTCTCTTTTCGAAAATCTTCATCCTTCAAAAATTATCTCTGATTTAATTTCTTTCTAATTTCTGTCCAGATTTTATTTAATTTTTTTCTCTTTAAATTTCCAAATCAGATTTTTGACTTTTCCTTATGTTGAGATCTTGATTTTCCTTTCCAAATTTCCTTTCTTTGGAGCTTGACCACTTTATTTTTATTATCTTTTTCATTTTTATTATCTTTTCATTTTTTAGTTTTAATAATAAATAAATAAATAAATTTATCTTCTAATTATCAAACCCAATAGGCACAATAACATTAAAAGATCCCGGACAAAATGGGGTGTCTACAGACATCTCTAAAAGCCTACTCAATTAAATCGGGAGCCAGAATCTTCTTGTCACCCACTTCTTCCCATGCTATCGGGGAACGACATCATTGACCAAAAAAAGCTTCATAAGGTGCCATGCCGATGCTCGAATGATAGCTATTATTGTAGGCGAATTCCGCCAATGGAAGATGATCATCCTAAGAGCCTTTAAAATCTAACGCACAAGCTCTCAACATATCTTCGAGCGTCTAGATGGTGCGCTTGGACTGACCATCAATCTGCAGATGGAAAGCTGTGCTGAAGTTCAAACAAGATCCCATAGCTTCTTGAAATCTCTCCTAAAAATGAGATTTAAATTTGGAATCTCTGTCGGAAGTAATGCTCACTAGAACACTATGCAACCTGACAATCTCCCGAACATACAGATCAGCTAAGGCACTCAGAGAATATATAAACTTAATAGCCAAAAAGTGGGCAGACTTCATCAATCGATTTATAATCACCCAGATCGCATCATGATTCCATATGGTCCTCGGTAATCCCATGATGAAATCCATGGTGATGTACTCCCATTTCCATGTCGGAATTTGCATAGGCTAAAGTAATCCTGCTGGTTTCTGATGCTCTACTTTAACCTGCTGGAAGGTGAGACATCTAGCAACAAACTTTGCGATGTCTCTCTTCATATTAGGCCACTAGTACACTTTACGCAGATTTTGATACATTTTGTTACTGCTCGATGCAAGGTGTACTTAGAACTGTGTGCTCTGCTAAAATCAACACCCGTAGCTGCTTATTCTCAGGAATACAGATGCTGTTCCAGACCTCAAAATACCATTAGTGCCAATCGTATATTCTAACTGAACTCCCAACTGCAACTGACTGGAAATTTCAGTGAAACCTGGATCCTCCCTCTGAGCATTTTTGATTTGATCCATCAGTCTCGACTCTATCCAAAAACTGGCCACTAATCTATACCTTTAAGAAGGAGAAATATCCAAACTGAGGCTCGCAAACTATTCCAAGAGCTCGTATTCCCGAACCATCATATAGGGTACCATACCCAAGTGCTTTCTACTCAGTGCATGAGCTACAACATTAGCCTTCCTCGGATGGTATAGAATCTCGCAGTCGTAGTTTTTTAGCAGCTACATCCATTTATGCTACCCATATTTAATTCTTTCTGTGATAATAGATACTTCAAGCTTTTGTGATCTGTGAATACCTGGAATCTCTTACCATATAGATAATGCTGCCATATTTTTAGAGCAAACACCACGGCAGTAAGTTCCAGGTCATGTGCGGGATAATTCCTCTTGTGCTCCTTTAGCTAGGAACTCGTAAGCAACCACCTTTCCATACTGCATCAGCACGCAACCCAATCCTAGGGAGGAGGCATCACTATATACGAAAAATCCTCCAGAACCACTCGGAATGGTCAGGATCAGTGCTATGGTCAACCACCGCTTCAACTCTTGAAAACTGCACTCACACACATCAGTCCACTCAAACTTTACTCCTTTATGTGTGAGATGTGTCAATGGAGCAGCAAATCTGGAGAAACCCTCAACAAACCTCCAATAGTATCCAGCTAGACCTAAAAAACTCCGTATCTCAGTAATAGTCTTCGGTCTCTCACACTAAGCAATAGCTTCAACCTTAGATGGATCAACTGACACCCCGTCTTTAGAGACCACATGCCCTAGAAAAGTAATCCGATCCAGCCAAAACTCGCACTTGCTGAATTTAGCATAAAGCTTTCTGTCTCTAAAGGTCTGCAAAACTATATACTGGTGCTGCTCATGTTCCTCCTGTGATTTAGAATACACCAGAATATCATTGATAAACACGATGACGAATTTACCCAGATAAGGCTTGAAAACCTCATTCATCATATTCATAAAAGCTGCAGGGGCATTTGTAAGCCCAAATGGCATTACTAGAAACTCATAGTGTCGTAACGTTTCCTAGGGCTAGGTCGCTAAACATTAAAGAAATGGATTCGCCACCAATCCTTTTTTTTTAATCTAGGTGTGATTGGCCACCTAATTGACTCTAAGGACTGGTCTACATTTTAGGTTTTGGGTTCGGGAGTTCATTTATGTGTAAGGAAGGTTATAGCACCCCTACAACACCCAAAATTGTTGCCATTTTAATCTTGTGTTATTTTAACTTAATCTTAGTTATGTGGCGTTTAAAATTTATATTTTTATTATTTGAAAATTGAAAAATCTTTTAAGAATCCTCCATCTTTTTGGATGAATTCTTAAAAGACTCTTCTCACCTCAAGAGTATTCAAGGGGTACCATTCGACTCCCTTGAAGAGGTTCTGTTGTTGGAAGTATTTTAGAATTTTACTATTCCTTAATTTATTTTATTTAATTGTTTTATTACTTTATTTTTTATTTTTTTATTTTAAATATTATTTCTTATATACTATTTATTATTACTTTTAGGATTTTTAATATTTGATATTGAAAATATCTCTTAAATTTTCCATCATTTTGGATAAACTTAGAAGAACCCTCTCACCTAGCAATTCCTCTAGTGTTACTCATTCGCAATCGCCTTGAAGATTCCATCATCGGAATAATTATTTTATTATTTATTAATTTTTTACTTTATCTTTATTATGTCATTAACTTGATTATTATTTTTTTTATTATTTTTTTGAAAATACCTTCTAAATCTTCCATCATTCTGGATAAACTTAGAAGGATCCTCTCACCTAGAAATTTCTTAAGTGTTACTCGTTTGTAATCACCTCAAAAATTCCGTCATCAGAATAGTTTTAACTTATCTTCAAAATTTATTATGTTTTTATGACTTAATTAATATTCATCGTTTTCTTATATTTTGTTATGCCTTTATTTTTATCGTCTACTAATCATTTATTCGATCTGCTTATTCCAATTCTTTTTATCTATATGTTTAGTTATAGATACATATACCTTCATTGATTATTATTATTTTCTATAATTATTTAATTATTCTACTTATATTTATTATACTTAGTCCTTCATAACCAAAAGCCCACTCATCTATACTAATTAAAATATAAGAAACAAAGCAATAGGAATACCAATTATTGAAGTGCTGATGCAGGACCGTCAGTCAAGAATCTTAATGTTGACAATTGAGCTTCAAATTTCAATGACTTGTGGAAGATTAATCAAGCTTTTGGAGTAAACTTTGGAGTAGGCTGTAGCAATGATGCGCTGGGACACGTTAATGTATAACCGGGCCAATACTTTAAACACAACATTAGCTTTAAAACAAACAGCCAAGCAAGTAAGATGAGAATCAAGAGGAGGCACTACTATGAGGTGTTGTAGTCCGATCCTAGACTCTCTTCTGTCACTGTCTGTCACCGACACGGTGCTGTTGCCTGTTTCAGAGTTCATTGTGAATTTGCTGTCTACAACAGCTTAGCACTGCCTTCCCAACGTCTACACCAGAGAACGTCGAAAGCCTAACATTGTCCCACTTTCTCCGGTGCTGCAACTTTCCTTTGCTGCCAGATTTTTGCCACCGTCATTTGATTCTTGCCGTGGGTGTTGCCACTGCTTATTTGTGTTAACTCTATAACAATACCGAAAGGGAGGTGAATCGGTTTTTAGCTAACCTTATATTCGTTTTTCGGTTCTTCTAAATTCACTAGCCTATATTAATGTTTTCTAAGTTCTCTAGGCTATGCAAGCATGCAATCCAAATTCAATACAACAATCACAATATAATTGAAAATCAATAAAGAGAGAAGGGAAAGAGAAATGTACGCAAGTGATTTATAGAGGTTCGGCAACCTTGCTTACGTCCTCTACCTTAAGACGCTCCTAAGGATTTTCCCCAAATTCATTAACTTGAATTTGTCTTTACAATCCCTCTTTTTTGTAGGCTCAAGAGAAACCTCTCTCTTTTTCTAGGCTCAAGAGAAACCTCTCCTCCCTCTTTTTCAAGGCTTAAGAGAAACCTATCCCTCCTTTTTCCGGGCTCAAGGAGTAAACCTTATCTCCCCAATTCTCACTTATAATATAGCACTAAGGGTCACTCCCCTTTACAAGATATGATTGGGTTTACAATGGGTGTAATTAAAGAAGGCCTCTAGGTAGGCAAATGATTACAAAGATTAAGCACAAAGAAAAGCCTATATAATATTTGTGCTAGTTTATACAAGGAAGACGAGAATGATAGAATTTGAAAAATTTTAGCACTTGAAATGTTGTTGAAACTTGAGGAAAATGGAGAAGATGAAGAATATTGATGCTCAGCTATTCCTCATGCTTTCTTAAGCTTCCAAGCCTCTATTTATAGTCTCTTGGATGTATTCTTGATGTTGGGAGGAGCCAAAATCGAAAGTTACCGTTGTATCTCACAAAAACTAGCCGTTGGAGGCTTTTCACGTGTTAGGGGATCGATCCTATGCCTTAAGGTATCAATCCCTTGCTTCATTTTTAGCCTCTCATGCATTTTGCCAATAGGAGATCGATCCCATGCCTCATATTTTGCTCTTGAGCTTTCTGAAGCATTTTGCCACTTGGGGATGGATCCCTCAACATGGGGGATAGATCCCTCATCTTAAACTTGTACTTTTCTAAACCATTTTGGTTTAGAAATGATGTGATCTTTGGTTTTAATTCACCCCAAAACATTTATGAATTTTTTGGGGGTTTTTCTTGACTTTCTCAAATGAATACTTTGTCCAAAAACTTATTAAGTAATTTTCTAAACTTGTGTTCAATATATTCTTGAGAAAATTACTTAATGAAAACATTCAAACTTATTTTGTAAAGTATTAAGACCAATAAGAATATACAATTGAATCATGGTCTTAATGTTTGATATGAATACTTAAAATGGTTTGAGAGAATCATGTGTGATAAAGCAAATTTACAATATGAAAGAAACATTAAGGCTTACTTAAGTTTTTGTCATTTCAAAATACATATGTCAATTTAAAGCTAAGTCATATTTGAAGCCTAGTGTGGAATAGGTAAGTCAAGCTATGAGATAAAATCCTCTAAGCATGCTTAACTAAGATGGACAAAAAAAAAGTCATTATCTATCATGCACATATTCATCAAGTTCTCAAATATATCCATAAATTCTTAAAATAATGTTTAAGCATTTATTGAAAATATGATTCAAGAGTATTTCGAGATTTATGCATTTTATAAATGTATTCAACAAGAAATATGAATTTGCACTTTTAAGTTCAGGAAGATATTAATTGTTAAGAATAATACAAATTGTTGAAGTTGAGGCATGATGAAAAATGATTTTTCATATCGAAAAGATCATCAAAAGGAAGTTAAAAAAAATGTATTTCAAGTAGAGATGAATGAAAGTTTGAAAACAAATAAAAAGTCCTTCTCAAATTCGACTCAAAATGTGCAGGGAAGCCATTTTGCCTTGGGAAGGATCGATCCTTAGAGGAGAGGGATAGATCCTTAAAGCCAGAAGCTGTATTTCAGCATATTTTGGCAAGAGGATCGATCTTGCATGTGGAGGGATCGATCCCTCATTCAATTTCTGCAAAATTTTGATGGAAAATTCAAATTTTGAGGTGCTAAAACTTTGTTTTTGAGTATTTTAAGTCCAAGTAAAGGTTTAAACATTTGTGTAACATGATTTTAAACTTGTATGAATGAAAAATATGGATAAAAAATCATTTAACAATAGATTTCACAATTTTAGAAGAATTTGCACCATAAAATGCATTTTTGGTCTCAAAAGAGGTCATTTTAAAAGTTATGTATATTTTGGCAAAACCAAAGCATTGGAAAACGCAAATATGTCAAAACAAACATGTTCACATAGATTTTAAGCACATATCATCAAATTATTACACTTGTGAACATCATGCTATGATTACTAATATACAAATTTCTCATTAATGCTCATGACATGAGAAATTTTGCATACATGACATGGCATTTTGCATACATGACATTTTGACATTTTTAGAGTAAGAAAATATATTATTGACACATTGCAAACTTGCTCAAATTACAGAATATCATTTCAAAATCATTAAACATGCTTTTCATTCAATGCATCAAGAATCATCAACAAAATGCCTCATTAAATCACACAAATAATTCTAACAAATATGAGTTTTGAGAAGATAGAATTTATGTTTACAAAACTTTTGGTTGAGAATGCTTTGCCTTGATTTGTTGAATCCACCTTGAGCTATCTTTTGAGGAATTTTTTGTGATCTTGAGAAGGATGGATTCCCAAGCTTTTTCTATTTCTTATTGGCACAAGCAAACTCCATGGGATGTGTAAAGCATTTGAACTTTCATTGTTTCATTGTAGCTCTATGCTCTAACACTCCTACAATAAACAATTTCAAGCATGTTTTGGTACCCAAATTTTCTTGGGTCTATGAAAGTTAGTGCAAATAATTTTTGATCATTTAGGGATCCATTTCAAACACAATTCATCATTATCTACAGCATGCTTTGGCACCCACATTTTTCTAACTACTCTTCCTCTAAATGTAGTTTTTCTATATGTGCATGCTTGTGAAGAGTGGCTAATCCTATTGCAAAGTGAGCATGTAAGAGATAAATCATACATAGTATTTTTGCTCATAAGGAAATTCTTTAGATGAGTTTTTTTATGTATTGCATTATATCCTAGCCCATCTTTGTCAAAGAAAGCTTTTTAGGTCTCAAGCATGTGATCCAATTTTTGTTGAATCATGTAAAATCTAGAAAATGAGTTTTGTAAATTTGTATTCTTTTTTTTCAACTCATTTATCTTTAAGTTTGTTTCTTCTAATTTCTTTTGAAATTCAAGTTTGGCATTTAATAGCATTTCATTTTCTATTTTCAATTTAGCAATAATCTTTTTATATTTAGAGTTCATGCATTGAAACTCATTTGCTAGTTCATTAAAGGCATTTTGTAGTTCACCAAAGGTATAATCATTATCTTCACTAGAACCAGAACTAGCCTCATCATCACTAATAGCCATAAAGCATGAATAGGCTACCTCATCATCTATTTTATCCTCATCAGAGCTATCACTATCGCTCCATGCAACCACAAATGCTTTCTTCTTTGGCTTCCTATCCTTTTCTTTCCTAAGTAAGGGGCAATCTAGCTTAATGTGACCCGATTCATTACATTTATAGCACACTAAGAGGTCTTTTTCTTTCCTACTTGACTCTCCTCTTATAACCCCTTCTTTGATGTCTCCTATCATTTTCTCTCTCCTTCATTGTCATAAATCTATTAAATCTTTTGGCAAGCATTGTCATTTCCTTTTCTTCCTCATTTCCACTCTCATCACTATCATCTCCAATGATTTCATGATTGGATGATTTAAGAGCTATCCCTACTTTCTTTGAAGGCACTTCATTTCTTTTTAATTTCATTTCATATGTGAGTAGGGAGCCCATAAGCTTATCTAGAGATAAGGTGTTAGGATCCTTAGATTCTTTTACATTGGAATAGGTCTTGCCTAATGCCTTAAGTCCATTGATTATGTCATTAAACCTAGTAAACATATCACTTATGGACTCATCTTCTTTCATTCTAAAAAGTTCATAGTCATGTGTGAGCATACTTACTTTGGTTTCTCTAACTTGATTTGTCCCTTCATGTGTAATGGCTAATTTATCCCATATTTGCTTGGCATTCTCACATAAGGAAACTCTATTATATTCATTGGGATCTAATGAACAAAAGAGAGTGTGCATAGCCTTGGCATTCAATTGTGCCAATCTCATGTCATTTGTGTCCTACTCATCCTCACTCTTAGGGACATCCTTTTCATCTACTTTCTTTATTAGAATTTTGGGACCATTAACTATCACTCTCCACACCTTATAGTCATTTGATTGCATAAACAACATCATCCTAATTTTCCAATATGAGTAATTCTCTCCATTGAAAAGTGGAGGTTTAACTAATGAGTGTCCCTATTCTCCTAGGGGTGTGCCTACATTCAAGTGAGTCATTTATGATCATTTTACTCGATTGATGTTAATCCAAATCAATCTCGAGCCCAAGCTCTGATACCAATTGTTGACTCTATAACAATACCATGAGGGGGGCTGAATTGGTTTTTAGCTAACCTTATATTCGTTTTTCGGTTCTTCTAAATTCACTAGCCTATATTAATGTTTTCTAAGTTCTCTAGGCTATGCAAGTATTCAATCCAAATTAATACAACAATCACAATATAATTGCAAATAAATAAAGAGATAAGGGAAAGAGAAATGTACGCAAGTGATTTATAGAGATTTGGCAACCTTGCCTACGTCTTCTACCTTGAGACGTTCCCAAGGATTTTTCCCAAATTCACTAACTTGAATTTGTCTTTACAATCCCTCTTTTTCGCAGGCTCAAGAGAAACCTCTCTCTTTTTCTAGGCTCAAGAGAAACCTCTCCTCCCTCTTTTTCAAGGCTTAAGAGAAACTTATCCCCTCCTTTTTCCAAGCTCAAGGAGTAAACCTTATCTCCCAATTCTCACTTACAATATAGCACTCAAGGGTTCACTCCTCTTTACAAGATATGATTGGGTTTATAATGGATGTAATCAAAGAAGGCCTCTATGTAGGCGAATGAAAAGCCTATACAATATTTGTGCTAGTTTATACAAGTAAGATGAGAATGATAGAATATGAAGAATTTTAGCATTTGAAATGTTGTTGAGACTTGAGGAAAATGGAGAAGACGAAGAATATTGATGCTCAGCTATTCCTCCTGCTTTCTTAAGCTTACAAGCCTCTATTTATAGTTGTTGGATGTATTCTTGACTTTGGGTGGAGCCAAAATCGAAAGTTACCGTTGTATCTCACAAAAACTAGCCGTTAGAGGCATTTCACGTGTTGGGGGATCGATCCTATGCCTTAAGGGATCCATCCCTTACTTCATTTTTAGCCTCTCATGCATTCTGCCAATAGGGGATCGATCCCATGCCTCATATTTTGCCTCTTGAGCTTTCTGGAGCATTCTGCCACTTAGGGATGGATCCCTCAACATGGGGGATTGATTCCTCATCTTAAACCTGCACTTTTCTGGGCCATTTTGAGTTAGAAATAATGTGATCTTTGGTTTTAATTCACCCAAAACATTTATGAATTTTTTGGGAGTTTTTTTTTTACTTTCTCAAATGAAAACTTTGTCAAAAAACTTATTAAGTAATTTTTTAAACTTGTGTTCAATATATTCTTGAGAAAATTACTTAATGAAAACATTCAAACTCATTTTGTAAAGTATTAAGACCAATAGGAATATACAATTGAATCATGGTCTTAATGTTTGATATAAACACTTAAAATGGTTTGAGAGAATCATCTGTGATAAAGCAAATTTACAATATGAAAGAAACATTAAGGCTTACTTAAGTTTTTGTCATTTCAAAATATATATGTCAATTTAAAGCTAACAGTCTGCCTTATGTATTTTTCATTAAGTTTACTGAGAATTGTTGCCTCCCAAAATTGATCTTTGTGCTCAATTTATAGCCAAATTAAGATAAAGATAAAGATTGATTCAATTTGAACTGAACTTGATCTCATCTTTTTATTTAAATTTTGTAATTATGTTGTTTATTATCTTTTTTTCAATTTTTCATTGGCTTTATCTCTTTTTTTAAATTATTTTTTATCTAAAATAGAGAAGATAAAAGATTATTTATTTAAAAATACAAATAAGAACGATAAGATAATTAAATAAAATAAAGACATGAATAAATGGATTAAGCTTCATGGATGGGCCGAATCATCTGAAACTAGCCTAACTCTATATCTTAGTTCAAACAGATTTAATAAGGCCTTAAACCAATAGTCCATTAAAGCTTAATCAAAAAAATCTAAATTTTAATCAAACTAAATTATAACAAAATTCTAATTATAAATCAGAACCAATTATAATCTAATTTAATTCATTTAGATTAAATTTATAAACCCATTTAATGGTTCGGACAAAATATGGTGTCTACACGTAATGGCTATACCGAGTTTTAAAAGTCGTATTAGGTACATCACTCTCCCGAATCTTCAGCTGATGATACCCTGATCTCAAATCAATCTTAGAAACTACTTGGGTACCCCTTGAGCTGGTCAAACAAATCATCAATCTAGGGAAGAGAATACTTATTCTTGACAGTAGCGTTATTAAGCAACCGGTAATCGATACAAAGTCAAAGGCTACCATCCTTCTTCCGGACAAATAGGACTGGTGCATCCCAAGAGAAACGCTGGCACGGATGAAACCCTTATCTAATAACTCCTGGAGCTGCTTCTTGAGCTCTTCAAGCTCAACTGGTGCCATCCGGTAAGGGGCTTCAATAATAGGCTCAATACCGGGCTCTAAATCAATAGTAAACTCTATCTCTCGATCGGATGGAAGTCCCAGTAAATCATACGAAAACACATCTGGAAAGTCCCTGACTACGGGAACCTCGTG
This sequence comes from Heritiera littoralis, assembly GCA_031772115.1. Taxonomy (NCBI): domain Eukaryota; kingdom Viridiplantae; phylum Streptophyta; class Magnoliopsida; order Malvales; family Malvaceae; genus Heritiera; species Heritiera littoralis. The sequence continues at coordinate 609,701 of JAPDPK010000083.1, read as the reverse complement.
TAACTCCAGACGCCTCTTTTCAACATCTTTCACATAGGCTATGAACCCTTCAATAATCAAACAAATGCTTAGTACTTAAATTCAAATTGAGTGAATTTCAATAAAATGTTTAATTTCATTCCTACACAGAAAGCTTTACAATTTCCTTTTCTGGTTGGGAGAAAGTTATAAACTTAGTGTAGTAGTCTATACTAACATAATTTGTAGCTAACTAGTCCATTCCTAAAATTACATCAAGATCGTACATATTTAACAAAACTAGGTTAGCTAGAGTTGCTTTCTCTCCTATCTTTAATTTACAATTTCGATATATTACATCTATCATTTGTGATTCCTTAAATGGGGTAGTAATTTGTAATGAATATCCTAGAGGTTCGGGTTTCACCGATATCTTAGTAGCACATGCGGATGAAATAAATGAATGCGTGGATCTTGGGTCTATTAATGCAATAGCAACAACATCAAAAATATAAATCTTACCTCGTACAACATTAGAAGAGGCATCCGCAGTCTCCTTATCTAAGGTGTAAACCTGTCCTTGTGTCACTATCTACTTACCCTTTTCAATTGTTGTTGCTATCCTCGGTGCGGATGGTGTTACTTCTCCTCTTTAGCTACTGGAGCTGTTGGAGCAGTTGGCACTACCTCTGTATCCTTAGGGCAATCTCTAATCAAATGACCATGTTGTCCACACTTAAAACAAGCTTTGGTAGTCTAATAGCGGGTCTGTCTCCATGTGACCTCCCACACTGTCTGCACCTTATTGCAATGCCCCTCTAGGGAGTAGTGAATCTCTTGGTGCCAGCAGATCTAGTGGATCTATCTCTAGCAGGTCTATATCAAATCATAATCCTTGTAGGCCTCTTAGCCTGCCTAAATCACCCCTGTCGTTGCCCCGTCGAACATTCTCTTTGCCCTTGCTCTTAACCCGAAATCCCAACTTTGCCTGCTGAGCCTCATAGTTTTGCTCACATAGCTGGGCTCGGCGGACTGACTCATCATAACTAGAAATATCAAATGGGGATAAACTATTTCTAATAGATATCTTAAGACCAGATATGAACCGCTCGATCTTATGTTTCTCACTCCTAGCAACCTTTAGATCGAAACGGCTCAAAGCAGTAAATCTAGACTCGTATTGGTCCACTATCATGTCCCTTACTTAAGACTCATAAATTCCGACTTTAGCTTCATCTATGCTATGCTGGGAATGTACTGCCTAAAAAAAGACTTAGAAAAACCTCAACTTACCGTAGGGTGTTTGGCTAACAAAAATGTCCTAGTGGACTTCCACCAATACTCTGCGTCACCCCCAGTAAAAATGTGGCTAACTCGACCTTTTAGGTCTCAGAACATGTCATATAATCGAACAGCTTCTCCACCTCGTTGTTCCACTCCTTAAAGCCATCAGATCCTTTTCCCCTCTAGATCAGATTGGTGTCACAACCCCTAACTGGAACTCGCCTTTGCTGCTTGGGAATTTGGGCCTGAGGCTGCGGTGGGGGCTGTACCGGCTATGGCTGTGGCTCTAGCTAGTGGTGGAGGTAGAGGCTGTGCTAGCTCAAGTGCCGGTGCTCGATTAAAACTCTTAATAAAGTCTGCTACAATTCTTTCCAGCCTAGACATTCGCGTGTCTAAACTTTCAGGTTGTGGAGGGAGAACTGCCTTTGGCATTGACTCCAAAGTAGGCTCTAGGGAGGGTTGTATGAGCCTAAGGCGTCCCCTCCCACGTCCAGTACCTCCTCGCATCTCAGACATACTGCACCAGAACTAATCACACAAAACAGATTTTAGTCTCTTAATTCATTTATATATTTAGATAAGTACAGTACAACTTGGGATGTTTATTATTTCAAATCAAAAGACACTAATAGACATCAGGCCAATCTCACTCTAATACCACCTTAACTTTTACGTTCCGAAGTACTGTATATTTTACTAATTTCATATAAATAAAAACATAATGGTTGGCTCGTCTGCAGTGTCATTTAACTTCTAAATAAAAATTTATTATTTATATACAAACCCAGGATTCGAAATTCAACTTTACATAAACAAAATACAAATGTTTAACATCCCATGTTTATTATACATAAAAGTAGTATTGCACAAAAATCCAAATACATAAAAATAAAATCAGTATACTTCGATGAGTCTGTAAAATTGCCTAAGGAATACCGAAATCAAGTCCTCCTATAAAGCAGACTCGATCTCATTGCAAGTAATTTGGGAGACAAATATGAAGGGGTGAGCGAACGTGTTTAGTAAGTAATATTTATACGAAAGCTGATATAAAGAATTCTATATGCAGTTTTCATAAATGGACATTTATACGAACCCATGAATTTAAAACATGGGGTAAAACTGGCACGATCTAATAGGAAGGATACTACAGTGGGTTGGGTAACCAATAGAGTATGGGAGGTACTTTGAAGTACCTTTTGTGTTCTGGTATCCAAAGCCACTATAGGGAATTCATTTGATTAAATTAAATCACAAATTCAATTATAAATCCAATGTTTTGAGAAATAAGACATGCTTATAATGAAAATTAAACAATTTCTCCATAAACAGTATAAATCATATTTATAACAATTTCTAATAGATAAATCAAATAAATAATTTCACAAAATATCATATTCATATCATGGAACATAAAATACGGATAAATCGAAATCATAAATATCTCAAAACTGGGAGTGCTTGGATATAAGTTAACCAGGGATTTACCACCCTAGTATAATTTTTTTAATGAAGACTAGGGTACACCAAATAGACACATGCACTATAATAGACGTATGGCCATAGTCAGGGTACCACAGTGTGTGCACTAGCTAGGTCACACCTGTGGGAGCTAAAAGACTAGGTTAGAGTCAACAACAATCAGAACGGAATGGAAATGCATGTACCTGCAGGTAGTTATGGGGTCATAGTCTCAAAACAGTTTAAACAAATATTTTCAGAGCTGTTTACAGAGATAAATTAAATAAAACATATCATTCTTAAATAAATTTATAAATAATATAAAATCACAAAGTCAGAAAAATCAATTATATTATTTCATAAAATATAATAACAAAACAATATTTAACCTTGCAAATATTCAATATAAATTCCATAATGATAGAAAATATTCCAACATAAGATCTTAAAATAAATTTATAATTAATTAACTAAATTAAGGCATATAATGAATTTGTGATTTAATTACATAAATCCATATTTGAGAATTTAATTTCAACCTTATAAAATCCATTTCTTAGATTTCAAATTTCATGCCAAAATGAAAATTTGGAATAGCATAGGTCACTTTTGAAATTTTTCGGCAGCATAATAATTTATTTAGACCTAAACCCTCTTACATAAAAATGTAGCTTCAAACCATAATTCACAGTTCCAAAATTCAATCCAAATTATTTATTTAAATTCCACCAATTGCCATTTTCATCAAGTCATGTAACGCTATATCCCTACACTTCATATAAATATCCCTTAACTCTTAATTTCCTAATAGACACCTCATCAGCGTCGGTAGTACTCTCGGGTTTAGAGGCTAAAAATTATTATTCAAACTCAATAAATTCACTATATTTTAATTAAAAGAATATTTATTAAATTAAATACCAATGCATTGTCTGTGAATTTCTCTAAATGCTGTCAAATTTCTACTGGTGCAGAATTTATAACTTTGGCTACATAACTCCGATTTCGTTTCTGATCACACCTAAATTCTCAGAATAATTCAAACATCATCTTAGGGCCTAAATTACATTGAAATTGGCAAGAATTCACACTCCCCTTCATAAGGCCGAATTGCCTTTCTTTCTCAAATTATATTTGTCCAAATTTATCTTATTTTCTAATTCCAAATTAATTCTACCATATTTCTACATCTCTCCTAGATGGATTACACATGAAATAACACTAAGATCATGCTTCCTTAGCCATGGCCGAACCACTCTCTTCATCCCAACATTTTGGTTTTATTCACATTAAGCTTAACTAAGCTTAATTTCCTACTTTTCTTATTACATAAACTACTCATCAAATTTCACCATACTTATGAATATAGGATGATGGCCGAAACCCTTAAGGATCCCAATTTATATTTCTAACATTATTTAAGTGGAAATCAACATGAAAACATCTTAATCATGTAGTAAATAAGTAGAAAACCATGAAAATTTTCAAGCTTCCATAACTTCTTACCTTAACCAAACACTATGGGATCTCTTATGTCATAACGTATTAAGTTTTGAAAAACCTAATAGCCAGACACTAAAATTACGGGAGTCGCCACCAACCATTCTACCTAGGTGTGATTGGTCACCTATTCAAACTAAGGATAAAGCTTGGATTAGGTTCAAAGACATTAGGGTTCGGGAGTACAGTTACGTGTATGGAAGGATTAACATCCCCATAATGCTCATCCTAAAATGGTACCAACTAGTTTTAGGTTATCTTTACAATTTACCTAGTATTTATATTAATTTCGATATGCTTATATATTAGGAGTATTTCTAAGATTTTTCCACCAATTTGTCTCAAATCTTAAAAAATCTCCTTCACCTCAAGTTTTTCAGAGAGTCTTAATTGACTTTCTTGAATTCCATCATCGGATCAATGAAATATTTTATGAAACTCTTATTATATATTTTAAATTTCGCTCTAATATTGACTCCATATTAATTCCTATATTTTCTAAGTCTTATTTTACATTATTCTTATCTATATGTTTTATTTATTTATTTTATTTATTTAGAGAATAAATATGAATCATGGTTTATTGAAGATTTTCTTAAAAGCGTCCCATTAATTTGGCTCGGCTTAAAAGAAATCTTTCACCTAGAAAATTTCAAGGAGTCCCAATTGACTTTCTCGAAATTTCATCATTGGAGTAATCCTCATTTACTCTTTTATCTAACTAATCTTATTTCTTATAATTTTTATTCTAAGCTATTTAGTTCATTTATTTATTCACTTATCTAATTTTATTTAAATTTCTTTAATTTTAATCTTGATCTAATTTATTTTTATTTTATTTATTTCATTTATTTAATAAACATGGATTATATTTTATCGAAAACTCTTTCAAAGTATTCCATCAATTTGGCTTAACTTAAGAAAGCTTTTCTCACCTAGAAATTTTCAAAGAGTCTCGATTGACTTTCTTGGAATTTCATCCTTGGTATAACTCATATTTATTTCTTTATTATCTAATCTTATTAATTACTAATTATTTTCAATCTAAGCTATTTCATTCTATTTATTTAAATTTTCATCTAATTTATTTATCTATATTCATTTATATTTTATTCATATTTAATTTGCTAAGAATAAACATGGATTATAACACTACAAGAAAATTAACTTTCAGCGACGGAAATTTAGCTACAAAATTTTTTCGTCGCTGAAAAATGGTATTAGCGACGGAATTTATGCTGCAATTAGCGACAGAATTAGCGACGGAAATCTGTCGCTAATTAGCGATGGAATATTTTCCATTGCTAATTCCATCGCTAATTATGGCGGGGAGGTATTGTACTATGGCGCCAAATATTACCGACGAAATTAGCGACAGAAATTTCTGTCGCTATATCTAAAACTAATCACAGGATTTAGCGACGAAATTTTTCCGTCGCTAAAGCTCATTAGCGACAGAAAAATTCGTCGCTAAATATGCATTAATATATCTAAGAATATATCCATGAAATTAGCGACGGAATTTTTCCATCGCTAATTTCGTTGCTAATGAGCTTTAGCGACGGAAAAATTTCGTCACTAATTTGCATGTGAAAAACTTTTGTAAAATTAGCGACGAAATTTTTCCGTCGCTAATTTTTATACATATCTCCATTAATTGCGTGAAAAACTTTTGTGAAATTAGCAACGAAATTTTTCCATCGCTAATTCTATCGCTAATGAGCTTTAGCGACGGAATTAGCGAGGGAAATATTCCGTCGCTAATTTTACAAAAGGTTTTTCAGTTAACCGTGAAAACCTTTATGAAATTCGCGAAGGAATTTTTTTCGTTGCTAAGTCCGTCGCTAATGATCTTTACCGACGGAATTAGTGACGGAAAAATTCCGTAGCTAATTTTTATGCATATTTTTCAGTTAAACGCGAAAAAATTTTATGAAATTAGCGACGAAATTTTTTCCTTTGCTAAGTCCGTCGCTAATGATATTTAGCGACGGAATTTTCCGTCGCTAATTTTTAGACATATCCTCATTGGCAACGTGAAAATACTTGATGAATTTGGCGACGGAATTTTTTCCGTCGCTAATGAGCTTTAGCGACGAAATTAGCGACGGAAAAAATCCGTCGTTGATGCCTTAAATCAGAAAAAATAAAAATTAAATAATAAATAAATTACTTCATTAAGCATCAGCGATGAATTTTTTCCATCGCTAATTCGTCGCTGATGCTTTTCAGCAACGAAAAATTCCGTTGTTGATTGTTTTCAGCAACGGAAAATTCCGTCACTGATTATTTAATATGAAAATTAAAAATTGAAATTAGCGACGGAAATTTCCATCTCTAATTCCGTCGCTAATTCCAATTTTTTGAATTTTTCCCGCTTAAGCTGTAGCGGGAAATATTTTGACATAGTATTAGCGATGGAATTTTCGTCGCTAATCCGTCAGTAATTCTGTTTGTAATTCCTCTGTATGTGCGTCAAAGACCCTATATATTTTCCTCTTCTCTATTTTCTCTCCTCTTCACTCCTCCCTATCTTCTTTTTTGTCCATCTTTTCTTTTTTTTCTTAGTTTTTCTTCTTTATCCCTCTTTCCTTTTATTTTTTTTTCCTTTTTTTTGTAAATTTACTCTATTTTTCTTTTATATTTATGTTGTTAATTTTTTATATGATAAACTTTAATATTTATGTTTTTGTTTTTGTTTTTTGTTTTTTACTTATAGATGATAATGATGATATGGTGAGATGCTGGTAGTAGTGGTGATAATGATGTTGAAGATAATGTATTTTTGTTTTTTTTAGTTAATTTATTTTAGATAATGTTTATGGATTTAAGTATAAATATTAGGTTTATTTTAAATGTTTTTTTTCTCTCTCTATATATATATAAATAATTAATTCCAGAACATTTTTTTGACGAAATTCATAGAAATTAGCAACAAAATCTGTCAAATAAGGGAAAAAATTCATCAAATTAGCGACAGAATTCATAACATTAGCGACGGAATTTCCGTTGCTGATGCTCTTTAGTGACAGAATATTTATTGAATTAACAAAAATAACAAACTATCAGCGACGAAATCAGCGACGGAAATTCTGTCGCTGATTCCTTTTAGCGACGGATATTTTTATAAAATAAAATAATAATAAAACTATCAGTGACGGAAATTTCCGTCGCTGATGCCTTTTAGCGAAGGATTTTCATGTAAATTAAAAGACGAAATTATGTTTTTAGCGACGGAATTTTCCGTCACTAATGACATAAAATCCGTCGCTGATGTAAAAAAATTCATTGCTAATTAGCGACGGAATTACCGACGGAAATGAAGTTTTAGCGACGGAGTGAGCATTAGCGACATCGATTTTCCAACAGAAAAATTTTCGTCGTAATCTGTCGGTAAAGACCATCAGCGACGGAATTTAACTATCAGCGACGGAATTTTCCGTCGCTAATTCCGTCGCTGAAGGTTCATTTTTTTGTAGTGTAATTTATTGAAAATTCTTTCAAAACTATTCCATCAATTTGGCTCAACTTAAGAAAGATTTTCTCACCTAGGCATTTCTAAGATGTCTTAATTGACTTTCTCAAGATGTCATCATCAGTATAAATTCATATTTATCTTTAATAATTAATTAATATTTCTTATGAACATATAATTCTTATCATTTTTTGTACAAATTTCCACCAGCCCTGTATACAACACGTTTTCATCCCTTATTCATAATATAAAAAATCCTATCATTCTTTATATTTGTAATCATTATTAAACTAGATCTAATTAGCATCTTTTCCTTTTCCTTTTTAAGCAATCATTACCTAAGACTTATATAAAACATAAATTGGAGCAATACAACAACACAAGCAGATTGTATATATAGCAAACTTCCTGCAGTGGGACGAAAGGAAGGAGCAACGAGGCTAGGCAGCAAAGCAGGGAATGGCAGCTTGGATAGGCAGCAGAGACAGCAAGAACGAGCGGCAATAGCGTGCAGGATCGCCGAGCAGATGATGATGCTTTACTGGAGCGAAATAGGTAGCAATGAAAGGGCAGCACCGATACAACAACAATCACAAGCTAAGGGACTCCACAGCCATTCGGTGCAGGGAAGAGTGAGGTAGGGAACGGTGCCAAAACAACTTCTGTGTAGGTGGCTAAGGTAGAAACTTTTTATTTATTTATTTTTATTTTTTTTATAGATCTTAAAAATAAATCTCTTTTTTTTGGAAAGCTTGATACTCAGGCAGTGTGGCTCGGACAGTGAGGGAGTCAATGCAGCATTAAGATGTGGAGGTCCAGCGCAGGGCACGCGACAGGGAGGCAAAAGGGTAGTGATGCGAGGCTGTGAAGTAGAGCATCACGATGGCAGCCTTCTAGCTAAGAGTAACAGAAATTTTTAGGTTTTCTTTTTTCTTTTGTTTCTTTTGTGTCCTCCCTTATGCCCGTATATTCCCCTTGATTTTAGCCTTAAAATCAATTAATGTTAACAAAGCTTAATCAATGCAAATCCGTTTCTGATATAATTCTTAATATTGGTTTTGATTATATTTCCTTTCCACAAGTAATTTGATTTTCATCCAATTTTCTTCTTTGATTTGCTTTCCATGTTTCAATTTCAATTTCCCTTTTCACAAGATTTCAATAATCATTCAAATTTTCAATATTTTCTTTCCAAAACAAAATTCTAATTAAATCTCACTTTAATTTTCTTGATTTTTTATTGACTTTCAATATTTTTCCAAAGTTTCCAAATCCAAATTTCTATTCCTTTCCAAAATTCATATTTAAAGACTAGTCAACATTTTAAGACCAAATATAATATGAGATCCAATATTTTAAAAGCTCAAATTAACTCTCGAAATTAAATTTTGAAATGCAATTGTTTGAGAATTAATGTGCTTGGACAAAAATGGTGTCTACACCTTACAATCTGATTTTTGCTATTTTAGCAAGTGATTTTGGTGTAGGAAGATAGAGGAAGTTGAGTAGAATAATTTTGGTGAAGGAATTATTTGATTTTAAGGTGATTTTGGTAAGTTATTTTAACTTTCTCTCTCTTTTTCAAGCTTGGCTATGCAGGTTTTTCTTTTGCTGCGGGTTGCTGCCAATTTTCAGCCAATAAGAAGTTGGAAAATTCAAGATAAATTGATATTTTAAGGCAAATTTACCATTTTACCCTTATACTTAAAGATTTCTTTCAAATTTGCCCCTAAACTTTGACTTTGTTAAAAACAGTCTATCTAACCTCAAAAATATTTTATTTAATCATAAATCAACTCTATTTAGCTTGCTCTAATGTTTTGTGAAGCTTTTATTAAGGTTCGGATACCGATTGGGTTGAAATTACTAAAATACCCCTAATCGTAAACTCGTTTAAATTTTTGTTTTTACAACTAGTTTCTTCCATCTGTCTAGACATTCTAAAACTATATTATCATGAGAAATTATTTGATACAGACAATAGGTCAAAAGTCTTCTTGGTTTGACCATTATTTCTAAAAATTTCGATGGCATATGGACTAAACTGTCATTTTTCAATTTGTTGTGCATTTTTCAAGATATGAAAAAATAATTGAGATTGAGGTTAGAACCCTTACCATCATATTTTTCGGCCCTGAACATCGAATCCCTGAAGTTTCACCTTCATTTGGACCTTCGAAAATTGGTGGGCCCTACTTACTGTTCAACTGTAAAACTTAATATAAAATCAAATATTAATTAATTATAATTATTCCAAAAATCTCAATTATTTAAATATAATTAAACAATACTATAATTTACGAGGTCTCACATACTATTGGAGAATTGAGTTATACCTTGGTACATTTAGGTTCACTCATGCATAACATATGACTTTGGAACTTTATAACCATATATCGGTTTAAAAGAGAAAATATTGTTCTGAAAAGATATGCATCTAAATCTTTTGAACTAAATTGAATGGTTGAAATGTCTAGGCAGCCACAAAGCCTAAATGTTTAACTCATACTTAGATCTCATGCATGACATATACAAACTGAACTTACGGTTTAACTATACATTGATTTGAGAGATGACGCATTTAAAATGTTTAAAGTGTGGGCTATCTAAATGGATTTGAAAATGTTGTTATGGGAAAAAAAAGATTTCAATTTAGAGACGACAGGTATCCTATGGAAAGCCTATGTGACATATGCCTTTGTGGCATAGAGTATATATATTGTGTGGTTCTGCTTGTGTGCATGGAACCCAGTTTATATATACGTGATATGTACATGTAAATGTTGCCTAATGAGACCATTCCAAGTTTTTCGACAATAGTCGTGGACACATTCCTTAGTTTCCAACTGATCAGTGGGACTGGGATGATCTATGATCATAGATAGATGCCCTTCGAGGGAAACTTTCCCATTGTAGTTCATTACAGATGATATGATACCAGAATAGGATCCATGCCTAGTCTCTCAATAATGTTAAACGTTGTCTAGAGTATGGTTTATCATATGTGAAACTCTAGATATGATTTGTTTTTGCAGTATATGTGATATGACTGTGACTAAATATGATTTACACATGGTTTTATACCACACATGATATGATTTAAGATTGTGCATGTTTTGAAATGTGTTTTGAAGCATATGTTGAATGATTTCTGAAACTATATGAGTTTCGTACATGATTATATACTACATGAGACATGTTTTGAAATCGATGTTTTATATAGTAGAATTTTCATACGTTACATTTTGAACCCTATCGTAATGTTACATCTTGCATTGATGAATGATATGCAATGATACAAGGATACTTAGCGTCATTAAGGCATGATCGAATAAATATTCTAAGGATACTAACTTCTAAATGATACTAGGAGATACATTTGCATTAGAGACAATATAATTCTAAATCTATTCTTATATTAGTAACTTACTGCGCCCTCACTCATTAAATGAGATTAATTTTTTTACAGATTGATTCAAGTTAAGGAATGCGTTGGGACATTTCGGGTGATTGAATAGTGTCTTAACGCCCAAGGTCTTTGCTATTGAATATTTTGGTATTGTAGTACTTCTTTTGTATATGTTTTTATTTTCAAGTGATTTCTTTACAGTACTATAGGATGGGATGCAAACTAGGATAATGAGTAGTCAAAATAATATTCTGATGTTACTTGATATGTTTGTGGTGAGTAGTTGTGGATATTAGGATTGTTGAATTGAGAAAAACTGCTGTATTGCATTGTATTAAATGAATTTGATTTGTAGGTTGTTAATTAAGGAAAGTCTTAAAATATAATAGGGATATTTTCAATCTGTTTCTTTTTGAAACAATAAGTATTGGGCTAAAAATGACCCTTACTTGCCTTAGAGAGCAATTTAAATCACTTTTGGAATTAAAGAATGAATATAAATGGTTTAGCGACTACACTAACATCGAATATAAACCGTAAAATGAAAAAGAAAATTTTAGTTCATAAAGTTGTAAAGAAGGAAAAAGTGTAAGGTCAGATGCACGTCACGGCCTTCGGGTCGTGACACGTTTTGTTGTAGGTCACTGCTTGCTAGCGTTGAAAAATCTCAAAAAAATCTTAAAAATTCTTTTTTATCCTCTCGACACTTTTACCTTTCTAGAATTTTCCAAATACCCACCGATTTTGCTAGATCTAGAGAACTCAACAAGCAATTTAGGACTTCTATCAGCTTTCATAGGCAATAAAGCTCCAAAGCTCACAGTTAACCTAGCAAAATCTTCACCCTCAACACTAGCCATGGACAAGTTGGATGCAACAAAAATTCCCGTTAGTGAAAAATCATCCATAACCACATGTCTGACAAGGAAGCTTGTGTCCCTGTTTCTTTCTTGCTTGTCGGGAAAGAGATCTCAGTCTTGTCAATCCACAGTGCTCGACCGAGACTGATTCCTATATATATAGCATAGAGTCAGCTTTTATTAGCTGCTGTCTGCTTGGGAAGTAAGCTGTCTTCACCAAAGAGACAAGCCGGGATCTCTAGCCGAGAAGACCTTATTGGTAATCTGGCTTTGCTTGCTTTCAAAATTTACTTGGTGTCGATTAAAAAAGAGGTTGGTCTTCTCTTCATACCAAAGTAAAGACCAATCCACTAGATCTATTTTCTCCAATTAAAGAAAAAGGAAATAATTTTGTTTTTTCTATATCTCTTTCTATCTCTCCATATCTTTTCATCAGAACCTTAAAACAAAAAATCTTAATGGAGTTAATAGAATTTGGAACTATTGCAAATCATTTCAGAATCCAAGTTAAAAATTAACCATTTAAAAAAGACAAACACAAAAGCATTAGCAATTTCTAAATGCTAACAATTAAAAAGAATAAAGAAAGGAAGAACTTAAATGACCCATTTCAAAAGGAACATGCTACTTTGTCAAATTATTTGCTCCAAGCTTGTATAATGTTTGTCTTCTTTGGTTTCAAGTGTCGAAATGAAGAAGAAAGTCATATTTTTTCAAATGAAAAGATTCCTTTTTTTTATGAAAATTAATTTTAAAACAATACCATGTGTTAAAATACAATCAATAGATGGTTGCCACGTGTCTCTATTAACGGTGTTAATAAGTTTAATGGTGCATGTACCTCAATACCATTAAAAAATCCTACATTAAACAAACTCGAAAACATTTAATTCTTAATTGAGCAAAATTAAAGATTGTATCCTTAATTGAAAAATACCAAAAAAATTAGATCATAAATTGAGTATTTAGCCAAAATTTTAATTAATTGTTTACGTTAGTGAAAATATTATGCACATTTGTATTTTTTATTAAAGTTTTTTTTTCTAAACTAAGGTTTTCAATCCTAGCTTCTAACTTTACTTTAGTATTTGTCAAATTTGTCATTTTCATTAGTTAGCTTGAAAATTGTTTTTGTATACTTCTCTCCATCTTAATGTAATTATTTGCCAATTCTTCAAATGCATCTTGTAACTCTTTAAATGAGTAGTCATTTGTCTCACAAAAATTGAAAGAATCGTGTGATTCTTCTTCTGCCATAAAGCACAAATTTGTAGCTTTATTATGATTATCATCATCTTCATTCTCGGATATATTACTATCACTCTTAGTTGCAAACATAACCTTTTTCTTAGGCTTCTTTTCCATTTTTCTTTTTAAGCGTGGGATAATATTGTCTAATGTGTCTCAACCTATTGCACTCACAGCAAATAATGGGATTCTTATCCCTTGCAATAAATTCCCCTTAAGTCTTTTCTAAAAGATTTTCTTTCAAACCCCTTAACTATTCATGAACTTTTTAACTTTCCTAGCAATTACAACTAATTCTAGTCTATCATTCCTAGAGCTAGTCTTTTCTAACCTATCATACTTACTAGTTGAGAACTTAAGAGCTACTCCTATGCTTTTGCTCGAAGGCTCCTTACTCCGTTTTAATTTCATCTTATAGGTAAGCAATGATCCCATTAATTGATCTATAAAAAGAGTATTGGGATCATTTGATTCCTCAATAGCAATTACTTTTGCTTCCCATGATTTCAAGAGGCTATTCAAGATCTTCTTGACTAATTTCATATTGAAGTAAGTCTTGCTAGCCCCTTGAGACTGTTGATTATGTTAGTGAACTTATTGGCCATTTTAGCCATTAACTCATCGAACTTCATTCTAAACAATTCATAGTCTTGTGTTAACATCTCGATCTTGGTCTCCTTTACTTGATTAGTTCCTTCATGTGTGACTTCTAATTTTTCTCATATTTCCTTAGCACTATCATATAAAGAAACTCTATTAAATTCATTTAGTCCTAATGCATAAAACAAAATATACATACTTTAGCATTTACTTGTGTATGCTTAGTGTCATTCTCATCCCATTCTTCTTCAACTTCAATTACTTCCTTATTTCCTACCGTTTTCTTTGGGATGTAAGGACCTTTAGTGATAAATCTCAAAACTTCATAATTGTTAGCTGTGAAGAGTCATCCTAGTTTTCCAATTTGGAGTAATTTTCACCATTAAACAACAAGGGTCTAATGGTGGAGTAGTTTTATAAAGTGGAGGGGTATCCTACATTAAAGTGAGCCATTTCTAAAAGATCTTTTCTACTCTAGTGTGATTAAATCTAATCATTAGACCCTTGCATTGATACCAATTGTTGGCTTGAATTTAAACAGAAAAGAAGGTGAATCGATTTATGAACTTTTTGCTATCTTAAGAGCTTTTCTAAAAAAAGGCATAACCTACACTATCTAAATGATGTATATCAAACGACAAGTAAAATAGTAAAGCAATGAACAACAAACAAATTAAAGAGTGTAGGGAAGAAAAGCTTTACATAATAATTTATAGAAGTTCGGCACCTCTGCTTATGTCCTTTATCTTGAAATCCTCCCTAGGAATTTTCACCGAATTCACTCACTTGAAAATGATACAACCTCTCCCTTTTGCATGTTTAAGAAGAAAACTTTCTTTTTTCCCAGGCTCAAAGATAACTTTCCTTTTTCATAGGTTTAAGGATAACTTACGCTTGTCCTTTTGCAAGCTAAGGGAAACAACCTGTACAACTCCCCATTTTCTGGCTTAAGAGCTAACCTTTGACTACCCGACCTCACAAACAAATAAGCTCTTGAGGGAACACTCCCCTTTTACAAATTTCATGTGTGGGTTTATTATTTTAAAATGTATATTATCTTAAATATTTGATTTAATTATTTAGATTTCATTTATCAAATAATAATTTTTTTGTTTACATTTTTACTGTACTTGTTTGAGATTATCATAAATGAAGTCTTTTTTAAAAACCTTAAAAAATAGAATTTTTAACTCTAATTAATGTTATAAGATCAATTTGAGTAATTTAAATTCAAAATTTTTAAATATAAACCAATTTTAAATATGAAACAATAACTGATAATCTATGCCATCAATCTCTTAATTGAGTGGTTAAGAAATAGTTATGACATTTGTTAAGCTTGGACTTGAATTCAAATAACCTCATCCCCTACTCCTAATTGTATATAAAAAAAGAGATAATCTATTAATGACTAATATAGTAAGAATTGTTTTCATTAAGATTGTAGTTATTTAATTTAATCTATTTAATATTTGTTAAATTTATTTTTTTATAATTTTACAAAATAGTATTTGATTTCAAATTATTTTTTAAAATTTGTTTATTTTATATATGCATCAAAATTTTTAATACATTATTCAACATGATTTCAAAATAAATTTTTTATAAATTAAAATAATCATCGTGAATCACACGAATTTAAATCTAGTTATTATAATATGTTATATAAATATAATTACACAAAAATTTTGATATTAACATTGTTATTTATACAAATAAATAAAAATAAGTACAAAATATAATCTATTATAAGCTTTATTAGTTATGTGAAAAAAAAAATAAAATAACATTTAAATTCTTTTCAATCTACTCTTAACCTATTTTTATTATTTTTGTATCTTTTCAAATTTCATTATTTCTATAATTTTGCATTCAAATATCGTGATTTTTAAAGTCTATAAAATATAAATTGTGAGTTTGTGACATTCCTTTAAAATGTTAAAGAATTAGGAATACTAATACAAGCCATTTACACTCTCCGTTCGGTTTCTCTGTTTTCATGTCAATTTTCAGCTTCAAAACAACTTTCATTCCGCATGTCAGCTGTTCCACAACCCACCATTTCTATCCCTTCCCTGAACCTCACAACCTTTTCAACACCCAAAACCCTTCTTAAAACCCTCTCTTCTTCCCACTCTGTCATTCACTTCAAACAAACCCACGCCCAAATCCTCCGTTCTAATCACTCCCACTCGCATTCTCTCATTCTCAAACTCCTTCTCTCCTCTCCTTCCCTTCATTACTCTCTCTCCATCTTTTCAAGCCTCCCTCACCCTCTGCCTTCCCTCTCCACTCCCTTCTTACGCCACCTCTCTCGTAGCTCCAAACCTGAATTTGCTTTCTTTGTTTACCAACGACTGAGGAATGAAGGAATAAGAATTGACAGGTTCGCTTTTCCTCCGCTTTTAAAGGCCGCGGCGAGGGTTGGGGGGTTGGCTGAAGGGAAAGAGCTTCATGGGTTTGGATTTAAGTCGGGTTTTGACTCGGACCCCTTCGTGCAGACCGGTCTTGTTGGGATGTATCTGGGATGTGGGAGACTTTTGGAGGCCCGATTGGTGTTTGATAAAATGTCATACCGTGATGTTGTTGCATGGAGTATTATGATAGATGGGTATGGTTTTTGTTATTTTTTAAAGTTCCCTTTGATTAGCATAAAAAGATGTTCCTGAGTACAAAAGCAATGAGTAATTCTTTTTACCATATGTATAATTTTCAGGAATGGGGATTCAAACATCTTTCTACACTTATTATTTGACCAAATTTCGTAGGTGCAAAGTAAATAATGATTTTGAGCAATTAAAGATTGAATAAAATTTTGTTAATAGTGAAAGTTGTGATTTTACCATTTTTTTAAAATCTGTATTTTTTTTGTATGTTCAATTTAGGTTGAATACGGTATGATATCATATTTTCTATAAGTATTTGTTTTGTTCAGTTCAGCAACTTATGAGAAAGTAAAAAACAAAATAGCAAAAAAGATTAAGTAATAGAAATATATTAGATTAGACCAATGGCTGTTTGTTTAATGAATTTAGTTCTTAACAGCTACTGCCAGAGTGGACATTTTGACGATGCATTGGAGCTCTTTGAGGAGATGAAGAGGGCTAATATCGAGGTGGATAAGTTTATTCTTTCCAGCATTCTTTCTGCTTGTGGTCGTGCTGGAAATCTAGATTATGGGAAAGCTATACATGACTACATTATTCAGAAAGATATTGTGCTTGATGTTCATTTAAGGAGTTCTCTTGTGACTATGTATGCAAGTTGTGGTTGCATGGATATGGCTCGGCAATTGTTTGATCAGATGACACCAAAGAACTTGGTTGTTTCAACAGCCATGGTTTCTGGGTATTCAAGAAACGGACGAGTAGAAGATGCTAGATTGATTTTTGATCAAATGGTAGAGAAGGACTTGGTATCCTGGAGTGCAATGATATCTGGTTATGCTGAGAGTGATCAACCTCAAGAAGCTCTTAGATTGTTTAATGAGCTGCAAGCTTTAGGAATAAAACCTGATCAGGTGACAATGCTTAGTGTTATATCGGCTTGTGCACATCTTGGTATACTAGATAAAGCCAAATGGATACATATATATGTGGATAAGAATGGCTTTGGAGGAGCTCAGCCTATTAATAATGCTCTCATTGATATGTATGCCAAATGTGGGAGTTTGGAAAGAGCAAGAGGGGTTTTTGAGAAAATGACAAGAAGAAATGTAATATCCTGGACCACTATGATCAATGCTTTTGCCATACATGGGGATGCCAATAATGCTCTAAGCTTCTTTCATAAAATGAAAGGGGCTCATGTTGAGCCCAATGGAGTTACATTTGTGGCTGTGCTTTATGCTTGTAGCCATGTAGGGCTGGTTGAGGAGGGCCAAAAAATCTTTGCATCCATGATTAATGAACACAAGATTGCTCCGAAACATGAACATTACGGTTGCATGGTTGACCTCTTTGGCCGTGCTAATCACTTAAGAGAAGCTATTGAGATTTTGGAGACAATGCCTTTGGCTCCTAATGTTGTCGTTTGGGGATCCCTCATGGCTGCTTGTCAAATTCATGGTGAGACTGAATTCGGAGAATATGCTGCCAAAAGGCTACTTGAACTGGATCCAGATCATGATGGGGCTCTTGTGCTATTATCAAACATCTATGCCAAAGAAAGAAAGTGGCAAGATGTTGGGGAGTTGAGGCAATTAATGAAAGAAAGAGGTATATCTAAGGAAAAGGGATATAGTAGGATAGAGTTGAACAGTGAGTTGCATGAGTTTTTAGTGGCAGATAGGAATCACAAACAAGCAGATGAGATATATGAAAAGTTGGATGAGGTGGTTACTCAATTGAAGTTACTTGGCTATGCTCCTAATACCAATAACGTTCTTGTTGATTTAGAAGTAGAAGAAAAAAGGGATGTGGTTCTATGGCATAGTGAGAAGTTAGCACTTTGTTATGGGCTCTTAAATGGGGGAAAAGATTCATGTATTCGAATAGTTAAAAATCTTAGAGTTTGTGAAGACTGCCATACCTTTATGAAGTTAGTTTCAAAGGTGTATGGGAGGGAGATCGTTGTCAGGGATAGGACAAGGTTCCATCATTATAAAGATGGTGCTTGTTCTTGTAAAGACTATTGGTGACACATTTATTGAGTCTTTCATCTGCTTTTTCATCCTAAACAGAGAAACTCTCTGATGATCAGGAGTTGTTTGTGATTGCATATTGTATCCATTAGGAAGAACATGGTCCTGCAGAGTTGCACTCATCATGTGTTTTAAAAATCTTTGTGCTACATTGTTATGGTGTTTTCTCTTGTTATTCTTGGGTGGTACTGCTTTTAATCCAAGATTATTCCAGGTAAAACAAGTTTAGGAGAAGGAATGCGAAGGAAGTACAAAGGGGCTAGACAGGAGAAGCGAGTGATATTTTCAGAGGGAAAAACAATGAACCATCTTGTGAGATACAACTCATGCGTTTGGAGTTTTATCAAGGTTAGTTATTGAAGTACGAGTTCGATTTGATAAAAAACTCAAACGGTTTGAGCATGACTCAATGGACTCGAATTCAACTCTTCACTCAATGGGCTTTTCATTCGATGAGCTTGATTTGTCACCATATATTATAAGGGTAAATGGTATATTAATAATGAAATATAAAAAAAATATATATTAAAAAAGTTATGTCAAATTCGCGAGCAGTTCAAGTTAGGTTTTAAGGTACTCAAATTCGATTCGATATTCGAATAGTTCAAGTTCAATAAGAGAAGCTATTATCATAGCCTTGTTATTTTGTGTATGGTATCATAATTCACAAGGCTTTGTATGCCTAAAAAAGTTTATGAAGGTTTTGAAAGCTTATAAAGCCATCTATGAAATTTCTATTTAAGTTCATAATGTCATGTTTGATGCATAGGATGATAGATACGATAAGAAGATAATTATTTTATCTTATGTTTGGTGCACACATTAAGAGAAGGATTGGATTGTAATGAGGATTAATCATTCTCTTAGTATAGTATAATTCAATTCTTTTCAAAAGGTGATGATTATTTCTAATTTCATAAGATTAGAAATAAGTACTCATAATTTATTTATTTCATCCTTAAAATTTATATTTAAAAATTAACTTAAATATTTAATAATTAATTAACTAATTAATTGATCCAAATTTTTTTCTTTTTTTTTCATTTTTACTTCATTTTTATTTTTTTCTTGTTTTTGATTCAAGAAAAACTATTATTTTGATAAAATAATATTTTTTAGAAGATATTTTTTAAAATTATTTTTTGGAAATAATTAAAATTTTTAAATAAATTTGTAGAAAATAAATTCTCAAACATAAAAATATTATAAAATATATATTTTTAACTTTTCTTCTAACATTTAAATTTTTATTTTTTTTCTTAATTTTTTTGCCTGTAAAAAAAGAAAAATAACTATTAACCATAAAATTATAAGAAATTATATATTTTTTAATTTGTAAAATTTGAATAATTAAATTTAACTCGTATTTTTTCTTTTTTCTTTTGTTTTCTATATTTCATTCTAATTGACAAAAAAAAAAAAGAAAGAAGATAAATCAACCATATAAATATATTTAATGTACAATCAAAAAAATTATTTTAAAATTAAATCATATAAAAAATAAAAACAAAAAGAAAAGAAAAAAGATGACAAAAAATTACAAAAATTTTGTTTTATAAAAATTCATTCTTTAACAAAATAAATTTTTTGAAAACGTAATATAAATTTTTTAGAAGTAATTTTTTATTAAAAAATAAACTAATAAATTTGACTATTCATTATAATATTATAAATATTATTTAAATTTTTAATTTATATTTATAACAAAAATTATAAATTTAAATTATGTTTTTTTTAAAAGAGTACTAAAAAAATCATTTTATACTACTCTTCATTTTACTCATAGCAAATATGGTGAAAGACATAAAAAATTATCCTATATTATTTTTAATCGCTGTACACATCAAACATAAGATGGGATGATATAATCTAATTTAATCATATCCATAATTTTATATGGTCTTATCCTATCCTTATCTTATGCATCAAACATAACCTAAGAGTAATATCATGTTCAATACACTCGGCAATTTATGCGTATTTATTTATAATTTCACAAACTAATTGACTAACAAACAAAAATGATTTTCAACTTCACATGACATGTTCAAAATTCTTGTGGATGAGTAGTATTTAGAAAAATGAAGATGATGAAGAATATCATATGATTGTAATCTCAATCTTTCAGTGAAGAATCATGTGATTGACCTTGCACGGGACACGTTAATGCGTTTTATTGATATTATATGTCTGTAGACCAAGGAAAAGATGCTCGTCAAAGAGGAACTGGATATGATGCTTGGGTAGACTAAGACTCATGCTTCTTTGTCACTCTTCCAAAACCAACATTTTCAATTGCTTCCCACGAATATATGTGACATCTGCCCTTTGACAGGAATCTCTTACTGCAGTTGCTTTTTCTTGATTTGCTAATTACTCTAACAAGTGTTTCTCATGTCAACCTTCCTTAAGATAACTTCAGACACCCCAACAGATGCTACTTGAAGATTGATGCCTGCAATGTCAGCACATTCTGCCCTGATTGCCTTCATCACGAAGTATCTGATAATTCGTGGCCGAGAAACCATGAGAAAACACTGATCTGTTTCTTCTTTCAGTGCTTGCCCAGAATCTGATTCGAGATGTCATACAATACAATTTTAGGCACTGACGGTTAAGATCAGACAAAGCACCTCTGAAAGCCAAGTATATCAATGCCAATTATCAATGAAGCAAAGGTTGACCCATCTATAAGTAATTTAACTAATCACATGGGACATGATTAGGATGCCTGCTTAGGATGCTTAAGTTCGGTGATTAAGCAAATGATCGCGGACCGCTGACAATAAAGATTTTTTCCTGACATATTTTGAAGAAACATGTGCAAGTTTTTTGGATGTTACAAATTGTGATTAGCCTTGTATCTGAGCACACACCGATTGCCTAATGCGGGGACCTGCAGCTGCCTACTGGATAGAAAAGTTGTCTTAATCAAATGAATTGGTTAGTTTTGCAACAGAAAAGGGGGCTTTCGGTAGACCAAACATGAAAAGGTGGCAAGGGGAAAGTTTTAATTAGATGGCCTACCAGTGATCTCCCAAGATTCCACGGTTATAACTCCAGTTATTTCAACTATGTTTTTTAGGAACTCGTGTTGAGCACATATCGAACATCTCAAAATGTTGTACAAGATTCAATGCCTCAAATCAAACATAAGGAAACTTTTATTACAAAAAAAAAAAAAACAATAAAGTACTTGTTTGATAATCCAAAGGCTTTGCATTTGAATGCTAAGAAACAGTTACTGAGCTATGGCAAAGGAAGCAGAATGTTTTCATAAATCAAACACCGGTTACAGTGGGAAATAACCATAATTTAGCTCAAAATAATTGAGCCATATGGCATAGGGTTCGTTTAATCCTTTCTATTGTAGTGGAAAGTTGACCTTTATGGCTGTGTTATAAATAACAATATTGAAATGTTCAGATTTGTTACTGATTTCCTTTTTCTGTGAGAATCAACTAAGCCAACTGGGGAAAAATATCTTCCAGATCAAGAACCAATGACTCTGCTTTCCATTGTCAAACTCCTTGTTCTTTAGCCAATAGTTTAGCAGCTGGGGAAAGAAAAAACCAATAACTCTGCTCTCATTTCACTCATCAGTTCAGAGTCATTTGACCTTTATGTAAATTGATACCTTCTCTAAAGGTGAAACTATTCCACCCTTTTTTTTAGTTCAAGTCATTGGAAGAACATCATAAACAGAGATGTCGTGGAAGAACATGGGAAAATAATAAATTTAGAATCATTTCATGCTGTTCATGGTTTGGTAAAAATGTTCAGGAAAATGAAATTCCTCGCAGCCTTTGGTTTTGAAAAATTGGGAAAAGAGAAACTAAAACTATGATTTGAAATGAAACATTAGTATCTGGAGATAAGAATAAGTTTTAATCAGAGTTATGATGTCGAAAAACATTTCTCTTCAAACAGGAAAAGAAAAAGATGGAAAAAAAAAAGCATACCATATCAAGTGGGGGTAAGAAAAAGAAAAAAAACAAAAACAGGAAGAAGCCTCCATTGAAATAACATCTCCTGTACAAGACAAGTTAAAATCGTAGCCATGAAAAGGCTAGCCGTCAATATTATTCTAACTAAGATAAAGGCGTTTCCTCCCTTTTCCTCTATTTTCACCGATTAGTAGAGTTTTGTGCCAGCTGATCTCGTGAACTTCTTAGAAGAAGAAGGTGAATTAAGAGTATTCGACAAGTCTCCTGATCTTCTTCTCAGCATCTGCCTCATTCCATCAGCTACTCGAACGGCTGGATTGGATTTGAAATTGCCACAAAATGACATGTGAGCTTTAACAGCTTCCTTAACATCAAATTGCTTCTTGCTTCTACTCACTTCATCTCTAACAGCTTCTGAGCACAACCCACATAGCCATTTTCCATCAAACTTGGCCTTAACATCATTGATATAATCTTGGGTGCAATCTTCTTTCAGTCCACAACACTCACATCTGACTGATTCAATTTCCATATCTATTTTCTTTCTGTTCCTCTTTTCCCCTTTGCTTGAAGGTTGAGGAAGGATGGAGTGAAGTTTTTCTTTCTTCGAGGAAGTGATAGAAGACTACTTTTGTAATTGGATTTGATTGCAATGATGGAATTCTTTTCTTTTCTTTTCTTTTCTTTTCTTTGGCCGTAGTTTCTCCCTTGGGATTGATGGTTTTTGTTCTTACAAGAATAGTTTCGCCCTTGGGATTGATGGTTTTTGTTCTTACAAGAAGTGTAAGAAAATGTTTGGTGTTGCATGAGAGCTTTTATGGTTGGTCTGAGATTACACGGATACGAGGGGTTTGGAGTTTAGAGCAGGGGAAAGCTTCCATAATTTACTCCATGTTCTAAGGGACATGGAGCAGTGGAAATTGAGACAAAATGGTCGGAGGGGGACCTCAAGATAGGGGCCTCTTCTAGCATTTAAAACTCCACCAGTGGTGGATTTTTTTTTTAATGGTAATTTTTTCTTTTATGATTGACAGTTACTTTCGGTTAGCGTAGAGTGGGGGGAATTGGCTAGCCGTTGCTCCTTCGGCTTACTTAAAACTGACCTGGCTATTTACTGGCTCATGAACCTTCAGCTGACGCTTGGGGCTTGGGCTTTGTTTGGTTATACTTTTAAATTCTATCATTCATTGTCTTTGATCAACCATATTATTGCAATGGGGTCAACATTGCTGCCATAATCTGTTGACAAACTGGCCTTAAGGTGGTTCAACGGCCAATGATCTATAAGACTGTTGTAATCCTTGCATTGAAATTGCTAATGGTTTTCTGTTTGACATGGCCTATATTACAGACAACAAACTAATCCTCTTCAGCTTGTTAAAAAAAAAAACCTAATCCTCTTAAGCTCTTCCGTAGTAGCTCCACCTTTCATCCATATTACTTGCACATAATTTTCTGGAGTCAAAAATAAAGATTTAGAAACCCTATTTTAAGTATAAGTTATGCGGTGGCCTTAAAATGATTATTTAGAATATGAACGAAAGTAATTATATTTGTGCTTATTCGTTTATTTTTTTTTAATATTATTCATGTTCAGTTCATGTTCGTTAAGCTTGTTTATAAACATTATTGAACATATTCACGAACACATGTTCTTGATTATTGAATGAACGTGTTCACCAATATGTGTTTGTGGACATTAAACGAAAATGTTTGTAAACACTAAATAAAAAAAATTATACAAATAAATTATATTCACACTAATATATGATGCTAAAATTAAAAAAAAATCTTATGTAAACATGTAATTTTAATAATTACATATTAAAATAACTTATAAGTAATTATCTAATTTAAAAATTTATTATTACCAAACATCAAATGTTACTAAATGATTTATTAAACGAATGAGTTTTAAACAAGCATCAAACGAATTTGTTTGCGAACATAAACGAATGAACCATACATTTGTTCGTTATCATTTACTAAAATTAATAAATAAACATAAACAAATAAAAATTGAACATATTCACAAATTTGTCATTAGGCTTTAATAACATCTTGAAAGACCACTAATTAAGAAATGTTGATCCTTTCACTGCTTCAGACAAAATTGTAGAAAAAGAAGGGGGAAAGGGGGAACTGAAAATAGTTGTTTTAGTTTTATATATTTACAAAGATGGTTATTTATATGTTTCTATCTCATCAAGAGCCAGTTAGATCCTCTTTGATTGGTGGCAATAAACATATTTCCTTCGCCTTCACACACAGTTCACAGTTGAATATGACTAGCTGGAAAAAAGACAACATGACCGTGAAGTCTACTTTCTACACTGTTTTGCAATAATGCTAACAACTTTTTGGCATGATTAGAACAATTGAAGCACTAATTTTTTTTTCTTTCCTTTCAATGTGGAAGGTATGGTCATACGAGTGTAGTCAAATATGATATGCTGTATGCTCCATGTGTTATTCCCAATCACATCACATCATCTCCTCCAATTTTCTTCTTATAATTCTCCTCGTCCCATTATCTTCGCAACTACTGCCAATTTGCATAAGCCATCAAGATCCAAGATTCTATGCTTGGTTTATGTATAAAATATCATTATGATCATACTGAACATATGCTTCCCAAATAAAAGAATGATAATAGTATAAATCAGGTAGCTTTGAAGTTGCTGAATTGAAGGTGTTTTGATGATCTTTGTAAGAAACGTTTCCTATTTCCCATATGTGATCCTCCATTTTATTTCCTTCTTCTTGACCTAGCTTAGCATCGTTTTGAGGGAAACTACCAATTTTTATATTGTTAAAAAGAAGAAGAAGAAGAAGAAGCTACTATCAATTATTAAAGGATGATATATAGCATTAGGATTTACATGTATAATTTTGGTGGTTGGTTTGAGGCTGCTTTCACCTATGGAACAAGGTAGCTTTCACATAAGCTGTAGTTTCTAATCATGCTGACTTAATTTGGCAAGAAGCTTCTCTATTCTGAAATATGGCTAAGAACTATTAGTCAGTTTAATACAATGAACTTACAACTGGACAATTAATTACTAAATGAAGAAACTAACGAATCATCCTAGGATTATTTAGATTGAGTGTATCCATAATTTCAGCTAGGGTGAAAACCTGGAAATATCTACCCCATGCAACCTCCCAACAGTCAAGGCTTCAGCCATAAAGTGGTCACTAACAAAGAGTCAAGGACCATTTTCTGAACTAGGTGCTAAACCTTTCCATTATACACCAATTATTACTCTTCTAAACAAACCTTTTTCACCACTGATATTATGTTTAAAAAAAAAAAAGAATGTGTTTTGCCATCATAATTATATGTAGTTGCAACCAACCAAGTGGCTGTCATATATGGCAATATAGATTCAACAAAAGAAAGTACTTTAATAATTCTTTCTTACCAAGCAAACTACCCAAAGAGCTTGATATTTAATCAAGAACATGTCCATATTTATGGTATGGAAGCAATGTCAAAATCAGAGCATTATATAAATAAGTTGGTGCAATTATTATTTACGGTTGAAAAAGAAGTTTCTTACATGCATGATTTAGAGTCAACTAAATCAAGCATAATTACACTCCAAATATTGCCAAAACGATTCCACGATAAGCCTAATCCTTGATTATTCAGCACTTGCTTGGATTTGTAAGATATTGTTAGATGATTTCTACTCGAGAAATGGCCCCAATATTAAGTTTGGTTCAATCCACTACAACGGCATTAAATTGATTATCATTGCCAACAAAAAAAAAGTGGAAAAACTCAGGCATGCGTTCTCTCAAATTCATCTCACGTGGTTTTTATTACAACGATTGATGATATATAACCCAAGATTTGTTAAGAAAAGGACGTTTATTACACCAATCATAAAGGGAATGCTGTTAGACCTTTTTCATTTGCTGAACTAACTTGACAGGTCCATTTAAAAAGGTGCACCATTCCAAAAGGTGAAGCACTTTTTCATGCTTGCCAAGGATTCATCATCATGCGTTTGGAGAAAAAATTTATCCTGAATTCGATTAGCAATGATGGTGTTGTTTAGCCAGTTTTTAAGCAATTACAGGACTTGGAATTGAGGTGAGCAGCTCCGAAGAATCCTATACACATGGGGTGGTTACAATGATTCATTTGATTTGACATTATTTGGCAGCGCAAAATCTTGGAGTGGCCCAAGATTTCCGTAATTCTCTTTTGCATATCTATTAATTCTAGGATTAACTCTCACATATCATAGTTTAGCCATAGATCCCCACAACCCTCGCTCTGCCCCACCCAAATTTTCCTCAGCAGTTGACTCCTTACTTGTGATTGTATGATGAGGGGCCTAGGCCTGGGCATCTATGGCCCTGCTTCAATGCATTTCTTGTCATTGCTTAATAGTTTCGTTCAAAATGAGACAAGTTAGCATGTTACTAGGATTTTAATTAACATGTTAATTGCTAGTAAAATGATTAATGTAGATATTGATTCGTTTCTCCTAGCTTCAATCCTGACGAAAAGATTAGGTGCTTCTAATCAAGTAACTAACCAGGTAAAGACAAATTGCTAAGCTCTTCCAGCCTAAACAGTCTGATTATTAACTTCATAAATGATTTGTTTGAAGTAATATTATATAATTTGGCAAACTGGTTTTCTTAAGATGAGACTGAGACCCAGTTTTGTTAACTCAAGGCATCGGCTACCAAGACATTGTCTTGAGTTCTGACCCCATGTGAACCCCAAAACCGCAGTCAAATATTGTCCTCAATGAAGAAAGGAGGGTCCGCCCTCTACATTATTTACAGGTCCACAGACAAGCCATGGCAAGCATGTGGGGTCGCTCAGTCTGAATCATACCCCCGCTAAAGCCATATCTGGGCGTCGGCCACGTTAAGTTCGGTAACTGTCAAGCACCCCAACATGCGAGTAGTTGCCCGGTAGATGTCCAGCAATTTCCCATGGCCACCATGGTGTCCCCAATCAATTTGTTTTGAAAGGTCACCAGCAGTTTCCCTTGAGTAATATCTTTGGCAAAATCGTCTCTGAACAAGGGAAGAGGATAAAGCTTTGGCTGAAATATAGAAAGGCTGTCCATTACTTGTGAAGTTCTGTTTCCTTTTCTTCATTTTCGGTGTAGCCAATTACATCCATGAGCAGGCATGGCGTTCACCATTTGGAGATACTCTTACAACTCCTTGCTCTCATTGAAAACCTGTTCCATTTCAGTCTCAAATATTGAATGAAAATGAAATATCTTGAATCAATAAATTGTATCTCTTTCTTAAAAGTAACTCCATTACTTGTGAAGTTCTGTTTCCTTTTCTTCATTTTCGGTGTAGCCAATTACATCCATGAGCAGGCATGGCGTTCACCATTTGGAGATACTCTTACAACTCCTTGCTCTCATTGAAAACCTGTTCCATTTCAGTCTCAAATATTGAATGAAAATGAAATATCTTGAATCAATAAATTGTATCTCTTTCTTAAAAGTAACTTGTATTTGTTAATAGTCATACGATTTAATAGAATACTGAATTCTTAATTTGAGTAATCGGGAAATAACTTCAAATATTAAAAAAAATGTTTTTACCAAAAAAAAATATTAAAAAAATGTAATTTGCATTTCACTAATCATAATGCAAGATTATTTTTTCGGTATTAATCATAGGGTGTTTTTATATTATATTGAATATAAAACTAATTCTTGCTTGCATTTTGTGACTAACATTGACCCAAAAAAATTTGATTTG
Source organism: Heritiera littoralis (assembly GCA_031772115.1). Taxonomy (NCBI): domain Eukaryota; kingdom Viridiplantae; phylum Streptophyta; class Magnoliopsida; order Malvales; family Malvaceae; genus Heritiera; species Heritiera littoralis. The sequence goes on along the minus strand of JAPDPK010000083.1, from coordinate 581,563 downwards.
GAAAAAATTCGAATATAAAATTCTTGTTATGGATCATCTTCATTCAAAAAGTCAATGGTACAAGTGAGCCAATCCTTTGGGTTCATAATGCAAAATTATTGAATCCGAGTTGATTAATCTAATCCAAGTCCTGTTTAACAGCTCGTAGAGATCTTTGGCTTGAAATTGAGGGCAATCCTATTGGCTAGCCAAGCCATATAGAAGGTTGCAAAAAGTAAGTAAGAAAACAAAGAATTCACCTGGTTTTAATATTTGTCGGGTGAATCTACTTATTCCTATGGCAATTTGCTTTGTTTCTTGTGCTGATGTTTAGTTATTAGAGCCATATATCGTTCTTTAAAAAATATCTGTAGGCCTCCTGCACGATCATTTCCTACCTGGGTTTTAGCTCTAAATCTGTTGGCTCACAGTGAGGGTCAATGATTCTCACATGGGGTTCTTTGTTTGGTTATGTTAAAAATTTAGTGAGAGGTTGGACTCGTTAACATACAATAAAAAATACAAAAGTTAATGCTCTTCACACGGCTATCCACATGCATCTCTTGCCCTTGGTTCCAATCAAGGGTTATTTCCCTTCTCGACTCAACTAATCCATATCTAGCTCTTGTTGTCCAATTAATTATTATTTGGCTTGGATTTCTTTAATTCAATCATTTTCTTATGGGGGAACTAAATCAAAATCCTTTTTTGGGTTACAGAACTAAATCAAAATCTGTTAATAAGATGATGTGCTCATATCTTGATTATAGCTTAAAACTCTTATTAATCATCATTAGTGATCTCTGATTTCCCTTGCTTCATTATCCTTATCATAATTGTTGCCTCCTCTAGATAATGATCATATAATATAGCTATATCCACTTTCATAATAAGCACCTATCATCTAATGATAACTAGGAACCGTTTTAGGGTGGATTTGGATGCTCGATTGCCACCAGTGCAGTGATTCCGGTGGCAATTGGGCAGAAAAGACAAAAAGAAAATATGCAAAAGACAAAAGAAAACATGCAAAATTATTTTTTTCTCATTCTTTTAAATATTTTATTATAAAACTTATACCACGGTGATCATTTCCTTTTTTTTCAGTCTCACCGGAATCAATCTCACCACTCATCCAAACTAGCCCTTAATCGAATGCTTGTTTTATTGTCTCAAGTACATATGTCCTACAAACAATATAATTATGTTTATTATCACAGGAATGGTGGAAGAGAAGGAAAAAAGAAGACTCATTCAAAGATCTACTTAAGTTGGACTACTTGTCCAAGTCTGTCTAATTTTTGGGTAAACTTGAATAAAAATATTAAGCTCATAAAAAGGGCTTGGCTTCAAAATCAAAACCTAATGAAAAAAAATCAAACCAAGCTGGGGTCCATCATGTCAAGTCCAAGCTTGAATCAATAATTATAATTTTTTATTGTTTTTATATTAATTCATTTTTTAATTACTATTGATTTTTTAATGTGTATTTATATTTTGAATATAAATGAAGGCTATCCATTTCTTTATAATCATAAACACTAGGAAAATGCCCGCGCTTTACTGCGGGGTGTTGTTTTTAAAGAAAGTTAAGTGTATAGCCTAATTGCATCAAATGTAAACAGACTAAAAAGTTGATGAAAATGCAGTAGCGAATTTGTATAAGAGATTGTAAATGAGATGATGCAGATTATCTAACAGTAGCATTATATAATATGTTAACAATAGCATTATATAATATATTACATTGTTGCAAAAGAGCAAAAGTTCATGAGTTCAGTGAAGATCATCTTTTGACACCAAAAAAAAAAACAGAGGGTGGTTTTTGCATCTGCTTTGTTCAAGAGTTCGAGACAATATCAACTTCGATATTTTTTGCACTGATAAGTTGGAATTTGCATAATGTGCCCACTGTGATATGATTGTCTCAAATAAAATTTCTCCAGCCATCTAAGAAAATTTTGTTATGATTGGTGCATATATATTTTACAATCCAGCTCTTGTCATTTTGTGGAACAGTGAAAGTGAATAAAGTTGTGTGCGATGGAAGGTGAAGTCTAGCAAATTTCATGGGTACATGCTATTAAAGATAAAAAAATAAAAAAGAGGACAATTTTATGCAGCATAAAGTAACAGAAAGCAGAGAAATATCAAATTGAGAGGTATGAGTAATTACCACCATGCAAGGAGATTCAACACATGATTTTCCCATGGAAATCTGAAAGAAAGGTGGATTGCTTTCTGGTTCATATACTTTGAAATGGCTGCTTTCCTTCTGAGTATTTGTTTCTGGTTCTGCTTCATATTGAGCTTGATCGTTTAGTTCGAGTTTGACATCAGGCAGGGTGATTCTTTTTCCTTCACTGGTTTTTGGACCTGTAACAAAGCAAGTATGATGTAAATTTAGTTTTCAATTTATGAAGGAATGAATTAAAGATTTGAAAAAGCAAATTTGTTTACTTTTTCGTTTTTTGAGTTTGGGGTGTGAATAATGTGGTGGACTTATCATAAAAGATGACATCAAAGAGAAGTATTTGTCTGTATTTGAAGAATAAAAGATCTTGCACTTGTATTAAGTGAGCATCATGAAATTTGGTCCAACTGTTGGCAAAAATAAGTCGACTGCCAAGCCATTTAAGCATAACTTCAAAAGGACCAAGTATATGACTATTCAAAATAACTTTTGTGGATTCCTGAACTCTCGACATATGGTCAGAAACAAACTCTTGTGGAATTACCCGAGGAGAAGACAGGTAAGATGGTGTTTAGGACAGTTATTGCAGATAATATACATCGTTTGAGTAAATTGATATGTATTTATTTATTATGAAAGACAGAAACTCATAGCAATAAGGTTATGTGTTATTGAGAGAAAAACTTTGGCTGACTGAGTGTAAAGGCCCCGCCCGTTACTTTGCTGTCGGCAAGCATCCCTTAGGTGCCCTCGCATCAAGTTTACCTTTACACGTGAGGTTGGCGGTCGCCCACACTCACTACGTATTGTCCGCTTTGGTGGTCGCCCACCTCACGACTTTATCCCAAAGGGCCTGAAGAACTCAAGATATATTCCTTTGAAGGCGTTTTCACTGAGGTTCGAACCCAGGACCCTTAAGTACCTGACTCTTACATTTATTATACCATTTGGACCGCTAAAGCGGACAATACGTAGTGAGTGTGGGCGACCGCCAACCTCACGTGTAAAGGTAAACCTGAGATGAGGGCGCCTAGGGGATGCTCGCCGATGGCCAAGGAAACAGGTGGGGCCTTTACACTGAGTAAGATCACGGAGAATTATTATGTAAACAAACAATGGTGGTTCATTTGTGAGTATAACAAAAGAAAACCTGGTAGTCGCTTGCGATTTCTAAATCGTCAAGGAACATTCGGTAAAACTGAGGAACTTCTTCATGATTGTTGATGCTTAACAAATGCAAATTTGCATGTGTTGCTCCGCTATCCATTGGATCTCTAATGAGATTTATTTTATGTTCTTTCAAAGGTAATTGAAAAGAGGTAGAAAAAGATAAACACATATGTAAATAAATAGAAAGTTTCGAGAGACAATAATATAGAAAAAAATGAATTCAGAAATGGGATTGACCTTTTCTTTTCTTTATATCTTCCATTGTTAAGATAGAACCTTCTTGAGTGTAAATTATTACATCGAAAGAGAAATTTATATGAAGTTTGAAAGCGAGAATATCACTATCAAGAAAGCATTGCTGTTCAAAGAATGTTTTCCATCCATCAGTGAAACGAACTTGCAGATCCTTCCATTCCAACTTAGTGTTGAAAGAACCTAGCAAATTTGAACTACTGTTTGGCATGGATATCGTTGATCACTCATGTGGTCATATGTAAATTTTCTGGGTATAACTTGGTGGAAACAAAAGAGGATTACATCAATGTTTTATGAATGAAAAAGATTAAAGCATATTTAAAGCTCAAGAAAAAATTAATATGAATGGAATAAACTTTGAAGAGCAAAGGTTGGACTATTATTATGTCACGACCCGAAGACCGCAACTTTCACTCGATTCTTATACTTTTCTTAGTCTACAAATTTATGGACTAAATTTTTCTTTTTCATTTTAAGGTTTGTATTCGGTGTCAGTGTAGTTACTATACTATCTAGGTGGCTTATAGTCATTCCATTTAAATATTAAACAAACACGGAAACGGTTCTTAGTTACATCCCGACTTGTTAAACAAAATATGTACTGTGCATCAATTAAAGTCATACATGTAAACAAGTATTTTATAAGTTCCATATACCTCCGGAAACTAGTACCAAGTCCATACACCGTCTCCGATGCCCACCTAGCAGCTCACACGGCAGATGTTAACTTCAATAATCTGAAAGAGATGAAATTTAGTGGGGTGAGCAAAACCACGGCTCAGTAAGATACTAATATAAATACAGAAGTAGGATTACACTGTCTTAAACTGCAATGCTTAAACTTGCAATGATGCAATTACAGTTAATCCTTTCTCATCGATACATCTTATTATTACTTCTCATTTTCACTTTTCATTTCATAATCATACTTCTGTATTCTATTATCTCTTATCGATTATCATATCATCTCTTATCAATTCTCATATTGTGGATCATGATCACGATGGTACGAAGTCAGAATTCTCTTCGTGTATTTCTATATTCATGTTTCATATCATATCATGACATCATATCGATGAAATATCGCTACCACCGAGTCATGATGCTCCTCATATATTCTTCATATTTAATTGAGATATCCTATCGAGTCACTTTACATTTAACAATCATATTCCCGTCTTATATCAATTAGTATCACTTATCGTATGGGAATTTATGATCACGATAGAGTAAGATCAGAATTCTCTTCATATCAATCTTACGTTCATATATCATATCGTATCATGTCATCGTATAGATGAAGCATCATTAACGTCTAGTCATGACATTCCTCATGGAATTCTCATATACTAAGCATATTATCATATCAGGGTTTAATATGCAATTCATGAAATTTTTCTGTATAAACCGCTATCTTTTCAAATCATATCATATATACTTTAGGACATGCTCAACATATGAATTTTCAATTCATTTCAAATTTGCCTTTAAGACATGATAGAAACATGTTCATTTCCAGTTCATGTATTCGTTTTCGGAGCATGTCTAAAACATGTGCGGTTTTAAAACATTTTTCATATACTATAAATCATATCAGGTTTAGAGTTCATATCAAATCAGTCTATACTCTAAACCGCATGTCATTTCAAATTCGACACAAAATCTTATATAAATCATGTAAGTGTCGAAATCATTTATCATATACTTTTAAAACATATTCTGTAAATCATATCAGGTCTAGAGTTCATATCAAATCAAACTATACTCTAGACCACATATCATGCCATGTTCGACACAAAATCACATATAAATCATATAAGTGTCGAAATCATATCTCATGGACTTTTAAAACATGTTTAAAACATGTATTGTTCAAAACATATTTCATTTCAAATCTGTTTCATGTACAGTATAAATCATGTCAAGTCTAGAGTTCATATCAATAAAATCATACTCTAGACTTCATATCATATCGGTTAGAGACTAGGCTAGATCCCTATCATCTCTATCAATAAAGACTTAAATCACTGTAGCTAGCAGTGAAAATCATGTCATCGTCCCCTGGAAACCAACTAGGGCGCTATCTATGGCCATAGACCTCATCTCTCTCAGCCCCACTGATCAGGCGTGACTGAGACCTGTCCACGACTATTGTCGGACAAGCATATCTGCCTAATGAGCAAAGCTCCAATTAGGCGGTTTCCACTATGCTTTATTGAATTTAATTCTTTTAGGGTGCCTACAGTCTCATAAAACATTTAAATCTTTAGCTTTTCGTTTTAAAATCATGTAAAGCATATGGTGAAATTCTTTAAAAGGTTTCGTATATAAAAATACGTATATATACCATATACTTTATTTTTAAAGCTAATCTATACTTTATAGCATTTATATAAATGCTATTATGACATCTGAAACTATAGCAGATTATGCTTAAAAGCGATGCTATGAAATCATCTCCGTATGTAATTTTAGTAATAGCTTCAAATGTCAATATAAGTAATACCTTCCTCTAATACGGTGAAACAATTCATTTAACTTTATCACTATCAATCGTTCGATTTCAAACTATCCTTCTGACACATCAGTAAATCAGTGTTCAAATCAATTCAATATTCATTTCATTCAGTTTTCAACTTATTCAGTACTCCGATTATTCAATAATCAGATCATTTGGTATTCAAGTCATTCAGTATTCGATATCCTTTTTCAATAGCTATAAACTATACCAATCATTTCTACCTTTCACTATTAATACTAAGACCACATCACTTGTATGAATCCTCTTAGTATTCATAAATATTTAAATATCATGTCACTATATAGCCATCAAAATACTGAAATTATGCAATATTAATATCCTCATTCGTTATCTATTCCAGAGTCGACATCGAGGATTATAGAACCACAAGGTCAATAATCGCTTATCAAATCCATTTATGGTTTGACCTATAGGTACATATTCAGAATCCTCAACTTGCGGTTCAATTTCATTTACTATCGTAAAATCAAATCACAATCCTCAATTCACTTTTCATATAGTCTGTAGAATGTAATATCATGCTAGAATTATCTATAAAACGTCCTCAATTCAATTCTTTGATTGGCAATTTACCACTTAAAAGGATTTGCCAATTTCCACTATCAACAGTGTTTCAATCATTTAAGTCGTCTTGCGACTATCCATATTATTGCAAAAATCTCAGTTCACATCTATTTAACATCAATATCACAATCATACCACTAAAACGGTCCATTCATTTGAATTTATCATTTCTATAATCATCACTGTATCAGTGATCCGTCTAATAATTAATTCCACCTCAATCTCAACTTGATACCATTTGTGCTATTAACATCACTGGATTTATCGAGTCTTAAGGTTTAAACCATATAATTCATTACATTATCGTGTTTCAACGATCTGTCTTTTCATCGATTTCAATATCAAATTTCTCAGGTAATATCATAAAGTCCTTTCAATGTATATTTTCCAATAATTATTTCCAAAATTCCATTTACATGAGAAACTTAAATCTTTTTCCTCAAAGTTTTTCTAAGAATTTCGGCAGCATAACGGCGTAATTTTCCCTAACCTCCTGCAAGGGAAACACAATTTATACTTGCAGCCGTTGATTCTCACCAATTTTACCTCTTACTAAGACCCCCACCATCAGTTGTGGGTCCTCTTAGCATTTTTAGCAAATCAATTTAAATCGATGCATCATATAAAAATCACAATTCCATTTAAAATCAATTAAATAAATGCATCATATAAAAATTCATAATTCCCACATACAATATAAAGCTACTAATGCTTTATAAAAGTATCTTACCTATTCGCCAAGCTTAGCGCACTTTCCGATTTTTCGAGCCTTGCCGAACTCCACCATTCGTCTCATTTCCATTTTTGCTACAATTTCAAAAATTAACATATATTTTCATTTAGAAAATAATCCGAAAATTTCCAATAATTCCAATAGACATATGGCGAAAAGACTTAAATTTTCCTTACCACATTTTTTTTTTCTTTTTCCTTTCCTTCTTCTTTCTTCTTCCTTCTTTTCTTTCTCCTTTTCTTTTCTTTTCTTTTCTTCTTTCTTTTCTTTTCTTTTCCTTTTTCTTTTCTTTTCTGTTTCTGTTTTTTTTTTTTTTCTGGCCTGAACCGGTTCGGACCGGTTCTAGCCGGTTCTACCGGTTCGACCGGTTCGGCCACCGGCGGCCATCCTCTCCGCCGGTTCAGGCTTCCCACAAGTAGCCGAGGTGGTGCTGAAGCCGAATCTGGTCTCCTTTCCTCCCCACCGGCGGTGACGGCACCGGATCTGGAGGTGGCAACGGCGGCCTCTTTCCTCTCTGTTTCTTCCTTCCCCCTCCTTTCTCTTCCACCGCCAGTGGTCTACTTCCCTTCGGTTCACCTTCGTCTACGCCGGGGTGGTGGTGGCGATGCCCAGATCGGCGGCATCGCCGGTTTCCTTTCTCCCTTTTTCCTCTCGGTTTTTTCCGTTTTGTTTCGCCGTTTTCTCCCGCTTTTCGCTTCGTTTCTGTTTCCTTTTCCTTTCCCCCGCCGTCGGCGTCGGCGTCTCTTCCTCCATCACAGTTCGCCGGCGGCGTCACTCCTTCTCCGGTAAGCCAACAGGGGTCGGCTTTCCTTTTTGGTCTTCCTCTTCTGTTTAGTTAACAGAAGAGGAAATGTGGGAATCGGGTTCCCCGATTCCCACTTCCCTTTTTTCTTTTTCTTTTTTTAATTATAATTATAAAATATATTTATAATTATAATATCTATAAATATATCATATAATTAAATATACATAGGTATACATATATAAAATCTGTATCAATAAAATATACATGTGTAAATCTATACATTTTACATTTAAAATACTATACATATAATTCATATATATTTTATATATATATATATTTCATATATAAACCATTTATATATGTATACTTTACTTTAAAATACTATATATATATATATTTCATATATATATATATATTATATATATACATAAATGTACAAAAATTTACATATATATATATTCAATGATATAAAAATGGTATTTTTTTAACATATGATGTATTCATATATTCCATATATGAATTTATATATATTTAAAAAATATATATATATATTTATATAATAACCTTATATAAATATATATAAAATTACATATCTTTATTTTGGATTAAATTTGGATTTCTTGATATCCAAATATATTTTTCTCCAATTTCATTCTTATTTAATTTGGATCTCAATTTGTCCAAATTAAATTTTCCGGATACCTTATATTTATTTAGAAAATTCTCGGTCTTCACATCCTTCCCATCTTAAGAAATTCGGTCCTCCGAATTTTAACTTATATTTGGAGGTGGTACGGTTCCTGTCCTCTCAATCATCTTTTAAGTAATACTTCTAGCATATTTTCAACATCCGAATCACCTTTATACCATTACATATCATTCTTCCACCATATATTCATACTCCCTAAAATTTCTTATTACTTTGAGAGTTATCACTTTCATCTCTTTTCACATATTAGCTGTTTTACACTATTTATCATCCGTTTCTCTCATTTGGTGCCAAGTCGATGAAGTTTAGTAACTATCGTTTAGCAATTTAATCAGTAGTATGTAATTGTTCCAGTAGCTTTCACATCTCGTGCATCCGCTCCGTCAACATATCTTCGAGCGTTTCCACATTACGCTCGAATTTTCATATCAGTATGGAGCGATGCCGTCAATAAATTTGGAATCCCAAAGCCTTTCACTATTTTCCATAAACATATAGCAATTCAAGATTCCATCATATGTAATGCTCACTGGAACTTCACATACATTTTCTCCATTTCGTATTTATATTTCGACTAAGACATCAGAGAATTCTAGAAGTCTGAAAATGGAAAAGTAATTCAATTTGATCAATCAGTCTATAATCACTTCCATAATGTCATGTTTCTTTTGGGTTTCGTATTATCCCACACACTCATTATCACATCGATAAATCAAGGCTGCACCTCATTGTAAACTTTACTGTTAATCATCTCTTGCCATAAATGAAACATTTATCAATCATCTTCTCTCTATATCTCCTTTAATGTAGTATTCTTATTACATCTCGAGGTGATAACCACAGGGAAATCACTTTCAGTCTTTAATTCGAAAACTGCTTCATATTCGTGTTCCCGTATAACTCGGAATCATAGTGTTTAAATTTCCATTAGTCCTCGCAATTAAGGTGGGATTGTACTTTCAATCGAGCCATATGTTTGGGTTCGATCATTTTTCGTTGGCTATTTCTTTACTTCCTTCAATCCTTTTCAATTCACATATCAACCATATTCTATACAATCATTCCATTATCTTCCATATAAACTGCCACAATCAATCATTCTCGATCATTCATATCCTATTCCTTTAAGGTGATACACAATTCTTCTATACCGCATCGATACCATTCATTAACGGTTTCCAATCCGTTTCAATAGGTCATCGATTGGCATTTTTATGTCAAAGCCCAGCCTGTTTCAATAGGCCGTCGACTGGTATCACCCATACCAATAGCTGACTAATCTTGGTACAGATCGAAAATCAACAAGTTTACATGTAGACACAACACAGTACATGGGATGTAACACTATCACTGTCTCAACTACACCGACACGTACTAGACAAACCGTGCTCTGATACCATTAAATCTGTCACGACCCGAAGACCGCAACTTTCACTCGATTCTTATACTTTTCTTAGTCTACAAATTTATGGACTAAATTTTTCTTTTTCATTTTAAGGTTTGTATTCGGTGTCAGTGTAGTTACTATACTATCTAGGTGGCTTATAGTCATTCCATTTAAATATTAAACAAACACGGAAACGGTTCTTAGTTACATCCCGACTTGTTAAACAAAATATGTACTGTGCATCAATTAAAGTCATACATGTAAACAAGTATTTTATAAGTTCCATATACCTCCGGAAACTAGTACCAAGTCCATACACCGTCTCCGATGCCCACCTAGCAGCTCACACGGCAGATGTTAACTTCAATAATCTGAAAGAGATGAAATTTAGTGGGGTGAGCAAAACCACGGCTCAGTAAGATACTAATATAAATACAGAAGTAGGATTACACTGTCTTAAACTGCAATGCTTAAACTTGCAATGATGCAATTACAGTTAATCCTTTCTCATCGATACATCTTATTATTACTTCTCATTTTCACTTTTCATTTCATAATCATACTTCTGTATTCTATTATCTCTTATCGATTATCATATCATCTCTTATCAATTCTCATATTGTGGATCATGATCACGATGGTACGAAGTCAGAATTCTCTTCGTGTATTTCTATATTCATGTTTCATATCATATCATGACATCATATCGATGAAATATCGCTACCACCGAGTCATGATGCTCCTCATATATTCTTCATATTTAATTGAGATATCCTATCGAGTCACTTTACATTTAACAATCATATTCCCGTCTTATATCAATTAGTATCACTTATCGTATGGGAATTTATGATCACGATAGAGTAAGATCAGAATTCTCTTCATATCAATCTTACGTTCATATATCATATCGTATCATGTCATCGTATAGATGAAGCATCATTAACGTCTAGTCATGACATTCCTCATGGAATTCTCATATACTAAGCATATTATCATATCAGGGTTTAATATGCAATTCATGAAATTTTTCTGTATAAATCGCTATCTTTTCAAATCATATCATATATACTTTAGGACATGCTCAACATATGAATTTTCAATTCATTTCAAATTTGCCTTTAAGACATGATAGAAACATGTTCATTTCCAGTTCATGTATTCGTTTTCGGAGCATGTCTAAAACATGTGCGGTTTTAAAACATTTTTCATATACTATAAATCATATCAGGTTTAGAGTTCATATCAAATCAGTCTATACTCTAAACCGCATGTCATTTCAAATTCGACACAAAATCTTATATAAATCATGTAAGTGTCGAAATCATTTATCATATACTTTTAAAACATATTCTGTAAATCATATCAGGTCTAGAGTTCATATCAAATCAAACTATACTCTAGACCACATATCATGCCATGTTCGACACAAAATCACATATAAATCATATAAGTGTCGAAATCATATCTCATGGACTTTTAAAACATGTTTAAAACATGTACTGTTCAAAACATATTTCATTTCAAATCTGTTTCATGTACAGTATAAATCATGTCAAGTCTAGAGTTCATATCAATAAAATCATACTCTAGACTTCATATCATATCGGTTAGAGACTAGGCTAGATCCCTATCATCTCTATCAATAAAGACTTAAATCACTGTAGCTAGCAGTGAAAATCATGTCATCGTCCCCTGGAAACCAACTAGGGCGCTATCTATGGCCATAGACCTCATCTCTCTCAGCCCCACTGATCAGGCGTGACTGAGACCTGTCCACGACTATTGTCGGACAAGCATATCTGCCTAATGAGCAAAGCTCCAATTAGGCGGTTTCCACTATGCTTTATTGAATTTAATTCTTTTAGGGTGCCTACAGTCTCATAAAACATTTAAATCTTTAGCTTTTCGTTTTAAAATCATGTAAAGCATATGGTGAAATTCTTTAAAAGGTTTCGTATATAAAAATACGTATATATACCATATACTTTATTTTTAAAGCTAATCTATACTTTATAGCATTTATATAAATGCTATTATGACATCTGAAACTATAGCAGATTATGCTTAAAAGCGATGCTATGAAATCATCTCCGTATGTAATTTTAGTAATAGCTTCAAATGTCAATATAAGTAATACCTTCCTCTAATACGGTGAAACAATTCATTTAACTTTATCACTATCAATCGTTCGATTTCAAACTATCCTTCTGACACATCAGTAAATCAGTGTTCAAATCAATTCAATATTCATTTCATTCAGTTTTCAACTTATTCAGTACTCCGATTATTCAATAATCAGATCATTTGGTATTCAAGTCATTCAGTATTCGATATCCTTTTTCAATAGCTATAAACTATACCAATCATTTCTACCTTTCACTATTAATACTAAGACCACATCACTTGTATGAATCCTCTTAGTATTCATAAATATTTAAATATCATGTCACTATATAGCCATCAAAATACTGAAATTATGCAATATTAATATCCTCATTCGTTATCTATTCCAGAGTCGACATCGAGGATTATAGAACCACAAGGTCAATAATCGCTTATCAAATCCATTTATGGTTTGACCTATAGGTACATATTCAGAATCCTCAACTTGCGGTTCAATTTCATTTACTATCGTAAAATCAAATCACAATCCTCAATTCACTTTTCATATAGTCTGTAGAATGTAATATCATGCTAGAATTATCTATAAAACGTCCTCAATTCAATTCTTTGATTGGCAATTTACCACTTAAAAGGATTTGCCAATTTCCACTATCAACAGTGTTTCAATCATTTAAGTCGTCTTGCGACTATCCATATTATTGCAAAAATCTCAGTTCACATCTATTTAACATCAATATCACAATCATACCACTAAAACGGTCCATTCATTTGAATTTATCATTTCTATAATCATCACTGTATCAGTGATCCGTCTAATAATTAATTCCACCTCAATCTCAACTTGATACCATTTGTGCTATTAACATCACTGGATTTATCGAGTCTTAAGGTTTAAACCATATAATTCATTACATTATCGTGTTTCAACGATCTGTCTTTTCATCGATTTCAATATCAAATTTCTCAGGTAATATCATAAAGTCCTTTCAATGTATATTTTCCAATAATTATTTCCAAAATTCCATTTACATGAGAAACTTAAATCTTTTTCCTCAAAGTTTTTCTAAGAATTTCGGCAGCATAACGGCGTAATTTTCCCTAACCTCCTGCAAGGGAAACACAATTTATACTTGCAGCCGTTGATTCTCACCAATTTTACCTCTTACTAAGACCCCCACCATCAGTTGTGGGTCCTCTTAGCATTTTTAGCAAATCAATTTAAATCGATGCATCATATAAAAATCACAATTCCATTTAAAATCAATTAAATAAATGCATCATATAAAAATTCATAATTCCCACATACAATATAAAGCTACTAATGCTTTATAAAAGTATCTTACCTATTCGCCAAGCTTAGCGCACTTTCCGATTTTTCGAGCCTTGCCGAACTCCACCATTCGTCTCATTTCCATTTTTGCTACAATTTCAAAAATTAACATATATTTTCATTTAGAAAATAATCCGAAAATTTCCAATAATTCCAATAGACATATGGCGAAAAGACTTAAATTTTCCTTACCACATTTTTTTTTCTTTTTCCTTTCCTTCTTCTTCTTCTTCCTTCTTTTCTTTCTCCTTTTCTTTTCTTTTCTTTTCTTCTTTCTTTTCTTTTCTTTTCCTTTTTCTTTTCTTTTCTGTTTCTGTTTTTTTTTTTTTTGGCCTGAACCGGTTCGGACCGGTTCTAGCCGGTTCTACCGGTTCGACCGGTTCGGCCACCGGCGGCCATCCTCTCCGCCGGTTCAGGCTTCCCACAAGTAGCCGAGGTGGTGCTGAAGCCGAATCTGGTCTCCTTTCCTCCCCACCGGCGGTGACGGCACCGGATCTGGAGGTGGCAACGGCGGCCTCTTTCCTCTCTGTTTCTTCCTTCCCCCTCCTTTCTCTTCCACCGCCAGTGGTCTACTTCCCTTCGGTTCACCTTCGTCTACGCCGGGGTGGTGGTGGCGATGCCCAGATCGGCGGCATCGCCGGTTTCCTTTCTCCCTTTTTCCTCTCGGTTTTTTCCGTTTTGTTTCGCCGTTTTCTCCCGCTTTTCGCTTCGTTTCTGTTTCCTTTTCCTTTCCCCCGCCGTCGGCGTCGGCGTCTCTTCCTCCATCACAGTTCGCCGGCGGCGTCACTCCTTCTCCGGTAAGCCAACAGGGGTCGGTTTTCCTTTTTGGTCTTCCTCTTCTGTTTAGTTAACAGAAGAGGAAATGTGGGAATCGGGTTCCCGATTCCCACTTCCCTTTTTTTTTTTTTTTAATTATAATTATAAATATATATTATAATTATAATATCTATAAATATATCATATAATTAAATATACATAGGTATACATATATAAAATCTGTATCAATAAAATATACATGTGTAAATCTATACATTTTACATTTAAAATACTATACATATAATTCATATATATTTTATATATATATATATTTCATATATAAACCATTTATATATGTATACTTTACTTTAAAATACTATATATATATATATATATATTTCATATATATATATATATATTATATTATACATAAATGTACAAAAATTTACATATATATATATTCAATGATATAAAAATGGTATTTTTTTAACATATGATGTATTCATATATTCCATATATGAATGTATATATATATAATATATATTTATATAATAATAACCTTATATAAATATATATAAAATTACATATCTTTATTTTGGATTAAATTTGGATTTCTTGATATCCAAATATATTTTCTCCAATTTCATTCTTATTTAATTTGGATCTCAATTGTCCAAATTAAATTTTCCGATACCTTATATTTATTTAGAAAATTCTCGGTCTTCACATATTAGAAGTTCTAGAGAGGAACTTTTTTTTGTCTTACCAAAAAATCACCATTTTTGCTTTTGTCGCTGATGATCTGATAAAAACCTTGTATCCGCTGAGCATGGTGAAATTGCATTTTTTGTTTTTTTTGCGAAGGAGAAGATACAGTAATATGTGAACAGAGAGCTGTTATGGAGGAAGAAAATAGGGAAGGTCTTCTTGGAATAGTGAACAGAGGAAAATCACGGTTTACAATAGGCATTATGAGGTTTCTAGGGAAAGTAAAGAGTTGGATTTGGGAAGATTGGAAAGAGAGTTGTGTATCCGATGGATTAGATTGGTTATTGTCTGATAACGTTTCGTTCTGATAAAATGCTTGCAAGTATTTAACTGTTATCGTCAACTGAAGTTTTGATTTTCTAACTATACAGGTATGATCCAGAGAAATTCATATGATATATTTATTATATGATATATCATATAAGTTTAGGAATATCGCTATAAATAAAATATATGATCCAGAGAATATCACTATAAATAAAATATATGATATATTTATTATAAGATGTATATCTGTAAATAAAATATATGAATATATCATATATTACATAATACTATAAATTTGATAGCTTTTAAATTATAATTTGAATTGACTATTGATTATTTATGGTATTTTTAAATAATCGATAAACAACTGTAGAATAAAGAGGAAGGTTTATTTCATATAAGTTTAGGAATGGTTTTTGTTTGGGTATAGAATTTTTTTGTTATATAATTTGATATAAGTTTATTTCATAATCGCTCAAGAGTTTATTTCATATAAGTTTTCAGTTGGGCATAGAATTTTTTTGCTATATAATTTTATTTATGATTTATTTATTTTTTATATATATTAGAAACATATTTTTTTTTGTTATAAAGTGTCACAGCCCGTGACCCTATTTTTTTTTCTATACATCTTATTTGGTTGAGCTGTCTGCGATACTTTACCTTTTTCTTATACATAACCAATTTCCTATAAAATAATAATATGAACTACATCCCCTATATTACTTCATAAGGAAGTAGTACTGTGAATATGTCTAAATATAGAAAATAAATGATTGTACCTTATGTCATAAGTCGAGCTGTCGCATCGTTCCCGAATGCGCAGCCGAAATCCTTTAGATGTCAGACTCTCAGTCCTCGAAAATCTGAAATGTTAAAATTAAGGGGTGAGCAAATCACGGCTCAGTAAGAGAATTATATGCATACTTGATATTCAGCTTCCTATATGCTGAAAATCTTTTTCATTTTTCCTATAGGGGCTTTAGGCTTGCATGTAGGAAAGATACTACAGTCGGCTAGGGATCCAGATAGAGTAAGGAAAGTATTTTGAAATACCTGTCTTGTCCCGAAACCTAGAAGCAACTGTAGAGAGTAATAAATTTCATTTCATTTGAAATTTAAATCCTTTTTCTTTTTTTTACTCCATATCATTTTCATATTCTTTTCAAAATAATGCTTTTATGAAATAAAGCAATTAAATAAGATAACTAATATTCATATATTCTTTGAAAAGAATATTAGTTAAATCATTATTATTCAAATCATATTGCATGTAAATAGTAGATAGCAGTAATACAATAAAATCTTTTCATTTAAAATCATTACTGTCATTCACTGTAACCTTTTTCTTTCTTTGCACTTCAGTTAAATCGATATTCAAATCATTCGGTATTCAAATCGTTTAGTATTCAAATCATTCAGAAATCAAATCATTCGGTATTCAAATCATTTAGAAATCAATTCATTCAGTATTCTAAGTATTTGGTATTTATTGTGAGGGCCCGAAGTACCTTACGGGTCATTCATCACCTCACTCAATTCGGTATTCAAATCATTCAAATACAATTCAGTGGAGACAGTCACATCTAATATAATCATGCATAAAACAATATCGGTATCCCCGAAGGGACGATCGGTAACGAATGGCCATCGTCGGTCGGTCACAGTTCGCACTGGTCAGGTGCTCGCTGTGTAAATCTGTGGGTTTGACCATAATAATCCCACAGCCGGTAATCAATATGTCGGTAACCTGCGGACTTTATCAAGGTCTCGCAGTCGGTAACAGTATGCATGATCACTAAAGAACAACCATCTCAAAACATTTCCATAAATCATTCATTTATCAATAAAATATCAATTTCAAATAACGATTAGCAGTAAAAAATTTCATTTTCGATGGAATACATTTCATGTAAATCAATGCGGATAAATCACTTCATGTAAATCAAATCAAGTAATTCATCTCTTGTAAATCAATTCATGAATTTCAATTCATGTAAAATAATCATGTAATTTACATATCGTGAGAATTTTCAATGATTTCATTATCACCGATATCAAAAACATGAATATTTTAAAAATAGAATACCATATATTCATGTTTTATGAAAAATAATCAATTTCTTGGTTTTCGTGATTGAAAATTGTTTCTCGTGAAATAAAATCATTTATTATGATTTTATGTAATTTTCTAAAATTTTTCGACAACATAACGACTGTCGATTGAGTAACCTCCTGCACGAAAAATACAGTTTATAATTTCCAACCATTACTTCATCCTAAATTCCAACCAATCATTCATCATAATAATTTCATAAAATATTTCCATAAAATATTTCGTAATTAAAACATGCAGACTGAATATCCTTACAGTGCTGCACATGCATCCCTTACCTTTTTTCGGGTCGGCGACTTCCTCTTACCGGTCGCGCCCGTACTCCATCTCTTCTGATTCCTCATCTCGATCACCAAGAATAATTTCTGAAAATAAAAATTCTAATTTTAGAATTTTTTCATAATTTATTAAATTTTTTTGAAAATTAATTTTCAGAAATTGCTTACCGAATTTCCGTAAATTTCCCGGTTGTCGAATTTCCGGCAATCTCCGAATTCTCGAAATTCTTCCTTTTTCTCTTTTCTTTTTTTTCTTTTTCTTTTTCTTTTTCTTCTTACTCTTTCTTTTTCTTTTTCTTTTCTTTTTTTTTCTTTTTTTTCTTTTTCTTTTTTTCTTTTTTTCTTTTCTTCCTTTCCAGATCAGACCGGTTCAGACCGGTCCAGTTCCCTTCCGCGCCGATTTCTCGCTGGCGGCAGGTTCTCCGCGGCTCGGTAGCTGGCCGGCATTGAGACGAACTTGCCGGTGGCCTCAACTCGGCCAGGATCGGCGGCATGGCGGCGGATCTACTCGGTTTACCTTCGGTTTCTTCTCCTCCTCCGTCGGCCTCCCTCCGCCATTTACCGTGCCTCGGGTGGCCTCCATCATCTTCCTCTCCCTCCAGCGGTGCTTCGGTGGCAGTGGCGGCGCCTGGATCGGTCGGCACCGTCGTCTGCCATTTTTCCTTTTCTTCCCGGTTTCCTTCGTTTCTTGTTTTCCGTTTTGCTTTCCGTTTCCTTCTTCCGTCGTCGGACGCCTCTTCCTCGCGTCGCCGGCATCGTTCCCTTCTCTTCTTCTGCTTGCCCCGCCAACAGTGGCAGGTTGCTGCCAGCGGCTTCCGGCTGGGAAGAAATCGAGCTCTATCCCGATTATTCTCTTTTTCTTTCCTTTTTTATTTTATCCCCTCTCTATTTTTATCTATATCATAATATATATTATATTTATATAATATAAATATTTATACAGATATAATATAACAATATATATACTTTATATTTATGTTATACATTTTAAATATAATAATATTAATTTATATATAGTATTGTACTATATATATGTATATTATATATTACAAAATGTATATCTAGTATACATATATATGTATATTTATATACTTAAAAATTTTAATAACCTTTACACATATTTATATATCGTATTTACAATATATAATTATACAACTTTTTATGTAAAATTTATATTTTACATTCTTACATATGTATATATATTTTATATATATACATATAACATTATAATTGTATACATATGTATTATTTAACTTTATGAAATAGTATATATATTCATATATACTAACGTATATAAATATATACTATATAGCATTTACATACATATGTATTTGTATAAAAATACATTTATATAATCTAAAATTATATAATTATATTTCATATTTCTTCCTCATTTTCTTATTTAATTTGGATTTCAT
Organism: Heritiera littoralis; assembly: GCA_031772115.1. Taxonomy (NCBI): domain Eukaryota; kingdom Viridiplantae; phylum Streptophyta; class Magnoliopsida; order Malvales; family Malvaceae; genus Heritiera; species Heritiera littoralis. Next base: position 562,225 of record JAPDPK010000083.1, on the reverse strand, counting down.
TTATCCAAATTAAATTCTCTCATCATTATTTTCCATAATTTAAACCTTATTTTTATTTCCAATTTATCGAATTTAAATTCCTCAATTTCCTCACTTCCTTAATTTCGGAATTTCAACGATATTCCCATCTCGTAAATAAATTTTATTTATTTATTTTAATTTATTTATTTCCTCTTATCTATTTTTTTTAATATTAATTTCTAATATTAATAATTTCCAATAAATGAAAAATTTGCGGTTATCACATAAAGTTATGTAATTTATTTTTGTTTTTTGTTAATGTAGATTTATTCGTCTAATATTTTTTTTATTGCTAAAAGGTTTATTTCATATAAATTTTCATTTCGACATAGAATATTTTTCTTTTATGTTTTTATTTATTACTTATTTATGTATTTTTATATATTTTTGAAACGTTTTTCTTTTTTTTTGTTAGATTGAGTAATATTTCCTTTTTTGTGTATTACAAATTGCTTTGTTAAAACAAAAACTTGGAAAAGATAAATATAACAACATACATAAATTGAGTTTTTTTTTATGTAACTTATTACATGTATTTAAACATTTTTTGTCATCTGAATTATATAGGGAAAAAGCGAAAAATAGAGATGATTTAATTATAATGTAATAATTATTAATTTTATTTGTGTAATAAATAGTTATTTCAGAGGTATATTATATATGAGTTAAGCTAAGTTTAAGACATAAATAGAAATTAGATTGATTTAAAGGGCTTGAAATATCAGTTGATGTCAATGATGGATTTTCAAATTAGCAGACATAACAAAAGCTAATTTGATATTCATTATTACATTTTCTAAGAATAACCAAAGAAAGATAACATTTTTCATGAAACTGATCAACACGCGTTATATATTTCTTCTTGTTCTTCTAAATCTGTAGAGGGACACTTCAATGAGATACATTGGCTTGGGTTGTATCAGCAAAAGAGATAGGTCGTATGTTTTTCGCACTTGATGTTCAACATGTGTTCAATCCCTGCGAGAGAACAAAAGAAGCTTAGCAAAGATATTAATCCTTTCTTTTTTAATTAAAAGAATGCCTTATTTTTGGAGATAAGTAAGATGTTTACCATATAGTCTAGAATGATTAACTGGTTATAAGCATTTATATACACAGAAGAACAAAAAAAAAGATAACATAAGCCTTTTAGTCATCAACGATCTCTTTTCCCATGCATGATCCATAGAACATTATGTGTTAGAGCAAAAAGGATATAATTTTGTAAGAAAAAATAGTTAACATACTTTAATTTTAGTTTTTTCACCAGAGATTCCTCTGGGAGCAAATCATATTGAACTGCTACTTTTGATGGAGATGACAATATTTTTGATGCTTTCTGATCCTATCCTTGCTTTTCTTAAGTAGTGTTAGGACTGCTTGATTGTGTATTGATAGGAGAGATTTGATCAACTTTTGTTTAAAGTGAAGAACCACTTGAAAATCCTTGAGAAGACATTTCTTCCAGAGATTGTGAAAAGGGAGTGTGTTGAAGAGAAAACTGAGAGTTATTGTCATTTATATCCTAAGGATCAAGACAATCAAATATTTTATAAGCAGTAACACATGCTTTAATAGCTTGATTGGTCAAGCCAACTTTTAGGAGACATTCTTTTCTTACAAGTTTCATCAAAGGTTTGGGCAGAGTAAATCTATCCAAAAGTTCAACCACAGCTATTTTTGCGATATTGGTATTTGTTAGTTTCTCAACTGGTATTCCGAATGCTAAAATTTGCATTTCACCTGTGTTATCACTGATGGTGAGGCTTAACTTGAAACTGGAAGGAAAAAGTAAAATAGAGGTATAAGTATAGGAGAGATTCGATGAAAAGTATTGATGCAAAGAAAATATATAATATAATGAAATAAATAGTTAGTTATAGTATTTAGAAGTTGAATAAAGCACACTTTATGAAATATAATATTAGAATATAAAAGTTAATAGATTTGTACTTACATTAGATTGACACTTTTCTCTCCATGAGTTGTACACCAGTATGATCTAACACATTCACGAAGGCTTTGCCAGCATTGATTGCAAGCATTGTAAAACCAACTAGTTGATATGTCTATTTCCACTATCTTTGCTCGGCAAATGTACTTGGTATTCCAGAGATAAATATATAAATGAATTTGATTATAATAAAATTATATTGATATTAAGTTCTATGACTTACTTGGATCACTAAAGGATCAAAATAGAGTAATTTAATGACTGTGACAGGTTTTGGTTCTTCTCTTACTCTTTAGTGCTAAGTGTTGGAAGGGAGGAGAACTGCATATCTACAAGTTTGAAACTGCACAAAAAAAGGCACCAAAGTAAGAAATAACCTATTAAACATAAATTTTAGAATAAAAAAGATAGCTAATAAGATTAAACATACCTTTTTTTAGCTTTTCTGTATCTAATATATCCAGATCAACATAAATTTTTGTTGTAGAGCATGTAGAGATATAAATTTCACCTAATGATGAACAGTAACAGGTATGAAGGATAAAGTACAGCATAAGAAATATTTAACAAAAAAAAAATTTTATTAAAAATAATGTAAGTATTCATAAAACAAACACAAATTTGAAACCTTTGAAACTTCAAACTGTTGTTCCTGCAAAGATCAAAATTGGATTCATTGAGTTATTAAGGTAATCTTCTTTTAGCTGCGGTATAAATTCAACCCAAACACAAACTCTGACTATATTGTCTTTGGAAAAAAAAGGTTTGATTTGATAAGAAAACAAATTTAGATTAAAATAGAAGAACAATATAAATTAATGAAATGAAGAAAACAGAAGGAACGGAAAAAAATATTTTTGCATTCGACCTGGGATCTTGAATGTACACATCATGTTTTTCACGCATTACATTAGCAGCTATTTTAACATTCATAATAAGTCCCAAATATCTGAATACCCCAATGATGTCTGAAGAAAGAGATAAAAAGAAAAAAGGTCAATGAACATTTATAAAAGTAACTAAACAGAGAAAATATATGAGGATAAACAATGAAGATGTACCTATCATATATTTGTCATTGCCTATGCGTTTTTGCAATTCTTCATCTGAGTAGAATTCAAAGTAATATCTAGGAAACTTCTGCTATCAGTTTTAATTTCTGAAACCTGAGTTGATTTGTTCAAGAGGATTATTGTATCTCCAGAAACAGCATTATGACTGTATTTGGGTTCATTTATCTAGAATTTTGACAGTCTGTATAAGTTGCCTTCTTTGAAGGTATATTTGAACATATCAACATCAAAACTCTTGATAGTAACATGTTTGGCTGTTCCCTATTAATAAACATATTTTGTATCTTTAGTGAACAAACAATATAATATAATAAAAAAAAGCATATTCAAATAACCTGCACATTTGTTGCAACAAAGTCAATGCTGAGAAATTTGTTGTTTTTTGGATTTATAAAGTTCCATAGGCGTGCAACTCTGATTTCAATTACTTGATTTTGCTTGATTTGAGATAACTCACAAAGGAACTAGGTAGTCATTTTGCAATATCTGAAAGGAACAAAAAATAAATTTAATGATATAATATATATCCAGGTTTGTGACTATATCAAAAAAAAGAAAAAAAGATTGAGTAAAATGAATCAAATATAGCAAAAATAAGAATAATAACCAAAGAGAAGAGAAACAACATTTTGTTAACATAAGAAAGAAATATCCATACCAATAGAATAGAAGAACATCCAAATCTCAGTTCAAGTTAGTGAATACTTCTCTAAAAACAATATTATTTGTTTGAGCTTTGTGTATTTCATTTGTATAATCTAGGAGAACTTTCAACCCTTTTCAGGAAGTTACTCTTGATAAAGCAACATATAGCTGACCATGAGTGAAAACAAGTTTTATCAAATATAAACCTACAATATCTAGTGTTTGTCCCTGACTTTTGTTAATGGTCATTGAATAGCATAATCTCACAGGGAATTGTTTTCTGTTAAAAACAAAAGGTAAGCTTGCTTTTTTTTACTGACATAATAATCCTTGGAATATAGAATTTATCAGCAGTTGTTGAATCAAAAATATTTCTTGCTTCAATCACATGTGTACCTAATTGTGTAATTATAAGTCTTGTTGCATTACACAAACTTAATGACTGATTTATATTTCTAAGAAGCACAATCATAGAACCAACTTTCAATTTAAGTTCATGATTTGGCACACCTGGAAATGTCAATGAATTGAGAAATTCTTGAGGATAGAGCAAATCTTGATCAGAGAAAGCATCAGTAGATTTGGATATTGAATCAGAACTAAAATATGTCTTTGTAGCTCCAGGTAGCATATCAAGAACATAATAATTTAGTTCATCAACTATGTCATTAAAAGCTGTCAAAACAGCTCTCTTTCTCAAATACATAGGATCAACAAAATTTGTTTCAAAATCTATATAAACAACAGAAATCATAGTTTTGATTGGATCATCAGTTGATGGCAACAATAAATCATCAGGGATAACAATCCATGAAGGTTCTTCTTCATCTCCATATGTAAATGTCTGAATTTTACCATCTCCAATATCTAATAACCATTGAGCGAATAACTTAAGTTCAACTCTTGCTGCATGAGTTAAGTTCTTGTTGAACAATCTCTTGTTTGTATTCAAACAAAAGACAGTACGATGTGCCCACAGTGAAGACTGATTTATAACTGTATTTACAGTTTCAGTTCTTGTTCCATGTTCAATTACAGGTAGTACTTGTTTGAAATCACCTCCTAGCAAAACTGGTATCCCACCAAATGGCTTGTCTATTTCATCAATTAAGCCATCAGAAAGAATATCTCTCATGGATTTGTCTAATGCTTCAAAGCAATGATGATGAACCATAGGAGCCTCATCCCAAACAATAAGTGTTGTATTCAGAACTAATCTCGATAGTTGAGTTGCTTTTTTTATCTGGCATGTGGAATATTCATTTATGCTCAAAGGAATTTTAAATCTTGAATGTGCAGTTCTGCATCCTGGAAGCTATAAAGATGCTATTCTAGATGAAGCAACAACAAGTACAATTTTTCCAACCGAACGAATTCCAGATATACTCTTATTCCAAAGATATGTTTTACTTGTACCCCCATGGCCATAAACAAAGAAAATTCCCCTAAACTTATTGTCAACTTATTCTCTAACAGCTCGATAAACTGCCTTATAATCTAAATTTAGATTTGAAAGCATCTCAAGATGTTTATGCTACAGAGAAAGCAAATTGTAATCAAGTTCTTCATTCAAAAGTCTATCTGACTTTAAATGGATATTTGAAGATGCTAGTAAAGGCAAATTGTACTCTAAGAGAGAACTAGTTTTAGTATTGAAGATTTCCTCTAAAGCAACCAGCACATAATCTTTTAAATCAGCATCAGGAATCAAATAATGTAATGCTCCCAAAGCTTGTTTTAATTTGTGTTCTATGTCATTTGACATCAACTTCCAAGACCTTTCTAAGAAAGCTCTTGGATCTGAAAGACCACGGAACATAATTATAGTAACAAAAAACTGTCTTAATTTGCGGCCACTTGCCAATTGAGAGGCTTGAATTATAACCTCATCGAACTCCTTGTCGTCTCCTAACAAACCCAAAGCTACACATGCTTCTTCGAAGCTAGCATGTAATGCACCATTTTGATCGTTCTTAGCTCTTCATAACTTTGAGCACCTCTAATTTCACTCAAAAGCATACGGAGAAAATAAAGTTCACCAGCTATAGGGTTATCATAATTAATTCTACCAACACAACGTCCTTGCAATCTTTTCTTCCATTTCAATTCAGAGGAATGACAAACCCATTTAGTAGGAAAATTTGCATATAACAAAGTCCTAGCTTCCTCACATTGTTGATTCGTAATCATCCATTCAATGAACATTGTTCTCTCAATCCTAGGTCAACGCAAAATATTTGATAACATATCCATATCAGAGAAAAAAATAGTTTGCTCACATGGAAATGAACAGATAGTGGTTGAACTATTGGTTCTCGATGGTGAATTGCAAACTCAAATAATCTCCTAGCAGCTTCATATGCAGATAAATAACGACAATCTAAATATGTTTCAACTTCATCTATAAGCACCTCTTGCCCATTGTCTTGACATGAAGATGAAGAGGAATCTGCCTCGAGGACAACTTTACTTCTATTTGGTCCTTTGTTTATATACTTGAATAAATATTTAACAGCTTTTGTTCTGCTACAAACTTCAACATTTATGTGAGCTTGGTACTTGACAACTAAGTCAATGTTGTAAGGAACCACAAATCTATTGTCAACCTTAATTCCTTGTCTGATAGTAACAGCAGAAGAAAATCTCTTATCCCTTCTCTTGTACACTAAGAATCCATCTTCATTTATAAAAGTTTCAGTCTGGAATTCTTTGGGGTAAAATATGGAGCATCTGTCTCTTACCATACATTGGGATCGAGTATTTACCACAGCACATGGACCATGAATCATAAAATTTGTAACAGAAGCAAAATCGATTTGATCTCTATCCTTATCAAGAATTTCAGCTGAGATAAATCTGTCAATCCGAGCAGAAGTAGATAATTTATCTTCAGGATGCAACCATAAGAGAATATGGATATGTGGAAGTCCTCTCTTTTGAAATTCTACAATATAAGTAACTATAAAAAAAGAAAAATACGTCAAAATTAGGCAAAAAATATTTAAATAATTTAAGAGAAGGGAAATAGTTTTTTTTTTACTACCCTGCCAAAGATCTACCAAAGTGACATTCTTTTGTAATATCTCTTATCAACTGACGAACTTTAAGTCAGAAAACCCTGCTGACAATATCTGGTCTATTCTTAGACTTTTGCCCAGGTATGAACTCCAAAGCTTCTGCAATCTTAGCACACTTTGCATTACATGTAAAAGTAATGAACAAATCTGGATAACCAAAATAGTGACAGATTGCAATTGTATCTTGATAATGTTGGAACAAATATCTTGGTGCTCCAGTGAAGTTGGCTGGAAGAATAATACATTTCCCAATCTAATTTGTAGATTCGTCACCTCTTGCCATTGCATTAGTAATTCCTTGGTAAACCTCAGAACGTAACTTTCTTTGGTTTTTTATAATGTACTACAAGCGCATTTCTTCAACACATGAGAAAGCATCAACCAAAAACTGTTGGAATAATCTACCTCATTTCAAGAGTGTACTATCTTCATATGGACGTTGCTGAATAATATAAGCATAAAATTCTCGGATGGTAAGATTATCACGTTTTTTCTTGGACCTCCGACCATTATCAGAATAAGGAATACCAAGAATGAAACCATCTTCATCACATAAGAATAACAAAGGATATTGCATGGCCATAAAACTTGGATGCAACTCGTTGATGCGCTTAAGACCCTCTTGTTGAGGCTCAACAATTATATCTCTATGACCATCATATTCGCCAATATCACCAACAATCAATCCAGCAACTTCATATCCACTTGGAAGATTATAACTTCGATCTTCTTTGTTTCGATTACCAATCAACCTTAACTTAATGGGAGCATAATCTGAGGTAGCAAATCTATCTCTGGCTATTCTAAAAGCTTTTACAATACTTTTTAATTCATCCAACATCTCCTTTAATAATTTGACAACATCAACATCCACATTTGATTGATTCTCATAAAAGTTCAAAGCAGCCATTCGATTAGATATTTCATTTGCTGTATCATAAACATATAACTGAGCAAATTTAGGTCTTATTCCAGGAGTAGGCAGCAAAGAACCAATTTTATGATGATTTTGACCATTTAACTTGAAAATATAAGGACCTCTTCTAGAATTAATAGAATTATCGATATGACCCCCAATTGAAGTGAACTGAAACATAGAATTATATATCCGCATGTTCTCTGTAAAAGCTGAACTCTTTCGACCTCTATTATAATCCAAAAGCTTAGCTAAAGTATCAGGTGTTGGAAGGGCTGTCGTAAGTTTGATCATTTGATCATTCCCTTTGTACAACATAAAAATGTTGGATGGTTTGAATTTGCAGGATAAGAACTCCTTTCATCATACCACATACATGCACCATAGAAAGGATGTGTACATCGAGGTCCACCAAAAGACCGAACTTCAAAACATCTTCATGTTGAGATAAAAGAAGAAGATAAATATATAAATAAATAAACCACACTATCCAAAAATAACAAACAAAAAAAACCATGAAGAAAATCTCAGTAACTTACTTAAATGACCCGAAGAAAAATGAGAAGCACAACTTTCATTGATTTCACAATTAAGCTCTTCATCAACTCTAGGATTCTCCATAATTTCTTTTTTGACTTGATATATAGAAGAAGGCCAAAACAACAAAAAAAAAACAGTTGATAACTTACATGAAAAATTTAGCAGAAATACAAAGAATTAAGAACAAACAAAATATAACAGCTCATAAACAGCAATAAATCACCTGAACGAAACTGCTGACATCTCCTGGCTGCCTTTCTTTTTTTCAAACTACATACATCATCTTATAACAAATTACCACCAAAAGAAAACATGAATTAGAAAGAAATAAAAAAGAGCAAATAATTACGTTTAGCAAAATGCTTATGGATTCTTTCTGCAAAAATTGAGTGGTAAAAAATGAACAACAAATAAAACGTAACAGCTCATAGAAACCAATAAATAACCTGAGCAAAACTGTTGATATCTTTTGCTTGCGCTTGTTTTCCTTAAGCTATATGCATCTGCATATAACCAAAAATCACCCAAAAAAGAAAACATTAATTACAAACAAATAAAAAACAACAAATAACTTATAAATCAACAAAAAAATAATCAGCGAAAAAAAAAACAAACCGTCGCAAGAGTCAACATCATGAGCTCTAAAAGCAAAAGAAGAGATAGAACAACCATCTTTCTTCCTTTTACTTCCAAAAGTAGGAAAAGCCTCAAGATACTCTAAATCATACCCCTCTTTTCTTCTTTTTTTCAACACTTCAACAATACCCAAACTTCGACTTGATGAAGCAGTAAAATCAAAACAAAAATTTTTATCCGGCAATCGAAGATTGCATTCACCAAAATTTCTCTCAAGGGGAAAAATTGTTTCCACGTTTCTCTCAGAAAAAGAAACTGTTTGCAACTCACCATCACAATTAACAGTAGAATGCAGAAATATTTCACTTTTCTTACTCAAAGAGGAAAACTTTGAAAACCCAAACCGATGACCACCAGAACTAAACATCTAGCCAAAACTCTTATCATCATTAGAACATGAAGCAGCCTGAACCTCATAAATATCCTATCTTTCTTCAAATATCCCCATTGCCCTTAAACCATTACTTATACCAAGACTACTACCACAAATAACATCTTCAATTACAATTCGAGGACTCATCGCATTAAACCCACTTCCAATACCATCAGACCTCACAACAGCCCCTCCAAAACAACTACTCAATTGATGCTCTTCTAAATCATCAATAAAAATAGGAGTATTGTATAATTTTAAGTGATGCAAAGTCTCAAACCAATCAACAAAAGAAATAAATTCCACACCTCTATATGAATCCACAACAACACTACATAACTAACCAACATTTAATCTATCAACTTTTTTTCTAGGAACAAAACAATCAGAAATTGGACCATCCCATAAATGAACAATTTTTAATTTTCTCTTCAAAAAACTTTTAGCTCTATTTACCTTTCCATCATCAAAATCAATCATTAAAAAAAAACCTTGGAAAAGAAGAACAACAACACGAAGAAAAAAAAAGAAAAAATAAAGACAACACCTACATTACCTTTAAAACTGAAAAAGCAAAGCATCCAGGCACTGCAAAGAAGAAAAATCCCATTAAATTTGTTAGCTTTAAGTTGCCATATATATATTTTGAAATGACAAAAACGTAAGTAAGCTTTAATGTTTTAATTCATATTGTAAATTTGCCTTATCACACATGATTTTCTCAATTCATTTTTAAGTGTTCATATCAAACATTAAGACCATGATTTAATGATATATTCTTATGGGTCTTAATACTCTATAAAATGATTTTCAATATTAAGTAATTTTCTCAAGAATTATTGAACATAAGTGTTAGCTTTAAATTGCCATATGTATTTTGAAATGACAAAAACTTAAGTAAGCTTTAATGTTTTAATTCATATTGTAAATTTGCCTTATCACACATGATTTTCCCAATCCATTTTCAAGTGATCATATCAAACATTAAGACCATGATTTAATTACATATTCTTATTGGTCTTAATACTTTATAAAATGTCTTGAATATTTTAAAAAATTACTTGATGAATTTTTGGACCATGTTTTCATTAGAGAAAGTCAAGAAAAACTCCCACAAAAATGTCAAAATGTTTTGGGTTGGATTAGGATCAAAGGTCACATCATTTCTAACCCAAAAGTGCAGGAAATAGGCTTTTTGGAGGCATGGGATCGATCCCCTAAGGGAAGGGATCGATCCCCTTTTGGCAGTAAGCACCCCAACGCAAGAAAAGGTCCCTCAGCCCAGAAAATTCAAATCTGGAATGAAGGGATCGATCCCCTATGGGAAGGGATCGATCCCTTTGCCCGAAAATAGCCTGTAACGGCTAGTTTTTGTGAGACAACGGTAATATTCGAGATTTGGCTCCACCCAACGGCTAGAATACATCCAAGGGACTATAAATAGAGGCTTAGAAGCTAAAGAAAGTAAGAGGAACCACTCAGCAACTCCAAAACACATATTCCTCAAATCCTCAAGCCTCAAACAACAAATTAAGAGCTACAAAGTCTTCATCTTCCATCATTCACATATCTCTTGTATTACTTAGCACAAAATATTGTATAGGCTTTTCTTTGTGCCTAATTTCTGTAATCACTTGCCTATCTAGAGGCCCTTCTTTGATTACATTATTTGTAACCCACCATTCCTTGTAAATGGGAGGTTTCTCTTAAGCCTTAGAAAAAGAGGGAGGTTACTCTTTAGCCTAAGAAAAAGAGGGAGGTTACTCTTTAGCCTAAAAAAAAGAGGTTTCTCTTGAGCCTAGAAAAAGAGAAAGGTTTCTCTTTAGCCTAGAAAAAGAGGGAGTGTAACAAATTCAAGGATAGTAAATTTGGGAAAATCCTTGGGAGCGTCTCAAGATAGAGGACGTAGGCAAGGTAGCCGAATCTCTATAAATCGATTGTGTAAATCTCTCTCCCTACTCTTTATTTACTTGCAATTATATTATGCTTATTGCATTGAACTTGGATTGCATGCTTGCCTAGCTTAAAGAACTTAGAAAATAATCAAATAGGCTAGAGAATTTAGAAGAATCGCAAAACGAGCTTAAGGGTAGTTAAAAATCGATTCACCCCCCTCTCGGTATAGCCTATAGAGCCAACAATTGGTATCAGAGCTTGGGCTTGAGATTGATTTAGACTAACCTCTATCGAGCAAAACGATCATAAATGGCTTTAGGTGATGATTTTGAGACTAGCTCACAAACTTTAGAAGAATATTCATTTGATGAGCTTCAAGATGCATTTAATGAGCTAAGTGATGAATATAAATCGATGCATGCAAAATATAACACAAAGTTAAATAAATTTAGAAAAGAGAATGAAATTTTGATAAATACTAAGTTTGAGTTGGAAGAGAAAATAAAAGATCTAGGCTCAAAGAATGATGAACTCACCAAGGTGAAATTAGAGCTAGAAAAGAAATTAGAAGACATTAAAGATAAATTAGCAAATACTAACTCCTTGACTATCGAGGATGAAAAGGAGAAACCTAGCTCTAGTGAATGTAACGACCATTCTTATGACGATTTACAAAATGCCTTTGATGAGTTAGCTAGTGAATTTGAATGCATGAACTCAAAATACAAGAAAATGATTACAAAATTAAAAATGAAAAATGATGAGCTATTGAATGCTAAGTTAGAATTTCAAAAGAAATTAGAAGAGGCTAACTTAGAAATAAATGAGTTGAATGAAAAGAATACAAATTTGCACAACTCATTTACTAGGTTCTACATGGGTCAACAAAAGCTAGATCATATGTTAGAGACCCAAAGAGCCTTCTTTGATAAAGATGGGTTAGGTTATAATGCAATACAAAAAGAAACTCATCTAAAGAATTTCCTAGTGAGCAAAAATTATGTGCATGATACATCTCTCAAATGCTCACTATGCAATAGAATAGGACACTCTTCACAAGCATGCACATATAGAAAAACTACATTTAGAGGAAGAGTTGTTAGGAAAATATGGGTGCCAAAGCATGCTGTAAATGATGATGAATTATGCTTGAAATGGATCCCAAAAGGATCAAAAATTGTTTGCACTAACTCTCATGGACCTAAGAAAATTTGGGTACCAAAGCATGCTTAAATTTGTTTGTTATAGGAGTGTTAGAGCATGGGAATACAATGGAACAATGGAGTTTAAATGCTCAATACATCCTCATGGAGCTTGCTTGTGCCAACGAGAAAGAGAAAGAGCTTGGGAATCCATCCTTGGCAAGGTCACAACAATTCTTCAAAGAATGGCTCAAGGTGGATTCAACAATTCAAGGCAAAGCATACTCAAACAAAGGAGTTTTGTAAGCTTAATTATTTACTCCTAAAACTATTATTTGATTATTTTTGCTTTGATGATAAAGTTGGTTGATGATTCTTGATGCATTGTGAGTTGAATGATTGAACAAAAAGGCATAACAATGATCTTTGAATGTTTGATGAATAGTACTTGATGCATTAAATGAAAAGCATGTTTAATGATTTTGAAAAGAATATTGAAATTTTGTAGTTTGAGCAAGTTTGATATGTTTAGATAATATATTTAGTTGCTCAAAAGTGTTAAATTTGTCATATATGCAAAATGTCATGTCATGTGCATTAATGAAGAACTTGTATGTTGGAAATCATGGCATGTTGTTCACAAGATGTATGTTTTAATGATATATGTGCTTAAAACCTATGTGAACAAGTTTGTTTTGACATATTTATGTAATTCAATGCATTGATTTTGCCAAAACAAGCATAACTCTCAAAATGACCTCCTTTGAGGCTAAAAATGCATTTTATTCTGTAAATTCTTCCAAAATTGCAAAATCTTTTGTTAAATGGTTTTTCAATCATATTTTTCATTCATACAAGTCCAAAATCATGTTTTACAAATGTTTAAACCTTTACTTGGACTTAAATCACTCAAAAACGGAGTTTTTGTACCTCAAAGGTTGGATTTTCTGTCAAAAACTGCAGAAACAGGATGAGGGATCTGTAGACACCTAATTTTGTCCGAACAATTTCTCTTTATTAAAAAAATCAAAAAATCAAAAAAATAAAAAATGATAAATGATAAAAATAAACAAATCAATTTTGGTCAAATCTTAAGTTGGAACCCTATGCATCCCATGCAAACTCTAAAATTAAAAATTTCAAATTTGAAAATCTCATGTGAAGCACATGCAAAATTCACACATTCAAGAGTTGACTAAAGTTGGTATTATTGCCAAAAATAAAAGAAATTTGTTGCTTAAAAAGAAAAAGAATAATCAGCTATTAAATCAATGAATAAATCAACAAAAGGAAGGAAATTGGTTGAAATTAAATCTGAAAATTCATTGCCAAAAAAAATATAAAAAGGAAATAAATTAAAAAAAAGGAGAAAGTCAAACAAAATAAATAAAAAATCCCATAATCATGGGATCAATTATAAATTTTTTATTTCTTTCCATGAAATTTTGACAAGTATAAAGGAGGAGAGGAGAAAACCCTAAAGAGAGGCTAGAAAAAAAAAACCTAGAAAAGAACTTTGGAAAAAAAAACCCTAAAAAAGAAGATTTCGGCTGATCACGATCAGACCCACCGAAGCTCTATCATCCCTGTCGCACCAGGATTCCAGCCTCCCTATTCCGCGGCAACTCCTTGTGCCATGTCTTGTTGCACCACAACCATCACCCCTACTGTCTTGTCTCACTACTATATCATTGCCGAATGCTTCTGTCGCTATGGTGGTCTTCCACGTTATGCTATATCGATGCTGCCCTTTCATTGTTGCCTTGTTTGGCTCTAGTAAAGTGTCATCATCTACACGCCACTGCTTACTGCCTTTTGCACTGTCGCCGCTATGAAGGATTGCTGCTACCATCTGCCAAGCACCTTCCTTTCCACCTCGCCTTACTATTGTTTTAGACTAAACCCCCTGTTCTGCATGCCAGCTACCAGTCCAGCCACCACATGAAGACCCCCTGAGCAGCTGCTGAGCCGTTTGTCTGCAGCGTCGTCCTACTGCACCGCGCCATCTGCTGGTGCAACATCTTTGCTTTACGCCACCACTACCTTGCTGTCTAAGACACGCCTCTATTATTCCTGACTCTGCCCGTTATCATAAAGCTGTTGTGGAGCTACTGAGGAGTTTGTTCTGTTGGAAAGCATAAAATAGAACGTGAACAAGAGGAAATAAGGAAAAGCACCTTTGTCCACATCCTTACTGCCGCTTCAACATCGTTTCGTTGTTGCCTGCAACCCACTGATCCACTCCTCTGCACCACCCTTCAGTCCACCATTGCTACTAGCCACCTTTGCATCTCTGCTTCTGTCACCAGCCCCGCGCCGCCACTGAGCATCCTTACCTTGCTCACCATCGCCCAGCGTATCCGTTTCTATTTTGGCAGCCACGTGAGCAGGAAAGGCAGGTTAGGTAAGTGAAATCTGTATTCTTTTGATATGTTATTTTGTTTTTGTATTATGCATTATTTTAATATTTTTGTTAGGCTATTTGATTAACCCTTTAATGCTTTAGGTAAGACTGACATTAATCAATTGACTAATTGACTTAAAAAATTTGCAATATTTAATAATTCTTTTAAGTCTTACGGTTAGGTATTTATGAAATAGAATAAAATATAATTTTTGCTATGTTTAGATTTATAAAAAAAAAGGAAGCAATTATTAAAATGACATGGCTAATCATAGTTCGCATACATAAATTTAGATATAGGTTTAAATCAAATTATCTAATAATATGAGAATAGTTTACTTTTTTTACCGATGATGACATCTTGAGAAAGTCAATTGGGACATCTTAAAAATGTCTAGGTGAGGAAATTCTTTCTTAAGTTGAGCCAAATCGATGGAATACTTTTGAAAGAATTTTCAATAAATTATAATACATGTTTATTCTTAGTAAATTAAATATGAATAAAATATAAATATATATAGATAAATAAATATAAATACGAGAATATAAATTAGATGAGAAATTAAATAAATAGAATGAAATAGTTTAGATTGAAAATAACTAAGTAATTAATAAGATTAGATAATAAAGAAATAAATATGAATTATACCGAGGATGAAATTTCAAGAAAGTCAATCGAGACTCCTTGGACATTTCTAGGTAAGAAAATCTTTCTTAAGTTGAGCCAAATTGATGGAATACTTTTGAAAGAATTTTCAATAAATTATAATTCATGTTTATTTTTAATAAATAAAATAAAAATAAATTAGATAAAGATACGAAAATATAAAGAAATTACGTAAATGAATAAATAAATGAGACAAGAGTACAATAAAAATAAAATAAAAAATATGAATTATGCCGATGATGAAATTTCAAGAAAGTCAATTGAGACTCCTTGGAAATTTCTAGGTGAAAAGATTTCTTTTAAGCCGAGCCAAATTGATGGGACGCTTTTAAGAAAATCTTTAATAAACCATGATTCATATTTATTCTCTAAATAAATAAAATAAATAAATAGAATATATAGATAAATATAATACGAAATAAGATTAAAAAAATATAGAGATTAATATGGAGTCGAAATTAGAGCCAAAGTTAGAAAGAATAAGATTTTTATAAATTATTTAATTGATCCGACGATGGAGTTCAAGAAAGTCAATCGAGACTCCTTGAACATCTGGAGGTGAGGGAGATTTTTAAGATTGGAGCCAAATTGATGGAAAAATCTTAGAAATATTCCCAATATATAAGCATATCGAAATTAATATAAACACAAGGCAAATTGTAAAGATAACCTAAAACTAGTTGGTACCATTTTAGGATGGGCGTTGTAGGGGTGCTAATCCTTCCCTACACGTAACCGTACTCCCGAACCCTAGTATCTTTGAACTTAGACCAAGCCTTATCTTTAGTTTGAATAGGTGACCAATCACACCTAGGTAGAATGGTTGGTGGCGACTCCTTTGATTTTAATATCTAGCTATTAGGTTTTTTCTCTAAAGCTTAATACGTTATGACAGGATCGATCCCTTAATAAGCAGGATCGATCCCCCTTGAGCAGAATGCAGGAAATTTGCATTCTGGAGTTAAGGGATCGATCCCCCTCCTATAGGGATCGATCCCCCCAGGCCAAAAGGGCTTTTCTGCATGTTTTCAACCGAAATTGAGAAGAACTTTTCATTGTTTCGATACTTTATCTCTCCTCAACTTAAAATTCATTGTTTTAACTTCTTTTTGATGATCTTTAATATATGAAAACTCATTTTTCATTGATATCATGCCTCAACTCCATCAATTTGTATCATTTCCAACAAATGGTATCACTTTCAACAATTAATATCATTTTTCTTGAGCTCACAAGTGCAAACTCATTTCTCTTGTTGAAAACATTCATGAATCTTGAAATAATCTTGAAATATACTTTCAACGAATGCTTAAACATAATTTTGAGAAATATTTCAAGAATTTATGGATATATTTGAAAAATTTATGGATAAAATAGTCATTCTAAATATGCAAGAACACAACACACATCATCAAATATGCATATGGATCAATTAATCATTAGCACCTTATCATAAAGTATTAATCCATATTCATATTCACAAATTTATGCCATATGGAAGATTCAAAAAATCAAGGAATTCAAGCAAACACAATTTCTTCCATGGTTTCAAGCACAAAAATCCTATGCTCATTTTCCAATTCAAGTCCTTAACCAATTATGAGCAAGGAAAGTTCAAAATTACCATTTTAATCAATTAAGAGCCATATCCCTAGTTGTTATTTTAACTTGATAATATTGATTCACCTAGAAAAAGAGAGAGGTTTCTCTTTAGCCTAGAAAAAGAGGGAATGTAACAAATTCAAGGATAGTGAATTTGGGAAAATCCTTGGGAGCGTCTCAAGGTAGAGGATGTAGGCAAGGTAGCCGAACCTCTATAAATCGATTGTGTAAATCTCTCCCTACTCTTTATTTACTTGCAATTATATTATGCTTATTGCATTGAACTTGGATTTCATGCTTGCCTAGCTTAGAGAACTTAGAAAATAATCAAATAGGCTTGAGAATTTAGAAGAATCGCAAAACGAACTTAAGGGTAGTTAAAAACCGATTCACCCCCCCTCTCGGTATAGCCTATAGAGCCAACAATAAGTTTAGAAAATTACTTATAAGTTTTTGACAATATTTTCATTTGAGAAAGTCAAGAAAAACTCCCTTAAAGCTTATAAATGTTTTGGGTTGAATTAAAATCAAAAGCCATATCATTTCTAACCCAAAAGTGCAGGAAAAACTCATTCTGGAAGCAAAGGATCGATCCCCTTTTTTGGCAGAATGCCCTAGAAGCTTGGAATGAAGAAAAGGATCGATCCCTTTGGTAAAAGGATCGATCCCTTTATGCCAGAAAGTCTCCAACGGCTAGTTTCTGTGAGACACAACGGCTAGTTTCTGTTTTGGCTCCAACCAACATCCACAAACCATCCAAAGGACTATAAATAGAGGCTTAGAAGCTAAAGGAAGGAAGAGGAACATCCAAGCAACATCTTTCATCATCTTATTCATCTTCCTCAAGCCTCAACAACAAATCAAGAGCTACAAATCTTCATCTTCCATCAATCTCATATTCTTTGTATAGAGTAGCACAAATCTTGTATAGGCTTTTTCCTTGTGCTTAAACATTGTAATCACTTGCCTATCTAGAGGCCCTTCTTTTATTGCACCATTTGTAAACCAATCCATTCCTTGTAAAAGGGGAGGTTTCTCTTTAGCCTAAGAAAAAGAGGGAGGTTTCCCTTTAGCCTAAGAAAAAGAGGGAGGTTTCTCTTGAGCCTTGAAAAAGAGGGAGGTTTCTCTTGAGCCTTGAAAAAGAGAGAGATTTCTCTTTAGCCTAGAAAAAGAGGGAGTGTAATACAAATTCAAAGATAGTGAATTTGGGAAAATCCTTGGGAGCGTCTCAAGGTAGAGGACGTAGGCAAGGTTGCCGAACCTCTATAAATCGATTGTGTAAATCTCTCTCTCCCTACTCTTTATTTTCTTAGGATTATATTATGTTTATTGCATTGAACTTGGATTGCATGCTTGCCTAGCTTAGAGAACTTAGAAAATAATCAAATAGGCTAGAGAATTTAGAAGAATCGCAAAACGAGCTTAAGGGTAGTTAAAAACCGATTTACCCCCCTCTCGGTATAGCCTATAGAGCTAACAAAATTCAACAAATTAAAAAAAAAACAAAGAAATAGAAGCCATTAAAAAAACTTTTGAAAAGAAGAACACAAATAGAGGGAAAAAAACAGAAAGAACTACTCAATTTACACTCGTCTAAATCACTAATAAAAATAGGAGTATTCCATAATTTTAATTCATGCATGGTCTCAAATCGATCAAAAAAAATAAATTTCACACTCTATTTGAATTCAACAGATAAGAAAAAAAAACCTGCAAAAAGAAAAATACAAACAAAGAGAAAAAAAAAGAAAAATAATAACAACATCTACATTACCTCTAAAACTGAAAAATCCAAAGCACCCATGCATTGCAAACGAACAAAACTCCATCAAATTCAACAGATTCAAAAAAAAAAGAAATCGAAAAAAATTAATAACAAACCCATGCATGTCAAAACCCAAAAAAAAAAAGAGGAAGAAGATCTAATGGTGTTGGAAATGTCGATACATAACAAACCCGAGCATGTCAATGCAGTTGCGATTGAAGCAATTCAAAAAAAAAGATACCAATTGACATCCAATGGAAAGAAAAAAAAAAGCATACCTGCAGCCAGATCAACCTCTGGCCAAACGTTTTTTCCCTATCAAATCTCTCAGTTTACAAGAGAGAAAACACTCTGTTTGGAAAAGAGAAGACATCAGTCAAACAAAATTTCAATGCATGCTTGACATCTGTCAGCACAACAACTTCATAACAACAAAAAATATAAAAAACAATGAAGGCAGTTGTCTATACGTGGGTGCTTTTGCCACTACACGTGCCATCTTTAGCTACTTCAATTGAACCAAAATCAGCTATACACGCGTCATCTTCAATTGCTTCAATTCAACCAAAATCAACTCTATACACTGTTCAAAGCTAACTTTAATATTATGTTATTGATGTTCGCAACTCTAAATAAAACAAAATATTTTATTTATTATATTTGCAGTGAAAATAACAGTTAATTGGATTGCATCCAACTGCCATTTATTGATTGTCATATCAGAAGGATAAAAAAAGATTCAATTTTAGTAGTTCTTTTAATTAAATCTTATAGGTACTAAATATGCTCATAATTTTAATCTTTAGTTTATTGTAAAAATCATATAATAAGATGACTTGATTTTTGATTTACTGTGGATGAGAATTTATTAATTCGACAATCACTTTAATTTGGATATGTGAACCCAAGTGTTTGAAAACTATATTTTTTTTCTTTATTTAAAATAAAAATAAAAAGAAAAAAGAAAGAAAAAAAGAGGTAAAAAAGAAAAAATGGAAAAAAAATGGATTTACCAATTAAAAGTGACTTTTGTTATGATATTAAATGTTTAAGTTAACTATTAAATGTAAATTTTGAAAGATAAAATATAAGTATTTATTATCTAATAACATGAGATTAAAAATAATCTTCTCTTTTTACAAATGATTGAATCATCTTGTAAGGCCCTAGATCACCTAGCAGGGTCACCTTACAAGTGAGTCAGCGACCATATAGTTCGCTCACACCTTACCACGTATTGTCCGCTTTTGGTCGCTTATCACTGGGTCGCCCATCACGGCTTTGTTCCAAGGGCCCTGAAGAACTCAGGTTTAATTCCCTTGAGCGCGTTATCTACGAGGCTCGACCCTAGGACCCATAAGTACCTAGGTCTTACACTCGTGTTACCATTGAGACAAAGCCATGATGGGCGACCAAAAGCAGACAATACGTGGTGAGGTGTGGGCGAACTATGTGGTTGTTGACTCATTTGTAAGGTAACCCTGCTAGGTGATATGGGGCCTTACAATAAAAAAACACGAGTTTTTATTGTAAGGCCCCAGCCCGTCCGCCGTCCGCCATTACAAGTGAGTCAGCAACCACATAGTTCACCCACACCTCACAACGTACTGTCCGCTTTTGGTCGCCCATCATTGGGTTGCCCATCACGGCTTTGTCCCAAGAGCCCTGAAGAACTCAGGTTTAATTCCCTTGAGCGCGTTATCCACGAGGTTCGACCCCAGGACCCATAAGTACCTAGGTCTTACACTCGTGTTACCATTGAGACAAGTGTGTCTCAATGGTAACACGAGTGTAAGACCTAGGTACTTATGGGTCCTGGGGTCGAACCTCGTGGATAACGCGCTCAAGGGAATTAAACCTGAGTTCTTCAGTGCCTTTGGGACAAAACCGTGATGGGCGACCAAAAGCAGACAGTACGTTGTGAGGTGTGGGCGAACTATGTGGTCGCCGACTCACTTGTAATGGCAGACGGCGGACGGGCCAGGGCCTTACACATCTTGTATTAAAAAGATAAATTAATAATCATTCTATTCAATCTTTCATTCTACACAACAAACATAGCTTAGATCCCTATAATAGCTTAATACAAAAAAAACTAAACTCTATCCAATCTAATCTTTCATACCATACATGAAATATATATTACATCCCTACAATAGCTTAAAATAAGACAAAGAAGAATGAACTCTCTGTTTTAATAAAAACTCAGTACAAATGGCTGGAATGGGGTCAGCCCATTGGTTTTTTAACTTATCCATTAATAATATATTTAATTTAATTTACGAAAATAAAATAGATACTTATCTTATTATTTAATTTGGATTTTTAATTTTTCAAAACTCCAAAAAGATATATATATACACACACACTTTTCTTATCTCTTAAAACTCCATGGCAGTATATGAAATAATTATTATATATATATATTGAAAAATTTGAAAAAGTGAGGAAAAATATTGAAAAAAAAAAACTAGAAAAACGTTAGAATTTTTTTTGGATAATTATTCCATACATCGTCGGTGGAGTTTTTTTTACTCTACAAGCAGTGTTAGGATAGTGACACATGTCTTATAAAAATATTAAAAAATAAAAAAAATAAGTAAAATAGGACATGTGTCATAATCCTATTCTCACTTGTGGAGTAAAACAATTCCACCAGCAATGTATAATATAATTATCCAATTTTCTTTTTATTCAGCAAAACAAAGTCAAAAGTGTTCAGTCTTGGAGGATATTATAAAATGTATCTTAGTAGTATTATACGAAAAAAAATACACGAGTTTCCTTAATTTTATTAAGGTATGTATCTGAATTCATGATTACATATGTATGCTTTGGATCAACATATATATTTTCATTACTGTAGACACCATTTTTGTCCGATTCTTTTTCAAACATTTTTAATTAATTAGTTTTTTATATTTGATTTTTAATTTTTAATTTTTTTTAGATTTAGAAATAAATTTTGGATTTTGATTTTGATTTTTATAGAATAAAATAAAGAAAATAAAAAAAAAAGAAAAGAAGGAAATCAGAATTAATTTTGATAGGAAAGTAAAATTAAATGAGACTATTAAAGATTGAAAATCAAAATTTTGTGAGAAGGAAAGTCAAAATTAATATCGGATTCAAGTCCGATTCTTGAAATATAAAATTTCCTAAAAAAGTTGATTCTTGATTTCCAAATTATTACCAAAAATAAAAAATATAAAAAATATAAAAGAAAAAATAAAAAGAAAAAAAAAAAGAGAAAAACCTAGGTCTATAAAAAGGGGGGGAACACAAAAAAAAAAGGAAGGAAAGCGAGGAAAGAAACCCTAAGAAAAACCGAAGAAGGAAAACCCTAGGAAGGCTAGAGAAAACCTAAGAAAAAAAAAACCCTAGAAAAAGCTAGAAAAAGAAAAAGAACAACACAGGAAAAAAGGGGGCACGATTCTTGCTCAACGGCACCATCGCATGAACCGTTGGCCAGCGCACTAACCCCTGCCATTGCTACTCTGTTTGCGTGCTTCTGCATCATCTGCCCCGTAACCACTGCATCCCAGCGCCTACATTGTCGCCGATTGCTCCAGTCCGCCCCTTTGTACTGTTCCCCCTGTTTGTGAAGTTTGTGCACAGCCCTGTTGCATCATCCAATATCCGCATCGCTCCTGCACCATTCACGTCGCCTGCGCTGTTGTTGCTTTCCTCGCCTCTAACCAGCCTCTTCGCTCCAAGGTTGTCGCCCCTCCTTTAACGCTCCCTACCCAGAGTTGCCAGTTGCCACTGCCCGTTTCGCCTGTTATGTTTCTGTTTAGATGAAAAGCCAAGCCACGTGAAGCTCGTACATTGCATGCCCTAAGCTGTTGCTTTTGCTTGCTTGCTACAATCGTGAAACGTCCAAGTGCAGGCTGTGTTGAAATACAAAGTTCAAAAGAATAATAATAATAACACAGAAGAAGGGAAGCTTTTATGGAAGTGGCATAAGAATCAAGATTTCAATTCCCTGTGAAGCACCGTTTAAGCCAACAAGGAAGCTTTTGAGGTATGTATTTCAGTATATTAAACTTCATTCACGAATCCATTAGTCATTTTTATATTTTTTATTTTTTTTAAATGATCTTTAGGTTGTTTTTTTTTTAAAAAAAAGGGTTGGTTTTAGTTTTTATTATTTTAAGCATCTACTAAATATATTTTTAGGGTATTTACGAAATTTTTGTTGTTTTTTTAGTTAATTTATTTTGTTTTATTTAATTAACTTATTTTATTTTTTTATGAATTTTGTTTTTAGTTTAGAATTAGATTTGTTAACCAATAGAAATTAAAACCAAATTAGCCTAAAAATAAATCTTTGTACAAACTCACATAAAAAATTAATTAAAAATTAAATGAAAATAAATAATTAAAATAAAATAAATATGAGTTATACCGATGATGACATTTAGAGAAGTCAATTGAGACATCTTAAAAATGTCTAGGTGAGGAAATTCTTTCTTAAGTTGAGCCAAATTGATGGAATACTTTTGAAAGAATTTTCAATAAATTATAATACATGTTTATCCTTAGTAAATTAAACATGAATAAAATATAAATGAATATAGATAAATAAATATAGATACGAGGACATAAATTAGATGAAAAATTAAATAAATAGAATGAAATAGCTTAGATTGAAAATAATTAGTAATTAATAAGATCAGATAATAAAAAATAAATTGAGTTATACCGATGATGAAATTCCAAGAAAGTCAATTGAGACTCCTTGGATATTTCTAGGTGAGATGATTCTTTCTTAAGTTGAGCCAAATTGATGGAATACTTTTGAAAGAGTTTTCAATAAGATATAATTCATGTTTATTAAATAAATAAAATAAATGAAATAAATAAAATAAAAATAAATTAGATCAAGATTAAGATTAAAGAAATTTAAATAAAATTAGATAAGTGAATAAATAAATGAACCAAATAGCTTAGAATAAAGATTATAGGAAATAAAAAAATATATGAATTATGCCAATGATGAAATTTCAAGAAAGTCAATTGGGACTCCTTGAATTTTCTAGGTGAAAAGATTTCTTTTAAGCCGAGCCAAATTGATGGGACGCTTTTAAGAAAATATTCAATAAACCATGATTCATATTTATTCTCTAAATAAATAAAATAAATAAATAAAATATAGAGATAAATATAATATGAAATAAGATTAAAAAATATAAAAATTAATATGGAGTCGAAATTAGAGCCAAAGTTAGAAAGAATAAGATTTTCATAAATTATGTAATTAATCCGACGATGGAGTTCAAGAAAGTCAATCGAGACTCCTTGAACATCTTGAGGTGAGGATGATTTTTAAGATTGGAGCCAAATTGATGGAAAAATCTTAGAAATATTCCCAATATATAAGCATATCGAAATTAATATAAATACAAGGCAAATTGTGAAGATAACCTAAAACTAGTTGGTACCATTTTAGGATGGGCGTTGTAGGGGTGCTAATCCTTCCCTACACGTAAACGTACTCCCGAACCCTAGTATTTTTGAACGTAGACCAAGCCTTATCCTTAGTTTGAATAGGTGACCAATCACACCTAGGTAGAATGGTTGGTGGCGACTCCCTTTGATTTTAATGTCTAGCTATTAGGTTTTTCGAAACTTAATACGTTATGATAGTTTGGCGACTCCACTGGGGACTTTAGAGAGTCAAGCCAATGATTGGTTTTAGGTTATTTTAGGTTTGCCTTAGGTATGTTAATTTTGATAAAATAATAAGACATTAATAACTACATGTTTCTTCGACACACACTTCACGTGCATGTGCATGCATTAGCCCTCTACCCGGGCTCTATCCTTTTAGGAGGAAGTAAAGTAACTACGCTCTCGTGAGGTAATACCTCCGCAATGGCTAGCGAAATACTCCCACTCAAATTGAACCTTTCCATTTGTAACCTGCAATGGGTGAGGATTGGGTGCCTTACTAGTCTTGCATGGACGACAGTATTGAGAAGAAAGGAGGAGCCAACAAAAGAAGGGAAGAAGAAGTCCATGCTGTTGCATATGGAAGGCAATATGGAGGCTATGTCCCACAACACCCTTATCACATGCCACAACCTTACTATCCTGCCCAGAATCCTTACCATTCTTACCCTAAGGTTAATGTTCAACCTAGTCCCCAAACACCTGCCCCAACTATTCAGCCAGCTAAGCAGTTTAATAAGCAAGAGGGCAATCATAATGCGTCATGGCCAAAAAGAGAAAGGACTCCTATTGACCCAATCCCCATAACCTACACTGAGCTGTACCCAAAATTGATCAAAGGACAACTCATTGCACCCATCTATGTGGAACCTCTCAAGCCTCCATATCCAAAGTGGTACGATGAGAATGCTCGATGCGAGTATCACTTCGGGAACGTGGGCCACTCTCTAGAGAATTGCACTGTGCTAAAGTATAGAGTGCAAGGATTGATAAAAGCTGGTATGTTGAGTTTTGAAGCGAAAGGGGAACCGACTACGAATGCAAACCCATTGCCTAACCATACTAATGAAGGATGAGTTTTGTGGGGGCATGAAGGGTTCGAGCCTGACAATTTTGAAGATCTATAAATTCTAGTTTTGTTTTGCTTTCTTTCATTTCTTTAAGTAATGCAAGATAGTTTTTGAAAGTGCTTAAGCCCATAAGCACGAAATAAATTTTATGTATGGGTTAACTCTTATTTATTTCCTTTTCAATAAAGCGACTAGTGTGATGCACTGTCAATTTCTCATTCCATTCATCTGCCATTTCTCAACATACTCACCATATCTTTCACTCACAAGTATCCAAATAATGAACATGATGATAATGATGTCAATAAATCTAGGGTTCAATTTTAAAGAACCACTATTGTTGATGAATTAATAGTATGCCGATGTTGCGAAAGCAAGAAAATGAAGGAAATGTTCCTCACCATCCGCACTTGATAGGCGGTATGAGAAAGGTGAATCTCTTACAAAAGCTTCTAACAAGTTTATCTTTGTTCGATAAATGATCTTTAAGGAGAGCACTTACATTTGAAATGATAAATGGCTTTCTTTCACTATCCTTCAAGCATGAGTAAAATTATCCTTTGATTACCCCTTTTGAGCCTATTATATTTTTATAATATAACCCACCAAGGATCACCCTCCACACTGGGGGCAAGGAAGATGAAATAAAGAACTTTGGGAGCAAAAATGAAAGTGTTTATGATGAATCGAAAGAAAAAAAAAAGAAGAAAAATAGCCCAATTTTGTGAAAAAAAAAGAAGAAAAGAGAAAAAAAGGTTTTCTATTCAAAAAGAAAACCCCAAAAAAAGGCAAGAAGGGGCAAAATGCCTGAATGTTTTACTTGATAAAGAAAGTGATCCCTTGGTTTATAAACCTTGAAACACAGTTTGGGCCTACTATATCCTTTTCTTTCATAGGCCCCCACCTGAGCCTACATTACATGCCTTTAAAAGCCCATTTTGATCAAATGTAAATGTTTAAATTGAAGAATCATGTATTGAATGAAGGCATACCCGTATAATGAGATAATGATCCTTTGAAGGTTCGAGGAAGATAAAGGAAGTAGATCAAGTTGAATAAAGAAGTCCATAAGCTTTAGAAGATATCTTGGATCGAAATCAAGAACGCCTATTAAGGGGCATGAATTTGGATTGAGCATTGAAGGTTGAAGTTTGTCAAAGCCAATGAAGTTGAAAATGAAAAAAAAAGGGAAAAATATGAAAAAAAAAAGAAGAAGAAAAAAGAGAAAGAAAAAAAGAAGAAAAAAAAAAGAAAGAAAAAAAGAAAAAGGAGGATTCAAATTGAAAACCTGAAAAGAGCAATTTGAATCAAACAAAGGGGCACCTAAGTTGAAAACCTGAAAAGGCGGCTTAGGAAAATATCAGCATAAAAAAGTTTTGATAAAGGGCAAGATTGGCAGACACTACATGAAAAAACATATCAACATAAGAGTGGGCTTTTGGAGAAGAATTTTAGATTGACTTGATTGAATGTCAGAATGTTCATTAAATGGATACTGAAAACCCTATTCCAAACAGACTGCCTCATTGATTTTTCTTGATTTCATGAATATCTATATCTCTCTTGGTCATTTTAAATTTATACCACCCATATAACAAATGGAGAATATGCATAAGTGCATTACATTGGTGGTCGAGTTGGAAGGAAAATAAATAAATGTTGGTAACCTTTTTTGGGTAAATTTTTGAAAAAAAAAATTATTTTAAGAAATCTTGCATGACTAAGAGAGAGAAAGAAACAAAAGTGAATGATGAATATACAAATATGATGGCTAGTCTTCGTGCATAACTGGGCTAGGACTCAATAAAAGATGGGATGTTAAATGAAAGGAGATTTAAAGAATTCAGCAGATATGTGGGACTTGAGAAAGGCAAGATGAGCTTGAGAATCTTGTTACCACAATTGAGAATGCATTTGCATACATTCATGGAATAATTCAGGAAGCATGACATTGACATGTGCATAACATTCATGGCATTCATTATATTCATGACATGCATGACATTTCACTAGTGCATTTTGGACATTGAACTATATGTTAAGACATTAGGATAAGAAGTTTTGAATGATTTGAATTTTGAGGAAAAGAGAAAATAGAAGAGATTGTAATTTGAAAAATGATGAGGTATGAGAAGATAATGAGAAAAATACTTTTTTGAAAAACCTTAGATGAGAGGAAAGCCCAATATTGTTGGCATCAAAATGAAAGTTAAGCCCAGTCAAACCCAGGTTAACTAGCATTCTGAAATGAAATTTTTGTGTTCAAAGTTTCATTGCCTCTGTTGAGAGGAGCTCTTTATTTTTCAAAAGTCTCAATGCCTCTGGTGAGAGGAGCACAAGATTATTTTTCAAAGTTCCAATGCCTCTGGTGAGAGGAGCACAAGATTATTTTTCAAAGTTTCATTGCCTCTGTTGAGAGGAGCTCTTTATTTTTCAAAAGTCTCATGCCTCTGGTGAGAGGAGCACAAGTTTATTTTTCAAAAGTCTCAATGCCTCTGATGAGAGGAGCACAAGTTTATTTTTCAAAGTTCCAATGCCTCTGGTGAGAGGAGCACAAGGTTATTTTTCAAAAGTCTCAATGCCTCTGGTGAGAGGAGCACAAGATTATTTTTCAAAGTTCCAATGCCTCTGGTGAGAGGAGCACAAGGTTATTTTTCAAAAGTCTCAATGCCTCTGGTGAGAGGAGCACAAGATTATTTTTCAAAAGTCTCAATGCCTCTGGTGAGAGGAGCACAAGATTATTTTTCAAAGTTCCAATGCCTCTGGTGAGAGGAGCACAAGTTTATTTTTCAAAAGTCTCATAACCTCTAGTGAAAGGGGCTTTTATTTCATGATCATCTTGCATTCCTTAGTCTTATGATAGGAGAGACTAGGAATTTCACTTTGCATTCCTTAATCTTGTGATAGAAGAGATTAGGAAATCCCATTCATTTTTGCATTCCTTAGTCTTATGATAGGAGAGACTAGGAATTTCACTTTGCATTCCTTAATCTTGTGATAGAAAAGATTAGGAAATCCCATTCATTTTTGCATTCCTTAGTCTTATGATAGGAAAGACCAGGAAAACTTCATCTAACATTCATTTCCTTAGTCTTATGATAGAAGAGGCTAGGAAATTTCATTTTGCATTTATTCCTTAGCCTTATGAGAGAGATGGCTAGAAAATATCTCAAAAAAAAAAATTTGATAGGACTTGCATTTGGACAAAATGGTTGTCTATGTCTTTGCACCATTACTGTTTCACAGCAAAGTGCAAAGAGGGGCAACTGTAGACACCATTTTTGTCCGATTCTTTTTCAAACATTTTTAATTAATTAGTTTTTTATATTTGATTTTTAATTTTTAATTTTTTTTAGATTTAGAAATAAATTTTGGATTTTGATTTTGATTTTTATAGAATAAAATAAAGAAAATAAAAAAAAGAAAAGAAGGAAATCAGAATTAATTTTGATAGGAAAGTAAAATTAAATGAGACTATTAAAGATTGAAAATCAAAATTTTGTGAGAAGGAAAGTCAAAATTAATATCGGATTCAAGTCCGATTCTTGAAATATAAAATTTCCTAAAAAAGTTGATTCTTGATTTCCAAATTATTACCAAAAATAAAAAATATAAAAAAATAAAAGAAAAAATAAAAAGAAAAAAAAAGAGAAAAACCTAGGTCTATAAAAAGGGGGGGAACACAAAAAAAAAAAGGAAGGAAAGCGAGGAAAGAAACCCTAAGAAAAACCGAAGAAGGAAAACCCTAGGAAGGCTAGAGAAAACCTAAGAAAAAAAAACCCTAGAAAAAGCTAGAAAAAGAAAAAGAACAACACAGGAAAAAAGGGGGGCACGATTCTTGCTCAACGGCACCATCGCATGAACCGTTGGCCAGCGCACTAACCCCTGCCATTGCTACTCTGTTTGCGTGCTTCTGCATCATCTGCCCCGTAACCACTGCATCCCAGCGCCTACATTGTCGCCGATTGCTCCAGTCCGCCCCTTTGTACTGTTCCCCCTGTTTGTGAAGTTTGTGCACAGCCCTGTTGCATCATCCAATATCCGCATCGCTCCTGCACCATTCACGTCGCCTGCGCTGTTGTTGCTTTCCTCGCCTCTAACCAGCCTCTTCGCTCCAAGGTTGTCGCCCCTCCTTTAACGCTCCCTACCCAGAGTTGCCAGTTGCCACTGCCCGTTTCGCCTGTTATGTTTCTGTTTAGATGAAAAGCCAAGCCACGTGAAGCTCGTACATTGCATGCCCTAAGCTGTTGCTTTTGCTTGCTTGCTACAATCGTGAAACGTCCAAGTGCAGGCTGTGTTGAAATACAAAGTTCAAAAGAATAATAATAATAACACAGAAGAAGGGGAAGCTTTTATGGAAGTGGCATAAGAATCAAGATTTCAATTCCCTGTGAAGCACCGTTTAAGCCAACAAGGAAGCTTTTGAGGTATGTATTTCAGTATATTAAACTTCATTCACGAATCCATTAGTCATTTTTATATTTTTTATTTTTTTTAAATGATCTTTAGGTTGTTTTTTTTTTTAAAAAAAGGGTTGGTTTTAGTTTTTATTATTTTAAGCATCTACTAAATATATTTTTAGGGTATTTACGAAATTTTTGTTGTTTTTTTAGTTAATTTATTTTGTTTTATTTAATTAACTTATTTTATTTTTTTATGAATTTTGTTTTTAGTTTAGAATTAGATTTGTTAACCAATAGAAATTAAAACCAAATTAGCCTAAAAATAAATCTTTGTACAAACTCACATAAAAATTAATTAAAAATTAAATGAAAATAAATAATTAAAATAAAATAAATATGAGTTATACCGATGATGACATTTAGAGAAAGTCAATTGAGACATCTTAAAAATGTCTAGGTGAGGAAATTCTTTCTTAAGTTGAGCCAAATTGATGGAATACTTTTGAAAGAATTTTCAATAAATTATAATACATGTTTATCCTTAGTAAATTAAACATGAATAAAATATAAATGAATATAGATAAATAAATATAGATACGAGGACATAAATTAGTTGAAAAATTAAATAAATAGAATGAAATAGCTTAGATTGAAAATAATTAGTAATTAATAAGATCAGATAATAAAAAATAAATTGAGTTATACCGATGATGAAATTCCAAGAAAGTCAATTGAGACTCCTTGGATATTTCTAGGTGAGATGATTCTTTCTTAAGTTGAGCCAAATTGATGGAATACTTTTGAAAGAGTTTTCAATAAGATATAATTCATGTTTATTAAATAAATAAAATAAATGAAATAAATAAAATAAAAATAAATTAGATCAAGATTAAGATTAAAGAAATTTAAATAAAATTAGATAAGTGAATAAATAAATGAACCAAATAGCTTAGAATAAAGATTATAGGAAATAAAAAAATATATGAATTATGCCAATGATGAAATTTCAAGAAAGTCAATTGGGACTCCTTGAATTTTCTAGGTGAAAAGATTTCTTTTAAGCCGAGCCAAATTGATGGGACGCTTTTAAGAAAATATTCAATAAACCATGATTCATATTTGTTCTCTAAATAAATAAAATAAATAAATAAAATATAGAGATAAATATAATATGAAATAAGATTAAAAAATATAAAAATTAATATGGAGTCGAAATTAGAGCCAAAGTTAGAAAGAATAAGATTTTCATAAATTATGTAATTAATCCGACGATGGAGTTCAAGAAAGTCAATCGAGACTCCTTGAACATCTTGAGGTGAGGATGATTTTTAAGATTGGAGCCAAATTGATGGAAAAATCTTAGAAATATTCCCAATATATAAGCATATCGAAATTAATATAAATACAAGGCAAATTGTGAAGATAACCTAAAACTAGTTGGTACCATTTTAGGATGGGCGTTGTAGGGGTGCTAATCCTTCCCTACACGTAAACGTACTCCCGAACCCTAGTATTTTTGAACGTAGACCAAGCCTTATCCTTAGTTTGAATAGGTGACCAATCACACCTAGGTAGAATGGTTGGTGGCGACTCCCTTTGATTTTAATGTCTAGCTATTAGGTTTTTCGAAACTTAATACGTTATGATAGTTTGGCGACTCCACTGGGGACTTTAGAGAGTCAAGCCAATGATTGGTTTTAGGTTATTTTAGGTTTGCCTTAGGTATGTTAATTTTGATAAAATAATAAGACATTAATAACTACATGTTTCTTCGACACACACTTCACGTGCATGTGCATGCATTAGCCCTCTACCCGGGCTCTATCCTTTTAGGAGGAAGTAAAGTAACTACGCTCTCGTGAGGTAATACCTCCGCAATGGCTAGCGAAATACTCCCACTCAAATTGAACCTTTCCATTTGTAACCTGCAATGGGTGAGGATTGGGTGCCTTACTAGTCTTGCATGGACGACAGTATTGAGAAGAAAGGAGGAGCCAACAAAAGAAGGGAAGAAGAAGTCCATGCTGTTGCATATGGAAGGCAATATGGAGGCTATGTCCCACAACACCCTTATCACATGCCACAACCTTACTATCCTGCCCAGAATCCTTACCATTCTTACCCTAAGGTTAATGTTCAACCTAGTCCCCAAACACCTGCCCCAACTATTCAGCCAGCTAAGCAGTTTAATAAGCAAGAGGGCAATCATAATGCGTCATGGCCAAAAAGAGAAAGGACTCCTATTGACCCAATCCCCATAACCTACACTGAGCTGTACCCAAAATTGATCAAAGGACAACTCATTGCACCCATCTATGTGGAACCTCTCAAGCCTCCATATCCAAAGTGGTACGATGAGAATGCTCGATGCGAGTATCACTTCGGGAACGTGGGCCACTCTCTAGAGAATTGCACTGCGCTAAAGTATAGAGTGCAAGGATTGATAAAAGCTGGTATGTTGAGTTTTGAAGCGAAAGGGGAACCGACTACGAATGCAAACCCATTGCCTAACCATACTAATGAAGGATGAGTTTTGTGGGGGCATGAAGGGTTCGAGCCTGACAATTTTGAAGATCTATAAATTCTAGTTTTGTTTTGCTTTCTTTCATTTCTTTAAGTAATGCAAGATAGTTTTTGAAAGTGCTTAAGCCCATAAGCACGAAATAAATTTTATGTATGGGTTAACTCTTATTTATTTCCTTTTCAATAAAGCGACTAGTGTGATGCACTGTCAATTTCTCATTCCATTCATTTGCCATTTCTCAACATACTCACCATATCTTTCACTCACAAGTATCCAAATAATGAACATGATGATAATGATGTCAATAAATCTAGGGTTCAATTTTAAAGAACCACTATTGTTGATGAATTAATAGTATGCCGATGTTGCGAAAGCAAGAAAATGAAGGAAATGTTCCTCACCATCCGCACTTGATAGGCGGTATGAGAAAGGTGAATCTCTTACAAAAGCTTCTAACAAGTTTATCTTTGTTCGATAAATGATCTTTAAGGAGAGCACTTACATTTGAAATGATAAATGGCTTTCTTTCACTATCCTTCAAGCATGAGTAAAATTATCCTTTGATTACCCCTTTTGAGCCTATTATATTTTTATAATATAACCCACCAAGGATCACCCTCCACACTGGGGGCAAGGAAGATGAAATAAAGAACTTTGGGAGCAAAAATGAAAGTGTTTATGATGAATCGAAAGAAAAAAAAAAGAAGAAAAATAGCCCAATTTTGTGAAAAAAAAGAAGAAGAAGAGAAAAAAAGGTTTTCTATTCAAAAAGAAAACCCCAAAAAAAGGCAAGAAGGGGCAAAATGCCTGAATGTTTTACTTGATAAAGAAAGTGATCCCTTGGTTTATAAACCTTGAAACACAGTTTGGGCCTACTATATCCTTTTCTTTCATAGGCCCCCACCTGAGCCTACATTACATGCCTTTAAAAGCCCATTTTGATCAAATGTAAATGTTTAAATTGAAGAATCATGTATTGAATGAAGGCATACCCGTATAATGAGATAATGATCCTTTGAAGGTTCGAGGAAGATAAAGGAAGTAGATCAAGTTGAATAAAGAAGTCCATAAGCTTTAGAAGATATCTTGGATCGAAATCAAGAACGCCTATTAAGGGGCATGAATTTGGATTGAGCATTGAAGGTTGAAGTTTGTCAAAGCCAATGAAGTTGAAAATGAAAAAAAAAGGGAAAAATATGAAAAAAAAAAAGAAAAAAAAAAAGAAGAAAAAAGAAGAAAAAAGAGAAAGAAAAAAAGAAGAAAAAAAAAGAAAGAAAAAAAGAAAAAGGAGGATTCAAATTGAAAACCTGAAAAGAGCAATTTGAATCAAACAAAGGGGCACCTAAGTTGAAAACCTGAAAAGGCGGCTTAGGAAAATATCAGCATAAAAAAGTTTTGATAAAGGGCAAGATTGGCAGACACTACATGAAAAAACATATCAACATAAGAGTGGGCTTTTGGAGAAGAATTTTAGATTGACTTGATTGAATGTCAGAATGTTCATTAAATGGATACTGAAAACCCTATTCCAAACAGACTGCCTCATTGATTTTTCTTGATTTCATGAATATCTATATCTCTCTTGGTCATTTTAAATTTATACCACCCATATAACAAATGGAGAATATGCATAAGTGCATTACATTGGTGGTCGAGTTGGAAGGAAAATAAATAAATGTTGGTAACCTTTTTTGGGTAAATTTTTGAAAAAAAAAATTATTTTAAGAAATCTTGCATGACTAAGAGAGAGAAAGAAACAAAAGTGAATGATGAATATACAAATATGATGGCTAGTCTTCGTGCATAACTGGGCTAGGACTCAATAAAAGATGGGATGTTAAATGAAAGGAGATTTAAAGAATTCAGCAGATATGTGGGACTTGAGAAAGGCAAGATGAGCTTGAGAATCTTGTTACCACAATTGAGAATGCATTTGCATACATTCATGGAATAATTCAGGAAGCATGACATTGACATGTGCATAACATTCATGGCATTCATTATATTCATGACATGCATGACATTTCACTAGTGCATTTTGGACATTGAACTATATGTTAAGACATTAGGATAAGAAGTTTTGAATGATTTGAATTTTGAGGAAAAGAGAAAATAGAAGAGATTGTAATTTGAAAAATGATGAGGTATGAGAAGATAATGAGAAAAATACTTTTTTGAAAAACCTTAGATGAGAGGAAAGCCCAATATTGTTGGCATCAAAATGAAAGTTAAGCCCAGTCAAACCCAGGTTAACTAGCATTCTGAAATGAAATTTTTATGTTCAAAGTTTCATTGCCTCTGTTGAGAGGAGCTCTTTATTTTTCAAAAGTCTCAATGCCTCTGGTGAGAGGAGCACAAGATTATTTTTCAAAGTTCCAATGCCTCTGGTGAGAGGAGCACAAGATTATTTTTCAAAGTTTCATTGCCTCTGTTGAGAGGAGCTCTTTATTTTTCAAAAGTCTCAATGCCTCTGGTGAGAGGAGCACAAGTTTATTTTTCAAAAGTCTCAATGCCTCTGATGAGAGGAGCACAAGTTTATTTTTCAAAGTTCCAATGCCTCTGGTTAGAGGAGCACAAGGTTATTTTTCAAAAGTCTCAATGCCTGGTGAGAGGAGCACAAGATTATTTTTCAAAGTTCCAATGCCTCTGGTGAGAGGAGCACAAGGTTATTTTTCAAAAGTCTCAATGCCTCTGGTGAGAGGAGCACAAGATTATTTTTCAAAAGTCTCAATGCCTCTGGTGAGAGGAGCACAAGATTATTTTTCAAAGTTCCAATGCCTCTGGTGAGAGGAGCACAAGTTTATTTTTCAAAAGTCTCATAACCTCTAGTGAAAGGGGCTTTTATTTCATGATCATCTTGCATTCCTTAGTCTTATGATAGGAGAGACTAGGAATTTCACTTTGCATTCCTTAATCTTGTGATAGAAGAGATTAGGAAATCCCATTCATTTTTGCATTCCTTAGTCTTATGATAGGAGAGACTAGGAATTTCACTTTGCATTCCTTAATCTTGTGATAGAAAAGATTAGGAAATCCCATTCATTTTTGCATTCCTTAGTCTTATGATAGGAAAGACCAGGAAAACTTCATCTAACATTCATTTCCTTAGTCTTATGATAGAAGAGGCTAGGAAATTTCATTTTGCATTTATTCCTTAGCCTTATGAGAGAGATGGCTAGAAAATATCTCAAAAAAAAAAATTTGATAGGACTTGCATTTGGACAAAATGGTTGTCTATGTCTTTGCACCATTACTGTTTCACAGCAAAGTGCAAAGAGGGGCAACCGTAGACACCATTTTTGTCCGATTTTTTTTCAAACATTTTTAATTAATTAGTTTTTTATATTTGATTTTTAATTTTTAATTTTTTTTAGATTTAGAAATAAATTTTGGATTTTGATTTTGATTTTTATAGAATAAAATAAAGAAAATAAAAAAAAGAAAAGAAGGAAATCAGAATTAATTTTGATAGGAAAGTAAAATTAAATGAGACTATTAAAGATTGAAAATCAAAATTTTGTGAGAAGGAAAGTCAAAATTAATATCGGATTCAAGTCCGATTCTTGAAATATAAAATTTCCTAAAAAAGTTGATTCTTGATTTCCAAATTATTACCAAAAATAAAAAATATAAAAAATATAAAAGAAAAAATAAAAAGAAAAAAAAAAGAGAAAAACCTAGGTCTATAAAAAGGGGGGGAACACAAAAAAAAAAAAGGAAGGAAAGCGAGGAAAGAAACCCTAAGAAAAACCGAAGAAGGAAAACCCTAGGAAGGCTAGAGAAAACCTAAGAAAAAAAAACCCTAGAAAAAGCTAGAAAAAGAAAAAGAACAACACAGGAAAAAAGGGGGGCACGATTCTTGCTCAACGGCACCATCGCATGAACCGTTGGCCAGCGCACTAACCCCTGCCATTGCTACTCTGTTTGCGTGCTTCTGCATCATCTGCCCCGTAACCACTGCATCCCAGCGCCTACATTGTCGCCGATTGCTCCAGTCCGCCCCTTTGTACTGTTCCCCCTGTTTGTGAAGTTTGTGCACAGCCCTGTTGCATCATCCAATATCCGCATCGCTCCTGCACCATTCACGTCGCCTGCGCTGTTGTTGCTTTCCTCGCCTCTAACCAGCCTCTTCGCTCCAAGGTTGTCGCCCCTCCTTTAACGCTCCCTACCCAGAGTTGCCAGTTGCCACTGCCCGTTTCGCCTGTTATGTTTCTGTTTAGATGAAAAGCCAAGCCACGTGAAGCTCGTACCTTGCATGCCCTAAGCTGTTGCTTTTGCTTGCTTGCTACAATCGTGAAACGTCCAAGTGCAGGCTGTGTTGAAATACAAAGTTCAAAAGAATAATAATAATAACACAGAAGAAGGGGAAGCTTTTATGGAAGTGGCATAAGAATCAAGATTTCAATTCCATGTGAAGCACCGTTTAAGCCAACAAGGAAGCTTTTGAGGTATGTATTTCAGTATATTAAACTTCATTCACGAATCCATTAGTCATTTTTATATTTTTTATTTTTTTTAAATGATCTTTAGGTTGTTTTTTTTAAAAGAAAAAAGGGTTGGTTTTAGTTTTTATTATTTTAAGCATCTACTAAATATATTTTTAGGGTATTTACGAAATTTTTGTTGTTTTTTTAGTTAATTTATTTTGTTTTATTTAATTAACTTATTTTATTTTTTTATGAATTTTGTTTTTAGTTTAGAATTAGATTTGTTAACCAATAGAAATTAAAACCAAATTAGCCTAAAAATAAATCTTTGTACAAACTCACATAAAAATTAATTAAAAATTAAATGAAAATAAATAATTAAAATAAAATAAATATGAGTTATACCGATGATGACATTTAGAGAAAGCCAATTGAGACATCTTAAAAATGTCTAGGTGAGGAAATTCTTTCTTAAGTTGAGCCAAATTGATGGAATACTTTTGAAAGAATTTTCAATAAATTATAATACATGTTTATCCTTAGTAAATTAAACATGAATAAAATATAAATGAATATAGATAAATAAATATAGATACGAGGACATAAATTAGTTGAAAAATTAAATAAATAGAATGAAATAGCTTAGATTGAAAATAATTAGTAATTAATAAGATCAGATAATAAAAAATAAATATGAGTTATACCGATGATGAAATTCCAAGAAAGTCAATTGAGACTCCTTGGATATTTCTAGGTGAGATGATTCTTTCTTAAGTTGAGCCAAATTGATGGAATACTTTTGAAAGAGTTTTCAATAAGATATAATTCATGTTTATTAAATAAATAAAATAAATGAAATAAATAAAATAAAAATAAATTAGATCAAGATTAAGATTAAAGAAATTTAAATAAAATTAGATAAGTGAATAAATAAATGAACCAAATAGCTTAGAATAAAGATTATAGGAAATAAAAAAATATATGAATTATGCCAATGATGAAATTTCAAGAAAGTCAATTGGGACTCCTTGAATTTTCTAGGTGAAAAGATTTCTTTTAAGCCGAGCCAAATTGATGGGACGCTTTTAAGAAAATCTTCAATAAACCATGATTCATATTTATTCTCTAAATAAATAAAATAAATAAATAAAATATAGAGATAAATATAATATGAAATAAGATTAAAAAATATAAAAATTAATATGGAGTCGAAATTAGAGCCAAAGTTAGAAAGAATAAGATTTTCATAAATTATGTAATTAATCCGACGATGGAGTTCAAGAAAGTCAATCGAGACTCCTTGAACATCTTGAGGTGAGGATGATTTTTAAGATTGGAGCCAAATTGATGGAAAAATCTTAGAAATATTCCCAATATATAAGCATATCGAAATTAATATAAATACAAGGCAAATTGTGAAGATAACCTAAAACTAGTTGGTACCATTTTAGGATGGGCGTTGTAGGGGTGCTAATCCTTCCCTACACGTAAACGTACTCCCGAACCCTAGTATTTTTGAACGTAGACCAAGCCTTATCCTTAGTTTGAATAGGTGACCAATCACACCTAGGTAGAATGGTTGGTGGCGACTCCCTTTGATTTTAATGTCTAGCTATTAGGTTTTTCGAAACTTAATACGTTATGACAATTACAACTTTTTAACATATAAATTAGAATTAATTTTCTTTCACTAAAAGCAGAGCAACCATGTTCTTTGGATTTTTTTGTCACTACAACAAATAAGACTTTTAGTGACGATTTTCTTGTGACCATGAACAATTTGGTCACAAATATGAGGTTTATTGTGACCAAATTTTTGCTTGACACTATTGTCACAACCATTTGTGATGTATCCTTATTTGGTCACTATTATAATATTACTTGTGACAATTTAAGTTTTTTCACAATTAAATCGTCACAATAAGAATATTATTGTGACATGAAAAGATTTGTCACTATATATTCGTCACTAATAAAATATGCAGATTGATGCGACTTGATTTTTGATAGAAAATAATATATTTGTTACAAAAATAAAGTTATCACTACTTTTGAACATTGTTGTGACGACAAAAATTATTTATCACTTCAAAATTTACTTTTTGTTGTAAATTTTTTTGTCACAATTAAGCATAATGAATTAATGACAGCTATATGTCATCACTATGATAAATTTAGCTTTGCGATAATTGAAATAATCACCATTTTAAAAATTTAGTAAATAGAAACATTTTTGTTACAATGTATATTGATAAATTTAAACAATTTTTTTATTGCAATTTAGTTTGTTTTAATGTTTTATACCACAAAACAAAATGGTTGTTATAAAACCGTTATTATTTTTATAAAAGTAGCAGTTATCTTAGCCTAATATATTTATAATGACTTTTTCCAATCATTACTTAATTAAAATTCATTTAATTAGGTTTGATTTAATTGTTGTGAAATTGATATTTTATTTTTAAATTTTTATTTATTTATATTTTATTTATATTTTATTTTAGTAGCATACCTATAACTAATATATATATATATATAATGATATATATAATATTATAAATCGTAAGTTATAGTTGGAAAGAAGATAGGGAAATTTGTGAAAGAATCCCTTATTGCAATGGTAAAAATATATATTATAACTTTACACGTAAGTTCAACGTGCATACAATGTACTATATTACATGAACTTCGTTAAAAATTTAGTTTGTAGTTAGAACCAAATGATTAAAATTTGTGAAAAGTTTTTTTTAAAGAAAAATTTGTTTGAAATTAGATATGTTTTTATTATTGATTAATGATGCATTATGTAGGAACTTACCTATATATATTTATATATATATATATATATATATATGTAAAAATAATGCAGTATGCTTAGAGATAAATAATGCAGTAATTTGTATTAATTCTTATTTTTTATGTTGGAAAGAAAAACATTAGTCATACTTACCAAAAAAACATTAAAAAAAAAAAGGAAAACCCACCCTTTAAATTTAAATAATTTTAAGAGGATATTCCACTATTATTCAAACTCACAAAGTTTAAAACTAGGGCACCACCAACTAAAAAAACAAAATGGCAAATAACTAGCCGTTGCATCTCCTATAATCCTTTGCCTTTGTTTTGCAGCTTTCTTTTTCATCTAACCCTCGAACATTATCGTCATTAATATTTCTTTCTATTTTCCAATTGTCAATCGACACCCTTCTCTCAACTTTTCTCACAAGTAATTAACCTTTTTTTGGTTTATCGTTTCAAGCATCTTATTTTGTTGGGCATTGGAGTGGTTGTATTATGATGTTAATCTAAATTTGGTAAATGATTTTAGGTGGGTATTCTGAAAATTTTCTTTACAATAAGATTTAAAGTTTTTGGTATTTTTATGTTGTTAATCCCAACGTGTCCGTATCAGATTGAAATTTTAGGTTGGAGAAATAATTATAGTAGTATGTAATCATTTTTTTTTACTATTTTTTGTGTGATTATATCATTGTATGGATACTAAATTTTGAATTGGGTTGTGTTCAAAAGATTGAATTAATTTGTAATACTCTAATATTTTCTTATGGTGAATGAGAGGATTTGGTTATCGTTAGGGGTGTAATCGAGCCGAGCCAATACAGTAAGGTGCTCGAGCTCGAGCTCGAGTAAAAATTCGATACTCGATACTCGACTCGAACTTGGTCGAGCTTTATTTTTTAAGCTCGAGCTCGACTCGAGACCAAAAAACGAGCTACTCGAGTTCGCTCGATTAAGCTCGATTGTTTGAACTCAATTTTCGTGCTCGACTGTTCGAGCTCGAACTCGAGCTCGAGCCCGAATTTTTTTTATATACATGGAAATATAATCACTTAAAAATAATAAAATTTAATAATTTTTAATAATAATAACAATACAACATCAACAATAATGAAAACCTTAAATAAAAAAAATGACTTAAGACCACACAATTCTCGCACAACATTAAGGAATATTAAAAAGTCTTACATAATTTTAAAATTATGAAATAAACAATAAAAAAATTAATAACATCTCATTCTTTACTAGCTCCAACAAGCTCCAACAGCTGATTCATTGCGAAATCCATTACCAGCTCCAAGCCTCCAATAGGAAATATCTTGCTTTTTTGTTACATCTTTTACCTACAAATGCAAAAAAAAAAAAAAGACAATATTCATTCTAAAAGAGGATACACTTCTTCATCATATTTGATCATTCAAATAAGCCTACATAACAAAATAAAATAAAAAAGGATGCCAAACTCCAGCAGCACGCAACACACTCTTGTTTAAAAAGGAATTATCATCGACATAAACACAGGTAAAAATCTAAGTAACCATAAGTATCTTTTGTCATACTGCAGCAAAGTAGCACAAAGTCATGTCCCATAT
Source organism: Heritiera littoralis (assembly GCA_031772115.1). NCBI lineage: Eukaryota > Viridiplantae > Streptophyta > Magnoliopsida > Malvales > Malvaceae > Heritiera > Heritiera littoralis. The sequence continues at coordinate 521,245 of JAPDPK010000083.1, read as the reverse complement.
TCCTGTATACAACAACAAACAAATATTTATGCATATAATTACCACCACCATGCTTGAGCATGATTCTTATCAGCAATTGAAAACATTATATGAAAACAAAATAATCCATCAATCCGAGTAGGATCATATCATCAATTCATACAAGTTCATAACATCTTGACAGAACACAAAGAATATCCTTGTTCTTGTACCCATGACAATCAATGGACTTAATACAATCAACAACCAAATAACTCAGTAAACTCGAGTTCTATTATTCTCCATAAATTCCAATATGAAATCGATGATTTTGACCAAATCAGCAAATCAACAGATCAGCAGATGATAATACATCAAAACAATAGCTCTATAACACACCAGTAGATCTTACCAGCTCCGAGGAGAAGCCGGATCTGAGGGCTACAATCTCGTTGGCATCAGATCTGAGGGTTGGGGTCTCGTCGGCGTCAGATCTGATGGCTGGGGTCTCGTCGGCATCATATTTGAGGGCTACGAGTCTCGTCGGTGTCAGATCTGAGGGCTGGGGTTTCATCGGCATCAGATTTGAGGGCTGGGGTTTTATCGGCTTCAGATCTGAGAGTTGGGGTTTCGTCGGCGTTAGAACTGAGGGCTACGAGTCTCGTCGGCGTCAGATCTGAGGGTACGGGTCTCGTCGACGCCAGATCTGAGGGCTGGGGTCTCGTCGGCATCAGATCTGAGAGCTGGGGCTTTGTTGGCGTCAGATCTGAGGACTGTGGGTCTCGTCAGCGTCGGATCTGAGGAAGATGCTCCTTAACACTTGTTCGTAGGCATCGGATCTGGTGTGGATGGAACTTGTTCGATGAGGAGAGGCCGGATCTGAAGGTGGAGAGGTTGCCGGAGCTGAGGGAGGAGGTGTCGCCGGTGATCGGTGTGAAAGGGAGAATGGGCTGAGGTGAAGGGTGCAGGTGCGGGTCCGTGTGCTACAGGAAGGCTGAAGGGAAAGTTGAAAGGGAAAAGGAAAAATGGTAAAAAGCATCAATTTAACGTTTTTTTTAAGTTATATACCTAATTTTATAATATTATAATAAAATATATATTAAAATATTAAATACTCGTTTAAGCTCGCGAGCTACTCGAGCCGGGTATCGCATTACTCGAACTCGGCTCGCTCGATAGCTCGAGCAGCTCGAGCTCGAGCTCGGCTCGACAAGAATCGAGTCGAATTCGAGTTTTTTTCGAGTCGAGCCCGAGTAGCTTGCGAGCACCAGTGTATCGTTTACACCCCTAGTTATCGTGGAAGACAAGTAAAAAGAATTAAGAAAATTAATTACACAATGTAAAAAAAGAATTCAAAAAATTAATCTATGGAAGTGATTGTTTTGTTTAGACAATTGCCTTGTTTTATTGTATTGTATTACAGTATATTTATTTTTGAATAGTTTTAATTGACTTATTTCTTTTTTTTCTTGTGTTTGCTCATTTTGTAGAAAACCAAAATTCAAACTACATTTTTTCTAGAACCTTGGATGCTATTGTTTATCTTGTATTTTTTTATTCATTTATTTTTATGTTAATGAATTTAGAAATTTGTACAATATGTATTTTCACATGAATACTATAATTATTTCAATGGAATGTAAATGATATTTCAAATTGTATTTTGAATATTATTTTTATATCCTAATCAATGTACATGGATTATTTAGAAATTAATCTTGTAAATTTTTTATGTTATTAATTTACTTTTCATATAATTGTAATAAATTTAATAAAATAAAATAATAATATTATTATTGTTATTATTATGAATACTAGTGACAAGATAATTGTATATATGAAAAATTACATGAGTGACAATAATTTTTTATAACTATTATCAATATTTTTATAATTGATATTGTTGTCACAGAAACCCAAGTTATAGTGAGAATTTTTGTTTTCCACTTTTTTAATTTTTTTAGTGTCAAAATATTTGTCACAATAAAGCAATTTATTGTGAAAACATATTTTTGTCACATATTCTAATATTTTTAGAGATGAAAAATTTGTCACAAAAAAATAGAGTTATTGGGACGATTTAACATAAATTGTCACTAGCAAAATAGTGACGGCATTATTTGTGACAATAGTTTACGATTCAAAAATTGGTCACTATAAATTATAGTGATAAAATTTTAAGTGACTAACTTTTTCTTCACTAAAAATACTTTTTCTTGTAGTTAGACCCGGAAATAAAAGACACTACAAAAGCAGAAATGAGTAATCAACATATGTACTAGCTGGAAGGATCTCTTATATATAAGAAGACCACAAATTAATTAGTGTATGTTTGGCCTAGCTTATGGAAGAGCTTATCTACTTTATAAGCAGAAGCCAGGTGTTTGGCTTTCAAATTTTTAAAAATTTTAGCTTATGCGGAAAGCAGATTTGAGCTTTTTGATGAAGCTATAAATTTAAGCTTTTCCAAGAAGTACTACTATTAATAATATGTATTTAGTGAAATTTTTAAATTTTCAATTTTTTTCAATAATTTACAAATTTATAAAAGATGATTCATATTATTTTACAATAATTTATTTATTTTGTGCTATTTTTTGTATTTATTTCATTTGTTTAATTTTAATTAACAAAAATTTTTGTTTAGTTTTATTCTTTTTTCACTTAAAAACTTGTGATTTAATTTAATAAAGTTTATTATTTTATTTTTTTCATTTATCAAAAATATAAAAAAATTCTAGTAAATAGTTTTCAATATTCTCCAGTACTTTTATACTAAGTTTGCCAAACACTAATTTAATTTCTCTTAACAGTGCTTTTAAAAAAGCTATACTCAAACAGCACTTTTTATAATAGCTCCAGCTAGACCAAACAGATCCTTAACAACACAAGGAGTAGAAGCTTTTTTTTTTTTTGTGCATGAGGCATTATGATAAACTACAAACTGATCAAAACAATTGCTCCTCTCACCCACAAATTGTGGATTCCTGAGGAGAAAATAAAAATGCTAAAATTTGGCCCACAAGCCACAATTTTATGTTTTATTTTCTCCCTGAAGCTGTGATCATTATTGATTATGAAATTGTTTCTTTTGTTATATATTATATTTCGCTATTTGTTATTAAATCAGCTTCAATCATTTTTTTTACCCAACAGCTATTTCATTTTCAACTTCCAACTCTCTCCTCCATCTGAGAATAAGAAAAGCAACTTTTGGGGATGTTGTCTTTGCCTTCTTAGCAATGAAGAATCAGTCATTTTCCTTTTTCTTATTTTTCAATTATTGAACAATGAGGAATCTAATTTGCCAATCCCTTGCTCGACTTGAGCTTATTTGTTTATTTATGTAAAAGCAATCGAAAACATGCAAGTTATGTGCTCATTTACAAGTTGAGAGAAAAAGAGTAGATTTGCTTCATCAGCTATGGCTTTAGTTTTATTTGGTCACAGATTAAATTTGGTTTCTAAATTAAGAAGTTCTGACTGTACAAGATACGTAGAATATCTAGAGGTGACAAATGGACAGGTCGGATTAGATTTGGATTGAATTATTTTAGATCGGATCATTTTAGGTTAAAGAAAAATCATATCATTTTGGATTTAAATTATTTTGAGTTTGGATAAAGTCGGGTTTAGGTCAATTTGAATTCAAATCAATTTGGATTCGAATCAATTTGAGTTTAAATTAATTCGAGTTCGGATTAGGTCGGGCTCACGTCGTTGACTTTTTTAGTCAATTTGAGTTGGTCAGATTTGGATTCAGGTCAAACGGATAGGTTTTTTGTATTAGACCTTGGTCATCTCGATGTGATTTGTCTGGTATGAAAATGAACAGAAATCATATTTTTAAGAATTAAAAAACTCATGAAAATAAAATTTTTTTCTTACATGATTTATAATAAAATTGGTGTAAACATCTAATTTTGTCCAGACTTGTAATACTATTGCTTAAAAATTTTAGATCGAAAATTGTGTAAGACTTGTTTGATGATGAATTCATTTTGAATAAATTCAAGATTTTTCAAGTTAATTTGAATGAGATTATTTTTGTTAATTTAAAATTCATGTTAGAAAACAAATATAATCATAACTCAATACATTGGGCTACTGTATACGATCCAATTAAATAAGTTCAATTGGACTTTTAAAATCCAAATTAAAATATATGGACTTCAAAGCCCAAATTCAAATGGGCTGAATTTGGCTAATTATTTATGTTTATTTTATTTGTTTAATTATTTCTATTTTTATATTTCTTTTCCATTTTTGTATCTACTTATTCTATTTTATTTTATCTTTTTATTTTTATCCTATCAACATTTAATGAGATGATCAACCCCATACCCGTCGGCTCCTTTAAGCCGCCCAGCTCTGCCTTAGCTTTCACCTGCTAGCCACCATAGCAGATTGAAATTCACCTTCTACACAACTGTTCCCATCCATGACAGTCACCATTGGTGACCGGATGCAATAACAAAGATTCAAGGATCGAACCAAAACACTGGATTGTGGAGATGCTTCCCTATTAGCTTAAAAGACATACACTATTCTTGAAATTGGGAAGACTCTCTGAACACTGGAAAAATTACAAAAACTCTTACACACCCAGCTTCCTCGCCGGAATCAAACATCGAATCACCATTCATCATCACCAAAGAATGCACTAAACAATACCATAACCTGCTCACAGCCACGGTAACCTTCCCACTCACTCCACCGCAACAAACAAGCAAATGTCAACTCACTTCAATTTCTAAACAGCAACCCAAACAACATTTACTAATCCACCCTCATCAACACCACCAACTCAGAACCACGTCACCACTCCAAAAAGCCTCATCAACGAGCCTCATTCAAAACATGAATTTTCGATGATAAGTTTTCATAGAAATTGCAAGCAGTGATTCTTCAAAAATTTTAGATGAGAGAAACTTATCGAATATTACTTGAGTATTGAAATATTCGGTATAATTTCTCAATATTTAAACTTATGTTTATTCAAAGAAAATACATAATAATAAATAATATTTTTTTAGTAAAAATAAATAGAGGATAGTTATACAAAATTAATTTAAGAAAATAACAATAAAAATGGAGAATAAATAATGGTGAAACTTTAGTAATAACAAATAGAGAATAGATATAAAAATTAATTAAATTAAAAAACTTATAATAATAATAATAATAATAATAAGTATATAATGGTGGAATTTTAAGAATAAATAAAGAATAGTTAGAAAAATTAATTAAAAAAAAACTAAATAAAAATAAAAATGAATAATGGTAAAATAATTTAGTCATTTACATAAGATAAACATGAACCACTGATTATGAAATTTTATGGAATTCACGAGTAGCGATTCCTCAAAAGTAGCTAGGTTGTGGAGAAGTTTACCAAAAATCACAAGAGTATTAGGATATACAGGATAATTTCTTCAATAAAATGATTCATATTAATAATGATACTAATAATAATAGTAATAACAATAATTAACATTTGTTGTTTAATAGAAACCAATTAATAAACAAAAAAATACGATAAGTAAAATAATATAGTGGTAAAATAAGACAAAATAAAATTAAAAATTGATAATGATAATAAAAATAAAATATTTGATATATAATGTGTACATTATAAATCTACATTATGCATATCTTCACATTTATAAAAACAAATGAGTCTCTAATGATGAGACTTCATAGAAATCACTAGTTATTCTTCGAATATCTCTAGGTGAGAGAAACTTACCGTATATTACCAAAGTATTGGAATATATGGTATAATTTTTCAACAAAAGGATTTACATTTATAATACAAAATGATAAATTGCTCATTCTTTCATAAAGATAAATAATATAAGTAAAAATTGAATAATTGAATTAATAATGAAATGAATTGAGAATAAATGGTAATACATGAATAGGCATCATGCATTTTATATTTGCATTATGTAAATTCTTTATGTATTTATGATGATGGGATATTACGGAAGTCACAAATAGTGTTTCCCAAGTGATCCCAAGGTGAGAGGAGTCCACTAAATATTACCGGTGTATTGGAGTATTTAGTGCGATTTTTCAATAATTTAAATTTTTGTTAAAAATGAAAATGAATAAGTTTTTTCTTTTTAAATCAAAAAAAGAAAAAATTAATAGAAGTTTGAGCTTAATTAAATAACCTTCTGATTATGAGATGTTACAAAATTCGTAAGTAGTGATTTCTAACTGATCTCTAGGTGAGAAGAGCCACTAAATATTACCAGAGTATTGGAATGCTTAGTGTGATTCTTCAATAATATTGATTTTTATTTAAAAATAAATAAAAAAATTTTATAAAAAAATTATTATAAAGAATACATGTGCATCATTCATTATCTGTTTGCATCACACGCATTCATGATAATTTTTGAAGCAAGTGCGAATCTTTCGATGATGAGATTCTATAAAAATCACAAGTAGCAATTCTTATGAAATCTCTAGGTGAGAATTTTATATCAAATATTATAAAAAGTTTTGGAGTATTTGATTTAATTTTTCAATACAAGAAAGTTCATATTCACTTAAAAAAATTGTTTTTTTATAAAAAATGATTTTAAAAAATAAAATTGGTTGCAATAAAAAGAAAATTATTTTTAAATGTTAAATTAAGACCATTTTATTAAAACTAAAGGATAACATGTGATTAAGATGATACCATTTTTAAACGGGTGTTGCGGGGGTGCTAATCCTTTTCCACGTGTAATTGTACTCTCGAACCTGATTTTGTTTTCGCAGACCAAAAATTATCTTTTTAATAAAACTTAATTAATTTTGAGATTTTGTTAAAAAGATAAATATTTTTAGGTGGCCAATCACACATAATAGAAAAAGATTGGTGGCGTTTCTCTATTTTAATGTTTTCAAAATCGTTGAGCAGTTGAGTCCTTGAACGAAATCGTTACGACAATTAGGATTGAAATAATCAAAATATTAAAAATCTGTATGAATGTTTTCTTTATAATATATTTACCAATATTCATAAATTAATTACATTTTTTTCATTTTATTTCTATTATTTATAATAATTAATAACTTTATAAATCAAAGTGATTTAATAATCCCTACTAAATATCATAATATACTACTATACATCTCTTTAATTTCTCTTGACTTTTTATAGAATAATTGGAGACATTAAGTATATATGATACAGCTTCTGTACTTTATTATAAATTAGCTATTAAATAATTATATATTAGGTTCAAATGAATATAATATAAAAGTGAATATTTAAGTTTAATTAGATTCAAAGAAATATAACACTCATATTATTTGAAAAAAATTATATTTTTACTATAGTAAAATATTTTGATAATTAATTTTAACATTTAAATATTTATTGATAAAATTAAATTTAAGTTTGAATCTTTTTGAGTTTGGGTTAATTTGGATTTGGATCAATTTGAGTTTAGATTGATTTGGGTTCAGATCAATTTAAGTTCGAATCAGGTCAAGTTTGGGTTAATCTAAATTCGGATGAATTTGGGTTCGAATCAAGTCAGATTCGGATCAATGTGAATTTGGATCAATTTAGTTTCGGATCAATTCGGATTTGGATCAGGTTGGATTTGGGTTGTTGACTTTTTTAGTCAAATCGGATCGATTGGGTTTGGTTTCAGGTTGGTTTTTCGGGTCGAGTCAGTTTTTGCCACCTCTAAGAATATTTGATATTGCAGTCCTAGCTGGCCAATCAATCAAGGAGTTCCTGTGAGACTGGATCTGTATTAGATTTCAATTTCACACACCAAATTCATAAAGCTTTATAAATATGTGATAATCGTTTTTCTTCAACCATGCAATAAATAATTTATTATCTTATAGGATTAATGTCTAATGCCTCCTCAACTATATGGGTCCGTTTGCCTTGGGGAATTGAAAATCAGTTCCCTCTATTCCTATATGGTCCACAATTTCAAGGGTTTGGTTGGTTTTAGCCCAAAGAATTTGTATTCTTTGGGGAAAACCTGTTTCAACCATGAGAGGAAAAGCTATTCTTTGCCTCTCAACTAGAATTGGTTTTTAAAAACTTAAAAATAATTTTGTGGATAAGCGTATTCTTTATCTATCTAACAGCCCAAATATACAGTAAACAACATATTTTTACATACAACTTTCGGATGGGCTATCTGCGATGCTTTTACACTTGTACAGTAACAGTAATAAACAGTAACTCCAAATAATTTTATAAATTTGGAATATGAAATTTAACATCATTTTCTTACAACTTACATCCCCTGTTCCTATTTTATAAATTAAGTAGTACTGTGCAATTCATCTGAATGTATAAAAAAAAGCATAAATACCGCCTGGTCCGACACAAGTAGTCTCGGGTAACCCAAATTTCAGCCGATATCCTCTAATGTATCCTCCTTTTAATCACTTATAAAATCCTGTGGAGTGGAAAATAAAAGGGTGAGTGAAACGTGCTCAGTAAAGGAATCATATGCAAAATTGATATAACGAAATTTATATGCTGGAAAACATTATCTTTCCTAACAGTTCATTTGGTATAATAACCAGAAGGATACTATAGTCGGCCAAGTAATCCAAATGGAGCATGGAAGGTATTTTGAAATACTTGTTTTGTCTCGAAAACCCAAAGCGACTATGGGGAGTAGTTTATAATTTGTTAATATAAAATCATTTAATAACACTTTCATAAATAAATGGTAATAAAACCATTTAATTCAATACTTCAGTAGACACTTGAAAACCACTTACAGTAATAGTAGTAAAATAGTATAGTAAACTGTTTAATTTACAGTAGTAACTGTATAAAAACAGTGCAGTAGCAGACTATGGTAGTACAGAAAACAGTGGAAATAAAATTTAACACAATAAACACTTCAGTAGAACAGTAACGAATTGTTTCAGTAAAAAGCTTCACCTTCACAATGATTAATTTGGTAACACTTTTATTTGTAACAATTTAGTAACAGTAATAGTTTTCAGTAAACAGTAACAGTTCAGTAAACAGTAGTGATTTTAGTAAACTGTATAGGTTTAGAGATAATAAAATGTTCCTTTTTGAAACATTAACAATTCGGTAAAACACTTCAGTAACAATTCAGTATAGTACTCTTTGCAGTAACAGTAAACAGTTCAGTAAACATTGTAGAAACAGTTCAGTACGGTAACCACTTGAGTTTTTCAGTGCAGTAACAGTACAATAAACGTTTTAAAAATCAGTAATAATTTTCATAAAACGTTTTCAATTCAGTAAACAGTAATAATCCAGTACAGTTCAGTAAACAGTAAATAGTGGACAATAATCCATAGTTCAGTAAAATAGTTTACATCCAATTCATAGTTTAGTAAAACAGTGAACTGTAGTTCAGTAACAGTGAACTGTAGTTCAGTAACAGTAAACAGTAATTCAGTAATTCTCAGTTCAGTAACAGTAAATAGTAGTTCTCAGTTCGATAAAACAGTTAACAGTGATTTACAGTTCAGTAACAGTAAACAGTAGGTTTCAGTACTGTTCAGTAATCATTTAACAGTAGATTGAGACTAGGCAACACCCTATATAATCATGCTATAATTATTCCCAAAAGGAAATAATAATAGTATACAGTAAGATCTATGACCATAGTCTATAGGGTGTCGTAGAGTACACTTGCCAGATGACCCTAGGACTACTGATGACTTGGCAGGTCAATCAGCCACAGTACTAGTATAATAACAGTGAGCATCATAATGGGGCCTAAAGTCTCAAAATCAATTTATTCATAATAGAAAATACCTTTAAGGAATCTAAACAATTACTATTAAAATTTAATAAAATTTCCAAAAAGGTATATTAAATTCACCTTTAACAATCTAGTAAAAACAGTCAATAAAATATTCATGCTTTAATGAGAAAATTTATAAACGTTCTAAATAATTGCAAAATATCTCAAAGAATGTATTTGATATCTCACTTTAATAAAATTTAATTACATGAATATTTAAAGAATATTTTTCGCTAAAATTTCAATTTATGAAAAATATTGGAAATAAGCTCCAAATTACACAATTTTCATTCATTTTATGCTCATAAAATATTTCATGATATTTTAAAATTTTTGAAGGAATTTTTAGCAGCATAACAGCTACGATTACTCTAACCCCCTACACTTAAACACAGTATTTTTGCTAGCTGTAAACCACAGATTTGCATGATTTTCAAAGGCAATTCAATACCAAATAATTTCATAAAATTATACTCATCAAAATCATGCATTCGATATATCCCTACGACCTACACACTCATCCCTTACCTGTCTCGTATTATCGACTCTTTCGGTAGCACCACTCGATATCCGTATATCCCGGCTGCAAAATAATTCCACCAACAATTATCATTAATTTTCATCTTATTTTTAAGGTATTAACTTTCAATAAATGCAAACACCTAGGATATTGTCTATGCCTAACCAGTGTAAATTACACCAGTTATAAAACATAACTTTCCCGTTTTAGCTTCGATTTCAGATCCGATTTCACCAGTCTTCTTCTCTTAATTTCTACATTAATTTGGCATATTAAAACTATGAAGTGAAGCATCTTAGCCTACCTAAACCCTCATGGCCGAATGCTCCTTTATGCTTCTCTTAATGAACTTCATCAATCTAAGGCTACCAAACATTAAATCCAAGTTCATTTTTTTATTTTCCATCCTTTTGATGCAAAGAATTTCATGATTCCCATAGGCCCTTATGCAAACCGAATCCCAGAGGCCCCATTTAGCATGATTCATTTGGATTTAAGCAAAACCAACACTAGATCTGAGCTTAGCATAGTGAAAAACATAAGAATCCAACCTTAGATTTTAAGGAAATGTAAAATCACCATGAAAGCTTACCTTTGCTGCCACCTTCTGTCACGACCCGAAGGCCACGACGGTGTCTCTTACTTGTACGGATGCGTAGAATTTAGGGCTAATTTTTTTTCTTTTTCATTTTAAAGTTTGTATTCGGTGTCAGTGTAGTTACTATACTATCTAGGTGACCTATAGTCATTCCATTTAAATATTAAACAAACACAGAAATGGTTCTTAGTTACATCCCGACTTGTTAAACATAATATGTACTGTGCATCAATTTAAGTCTTACATGTAAACAAGTATTTTATAAGAAACATATACCTCAGAAGACTAGTACCAAGTCCATATACAGTCTCCGATGCCCATTGAGTACCTCACATGGTAGATGTTAACTTCAATGATCTGAAAGAGATGAAATTTAGTGGGGTGAGCAAAACCACGGCTCAGTAAGATACTAATATAAATACATGAGTAGGATTACACTGTCTTAAACTGCAATGCTTAAAACTTATAAGGATGCAATTACAGTTAATCCTTTCCCATCGATACATCTCATTATCACTTCTCATTTTCACTTCTCATTTCATAATCATACTTTGGTATGCTATCATCTCATATCAATTCTCATATTTACTTTTCATTTCATAATCATATTTCTGTATTCTATCATCTCTTATCAATTCTCATATCATCTCTTATCCATTCTCATATCATCTCTTATCCATTCTCATATTATGGATCATGATCACGGTGGTACGAAGTCATAATTCTCTTCGTGTATTTCTATATTCATGTTTCATATCATCTCATGACATCATATAGATGAATTATCGTTACCACCGAGTCATGGTACTCCTCATATATTCTTCATGTTTAATTGAGATATCCTATCGAGTCACTTTACATTTAACAATCATATTCCCGTCTTATATCAATTCATATCACTTATCGTATGGGAATTTATGATCACGATAGAGTAAGATCAGAATTCTCTTCATATCAATCTTATGTTCATATATCATATCATATCATGTCATCGTATAGATGAAACATCACTACATTGAGTCATGACATTCCTCATGGAATTCTCATATACTAAGCATATTATCATATCAGGGTTTAATATGCAATTCATGTAATTTTTCTGTATAAACCGCTATCATTTCAAATCATATCATATATACTTTAAGACATGCTCAACATATGAATTTTCAATTCATTTCAAGTTTGCCTTTAAGGCATAATAGAAACATATTCAATTTCAATTCATGTGTTCGTTTAGAGCATGTCTAAAACATGTGCGGTTTTAAAACATTTTTCATATACTATAAATCATATCAGGTTTAGAGTTCATATCAAATCAATCTATACTCTAAACCGCATGTCGTTTCAAATTCGACACAAAATCGTATATAAATCATGTAAGTGTCGAAATCATTTATCATATACTTTTAAAACATTTACTGTAAATCATATCAGGTCTAGAGTTCATATCAAATCAAACTATACTCTAGACCGCATATCATGCCATGTCCGACACAAAATCACATATAAATCATATAAGTGTCGAATTCATATCTCATGGACTTCTAAAACATGTTTAAAACATGTACTGTTTCAAAACATATTTCATTTCAAATCTGTTTCATATACAGTATAAATCATATCAAGTCTAGAGTTCGTATCAATAAAATCATACTCTAGACTTCATATCATATCAGTTAGAGACTAGGCTAGATCCCTATCATCTCTCTATCAATAAAGACTTAAATCACTGTAGCTAGCAGTGAAAATCATGTCATCGTCCCCTGGAAACCAACTAGGGCGCTATCTATGGCCATAGACCTCATCTCTCTCAGCCCCACTGATCAGGCGTGACTGAGACCTGTCCACGACTATTGTCGGACAACATATCTGCCTAATGAGCAAAGCTCCAATTAGGTGGTTTCCACTATGCTTTATTGAATTTAATTCTTTTAGGGTGCCTACAGTCTCATAAAACATTTAAATCTTTATCTTTTCTTTCAATATCATATAAAGCATATGGTAAAATTCTGTATAAGACTTCATATATCAAAATATATATATCTACCATATACTTTCATTTAAATTCAAATCAATACTTTACAGTATTCAAATAAACATTTTTAAAATGTTTCAAATTGTAAGAAGGCATGCTTAACTGCGATGCAGATTCAATCATGAGTTTCAAACAATGAACTATTATTTTTGTAAAACATATCATTTAGTTATAGTGTTAACTATAATTCAATTCCTCAATTCCATACTTTTGATTTCAATCAAATCATACCTAATAGGTAATTTCGATATTCATTATAGTTCCTCGATATTCAGTATCATTTCGTAGTAATTATCGACTATAAAAATCACTGGTACATTTTATCATTCAATACTGGACCACCACTGTCAGTATGAATCCTTTTTAGTATCTCTGGATATTAAAATATCATATTTCTATATAACCATTAAGATACTGGAATTATGTAATTATCGATATCATCACTCAAGACCTATTTCAGAGTCAACATCGAGGATATAAAATCACAAGATCAATAGTCGTCTATCAATCTATCTATAATTTGATCTATTGGTGCACCTTCATAATTTCCGTCTTGAGGTTCAATTTCATTCACTTAGGAGAATTTGCTAATTTCCACTATCAACAGCGTTTTCAACCATTTAAGTCGCCTTGCGACCATCTACATTATTGTAGTAGTCTTAGTTCACGTCTATTTAATATCGATGTGTACAAATATATTTTTGTGTAGACGTGTATTCTATCAATGTCCATACGGCATCACGATCTACTTTTCTTATTATCGTCTCAATCATATCACTAAGATGGACCGTTCATCATGTTCTCCTATTTCTCCAAGTCACTCAAATACGAGAGGATATTTTTCAAAACCTATTCCCAAGGTTATAATTAATTTCGTGTAATCATGTGTGTGACATCCATTTATCTAAATCAATTAATTTTTTAAATCATCTCTCGATCGAAAATTCCGAAATTCAATCAATCGACCATCTAAATTATAACTTCGATCTTTCTCTTTTGATTTATATTATATAACCATCGTTACTCTTATCAGTTGATCCTCCAATTATCTATTTCATCTCAATCTCTGCTTGATAACCACTTTGAGATATTAAGATAATTTGATTTATCGATTCCAATATCAACCTTTTCCGGTAATACAATAAAGTCCTTCACATGTTTATTTTCAATAATTATTTCTAAGATTCCATTTATGGGAGAAACTAAATCTTTTTCCTCAAACATTTTCCTAAAAATTTCGGCAGCATAACGGCTTAATTTTCCCTAACCTCCTGCAAGGGAAACACAATTTATACCACAGCCGTTGATTCTCACAATTCCTACGTCTCTACTAAGACCCCCACCATCAGTTGTGAGTCCTTTTAGCATTTTTAATATCAATTAAATCAATGGATCATATATAAAAATATCACAATTCCATTAAAAATCATTTCATAAATGCATCATATAAAAATCATAAGTCCCACATACAATATGATGCTACTAATGCTTTATAAAAGAATCTTACCTACTCGCCAAGCTTAGCGCACTTCCCGATTTTCGAGCCTTGCCGAACTCCACCATTAATCTCATCTCTTTTTTTTTTCTACAATTGCAATATCAATGCACTACATCAATATAACCATAAATTATTAAATAAATGCCATCAATTTATTTTTTTTTTAAAATTTTTTCCTTACCATTTTTTTTCTTCTCTTTCTTTTTCCTTTCCTTCTTCTTCTTCTTCCTTCTTTTCTTTTCTTCTTTCTTTTCTTTTTCTTTCTTTTTTTTTCTGCTCTTTTTTTTTTGCCTGAACCGATTCGGACCAGTTCACTCCTGCCGGCCGGTTCGACCTCTTCCCGCCGGCATCATCGCCAGTTAGCACCTTCCACAGCTAGCCACGGTTGCAGGGATGCCGGATCTGGTCTCGGTTTCCCCAGCGGCGGCGCCGACGGTGGCGGATCTGGCGGTGGTTTGCGACCTCTTTCTCCTCCGCTTTTCTCCCTCTTTTCTCTTCCTCCTTCACCGCCGGTTGTCCCTTTCACTTGGCCTGACCTCGCCGGCGTCGAAGGCAGCGGCGGTGGCGTCCGGATGGGCTGGCATTGCCTCTTCCCTTTTTCTTTTCTTTTCTTCTTTTTCCTTTCTTTTCTTCTTTTTCCTTTGATTTTTCTCTTCTATTTTCGCACTGCTTCTTTCTCTTTCCGACGCCGGTGGGGCTCTTCTCCCTCTTCCCTTACCGGCGACGGCCTCGCCTCGCTCTTCCCTCCGGTGGTCGGCGTTGTCCGGTATCCTTTTGGTTTTCCTCTTCTGTTTAGTTAATAGAAGAGGAAATGTGAGAATCGGGTTCCCCGATTCCCACTTCTCTTCTTTTTTTTTTTTATATTTATAATTATAATAATTATAATATTTATCTTTTATATTTATATATATAAATATATCATATAATTAAATATATATAGGTATGCATATATAAAATCTGTATCAATTATATATACATGTGTAAATCTATACATTTTAAATTTAAAATACTATACATATAATTCATATATATTATATATGTATATTTCATATATAAACCATTTATATATGTATACTTTACTTTAAAATACTATATATATATATATATATATATATATATTTCATATATATATATATTATATATATACATAAATGTACAAAAATTTACATATATATATATATTCAATGATATAAAAATGGTATTTTAACATATGATATATTCATATATTCCATATATGAATGTATATATTTATATGAATGTATATATTTATTTAAAAAATATATTTATATAATAGACTTATATAAATATATATAAAATTACATATCTTTATTTTGGATTAAATTTGGATTTCTTGATATCCAAATATATTTTTCTCCAATTTCATTCTTATTTAATTTGGATCTCAATTTGTCCAAATTAAATTTTTCGGATACCTTATATTTATTTAGAAAATTCTCGGTATTCACACCTTCTTCTTCACTTTTCTCCTTATTTTCTTCTTCTTCATTTGATCAGATATTGGTATCAATATAAAGAAGGAATTGTGTAGGGAAATTTCCTAGAAGCAAGTTTGGTGAGAAAAGTCAAGTTTGGTGGTTTTTGTTGACTTTTCTTTCTTTTCTTTTCTTTTCTTTTCTTTCTCCTCACTTTTCTTTCTTTGTGCCATGCAAGCTATGGAGAAAAGAAATTAGTGCCAGCTGCTATGTTGACTGAAGTGTAAAGGGGTTTCCAGAAGGTGGCAATTTACCAAAATGCCCCTAGTTAAGTAATTCTTGGATAATTTTGCCCTTAAACTTCCGTAGTCGTACAAACTGTGTAATTGGACTCCAAAAATTTGGATTCCAGTATCAATCAATCAAATTTAATGTATTTTGATGATTGGAAGTGGTTTCGTTGATGCACGGTGTACTGATAATGAGAAATTACGATTTTACCCCTAGTGGACCACTAGCAAAATTTTTCGATTAAATCACCGTTTCTATCACTCTCTTGCCACTATGTTATTCTTCTTTTCATTTATAATATCATGGTATTTTTACTTTGTCCCAACTCATTTTAGTTTGAGAGTAATTTACAAAAATACCCTCGGGATGTATCTGTCATTTTCCAATTTGTTTCCTACCTTCACAAAATAATTCAAAATAATATAATTCAATGATTTTAAACCTCAAATTCATCATATTATATTTTATTACACACTGTACATAGTATTTTCAGTCTCGAGCCCATTTGAACATATCAAAATAAGTGGGGCCCACATCACACTTTCACTTATAATCACTTAACATATTAATTTTCACTCAATAATTAATGACATAGTCCATGTACAGTACAATAAAATCGGGTCTCACATTTCTCCCCACCTTTAGGAAATTCAGTCCAAATTTCGGTTGATTTAAAAAGTGAAACCATTATAGGTACTTTTCTTCCTTATATAGTTTCTAAGTTTCAATTAATCTTTTCTTTAAGATGATACTGCTAGATACTTGCACAGATCTGAATTTCTTTTAAATCACCACATTTCCTCTTTCACAATTAATTTGTACTCCTTGAAAATTAGTTATCATTTTGGGGAGTTAACAAATTTTCACTTCTTTTCATATAATAGATAATTCACACTATTTATCACATATTATCTCATTTGGTGCCAAGTTGATGCTATTTTGGTAACTATCATTTAAACAAATTCAATTTGCAATAAGTGATTGTCCCAGTAGCTTTTAAATCCAATGCACTTGCTCTCAATATATCATCGAGCGTCTGAGTAATGCGCTCCGATATTTTGTATCAATAAGAAGCGGTACTAACAGTAAATTTGGAATCTCAAGGCCTTTTGCTATTCTTTTAAAAGCATGTGGTGAATCAGAGATCCCTATCACATGTAACGCTCACTGGAACTTCACATACATTCTCACTGTCTCATAGATATATATATCGACTGTGGCACTCAAGAGATCAAGAAACCTGTTGATGAAGAAGTGAATCAATTTGGCAAATCAATCTATAATCACTTCTATAACATCATGGTTCTTCCAATTTCTTTGTTAATACACAATGAAATTTCTCATGTTCAAATCTCATTCCCACATTGATTTAGCTAAAGCTGCAATCCACTTGCAAACTTTAATATTCTTCACTTACGATAGATGAGACATTGGGTAATAATTTCCCTGATATCACTTTTCATATTGAATTATCATTACATCCCTCATTCTTATGATACATATAATATCACTTAATTGTAGGATGTACCTTAGGATGTAATCTTTTGAAACTATCAAATTACCAATTTCTGTAATTGAAACTATCAAATTACCAATTTCATCTCCACATTATTTGTACAATTTATCAATTCAAATATACATATATCCATTTATATGACTGTCAATAAATCATTTATTTACTCCTCTGAGTATAATTAATTTTATCTAATAAGTCTGGCTTGATCTTAAATCTAGCCATAACCACATGATAGTCAGAGGAAATCACATTCAATCTTAGATTTGGGAACTACCTCATAATTCGTTTTCCCTAATCATCATATGGCTTATCTTTTTAATACATTTTCATCTTTTCACACATATCACTTCAGTTGCTTTTCCAAATGGTATAGTACTTCACCATTAAAATCTTTTAACAATTTTTGAATACTATACTCACACCTATTCATCCACTTCCATTTAACTTTCTCAAATATATGTATCACATCAGTGAAGTAGCTGATTTCACAAACTCCTCAACAAGTTATTTATATTATTCGGGTAAACCTCGTAAATTCCATACCTCAGTTGCTATATTTTTTTTCTCATGAGCACCACAAAGAACTCATAAGAATTATATCGAGTTCTGAATATTATCTTATAAACATCAATCTCCAAGCTTTTATCTGTTGACACCCTGTTTAGAGATTGATCTTAGAAATTCCTTATACTCTTAAATAAGATTATTTGTATTTCCTCCAAACACACTAATTATAACAATATTAAACTAATCCACTTCACAGCTAACCTATTCATTTCTGTAATTTATTTCGAAATCATCCTCATTTAGTAAACTCAGGTTAGCTGTCATTCTCCTTTTCTCTTACAGTCACTTTACAATTCTTATACACACTTTTCCAAATCTTTATAATACTCTTTACAGTATATCATTCCGTATAGCATTTCCTCAAGTATTCTAATTCTATAAATATCTTTTTTGTACTCATAAGAAACAGAAGGAATATATAGAATCAGAATTAACAACACTGATATTGAATCATCAAATACACAATTCACCTTTTCAGTCACACTCAGTAAGTGTATCACTTTTCATAATATCCAATAATTCCTAACCAAATATCCCATCTTTTCACTTTTAATTTAGGCTATAAAGAATCCATAACGTGGCCGACTATCTCGCGGCCTCCCACAATATACACTCCGGGTCACATTTACTCATCAGTTTTGGCAGAGTGGTTAGAGATGTGTTTTGCAATTAGTTGGTTTTTCAGTTTGTTGTTATTCATGTTTACATACTTATGGGCTAAAAGTTTCTTATTCATTAGATTTTTATGCAAAACAAGATTATGCTACACGACTTGTGCATGGTAATGATGAGTCATCTATTTCATAACTTAGGATTAATAAAGTTGCTTTTTTCAAACTATGTGAAATGTTACAAAACATTAGAGGGTTAAAGTCACTAAGAACATGTCAGTAGTGTCATAACGTGTCAAGTCCGTGAACCTAACCCACTAGACTTAATATCAGGGAGTCGCCACCAACCATTCAAACCTAAGGTGTGATTGGTCACCTATTCTTGTCTAAAGATAAGGCATGGTCCATGTTCAAAGATTCTTAGACTCGGGAGTACGGTTACGTATGGGAAAGGATTAGCACCCCCACAACGCCCATCTTAAGATGGTACCAACTAGCTTTAGGTTATCTTTATAGTTTGCCTTAAGTTCATATTAATTTCGATATACTTATATATTGGAAAATATCCAAGATTTTTCCATCAATTTGGCTCCAACCTTAGAAATTCCCCTCACCTCAAGATATTCAAGGAGTCTCAATTGACTTTCTTGAACTCCATCGTCGGATAAATTTTAATATTTTATGAGATTCCTATTTTCCTAATTTTGTCTCTAATTTTGACTCCATATTCATTTTATAAATTTCTTAGATTTTCTAATTTATTTTTATATTTTATATTCTTATCTACATTATTTTAAAGAAATAAACATGAATTATGTTTTTATTGAAAATTCACTTTTAAGCGTCCCATCGATTTGGCTCAGCCCAAAAGAAACCTCATCACCTAGAAATTTCCGAGGAGTCTTAATTGACTTTCTTGAAATTTCATCATCGGTATAACTCATATTTATTCTTTTTCATTTATCTTATAATTCTATTTATTATTTAGATATTTTGTCTTATCTTATTTTATTTATTTATAATAAATAAATATGAATTAATTAAAAAAATCTTTCAAAAGTATTCCATCAATTTGGCTCAACTTAAGAAAGAGTCTTTTACCTAGAAATTTCCAAGGAGTCTCAATTGACTTTCTTGGAGTTTCATCCTCGGTATAATCCATACTCATCTTTGGTATTTTGTTTTCTTATTCAATCTTTATTTAATATTTTATTCTTATTTGCTTTTTTTTCTTAATTTAATTTATTTTTTGTATTATTTTATTTATCTAATATCTATCATACTAAATATATACAATATATCATACAAATTAATCTAAACAAATCATATCAACATACAAATTATTTATTCAACATATATATATTAATCGAATATTATCAAAGTAATTAAATCATGCAAAGTAAATCAAATCATATTATACAAGTCATGCAAATAAATTCATGTAAATTAATTCACGTTAAATTATTAAATTGTCATGTTGTATTAATTGTATTAGTTATATTATCAATTTAAACTATTGTTAAATTATCCGACTATTAAATTATCATCTTATTATTATACATTCAATTACCAAAATGCTAGGTTATTAACACATGCCAATTAATTATTTCATTAATCAAATAAATCCTATAAACTAACAAATTAATTAATCACTCACCTGTAGCCCTACTTTTGGCTTTCTTTCTTTTCTCCAACAACTGCAAGTCACGTTTTTCTTTTCCTTAGCTTTAGTCCCACGTGGCTTGTAAAATAACACTAGCAGCGAACAATGATGACGACGGAGTTGGACGAAAATGCAACAATAGGAATGCAATGCAACAGCAGCAAAGCTTAGTCTTATGAAACAGCAGATGACGGTGCAGCAGGGCAATCCGAATGGTGGAATCGTGATGAACTCGTCAGCAGTAGTGATGTGTGAGGCAAAAAACAACGGCAGAAGGGACTGGGGCAGTGATGCAGTGAGGTGTCAACCAGATTGGTGTAGAAGGCGAGCAGAAAAGTAGCTGAGGGTGGCATAGCGAGTACGGAACAAGGTGGACACAAAAAAACAGGGGCTGTGTTTGACGGACTGGAGGTGAAGGATGAAGGTAGTAGCTGATCCCCCCTTTTCACGATCAAAGGAGTCTCTTTTTATAGGCAAAAACTTATTAGAGTCCTAATACAACTATACTTATTCTCATAATTATCTCTTTTTTTATCTATTTAATTTTTATGTTAATCCTAATCTAATTCTATCAAGTTTAATATTATCCTAAAAAAACCTAATTATCCTATCCTAAAATTAAATTTATTATTATTTTTTTGTTTCTTATCATCATCATTTTTTTTTTGTTTTTCTAAATCCTATTTCAATTTTAATTTCCTAATTAATGTTAATTCTAAATCTAAAAATTCTGATTAATTCTAGCCTAATTCTAAATTGTTAAATTAAAATACAATGTCACCCAATCCAATTAATTATTTTTACAAATTAAGAACCTGGACAAAATAAGGTGTCTACAAGTAGATAAGCAAGTTGCAATATTTTTGCATATTATTTCTCATCATCTTAAAATCAAGTTTTTAGACAAAATTTTCAAAGGTCGGGTGAGACAATCAGTTGCTACTTTCACAGAGTTTTAAATGCTGTGATACTTTGCAAGATGAGTTATTTAGAAAACTCGAGCCCATTTAATAAAATTTTACCAAAAACTGGTGGAAGTAAGGTGGACCAACCATCCAATTCTTTTAGTTTTGATATATACAATATGTCAAGTGGTAACTAAACTTAAAAATTAATTATATTTGAATTGTAGATTTGTTTAGGCATTCTAAACAGGACGTATATCACAGTTATGATGTCAAGTGAAGTCAAACCTAGATATTGAACTGACAAGGGTGACATTGCTACAAATGCCAGATTTCTTTATACAATCACATTAAATAAGTGAAGTTAAACGCTACACTCATAAACTCTTTCCAATTTCACCCTATGCGTCTCAGATATACAATCACATTTCTTTATTCCTATACCTTTACTATGTAATTCCTCTCTATTTGGCTTAATCTTTGGTTGATTGTATCTTTCACTTAGTTCACATATGAGTGGCATTCTAGGTTTCTTCCAGCACCTCCAGATTCAGAGGCTTAATTTACAACAACAATTTGTTACTCTTTTCTAGCCTATCTAACCCATGTAATAAAGGCTTCTCGATTAAAAAAAATTGCACAACATAAATTATTAATCAAATTTTGCCTTTATGTCATTCTCTATTTACAACAATGATTTTATGATGTCATAGGAATCTCGATCTTCCTATCCAAGTGTCTACCAAGAACTCTATAGAAAAAAGAAGAAATCAAGAGAAGCAGGGATTTGTCTCTGTGTGCTCATTCTGATACTTAAGTCAGAATATAAGCTGAGTCTTAGCCAGAAAAATAGTAATTAATTGCATAAAGAATTATCTCACCTGTTATTTATAGAGATGGATTATCACCATAATCACCTTTTTGTCCCTTATCTACATTAATTTAAATTTAATGTGCGAGTCCCACTATATACCGTTTGTCAAATAATTAAGGCCCAAGTGTGCGTTTGGGCCTATTAAGGTTGGGTTGATACAATCGCATGATAGAGATCGGTCTCTCGTACTATACAAGAGGGTGTCCCGTCGAGAACGGATCCCACGTGGGAGAGTGTGCCACATGGCACACATATGTGGGAGGGTGTCTCGTGTGGCACACAATAGTACTGCACAGTGTGTCGCACTGCACACAATGTTACAGCACATTGTGCCCATGATTTATATTTGTTACGGCGCATTATGTAGCAGTTTAGTTTTTTTTTTTTAAGTTATATATATAAATATATTTTTTTCTAATAATATATATTTATATATATTTCTATAATGATAATGATAATATTATTATTTTTTGTTTGTTTGACTTACGTCAATTGCTCTCCAATTCTTTGTGAAAGAACTTGTCTTTTATAAAGAATTTTTTAGTGGTCACATGTTTACTTTGCACATATTGAAACTTGTCTTGCATAATAAATAAACTTACCTCGCATACTTTTTGCTTTAAGCTCTTACATTTCGCGTGTGGGATCTTGCATTTCGAATTTTTTGCTACAAGCCTATGCAATTTTTTGTTGTATATTTTTTGCTTTAAGTCTTTTTCTTCGAGTGAATGGCTTACCTTGCGCATTTTTCACTTCAAGCCCATGCACTTTGGTCTTTACGCATGACTTACTTCATGCACTTTTTGCTTCTAGTCCATGCATAGCCTACTTTACATACTTTTCACTTCAAAACTTTTTCTTCGAGTGCGTGGCTTATCTCACGCGTTTTTCGCTTTAAGCCCAGGCACTTTAGTCTTCAAACATGACTTACTTCATGTACTTTTTGCTTCAAGTCCATGCATAGCATATTTCATGCATTTTTCGCTTTAGGTTTAACAAAGTTTTTGTATTCATGTTGCAAAATATGCAATTACAAGAATAAAATAAATTATCTGAATTAGGAGCATCTTTTATTAATTTATTATATATTAGCAATAATCAACAATAATCTAGAATACAAAAACAAAATGTTCAAAATAATGTGTTTGATATTGGTAAACACTTTAAATGATTAAATCTTCTCGATCCTTCTCCACATCTAGGGGGTCATCAATGGTAAGGTTTTCCTTCTTTTGAATCCCTTTGCTAGTGGTGGACGAGATATAACAAGTCCTTCCCCTTTTCTAGTCTCCTCTAACTTGGCTTACTCCATTAGGTGTGGGAACATTCATCAACAAGTAACATGGAGAGATCACAGCCTTCATGTTATTCAACAGCGGTTGACCAAGGATCACATTGTAGGCTATGGAGTTCGAATTCATTATCATGAACAACACCTGTCAAGTCACATTTTAGGGCTTTCTCCTAAGGTGACGAGTAGTTGTACGAACTTGTCTACGTTCACCTTCTCTCTTGCAAAGCCATATAACGATGTCTTGACGAGTTTTAACTAATCTTCACTAATGTTCATCTTCTTAAAACAATTCCAATAGATGAGGTTCACTGAGCTGTCATTATCCACCAGAATTTGACTAACAAAGTAGTTGGCCACCACTACAGATATTACCATTGGATCGTCATGAGGAGTGATCACATCTCCTTTGTCCAAGAGGGTGAATACAATCGGCTCCTTATCCTTTTTTTCTTCCATCATTAAATTGATCTAATATGCTTGGCAAGTATAAACCTTTTGTGATGAAGATAAACTTCCAACAATCGAATCTCCTCCTGAGATAACATTTATTGCTTGGTCTGAAGGTTCATTGATAACCGCAAATTTTCTATTTTTGGAAATTAATATTAAAGAAAATAGATAGGAGAAAATAAATAAATTAAAGTAAATAAATAAAATTTATTTACGAGATGGAATATTGTTGAAATTTCGGAAATTTAAGAAGTGAGGAAATTGAGGAATTTAAATTTGGATAAATTTTAAATAAGGAGAAGGATGAAATTATGGAAAATAATGAAAAGAAAAAAAGTTTAATTTGGTAATGGAAATCCAAATTAAATAAGAAATTGAGGAAGAAAATATATATTGTAAATACAATATATATTGTATTGTTTCATTTATATAAATATATATAGATGTTATTTAATTTAAAGTATATAATATACCTATATATATTAGATATGTATTTTGTAATACATAATATATATCTTTATATATAATATATGTATATAGTACAATACTATATATAAGTTAATATTATTATATTAAAAATATATAGTATAAATATAGAATATATATTGTTATATTATGTTTAGATATATATATTATATAAATATAATATATAGTATATTATATACAAAAATAAAAAAAATAAAAAAAAGGGAAAAGAAGGAATCGGGAGGATCTCGACCCTTCCCAGGCGAGGCCGAAGGTGGCGGAGCTGCCACCACTGGCGAGGCAGAAAGGAGGAGGGAGAGAGAAGGATGATGCCTACGACGTGAGGAACGAAGACTGGCGACGAAAAACGGAGGGAAAACAAAAGGAACAGAGGCGAAATCCGGCAAAAACCGGAAGAGGAAAAGGAAAATAAGAACCGGTGGTGCCTGCCAAATTGGTCACCGCCATTGCAACCAAAGCTTCGCCGGAGGAAAAGGAAGACGTGGGAAGCCACCGGTGAGGTAGGGAACGGCGGAGAAAGGCCGACGGAGGAGGAGAAGAAATCGAAGGTAAATCGAGTAGATCTGTCGCCGTGCCGTCAATCCAGGCCGAGCTGAGGCCACCGGCAAGTTCATCTCAATGCCGGCCAACTGCTGAGCCACCGAGCAGCTGGAGAACCGACCGCCGGCGTGGAACCGGTGAGGTAGGAGGTAGACCGGTCTGGTCGGGAAAAAGGAGAAAAAGGAAAAAGAAAAAGAAAAGAAAAAGGAAAAAGAAAAAGAAAAAGAAAAAGAAAAGAAAGAGAAAGAAAAGAAAAGAGAAAAAGGAAGAAAGGAAAGAGGAAAAGAAGAAAGAGAGAGAAAAAGGAGAATTTCGAGAATTCGAAAGATTCTCGAGAAGTTGGCAACTCGAAAATTACAGAAATTCGGTAAGAATTTTGGAAAATGAATTCAAGTAAAATTTAATAAATTATTTATGAAAATTCTAAAATTTAGAATTTTAATTTTCAAAAATTATTCTCGACGATCGAGATGAGGAATCGGGAGAGATGGAGTACGGGCGCGACCGATAAGAGGAAGTCGCCGACCCGGGAAAAGGTAAGGGATGCATATGCAGTACTGTAAGGATATTCAGTCTGCATGCTTTTAAATTATAAATTATTTTATGAATATGTTGTGATGCTTCATCGGCTGAAAATTTGTGATGATGTACTGGCTGAGATTATAAATTGTATTTTCCGTGCAGGAGGCTAGCCAATCGACAGCCGTTATACTGCCGAAAAATTATCGAAAATTTCTAGAAAACTACAGAAAATCATAATAATGATTTTATTACACGAAAAAGGATTTTCAACCACGAAAATCGAGAAAATGAATATTTTCATAAAAACATGAATAAAATGAAAGTGATTTTAAAATTTTCATGTTTTCGAAAATGGTGATAATGAAATCACCGAAAATTATCTTCGAGAATGGTGATAATGAAATCATTGAAATTTCTTTTGATATGTAAATTAAACGTAATACAAGATGAAAAATGAAAAGAAATAAAGTGAATATTTTTATATATTTCTTAAATATTCACTAAATGGTTTTATAACCTTTATGGTTTTAAATTATGAAATTATATATATTTTTATAAATTCCATAAAGGTTTATTGATGATGAAAAATACGGTTTTGAGACTAGATGGCATCCTATCATGCTGATATGTGATATGTGATATGTAATATGTAATATGTGATATGTGATATGTGATATGTAGTCCCGGCCGACACCTGATCAGTGATCCGTCGAGGACAATTATAGACTATGGCCATAGATCTGACATGATTATTTATACCCTTCGAGGTCTATAGCATGATATGAGTAACGATCCAGTGGACGGGCTGGGTGTGCGTGCCTAAGTCTCCATATATGAGAAATGTTTTATATGATATGTTATATGTTAAATGTAAATGTTTTACATGATATGTGATACGTGAAATGAAAATGTTTTATATGATATGTAATACGTGAAATGAAAATGTTTTATATGATATGTAATACGTGAAATGAAAATGATTTACAGCATTTTACAAAATGCTTATTTCAGTATTGATTTTAGTACTACGAGATAATCTTCATATGACATGTGATATGAACATGTAATATGTTTTCAAAAGGAAAAAGAGTTTATAAGTCTAATATTCTTACTATGATTTTAAATTGAATATTAGACTATATGTGACATGAATATGTGATATGTTTTCCAAAAAAAAAAAGGAAAGAGGAGGAAAATAAATCTAATATTCTTATTTTAATTTTTAAATTGAATATTAGATTTAAATGATATATATGTTATACGAAAAGGATTTAATAGTTGATTTTGCTATTTAAAGTACTGTACTAATTATGGTTGTACAGTAAAACATGAAATAAGTTTTAAATGAGAATGATGAGAATTTAAGTAATATTCTTTTCAAAGAATATATGAATATTAGTTACTTTATTTAAATGCTTTATTTTATAAAAGCATTATTTTGAAAAGAATATGAAAATGTTATGAAATAAAAAGGTAAAAAGGATTAAAATTCCAAACGAAAAGGAAATTATTCTCTACAGTTGCTTCTAGGTTCCGGGACAAGATAGGTATTTCAAAATACTTACCTTACTCCATCCGGATCCCTAGCCGACTGTAGTATCCTTCCTACATGCGAGCCTAGAGCCCATAGGAAAAAATGAAAAAGTTTTTCAGCATATAGATAGCTGAGTATCAAGTGAGGCATATAATTTCCTTACTGAGCCGTGGTTTGCTCACCCCTTAATATTAACATTTCAGGTTTTCGAGGACTAAGAGTCTAACATCTAAAGGACTTCGGCTGTGCATTTGGGGACGATGCGAGAGCTTGATTTATTTAATAAGGTATGATCATTTATTTTCTGTATTTAGACTTCTACAGTACTACTTCCTTATGAATTAAAATAGGGGATGTAATTCATATTATAATTTAATATGTAATTGTTTATATGTAAAAGAAAAGTAAAGTATCGCAGACAGCCCAACCAAATAAGATGTATAGAATAAGGTGAAAAATAGGGTCACGGGCTATGACATTCATTGTCTTCTTGTGCGCCCTTCTAATCATTTCTTGCTTCATCATTTCTCCTTCTATTCACTCCCTCATTCCTTCTATCATTATTGTATTGCCTATTCAACAGCAAATTGTCCCTTCGATTGCGTGAAAAATAGTAGGCTCCCCCATTTATCCAAAGGTATCTATCTATCTTCCCATCTCAAGCCAGTTTTTCTAGTTGATTCATAAGCTCTCGACACTTCCTAGTCAAGTGTCCACATACGAAGTGAAAATTGCAATATGCATCCACCTTTTTTCCCAAATTTTCTGTTGTTCTTTTAGGGAACTATAGCAATCCGGACCTCTCTATAGCTGCAAGAATTGAGGTTCTAGGCTCATTAAGTTAAGTGTAGTTATCATATTTCAGCTTTAGAGCCTTGTTGGACTTATCAAAGCCTTTGTCGACAAATTCTCTTTCTCGTTTCCTTCCTCATTCGAGATTGTGAGTCCATATCATTTTCAACACTTTCTCCTGAGTGATGTATTGGTTAGCTTTAGTGAACAACTCTGAGAGTGTTATTGGTTGATCTAGGAAAGCGATTCCTGCAATTTTTTGGATTTGGTACCTTACAACATAGCTACCACATCAACACTAGCTTGCAAATCACAAATATCCAAAGTAGCATCACGGAATCTGTCCACATAACTCTTCAAAGATTCCTTATTGTCTTATCTCAAAGTTAGTAGGTACGTTGCTTTTTTCTTCCTCTGACTGTTAATCATGAATGCCTTCAAAAATTCACTACGCACCTAATTGAATGAAGAAACAGACCCCTCCTTCAAACTATTGAACCTTTCATTTCATGATCCGTTAGAGTGATCGAGAATGCCCTGCACATAATTTTGTCCTTCCAGCCGTGAAGGAGCATTATCGACTCATTGTTTTGCATGTGATTACATGAGTTAGTTTTTTCCGCATATGTTGTCATTTGAGACATCTTGAATTTACGGGGTGAAGGCCTTTCTATGATTAAGGCACTAAATGGGATCTGCCTTCTCTGGCCATCCTCAGCTGACACTAGCTTTTTCTCCTTAAGAATTTTCTCAACCATCTTCTTCACATCGTTAGTTTCTTGAGTAGTAAAAATAGATTGACTTCTCACTCTGGAAGAATCTGCTTGGTCCATAATTCTTTTTCTCTTGTCAGAGCCAGAGGGAGCCTACTTCCTTCTTTCTCTAATCAGCCTACCTTTCTCTCTTTCCATAAATGGATCCCAGGTAAAGTTAGTTTTCGAGTTAGAAATCCTAATGGTATTTCGACGTGTTGCTTCATTAGGTTTACCATCCTAATGCCTCCCATGTCGTTAAACTGATGCTCCCCAAGCCGTGGCCTTGAGTCTGCATTTTTGGTTTGAGCGCATCGATCTGTCGCACGTCACTCTGCTGCACACCAGTCTATCGTGCTTTGGTATGCTATACACCAATTTGCTGCACACCAATCTGCTGCGCATCGATCTGTTGCCATTGATCTCCTAGACCGGTCTAGTTCTTAGGGTTTGCCGCATAGTTTGTTGCAGCTAACTTCCTCTAGCAATATTTTGAACAGCCAATGGTAGACTCATTAGTGGGAGTGCTTCCTTGAAGAAATCTACTAGTGCCTTCAATGCCTGAGTAGTCTCATCATTGCTTTGCTTTAGAGCTTCGAATTCCGCTCTCGGGACCATATTCATAGGTTCAGCTTCTAGAACTTGAGTTTCCTGATGCGTTTTATGATCAGGAGAGTACACTGAATCTTCTTCCTCATTTACTTCCCTTGCTGCTAATCATGTTCTTAACATCTTTTATAAAAGGTTTTTCGTATCAAATTTCAATAGACGGCGCCAATTGTCGTTGCCTGTTTACAACAATGAATTTGTGATGTCGTAGAAATCTCGATCTTCCTATCCAAGTGTCTGCTAAAAACTCTGTAGAAAAAAGAAGAAATCAAAGAGACGTAGGGATTTGTCACTATGCGCACACTCGATCCTTAAGTCAGAATCTACGCCAAGTCTTAGTAAAAAATAGTAATTAATCGAATAAAGAATTATTTGACTTGTTATTTATTGGATGGATTATTACCATAATCATCTTTTGCCCCTTATCCACATTAATTTAAATTTAATGTGTGGGTCCAGCTATATATCGTCTGTCAAATAATTAAGCCACAAGCGAGCGTTTGGGCTGTTACAATCATAGAGATTGATCTCTCGTACTATGCAGGAGGGTGTCTCATGCTGGAAGGGATCCTACACAGGAGAGTGTGTCGTGCAACATATTATGTTAAGACACAGTGTACTGCGTGGCACACTATGTAGCAATTTAGTTTTTTTTGTTATATATAAATATATATTTTATAATAATATATATTTATATATTTCTATAATAATAATAATAATGTCAAAATATTATTATTACTATTTTTTTATTTTTTATTTGTTTGACTTACATCAGATATTAAAAGAATATAAATGCTAATCTTTCATACCTTGCTAGTAGTAAATGCACCAGTGCTATCAAATTGATTATTATAATGCAATATTTTGTTATCCACATTATTTGATTGTTGATGAAATAATACTACTCCTATATCATTCCTCAAATTTCAAAAAATTCTTTCTGCATCAATGTTCAAAGAGAATTCAGGTGAAAATTGCATATTTAGAAGTGCATCTTGAAAATCAATTTTTGAAAAAATTTGCAATTTTTTCGGAAACATTAATAAATGTGGAAGCTAACTTTTTAGTCTTCTTCCATGCTATTTTGGTAGTTTTCTAGAATCATGCTATCTACTTCTATCATGATTAGAGATGACAAATAGGCGGGTCGGATCGGGTTTGGGTTAGGTTATTTTGGATCGGATCATTTTGGGTTCGGATCATTTTGGTTTAGATCATTTCAGGTTCGGATAAGGTCGGGTTTGGGTAAAGGAAAAAGCGGTCTATTTCGGGTTTAGATCATTTTTGGTTCAGATAAAGTCGAGTTTGGGTCAATTTAAATTCAAATCAATTCGAATTTAGATTAGGTTAGGTTTGGGTTGTTGATTTTTTTAGTCAATTTGGGTTGGTCAGATTTGGATTCAGGTCGAGCGAATAGTTTTTTTGGGTTAAGTTTTGGTCATCTCGATGTGATTTGTCTAATATGAAAATAAACAAAAACCATATTTTTAAAAATTACAAAACTCATGAAAATAAAATTTCTTCTTCCATGACCTATAATAAAATTGGGATTGAAATAATCAAAATATTTAATAATATGTATGATAGTTTTCTTATAATACATTTACCAATATTCATAAATTAATTACATTTTTTCATTTTATTTCTATTGTCTATAATAATTAATAACTTTATGAATCAAAGTGATTTAATAATCCCTACTAAATATCATAATACACTACAATACATCTTTTTAATTTCTCTTGATTTTTTATAGAATAATTGAAGACATTAAGTGTAGGTTATATGGATTCTGTACTTTTTTATAAATTATCTATTAAATAATTATACATTAGGTTCAAATGAATATTATATAAAAGTGAATATTTAAGTTTAACTAGATTAAAAAAAAATATAACACTTATATTATTGAAAAAATTTATATTTTTACTATAGTAAAATACTTTGATAATCAATTTTAACATTTAAATATTTATTGATAATATTAAATTTAAGTTTGAATCTTTTCTTGTTTGAGTTAATATGAATTTCAATCAATTTGGGTTCGGATCAAGTCGGGTTCGGATTAATCTAACTGCGGATGAATTTGGATTCAAATCAGGTCGGGTTTAGATCAATGTAAATTCGGATCAATTTGGTTTCGGATCAATTCAGATTCGGATCAGATTGGATTTAGGTTGTTAACTTTTTTAGTCAAATCAGATCGGTCGGGTTTAGTTTCGAGTTGATTTGATTGATTTTTCGAATCAGGTCAATTTTTGCCACCTCTAATCATGATGTTTTTATTGAGAGGAAAAGAAAAAGGAAGGGAAGAAGAAAAAGGATGGTAGACATTTAGGTCGGAGGATTGTAAGGTAATTTCAATAGGGGTAATGAAGTCATTTACCATTAAGGTAATTTTGTCATATATTGAAAAAAAAAACTAATGGCTTTGAGTAATTTGATCGGTACAATTATAATTTCATTTTAGTTTTGATAAAATTGAATCCTGGCATTAAATTTAATTTTTCAAAAGCACCTCGTTTTGGGAATGATGTTAAAAATGTCAATTTTGAAATTAAGACTATAAATTACCTTAGTCTGGGAAATTTTTCAATTTTCGCTAAACTTTCAAAAGTTAAATAAAATAAAGAGGCAATTTGGATGGAGTAATTTCATCTTATAAACTGAGATGCTGGTGTTTATGCCCGAAAGTTAAAAGGTGACTCAAATAAATCGCAGAACTTACCCGGTGTATGCCTGATTGGCTAAAGTTAAATTGTAGCAAATGGAATATTTAAACAAATCACTGCTACAATACAACAAAGGAAATGTACATTTTAATTTCTAATTTTGTTATGAAATCTTTTCAACAGAACTATCAAAATTTATCTGCAAAAGACTGCCTTTTTTTTTTCCTGGGCAAATAAAAGGAATAGAAACTGGTATCCAAAAGCATTATGCCCACTCACATTCCCAGCGACACACAACTTGGTCCCAAGTAACGAAGATTTTTTGTAGCTTTCTCTAACAGCAGTTCACAAATCTGGCTAAGAAATCATACCACAAAATCAGTGACAGGGTAGATAGCACCAAGACCAGAGCTAGCGGATCGGTGACAACTTCCTCTCTGCTAAAGAGTCAAGCTTTGTAACATATTTCCTCATGCAATTTCTTTGGCAATCAATGGAATATAGGACACTAAGGCATTGTTTGATAGAAAAGATATAAAGAAGTGAGGATGAAAATTTTGCTAATCTAAGAGTTAAGCTACAAAATAGGAAAATGATTATAAAATCTAATCACTACATTATCAAATTTTCCATCCTCATTTCTTTTCATCCTTCCTACCAAGTAAAGTTTAAAAGAAAACTCAAACTAATAAAACCAATAAAACCAAAAACAATGTATGATCATAGCTTGCCCTAGGGTCTGAGTTCGATTGCGATGTCTATAATGCAGTGTTCCTTTTTTGGCAGCCGTCACATGTCTTCTCTCAATCGTCTTGGAGAGTGGAATCAATATTCTTTGGGTGCACAACTTGGCCGATTTGGTACCATGCAACTTCACGGTCAGAGATGAAATGAAATCAGTTCAAAGAATGTGTCACAGCTCAACAGAAAAAGTTCGTTGTATAGTGGACAAATTAACCCATTGTTATGCAGATTGCTTTAATCCTCAATTTCCAAACCAAAGTGTTCCTTTAGGATAGCTTTAGGAGTCCTTCCAAATCCGTTGGCCACTTCTTCCATTTCTTTGACTTTCATGACTTCTTTTTTTATCTGATCAACTCTATTCAAGATAGTACTCAGCAATGCATCTGTTTCAGTTCCAGTTGCTTGATGTGACAGTTCAGATCTCTCCATGTCCAGTTGCAGATAAAGATCGCAAAGATACTTCTTCTGAGCACAAAGACTTTCTTCTGCAATTTTATATTCAGACTCCTGTGCCTTTCTCAGAGCCTGAAGAACCTGATCGATCTCATATTCAAGTTTCAGGTACTCACTCTGATAATCAGAAGATACTGATAGAACAGAGACCGCATGTGGTATACGATCTAGAGAGTTCTGATGGTTTGTTGGTTCGACCTCTACATTTCCATTATGGAGGACATCTGCACATAAACCAAAATAATGATTTTGTATATAAGTTCTATGTAGATGCATGAACCAAACATTACAGAGAGAGAGAGAAAAGTTACACAAGGTGCTATCAAAAGGTATTAAGGAAATAATAAACACAGTGAAATGCATTACAAGCAGAATACAAGCTCAGCCTTCTTTCTATATGTCAAGAATATTATTGGAAAGTCAACTGCTGTTTTAATTAATTTGTTATTTTAGGAAATTAGTATATATGTGTATCCCTAGCATTAAGGTTAGAGAATCACTCGATTATAGATTCTATTAATTAGAATAATATCTAGGATTATGAGTGATATACTTTCCTATTTAGTTAGAAGTTCTTTGTATATAAATAGGGTACCTATGTACAGTTTTATCTTAAGTCTTTTCAATACAATACTTTGATTTCCTACATAGTATCAGAGCTTTAGGTTTTTTTTTTCCTTGGAAATCAATCACTTTTTCAGCCTTCATTGCTGATTTTCTGCAGTTTCTTCTTCAGCCTTCATTGCTGATTTTCTGCAGTTTCTTCTTCAGCCTTCATTGCTGATTTTTTTGCCTTAGGCCTTCATAGCCATTTTCTCATCCAGCCTTCATCACGAAAATTTGTTTTTGTTCATCTCTATAGGCTCGATTCTGGTTCTATTGTTCCAGCCTTCATCACTGTTGTCTTTGCTCTGTTTTCTAAAGACAAAACAGAGTATTTCATGTGTTCTTTTTTATCAGCCTTCATAGCTGAATTTTTCCTCTGTTCTTCATCATTGGTGGTTTCTCTTTGTTGCTTGGCCTTCATTGCCGATTTATCCCTGATTCTCACCTATCCTTCAGCAAGTTTTGATTTGTGAAAGATGTCAAAAGTTGCAGAAACAACCACTGCAGCACCAAAGGAGTTGGGCAGTCTCAACAAAGAAGAGATTGAAAAGCTGAGAAATCTCCTAAGTATCCTCGAAAAACCTTCAGGTACCTATTCATTGATACATTCAGGTAAACTTCCAACCTCTCACGCTTTAAATGCCTCAGATAGAACCTTTAAACATTTGTGGATTATTGATTCAGGAACCACAGATCATATGACTCATTCCTTTCAAAACTTTAGTTCATATTCACCTTGTTCTAGTAGTAGGAAAATTGCTACTGCCGATGGCTCCTTGGCCACGGTAGCTGGGGTAGGAGAAATAAAAATCAGTCCTAACCTTACTTTGAAAAATGTCCTACATGTTCCCAAATTGTCCACCAATCTTTTATCAATATCCAAGCTTTCTCATGACATGAATTGCAAAGTAACTTTTTTTCCATCTTATTGTCTATTTCAAGACCAGGGCTCGGGAATGATGATTGGACGTGCTAAGGAGAAGGACGGATTATACTATCTTGAGGAATTAGAGAAATCGAAAGTTGGTAAGTGGAACCAGCCCCTAACCTACCTTTCTGGACAAAACCTCACCAATAAAGACACAATTTGGCTTCACCATTTTAGGCTCGGACATCCTTCTTTTTCAACCCTTGAAATTATGTTCCCTTCTTTGTTCAAAGGACTAGTTGATAAGCAGTTTCATTGTGATGCATGTGAACTTGCAAAACACAGACGTGCTACCTTTCCCACCAATAACAAAAGAAGCCTTTTTCCTTTTGAGTTGATTCATAGTGATATATGGGGTCCAACTACAATTCCAAATATTTCTGGGGCACGTTGGTTTGTTTCATTTATTGATGATTGTACAAGAGTTACCTGGATATTTCTGCTTAAATCAAAATCTGATGTGAGTGATATCCTCCCAAACTTCTTTTCCATGATAAAAAACCAATTTGGGGTCCAAATCAAAAGGTTTAGGTCAGATAATGCAAAAGATTATTTCAACCAAACACTTTCCCCATATTTTCAACAAAAAGGTATTATTCATGAGTCATCCTGTGTCTCTACTCCACAACAAAATGGAGTTGCAGAAAGGAAAAATGGCCATCTCCTAAACACTACCCGAGCATTATTATTTCAGAAAAATGTGCCAAAATACCTTTGGGGGGAAGCAGTTCTTACAGCCACACATGTCATAAACAGGTTACCATCCCGAGTGTTAAACTTCAAGAGTCCCATGGAGGTATTGTCTCACTTTTATCCAAGTCTCCGTACAACAAACCATCTTGTTCCTAGAGTATTTGGGTGTGTCTCATTTGTTCATGTCCATAGCCAAAATAGAGGAAAGTTAGACCCTAGAGCTATCAAGTGTGTCTTTGTGGGATACTCTTCAACACAGAAAGGATACAAGTGCTATCACCCACCTACTAAAAAACTCCTAATCTCAACAGATGTTACCTTCATTGAAACAGAACCATATTTCACTCAGCCCTATCTTCAGAGGGAGACAACATTTGTGGAAGATAAGGATCAAGACTTCTTTCTCCTTGACTTGCCGTCATCATCTTCTAAATTCCAACCCGAGACCAAGACCTGTGCTGAAGTTACAATTAAGAAACCTGAGCCTCCTCCTTCACAAACCCAAAATGAGCCCTCCTTACAACTTAGTTCACAAGCAGATGGGGGAAAGGCCACTACTAACAATCGGTTCTCACAGGTTTACTCAAGAAGGAAAAGTCTAGCTCCTGAACCAAGGCCGGACCAATCATCAGACTCAAATCCTGGAAATGAGGTAATATCTTCTAGCTCTACTCCTCAAAGTGATTCCTTATCTAACATTGATTTACCTATAGCCCTTAGGAAAGGAACTAGAGAGTGGCAAGGTCGAAACAAGGGATCTTTATATCCCAACAAAAGTATGTCCTTGATCTCTTGAAAGACACGGGAAAGTTGGCGTGCAAACCATCCAGCACACCAATTGATCCTAATCATAAACTTGGGGAAGTAGAGGGAGACAATGCTACAGACAAAGAATCATATCAGAGACTGGTTGGTAGACTAATCTACCTATCCCACACACGGCCTGATATTGCCTATGCAGTTAGTGTGGTGAGCCAATTTATGCACAACCCTAAGGAACTCCATTTGCATGCAGTTCATAGAATATTGCACTATCTCAAGGGAACTCCAGGAAAGGGAATTTTGTTCAAAAAAGGTGATAAGCTCACTTTGAAGGCCTACACCGACGCTGACTACGCAAGCTCAGTGGTTGATAGAAGATCCACCACGGGTTACTGCACCTTTTTGGGAGGAAACTTAGTTACTTGGAGGAGCAAAAAGCAGAATGTTGTGGCAAGATCAAGTGCAGAATCAGAATTTCGGGCAATGGCACAAGGTGTATGTGAGCTACTATGGATGAAGATCATTTTGGAAGATCTAAGACTCAAGTGGGATGGCCCTATGAAGCTCTACTGTGATAACAAATCTGCAATTAGCATCGCACACAATCCTGTGCAGCATGACAGGACAAAACATATTGAAGTTGACAGACATTTCATTAAGGAGAAGCTTGACAGTGGTCTCATTTGCACACCCTATGTACCAAGCGAATCACAGCTAGCAGATGTTCTAACCAAGGGACTTAACAATCCACTCTTCCACAAGATTGTAACCAAGCTGGGAATGAACAATGTTTATTCACCAGCTTGAGAGGGAGTGTCAAGAATATTATTGGAAAGTCAACTGCTGTTTTAATTAATTTGTTATTTTAGGAAATTAGTATATATGTGTATCCCTAGCATTAAGGTTAGAGAATCACTCGATTATAGATTCTATTAATTAGAATAATATCTAGGATTATGAGTGATATACTTTCCTATTTAGTTAGAAGTTCTTTGTATATAAATAGGGTACCTATGTACAGTTTTATCTTAAGTCTTTTCAATACAATACTTTGATTTCCTACACTATACCTGGGGACAAACTAAGAGAAGTATTGCAAACCTTCTAGCTCAGATATTTTAAATTCTCAAACATAAACAAATCTATCCATGCTTAAATTCTGGAATTCTCTCATCTATTTTGCCAAAATTACATTCTGTGTATTTTGGTCTCCCTCACATGTCATATATGCCTATACCATCTACGTAAGATATCATGACGGTTATGAATATTATCAAAAACCTCAAATGACACGATTAAAGGCAAAGGAAAGGGTAAATTTCCCATTGAAGTTGAGTAAAAAGTTAACAGAATTCACATGCAAATTCTAATGTATAGAGTAGTATAGACAACTATCTGGATGTGCCAGGGTGATTTTCTGAAAAAACACTGTGAGTGATTGCATTAACACCCAACTGATTGAAAAGAAGACAACATAACAAACAAACTTTGCATTGCATTACTAGCAATTGTAAAGTAGTGACTTTATTAATTTTCATGTGCATGAGATTTACAATTACCTGTAGAAACAGCAGAATCACTATCTTTCAGTATCCAGATATCTTCAAGAGAAGTCCCACATTTAAGCTGATGTAAATACAAAAAGCACTTACAAGCATTTTCAAGAAAACCACCAAAAAAAAAGTTGCAAAAGCAAGAAATCTGTAAGTCTTGTCAGCTAGATTGAATTGGCTTTACCTCTGTGATAGCTGACTCAATATGATTCAGTAAGCCCCTTGCATCAGGCTTCTGCGAACCACGTAAAATACAGAGACCAATCTTCAGAATCGTCTCAATCTCATCACGAGAATCAATGGATTCACAGGTTTTTAAAAGCTTTGTCACATGTGGAACCAGAGATGTCTTTGCATCACAGCGTCGGCAATAGTACTCAGCATCCAACCCAATGCTACCACCAACTGTCCCAGCCATGTAAGACCGAAGAGCACAGTTCAGATGAGCAACATGTCCACACATACAACCATCCACCATTGCTTCACATTTGAAATAACTATAACCTCCATATTTCAAGTCTATAGTCTTGCTACATAGAATACAGCAACAGCCACGGCAGAATCGAGGTTCACTACAGCAAAGATCACAAGGCAAGGGAACCAAAGAAGGGCTTTCTGCTTTAGCAAATAAGCTGTTGCACTTCTCATTTCCAGCCTTACATGTCAAACCATCAGACTGGGGGTCTGACACTGAAACTTCAGCTCTCTCTTCAAGTGGGGCAACAAAGAAAGTCCGTGCCACTGCATTACTCATTAACAAGAAAAAGTTTGTTGGAAAAAGGAAAAGAAGTTCATGGTTAAAAACATCTTGAATAAACTACCCTTAAAACATTTGGTGACATTCAATATATGCTGTCTCAAGTAAGGCCCACCTGGTAAGGATGTAAGATTCAATAATACCAAGAGACAAAACTCCAAGACTTTGCCTGGTAGGGTGGATAGAGAAATGGAAAGATGGAAAATAGAAGGAGAAAAGTGAAGAGAAGAAAAACATATTTTTCTTTCCATTGGTGTGCTAGGAAAAAATATGGAAAAAATTGAAAGAAAAAATAATTTTTTTTCCATTCATTGTTTGGTAGAGTTGAAAAATGAAATGAAGGAAAATGAAAACTATATTATTTTATCATTATAGCCTTTGTAAGTTAAGATAAAAAAGAAAATCTAAACAATGATTGACAATCTTACTAATATTCAACACTTGACTCACACCTCCCTCATTTTCTCTCATCTTATCTCTCCAACTTAGAATGATTTACTTTTGTGAGTAACAGTGGAAGATGATCATCTTTCTTATTTTCTTTCTTCCCTCTTTTTCTCCTACCAAACACCAATGAAAATAATTTTCTTTTGAACATATGGGCTGTGTTCATCGAGGGTGGTTCATTTGGTTGGACTGGTGCAATCTTATCTTATGAAAGGTGATTGTGTATAGCATGTACCTATTCTGCAAAGGTTTAGCTGGAGTTGAAAGAAATTATTGAAGCTAAGACCAATGACTCTCGATTCATTCAGAATCAGGAATGACAAGAAGTTTGGAGAATGTCCAGAATCACTACAAGGCTTTCTATTTATGGGAGGAAATAAGGCACAAATGAAAGAAAGTAGATTGGCACAGGCATGTCTGGTTTTAATTTCACATACCTAGTCATGCCTTGGTTGCCTGAATGGCATTGTTAGACAGGCTGCCGACAAGAATTAGACTCAGAAGATGGGGACACTTGGGATCAAAGAATTGCCTAATCTGCTATTAGGCAGAGGCAATCATGACCATCTTCTTTTCACCTGTGTGTATTCTAAGTTGCTATGAGAGAGTATTGCAAGTGTGTAATACATAATTAGCTGTTGCAAGATGGAAAGAGGAGTTGCAGTGGGCACAGACAGAAATTAGAGGAAAAGCTCTCATTTTTGTTATTTTATGTTTAGCATGGAGTGCTTACATCTATTACCTATGGAAGGAAAAGAACAATACAAGTCATGGAGGAAAGTCGAACTCAGTTTTGGTTATTTTCTGTTCTATTGCAGCCACAATTAGATTTAAACTCTATTAATAGGGAATTATATAACGCCTGGGGTCTAACTGATGCCATGTTTGCATAGTGTCTAAACTCCATTATTGTTGCTGTTTTGCAGCTCAGTTTGTATTGTAGCAGCTTATGCTGCTTCTTTTGGATAATAAAAACCTTTTACAAAAAATAATATTTTTTTCAATTTTCCACCCACCCCTTCCATCCTCTCACTTTCTACCCTACCACACAAAGCATATGAAGATGAATTAAAAGCAAAAGACCATTGCCTATGACTATGAGATGCCATGATAGACATTTTATAAGATTGCATTTTCAAGCTCAGGGAACCAAAAATAAGTCATGTACAAAATAATA
Source organism: Heritiera littoralis (assembly GCA_031772115.1). Lineage (NCBI taxonomy): Eukaryota > Viridiplantae > Streptophyta > Magnoliopsida > Malvales > Malvaceae > Heritiera > Heritiera littoralis. The sequence goes on along the minus strand of JAPDPK010000083.1, from coordinate 481,235 downwards.
CCATTATTAACTCAATGAATGCACTGAAGAATCTGATTGTCATAAAGATCGGCTTTGATTCTGATATTGAGCATTAAGATGCTAATGTTCACTTGAGTTATTTTGTTCTCTATTGGCAAAGGTCTAAGATACATAGGATGCACTAGAATGCAGGCAAGAAACTAACAGATTAATCAGTTTAAACATGATTTGCACATCAGTGCTTTTGATGGTCAGATAGGATATTTTCTTCATTAATTTTAATTAAATTAACTATACAAGCAGCCTACATACAGTTTACATCATTTCAAGAATAGATTTTAATTCCACAAAACAATAGTAGTAGAAATCAATAGCTTTTTTTTTCATTTTCTCCTGCACAAAAATTTTCATTCATCAAAGAATTAAAATGATGTTAAGTGACTAAAATCCTCAACCGGCTAAATAGTTTAGAGGATGTTATGGCTAAGGATCTAAAATATCCAAAACGAAGGAAAAAGAATAGAAATAGCCATTAATTTGAAACCAAAAGGAAAACATTCCTAACAAAAGCCAATGATCAGTCCATCAATATTTTCAGTGCAAGGAAAGGTTAATCTTGGAAACAAGTCAAAACATGTATATCAACCAAAAGGTTCTGCCAATAATCCACGTGGCCCAAAGATAATGGTCCAGCATCTTCACACTCCAGTCTAAGTTGACCTCAGAGAATTATATTTTTAGGTATAATTTATGCCAAACGGTTAGATATAGGACTCAGTCAATATAGCTTGTGATTATCCATCCAACCAAAAAGGCTAAATAACCGAAAGACTGAATCAGTTCATATATATTGAGACTATGACATTATACAGGTTTAAAAAAATGCAGAAGTTAATGCAGATAACAATATAAATATAAAAGGGAAATAAAGTTAGCACATGAAGACTGTAGAATAGAAGGAACAAAAAACAGTTGTTTCAGGCTGACCTCTTGTCAATGAATTCTTCTTTGCAGGTACTTTCCAGCTGAATGAAGCAAAAAATGCATTAATATCTGCACCAGGTACCACAACTTCGAGAAATCGCTCAACTGAAAGCTTGCTAGCAAGACCACGTTTCCTCCCAAGCTTGTGGAGGCGCTTTGGAGGATACAAGTACCTATCCAAGAAATGACCAGTAATGGCGACTCTCCTCCCCACCTTCCAAGTCCATTGGTCACCCTTCCTAGGCCAATCTTCAGGAGCATATGGCAAGCCTGCACCAGATGCCTCTGGCAAGACTGGTCTGAGATGAAGAGTAATTTCTTTTTCCCTAGTCGTGCTTCCATTAGTTTCCTCAGCATTATCAACCTCCATAAGATTGAAGTTTAGCTGACAAGTAGCCAAGGGCCAGCACGCTGCATTTAAAATTTTAGCGATCAAAAGACTATAAAACTGAGTTGTCGCAACACAAATTCCATCATCCATGATCCTAATCCTATGGCATTAAATACAAGCAAAGATTTGCTTAGCTATATTTACAAAGCAAAACTACTGCTGAATTTCATATTTTACTGTTCAAACCGATTCCAGCATTCAGATAAATAACTCAAATGAACATAATTTTATTAAAGATTCAAAGTTCAATAAATAAACAAATGAATACAGAATTCAAGAATCTTTTAGAACAATCCAATTTACTCGAATTGTGACCGGTGCTTCAACATAAAATTTGAGTTATTAACGTTAATTAATATCAAACTTTTCATCTTTTAACTTATTGATTCAAGCGACAAAACGAGGGAAAATTAAGAAAAAAAAAATCACCTGGCAAAGTGTTTTAGAATTTTCACGAGAGCGAGACGATCTCTGCACCTGCTAAACTTATATTTTTATTTTTCGAAAAAAGAAATCAAAGAATTTAAAGGTTTCCGGATAACAAAATTTAAAAAGAAAACAAAAATCAGCGAAGAGAGAAAAGACGAACTTTGGAGTTTGGATTAAAGGGAAGAAAAAAAACTGAGCAATGATTCTTTTTTACAAGTTGAAGAAAAAATGAAGCCCTAATCAAACACATAAAGAGCTTACAAAGCCGGGAGGAGAATCATGGACGAGTAATTCTATTTAGACTTTACCTTTTTACTCTTCACGAAAATTCCTATTTATAGGACATTTTTTACTTTCTACACCATACCAAAAAATAAATAATAAATAAACATACTTGAGTCATTTACTATTTTAGCCCTATAATATTTAATCCCCAATTCACAAGCCTTCCTCCTACCAAAAACTCCAACACCAAATCCAAGCCATCGATCTACAGGTTCACCAGCTCCTTATCTCCTATTCAAGCATGAAATGGACTCTTTTTGGCTTAGGGATTGGGGCTTGCGTGATCTGGTGGTTTCACGCTGGCATCCGAGTTTGCTGGCAACACTGGACAGATCTTGTGCAGCATTGATGGTTTTCAACAGCCTCACGAAGGGCATTTGACTCGAGGTTGTGGGCCTTGCAACACCTAAAGAAAAATCAAAGTCTACCCTCTTTTTAAAAGCATCGAGCTTTTTATTCAAATATTTATCCAACTCAGACTTTTTCTCTTCTTTCCCAGTTTCCATCCTATACCTTTTAAACTCATCCATAACAACTTTTGATTCATCTAAGTCCTCAATTCCAAAATCATTGGTGAATTCTATAACTTGACTTGCTTCGCTACTACTTTCACCAACTCTTTCATGTTGAGGTTGCACCATTCTTTTATATTCATCAAACAACTCACCTATTGCTTTTTGCACTTTCTTCATCACTACTAAAGTTTTCTCTTGAGAACACATTTTCATCATCATCAAGGCATTTATCCCAATATATAAGGTAGGCTACATAAACCAATATATGAACTCACACTTTCATGTAGAAGAGGGGGAAGCAAATTGAGACAGTAATTAAGGAGTGGCTTGACCATTTTGTTGGTAGCAAAGAATGGTGCAACATGTTTCCCTTCTTTGGAGTGAAGCACTTAACCTGCTCTACGTTAGACCTTATTCCTATCCTTTTAAACTCAGAGGAAAATTGGGCTAGAAGTAACAGACCTAGTAGGCATCAAAGAAGGCTACTTAACTTACTTGGCTCAAAGACAATGAATGTTTTGACATAATCACTAGGGCTTGGGAGAATATAGGCCTTATGCATATCAATGGCCGGATAAAATCAGTTATGCTCGAGCTTAGCAAGAGGGGTTAAGATAAATATAAAGGGCTTCATCAAAAAGTAGAATGCTTATATAATGAACTTGAAGAAGTTAGGAAGCATACTACTAATGCCTCTTGGCAAAGGAACAAAAATTCAAAAAAGAGCTAAATGAAGTAATTGAGGCTAAAGAAATATATTGGTTGCAGCGCTCAAGAATAAATTGGTTGCGTGAAGGAGACAAAAACACCAGTTTTTTTTTTCATGCCCAGGCTAGACAAAAGGAGAAGGGTGAATCAGATTAAAGGGCTAGAAAATGATCAAGGAGACTGGTGTGAGGACGAGGCAGACATGCAAGAAATAGCTAAGAGCTACTTTGTGAAACTTTTCAAATCTCATAACCAAATAGATTTAAGTGAAATCCTAGAATCAGTTACTTCTTGTGTTTTTAAACAAAAATTCAAAAAAGAGCTAAATGAAGTAATTGAGGCTAAAGAAATATATTGGTTGCAGCGCTCTAGAATAAATTGGTTTCGTGAAGGAGACAAAAACACCAGTTTTTTTTTCATGCCCAGGCTAGAAAAAAGGAAAAGGGTGAATCAGATTAAAGGGCCAGAAAATGATCAAGGAGATTGGTGTAAGGACGAGGCAGACATGCAAGAAATAGCTAAGAGCTACTTTGTGAAACTTTTCAAATCTCATAACCAAACAGATTTAAGTGAAATCCTAGAATCGATTACTTCTTGTGTTATTAAACAAATGAATGACTTCCTCACTTGAGAATTCCATGTAGAGAAGATTTATGAAGCCACCAAACAAATCCATCCCGCCAAATCACCCAGACTCGATGGTATGCCCGCTTACTTTTTTAATAAATATTGGCATATAGTAGGTAGTGATATCACCAATTTCTACTTAAAAGTTCTAAATGAAGGAGCCAACCTAGATCAAATCAACCACACTAGTTTTGTCTTAATTCCAAAAATCAAAAACCCAAAAAAATGACTCACTTTAGACCAATCAACCTATGTAATGTCATTTATAAGATTATTGCTAAAATATTGGTTAATAGATTAAAACATATATTACCAATATGCACAAGTAATAATCAAAGTGCATTCATACCTGGTAGACTAATCCCAAATAACGTATTGGTGGCATATGAACTCTTACACGCACTTAAGCTCAGGAAGAAAGGGGGAGATATTTATTCTGCTATTAAATTAGACATGAGTAAAGCTTTTAATAGAGTAAAGCGGTCCTACCTAGAAGCAATAATGTTAAAGCTAGGATTCAACTCACTTTGGACATCTTTAATCATAAAGTGCAATACCTCTGTTTCCTTTTCAATAATCCTTTTCAATAATATTCAATGGTGCTATTTCTAATGAGCTTGCTCCAAGAAAAGGCCTTAGACGAGAAGACTCGCTATCACCATACCTTTTCTTGCTTTGTACAGAAGAGTTATCTACACTGCTAAAACGATAGTAACAATTGGGTTTGATTAGTGGAGTTCGAGCTAGCAAGAATGGTCCTTGAATCACTCATCTATTTTTTGCCGATAACAGTTTGCTATTCATAAAACAAACCACATTGAAAGCAAAAACGTGAAGCGCATGTTAATGGTATATGAGAAAGGCTTGGTGCAAAAAATAAATTTTCAAGAATTTGGTCTCTTATTCAGCCACAATGCCACAAGTCATGTCAAAGACATACTCATTGGGATTTTTGAGATTCAAGCAATTACCAATCCCAAGAAATACCCTGGCCTCCCAACAATTGTGGGAAGAAATAAAAGCATAGCCTTTGCAGATATCAAAAACAAGATTAAGGCAAGGATCCAAAATTGGAGTTGGAAGTTCTTATCTCAGGTGGGTAAATAAGTATTTATAAAATCTGTCCTGCAGGCTATCCCTATATCTGCAATGACCTATTTTAGACTACCACATGTATTGTCTAAAAAATTAGATAGTATTATTAGCAACTACTGGTGGAGCAACAAAGCATCAAGGAGAGGCATTCATTAGGTGCAATGGAGGCACATGTGCACAAGGAAGAATAACAGAAGCAAGGGCTTTAGGGACTTTGAGTTATTAAGTAAGACTATACTTTGCAAACAAAGCTAGAGGGTAGTTCACAAGCCATCATCTCTACTAATTCAAGTACTTAAAGGCCGATATTTTCCAAAAACCTGCTTTATGAAAGCCAAGGTAGGGTGGTGCCCATCTTTTACATTGAGGAGTATACTAGCAAAAAAGGATGTGTTTGAAGAAGGCCTTCATTGGAGGATAGGTGACGGAGAAACTGTGGATATATGGGCTAACAAGTGGGTACTTGGGCTAGTGGGATTCACAGTAGCAACAGAACAAACTATAGCAGATCATTTAATCTAGGTTAATGACTTTATTAATGAAGATTCAATGACCTAGAAAACAAAAGTGGTTAAGGAGTTTTTCACAGCTTAAATGGTAGAACAAGTTCTTATTATTCCTCTGGGTAAAGCTAGAACAAAAGATACACTGGTCTGGCATTGGGACAAATCGAGTCATTACAAAGTTAGAAGTGGGTATAAACGACTCATGGATAACAATGGTACATTGCAGGATGTTAATGCAGCAGATATAAGTTAGCACAAGGCCCTTTGGAAGTTTATTGGAGAGTAGAGATACCACACAAGATCAGGCATTTTGTGTAAGAATAATTTCAAAATAAATGGATGAATTATTGATTAAATGTAAAGTTTAATCAATGGAATTAAGAAGCTAATGCCTTGGTAAGGTTTCGGGTTAAAAAAATTGAACTAAATTCGATTAAGTGAAGCTTGGAAGGGCAGTCAACTTGTAAGGACCACATTTTTCCAATATATTCTATAAGCTAAAGGTTAGAGAAATGAAAAGACAAAGGATGAATTACTAAGAAATGAAATAATTAGACTTATAGGAGGAAAGTGTCATGAAGGCTCCAAAGACTTCTACAGTCCGGATTGGGGTGAAACTCTAGAATCATGATATTTGGAGTGAAATACTAAGATAGGAGAAATCTACACCTCAAAATTCCTTTGTTTGAGTATGTTTTGAAAAACGTGCAACAAATTCAAAAATGACAATTATGTCCATAGACCCGAAAAATTTTTGTGAATAGTGATCAAACTGAGTTAACTTTTAATCAACTGAGAATGATGGATAAATCCTCGTGTGAAGAAGTTTCATGTCATGTCAAATGGTAGACTGAATCATGCAAGAAAGTAGAAAATTACATGATTTAACGATTAGGGGTATTTTGGTAATTTCACCTTCATTATCAGCCAACCCCAACAAAAGCTTATTCGATGATTAGAATGAGTTAAATAGATGTATTTTATGAGTGAATGAAATATTTGAAAGTTAGACTGAATGTTTAAATTGAAATTAGAAAGAAAGAGGACGTAGTTGGAATTTTAAAATTGTTGAAGGGCATTTTCGTAATTTTACCTTAAAGATATATTTAAAAAGATATTTCTCTTCTTTTTCCTCCATTTCCATCCCTCATCATCTTCCTCAAGCTTTTTCTCCGACTAAAAGTTTGGGTTTAGAGAGAGAAAGTCCATAAAACCCTAGCCTAAACACTCTAAAATCTAAAACTGTTTTCACCAATCGTACCCAGTTTTTTCAGTGCTCTATCTTTTGACACCAAAATCAAGTCCTAAAGTGGCCAAAATCAAGGTGAAATAGCCCCAATCAGATCTGGTTAAGAAAAAAGGTGAAAGAAATCTTGAAATTTTCATGATTTAATGGCTTTAAGCTATGTGTTTAAGGTGATTAAACATGTATTTAAGCTTAGATGGAATTGAAACCATGAGAATCCTTCCTTAGGGGTTTCAACCACCTCTCTCAAGTATAAACATGATGCTTCTCAATATGAAACGATGTGTAGAATTAATGTAGAGACTGCGTAAAACATGTTTGTAGCTTTAGATTGTTGAAACGGGATGTGTAGGAGAGAGAATCCTATTTGACCAAGGTGAAGGGAACATTGAAAAAGTGTTTAATTCAATGTGTTTTGGGTCCTAGAATACTATATAAATTAATACAAGATGCTGTCGTAGTCAAAACTGAAAACGGAGGTGATTTGATGGCAGTTGTAATTTTAGCACTGGTATGAAGTAGACCAGATTTAAGACTGTAATAGACAATGTACTAGGTTTCGAAGAATTAAATAATCTTTATAATTGAAGTGTGAAGAATTGACTGTATTTATGTGGTGATTTGCAGCTTGGAAGTGAGTTGCGAACACTAGTGCTATCGAATTATTCGGCGAAAATCAAGTGATAAGGGATATATATATATATAAAAGGCGTAGGGATACTATGTTGCTTGTTCTTGATGAAATATGATTTTTACGAGATTGAATTGACAGTTTGATTAGAAATGAGAACTGGAATTGTGATTTATAAATTGTGTTTTCCTGTAAGGAGGTTAGGTTTTGTACAGCCGTTATGTTGTCGAAATTTCTTTAATCGAGCCTAAACCTTTAAAACCATTATTTGGTATGATTTTGTGAGTGGAATGAAAGTAAAAGCATTTTTTGGAATAAAAGTTATTAAATGTATAAGTGCATACTAAAAATTGTAACTTAGATTACAATGTGATTTTTAAGCATTTTCCTACTTTTCTTCATTTACTCACGTTTTCATGTTACTGTTATGCGTAAATAAAATATTTTGAACGTTGGTTATTGAATCATTAATATTTGGTAAATTTTTATACTTCAATTGTAATGATTACTGATTTTAATGCTTTTATGAACTGACTGAAGATATGATTTACTGAATTAATCTTCGTAAACAATTATGATTTGGTTTATGAATTGCTTTGAGACTGTTGGCCCGTAGCAACCTTTAGGTATATCATGCTATTCTGGGTGAGTGAGTGGACTTCACTGTTTGACCAAGTCGTGTCATCAGTGATTTTAGCATCCACAATTGTCACTTGATCAGTGTACTATGTGGACCCTTCAGACTATGGTCATATGTATTTTGATTCTTTTAATGCATGATTCTATTGGGTGTTGCCAGGTCTCCACAAATACTTGTTTACTATACTGATTTTGGAACGATTACTGAATACGTTTTATCGAATTGATTTCCGTACAGTTTACTGAATTGTATTATAGAACTGTTTACTGTATTGCTCTATTTATAGAGAGTTATGGGAACTAATTATTTGAATCAATATGATTTCTGAACTTTTTATGTCTGAACTTAGAATTCTGAAATGATTATGATTTATCTAAAATTTGAATGATTTTTGAACCTCTGTTATCTGAGCTCTAAAATCTGAAAATGATTTGATACTGAAATTATGAGCGTTATTTGAACTCTGAAATTTGCATAGTTTTTCGACTGATTTAAGATTATATGAATGTCAGTTGAACATCTAAAATCTACATGGTTTCTGATTGATTTAAGACATCTGTGTTGTAAAGTTTTCAAAATGAATTTTGAATGATAAACTGTCACAATTCTGATTTTGAAAAATGAATTTCTTTTATGATATATTCCGTAGTCTGCTCTATAGTTGAAGTGTTAGGAAAATTAGGTTCTTGTACTGTGATAAGTCCTTGAAACATACATTTTTAGAGCATTTTATTACCCGAATTTTGATTAAATTTTGGGAATTTTAATATAATTTCTTTCCAATTTAATTAAATTTTCTTCATGTGTACGAAACGAAAGAATAATGAGGAAATTGAGAAAATTGCAAGGAATTCAAGGAAAAATGGTTGGATTTGGTGTTTAAACCCTAACCTTACCCTTAAAATCCCTAAATTTACCCAAACCCTAAACCCAATTCCTACCACCTTACCTCTAAATTATTTTTAAACCATAAACTTTACCTAAACTAATTTTTCAAACCCTATTAGAAAACCTTTAATCCTAACCCCACCAAAACCCACTTAAACCTATCCCATTCTCATGTGAAGCCCAAACACAATTTAAGCCCACCTTAGATCCTAAAAATTCATGAGCTTCAAACACTCCAATTCCAACCTCAAGTTTGGGCAATTCTCTCAATTTGCTTGATTTGTGATAGGACATACCCAAGAGTCCAACCCAAGAGACAAGTGCTGCCAAGGATGGAAGCAGCCCTAACCTATACAAGGATGAAGCACCTGCAATAGAAAAGAGGTGTGGAGAGGAAGCTGGCGACAGGAGCTTCTTGTTCAACCTTTTGTTGCATTTGAGTCTTTATGTTCCTTAGTTTAAGCATGGTGGAGGAGGGGCTGCCTGACACGGCTTGTCTTCACCAAAGTTCTATAGCTTTTGTTTAGTGTCTTTCTCTAGTTTAGGAGGAGTTTGATGCTTGTAATTTTTAGCAATAGGAGAGGTTTAAAAGGGAGGAAGAAAGCTGGTGACAGCAGCTTTCTCTCCTAATTTTTGCTACGGTTCTTTTCATCTTCGCTTATTGTTTTAGGATTTCATCTTAGTTTTAAATTAGCATTTACGAGCTTTAAAACTTGATTTTTAGATTAAAGAAATTTTAGTCTCTTTTATTCATCCGCATACTTTGTTGCTCTTTAAATTTTACAGTGTTAATTTCTTTCTTATTTCTTGCTTTAGCTTGTTTTAAATTTACGGTTTAAAATTCTATGTTATGCTTAGTTTTATTGCTTTGGAGTGTTCTTTTTTCTTTTTGCTGAAGTGTCCATCTTTCTAGCACCTATTCGTTGCTCTGTTTTGATTGTTTATGCCCTTTTGAATTATGCTTCTAATTACCCTTATTTTCGGGTAAGTCTGCACTAACTTGCCTTGTCTGCCTGGGCGGTGTTGCTGCCTATTGCAGCGTGAAAGCAGTGCATGTCGTGGATACTGCTGGAGACATTGGCTGCAAAAACGTAGACTGGTGCATGACACGGAGGCTGGCTTGGACAAGGCCGAGGCAAGCAGGGCTAATTCTTCACATATTTGCATTTTAAATTATGCATGGTTTTATAAGTTTTCTGATTTCATGATTGTTAGTTAATATAATTTAGATATATATTACTTTGTTAGTTTAAAGAGTTAGTTCATTTATTAGTTTATAATATTGGTAATAGTTTAATTAAACTTATGTTTTAGTTAATAAGTCATTTTATGTATTAGGTATTTAGTATAATTCGTTGAATTCTAGGTAATTCTAGTTTAAGCAATTACTATTCTACTTTTAGGATTTTAAATTTATTTCATAAGTTGATGCTCTTATATTTTTATCTTCTTTATTTTTATTTTTATCTTTTTTTTTTATTTTTATTTAATTTTTTTAAGCTCTTAACTTGCAATTTAATTTTCATACTCTTTAATTTAACTTTTAATATTAGTTTAGGTCTTATTTTAATGCTTTTAGTAGTTAATTGACTTCCAGAAAATGTTCAATTGCTTGAATAAACCTAGGATAACCAATTTGAGTACTTAGCTATATCAATTCTAACTAATCTTCGTGTGAATGATACTTTATTCATCACTTTATTACTTGTCGTGATCCGTGCACTTGCGGAATAGGTTTTAGACGCAACAAGTTTTTGGCGCCATTGCCAAGGATTAGTCTAGGTTGTTCTTAGTTAATATTGTAGACACTTCATTTTGTCCGGGGTCTTTTAATGTTATTGGGCCTATTGGATTTGATAATTAGAAGATGAATTTAATTTTTTGTATTACTATCTTGTTTATTATTAAAAAAATAAAAAATAATAAAATAATAATAATAAAAAATAAAAATGAAAAAATAGAACAAAAATAACAAGAAATAAAGTGATCAAAGAAGGAAAACTTGACAAAATAAAAAAAAATAAAAAATCAAAATCTTAAAACAAAAGCAAAGCCAAAAATTTAAAAATCAAAATCAATGAGTGAATCAAGTGAGAATCAATAAAGATACAAGTCAAACTCAAATTTGTGCATGGATGGAAAGGAAATAAAATGAGTTTTATTACCCGTATCAAGGAAAGGAAAGAAAATTAAATAAAAAGAGACAAACACATATATTAAAGGGAGAGAACTAGGGTTAAAGGAGGACAACACACAGGAAAATAAAAAACCCTAGAAAACCTTGAAAAAGAAAGATATAAAGGGGACGACAAAAAGAAAAAAGGGGGGAGGGGGAAAACCCTAAAAAAAAGAAACCTAGAAAAAAAACCTAAGGGAGGATCCTCTTCATGAAACCGAAGCCACCTTTGCTGCTCCACCATGTCCAAAGCCTTTGCATCGTCCATACACTACCTTCTACCATACAGGCCACAGTTTTATCACTGCATTCTTGATTCAAATCGTCAACCATCATCATCATCAGACCGTTCCTGCTTCCCCATCTACATGCCAGCCTCGGCACCGAGCCACTGTGTGCAACAAACCGCTACCTCCTCCGTTCAGCACCATCCATTTTGTAGCAGGATTGTGACCTAGAACAAGTGAAGCCGTGACGCAGGAAGTGCTGAAGAGGTGTAGAATTGTGAGATGATCAGAAACCTGCAGAGCCCGTGAAGCTGCTGTTGAAAGTGGAAAAGAATCGAAGCAGGAGCTGTCAAGAAGAATGGAGAGCTAGTTGGAACCGTGCAAGTCACGAGCTGCTGTCCCTTGCTGCTAGTTCGTTTCTGCATCACGTATCTACTGCTGCCACTGGTCTTACTACATGGCTGTTGCATTGGTAAGTTGGCCTCTGTTTTGAGAGGCCAGCACGTAGAGGACGAAAAAAAAGAAACAGCAAGCTTCTTTGAAAAATAACAGTCGGCCACCATCACTCACCGCTGCACTACGTCACCCTTGGCTGCTGCATTTCTGTTTAGCCTGGTCGCATATCTGTGGCTGCCACTATTCTGTTCTTGTATCACGTTACTGCTGCATCTGTACGTGAGTTAGCTACTGCTACCTGCTCTTGAAGCCAATACAGCCACTGCTAGAGAGCCAGGATATGGACGAAAGCAAAAGGATTTAGATGCAAAATAGAATCATGAAGCTTTCGGGTATGAGCAGTTGTGAGAGAAAGGAGCAGATTGATTTTTTTTTTGAGTGAGAAAGAAGCAAGAAAAAGCACAGAAAGAAGCGTAAAAGAAATTAGAAGAGAAAAGAAAGAAAGCCATTAAAGAAAGACATTGCCGCCTCGCATCATCAACAGCCATCGTTTGCCATCCCGCTGCTTGTGTCATGATATCATGCCTGCTACACCATCAACATCAAGCCTCGTCGTTCTGCCTTTTTTATCGATGAGATTCTATGCTTGATGCTACTATCGTTGCTACATTATCACTGCTGAGTTCCCACTTGTTTTGAATCGATCGCCATCGCTGCTTCGCCGAACTGCACCACGCAAGTCCCATCTGCACTTGCTGCTGCTATCTACAAAAGGAAAACAAAGAAAGAAAGATTAAAAAAGCACGTGAAGATACAGGTAAGTGTGTGCTTTAATATTTTTTTTCTCTATTTATTTATTTAATAATTTAGTAATATGTTAATAATTTGATAATAAGTTGATTTAATGGTTTAATTTGTATGACTTGATATTTTGATTTAATAATTAATATAACTTTGTATGATAACTTGAGCAAGTAAATTGTTTGTAAAATACTAGTTTTGCATATTAATAGCTGGCATGAATAATTTGTATGATTTGCATAAATAATTAGGATTTAATTTATGTTAAATGTTCGATTTATTGGTAAGATTTTAGGAAATATGCCCTTTAGGAAATTGTGATTATAAAAAAAATATAATTATAATAAGATAAAAGTTAAAATAATAAAGTAATGATAAGATTTTGTAAATAAAAGATATTAAAGGTGGACATGATTTATACCGATGATGACATTTTGAGAAAGTCAATTGAGACATCTTAAAAATGTCTAGGTGAGGAAATTCTTTCTTAAGTTGAGCCAAATTGATGGAATACTTTTGAAAGAATTTTCAATAAATTATAATCCATGTTTATTCTTAGTAAATTAAACATGAATAAAATATAAATGATTATAGATAAATAAATATAAATACGAGAATATAAATTAGATGAGAAATTAAATAAATAGAATGAAATAGCTTAGATTGAAAGTAATTAGTAATTAATAAGATTAAATAATAAAGAAATAAATATGAGTTATACCGATGATGAAATTTCAAGAAAGTCAATCGAGACTCCTTGGAAATTTTTAGGTGAGATGATTCTTTCTTAAGTTTAGCCAAATTGGTAGAATACTTTTGAAAGAATTTTCAATAAAATATAATTCATGTTTATTAAATAAATATAAATAAATAAAATAAAGATAAATTAGATCAAGATTAAGATTAAAGAAATGTAAATAAAATTAGATAAATTAACTAAATAGCTTAGAATAAAAATTATAGGAAATAAAAAATATGAATTATGCCGATGATGAAATTTCAAGAAAGTCAATTGGGACTCCTTAAATTTTCTAGGTGAAAAGATTTCTTTTAAGCCGAGCCAAATTGATGGGACGCTTTTAAGAAAATCTTCAATAAACCATTATTCATATTTATTCTCTAAATAAATAAAATAAATAAATAAAATATAGAGATAAATATAATATGAAATAAGATTAAAAAATATAGAAATTAATATGGAGTCGAAATTAGAGCCAAAGTTAGAAAGAATAAGATTTTCATAAAATTATTTAATTAATCCGACGATGGAGTTCAAGAAAGTCAATCGAGACTCCTTGAACATCTTGAGGTGAGGGAGATTTTTAAGATTGGAGCCAAATTGATAGAAAAATCTTAGAAATATTCCCAATATATAAGCATATCGAAATTAATATAAACACAAGGCAAATTGTAAAGATAACCTAAAACTAGTTGGTACCATTTTAGGATGGGCGTTGTAGGGGTGCTAATCCTTCCCTACACGTAACCGTACTCCCGAACCCTAGTATCTTTGAACGTAGACCAAGCCTTATCCTTAGTTTGAATAAGTGACCAATCACACCTAGGTTAGAATGGTTGGTGGTGACTCCATAATTTTGTGTCTAGTTATTAGGTTTCCCCCGAAACTTGATACGTTATGACAAATATTAAAACAATCATGCCTATTTTTAGTTCAAGCGTTTTCTTTTTCTTATTTTTGTCAATATTTTTTCTTCCTAATATTTTAGTTCCGTTACTTTGCGAGGTACAATGGTGGATCTGTCAAAGCCCAGAACCTTGGGAGACCATGTTATGGCTCATGTGCCTACAATACATTCAAGTATTAGGAAGCCCAAAATCGAAGCTGATAGCTTTGAGATCGATCTGGACTTCATTCTAATGATCTTGAATTCAACTCAATTTAGAGGTTTGCCCAATGAAGACCCATATGCTCATCTTGTTAACTTCTTGGAGATATGTGATCTATGCAAGTACGATGGTGTTTCTGATGATACCATTCGATTGAGACTCTTCTCATTCTCACTCCAAGATAGGGCAAAGAATTGGTTGCGGTCACTTCCTTATCATTCTATCTGTACGTGGGATGATTTGGCTCATAAGTTCCTAACTAGATTCATTTCACTTGAGTATATGGCGAAGATGAGGAATAAAATTTTATCATTTGAGCAACATGACTTAGAGCCTTTTTGTAAAGCATGGGAAAGATTTTAGGACTTGATTAGGAGATGTCCTTCTCATGGATTACCCTTATGGTTACAAATTCAAACTTTTTATAATGGTTTGGGTAATTCATTAAGAGTAGTAGTTGATGCAACAACAGGTGGGGCGCTTATGGGAAAGTTTGTTGAGGAAGCATATGAATTGATAGAAGTAATCGCTTCCAATGACTTCCAATGGCAGTATGAAAGAGAGATATCAGGGAAGATTGTCAACAAACAAGAGGTTGATCTTATTGAGACCATGTCTTCTCCAGAAGCCACCTTGCTTAGGAAAGTCTATATAAGTCCTTTTATCTCCTGTGAGATATGCGAAAGGAGTCATGCCACTGAGAATTGTCCTATCAATCTGAGTTGGGTGAGTCATCCGTGCTATTCCTCAAGCAACTACGAGATGCTTTCATCACCATCTTGGGAGTTCATGGAGACATGTGACCTTTCTCATCAAGCTCCTCAACAACCACTACATCAAGAGGTGTTGAGTGAAGAAATTGAAAAGCTTACACCACCCGAGCTTCTTGAAATTGAAAGTGTGGTTGATGAAAAAGAAATAGAGAACAGTCAAGTTGAGGAAGAAGTCCAAGAGGAAGGGTTTAAGATTGAAGTCCAAGTTCTAGAGGTTGACAAGAAACATCGATGGGCATCCTTCATTATTTCTTTATGGAACTTTCCACAAGAGTGTGAATTGGGTTATATCTTAGAGGACTGTGGAGTTAAGTTCTTTGAAGCAAAATATCTAATAGAGTCACCTTCCATGGAGGTGCACTATTTGCATCCATCAATCTTCAGACCATTCAAACCACCGTGAAGGATGACAGAGATAGTCAAGCAGATGACTCTAAATCAAGCGCTTCTGGGGAGGCAACCCTAGCTTTTTATGAGTTTATTAGTTGTTTCTTTTTTTTTATTAGCTTACTGTTAGTATTTTATCGCTTTGATTTCTTTTTCTTTCTATTTTGTAGGTTTGAATCTAAGTTTGTGGGAGTAGTAAAGCAATTTTTTGGGCATGCAACTGAGCTTCAACGAAAAATTCAGGGGAGTTTCCTTCTACTTTTCTGATTTCTTGAATCACTTACACATTGAGGACAATGTGCGCTTCAAGTTTGGAGGGAAGGAAATTTAAGCTAAATTTTTTCAAAAAAAATTTCAAAATTTTCCCAACTTTTTGGGCATGTTTTGCCTTGAGATATATTGTGCTTGATTTGATAATTTCCCGTGTTCCTATGATTGAGATTATGATTGAGATTGGTTCTAATATTTGGAAAAGCATGATTATTGAGAAGCATAAGTTGAATTCTTGAACTTGCCTTGTTCTGATTATGATTTTTTTCATCTTAATGCACTATGTCTTGATCATGGATTGGTATGCATGTTTAGAGAAGGATTATATGAATATAGGATTGCATTTGTCTTTGAAGTTGTGAGCATATCCTAGAATTTGTTTGATCTCCTCTTGAGGTGAAATTTTTAGCCCATACTTAGTTGGGAAAATGATTTAGGTCATCCTTAAATCGTTTGAGCTTTTCAAGCTAACCTTGTACATATTTGTCCTTAGTCACCCTCTGTGCCAAACTAGCCTATCTTTGTTTATACACCTACAAGTTAATTTCCTCTAGTCAAATAAATACACATTCCTATCCCTTACCCCAAAAGCATGTAATTTTCTAGGATATATCATGAGTTGTGTACATGTTTGGTTAGATAGATAGAATATAAGAAAAATAAAAAATGAAAAAAAAAAGAAACAAAAAGAAAAGAAGAAAAAAAAGAAAAATAGAAAAATAAAAAAAATGAAAAAGAAAATGAATGAAAAATGAGAAAAATACAAAAATAGAATAAAGTGTATAACAAATTAAGAAGAAAATAAGTTTGAGGGAGTTTATTAAAGCTCAAAATATAAAAAATCCAGGAGTGTAATGCATGATTAGAGTTGTTAGGCCTAAATTGACTTTTACCATACCTTTACCGTAGCCTTACATTACAAGCTTAATGAAGTCTTATTGATTCTTGATTGAGTATGGCTACATTAGTGGAGAAAGAAGTGAAAAGCAAACCTATGGGATTGTTCATGCTTTAGAGACTTTGCTTTTCATGTTTGCATAATCTCATTCGGATATGTATGCTTTGATATGTGATGGACACTTCACACACACACGGAGAATCTAATTAGGACTTGGGCATGTGATTGGTGAAAACTCTATGTTGATTAATAATTGTGATTTTTCCATAGATTAGATCAATACTCTTTCTATGAGGTGTTTGTGGGGAATGAATATATCAAGTGCATGTTATCTCTTGCATGTTTTAAGATTGTTTTGCTTGAGGGCAAGCAAAATATTAAGTTTGGGTGTGTGATAAGTCTCTGAAATATACATTTTGTAGAAACTGATATTGTAGAGAATGTAGAAATTGATAGGAACATGTTTTTCTGATTTTCTACATTCTCTACAATATCAGTTTCTACATGGTATCAAGAGCATACGACCCATTAAAATTCTTAGTTTGATTCTTCTCCCACCATGCTGAGCGGTAGCACAACATCAGAGGTGACTTCAAACTCAGGGAGCATGATCAGCAACATCGCTTGGAAGGTTGTACACGCTAGGGAGAGTTATGGGAAGACACCTACTGATGAGATGCCACATCAGTCCCTTCAGCAAAACAGACCTGAAATTGTGAGTACTGCCACTTTGGCACAAAAAGGTAATTTTCTAAGCGCTTTAAGTGTCAAACGTCATAGCTCAAAGTCATGGATCGTTGACTTAGGTGCATCAGACCATATGACTGGTGATGCATCGTTATTTCATGAATACAGCCCATGTTCTGAAAATTTTACAGTTCGTATTGCAGATGGCTCATTATCTAAAGTGGCTGGTATCGGTTCAGTTGCTATCTCCAAGGACATAATGCTTAATTCTATTCTCCATGTTCCTAATTTGGATTGTAATGTCTTATCTATTAGTAAGATTACGAGAGATCTTAATTGTGTTACTAAATTTCTCCCAAATATGTGTGAATTTCAGGACTTGGATTCGGGGAAGAAGATTGGCAACGCTAGGATATGTGCGGGACTCTATCTTCTTAGAGATGAAGAATCTGAGAGGAAAATTCAGAATAATGCTTGCACAATCTCAACCTCTAGCAGTCATAAAGATAGTGCAGTCATGTTGTGGCACTGCCGATTAGGTCATCCCAACTTCTTGTACCTCAAAAAACTATTTCCCATATTATTCCAAAAAAATCCCTCATATTACCAATGTGAAATTTGTCAATTGTCCAAGCATCCCCGTAATACTTACCCACATCATTCATATAAACCATCCCATCCATTCTCCATAATTCACAGTGATGTTTGGGGACCATCTAGGATAGCAAATATTACTGGTTCTAGATGGTTCGTTAGCTTCATAGATGACCACACTCGAGTGACTTGGTTGTTCCTCATGAAAGACAAATCTGAGGTTGGGCAAATATTTCAGAATTTCAACAAAATGGTCCAGACTCAATTCCAAACCAAAATTCAGGTGCTTAGAACCGACAATGGAAGGGAATATTACCACTCTATCCTCGGAGCTTATCTACTTGATCAGGGAATTGTCCATCAAAGCTCATGTGTGGATACTCCCCAACAAAACGGAATTGCAGAGAGGAAAAACCGACACCTAATGGAGGTTGCCCGATCACTCATGCTTGCCACTAATGTTCCAAAACATTTTTGGGGAGAAGCAGTTTTAACAGCTACTTATCTCATAAATAGAATGCCTTCTCGTGTCCTTCAATTCCAAACACCGTGCCAAAAGCTCCTTACAACCTACCCTCATCTTCGAATTATCTCATTCATCCCTACTAAAGTGTTTGGGTGCACCACATTTGTCCATATACATCAGCAACATCGAAGTAAATTGGATCCCAAATCAGTCAAGTGCATATTTCTTGGCTACTCTCCAAACCAAAAGGGGTACAAATGTTATTCACCGGTAACCAAAAGATTTTATAATTCTATGGATGTAACCTTTTTGAGAATCAGCCATATTACACCAAAGCTGACATTCAGGGGGAGAGTGCGAGAGAATATCAACTTTGGGAAACCATACCTGCTGCTAAACCAGTACC
Source organism: Heritiera littoralis (assembly GCA_031772115.1). Lineage (NCBI taxonomy): Eukaryota > Viridiplantae > Streptophyta > Magnoliopsida > Malvales > Malvaceae > Heritiera > Heritiera littoralis. The sequence goes on along the minus strand of JAPDPK010000083.1, from coordinate 462,400 downwards.
TTTACCACCAGCCCAAATCTCTTGTCCACCAGCCCAAATATCTAGTCCACCTATAATCCTCACAGAAATCCACCACCAACCTCTTGATCCTGAGATAACTAACACTCAACTTAGCCCTCAAAACCCTGAGTCTGTGAAAGAAACAGCAACAAAAGACATGATTGTTTACTCAAGGAGACTGAAATCTCAAAAGGAGGTAGAGAGTCGCACATCTCCAAAGCAAAACCAAGATTCAGAACCAAATCCAGAAGTTTCTGAGATGCATACAGGTAACATAATTACTGAACCTATCTCTAGTGATTTTCCTAGTGATCTTGACCAACCTATTGCAATAAGAAAAGGAGTAAGGACATGCACTCAGCATCCTATCAGCAACTTTGTATCCTATGAGAGCCTATCTCCAGCTTTTCGTGTGTTTGTGTCCACTTTAACAGATGTTCAAGTTCCAAGCAATATTCAAGAAGCTTTCCAACAACCAAAATGAAAGGCTGCTGTTTTGGAAGAAATGAAAGCACTAGAAAAGAATGGCACGTGGGTGATTGCAAAACTTCCCGAAGGAAAGAGTCCGGTTGGTTGCAAGTGGATATTTTCAGTTAAACACAATGCGGATGGAAGCGTGAATCGATTCAAAGCTCGTCTTGTTGCCAAGGGCTTCACTCAATCTTATAGTGTTGACTATGAGGAGACATTTGCTCCTGTGGCCAAGCTAAACTCAGTCCGTGTGCTGCTATCTTTGGCAGCTAACCTAGATTGGCCTCTTCATCAACTAGATGTTAAAAATGCATTTTTGAACAGTGACTTAGAGGAAGAAGTCTTCATGGAGAACCACCAGGATTTTATTCTCAAGAGAACAATGGTAAAGTGTGCAAGCTTCGTAAGTCGCTATATGGCCTCAAACAATCACCACGGGCTTGGTTTGATCGCTTAACAAAGGTTGTTAAGAAGTATGGGTTTTCACAGTGCCAAACCGATCACACTATGTTTGTTAAGCACTCATCTGATCACAAGATTGCTATCCTTATCGTTTATGTGGATGACATCATTCTTACAGGGGACTACATGGAGGAGATTGTTGGGGTAAAGACCCTTTTGGCAAGAGAATTTGAGATAAAAGACTTAGGAAAGCTCAAGTATTTCCTTGGCATGGAAGTAGCTCGATCAAGAAATGGGATTTCTATTTCACAACAAAAATATGTTCTAGATCTTCTTAAGGAAACAGGGATGCTTGGATGCAAACGTGCAGATACTCCTATGGATTCAAATGGCAAGTTACGAGTTGAAGAAGAAAGTCCTCTAGTTGACAAAGGTAGATACCAAAGGCTTGTGGGGAAACTAATTTATTTGACACATACTAGACCAGACATTTGTTTTGCTGTTAGCCTAGTAAGCAGATTTATGAATAACCCTTCCGAAGCACACATGGAAGCAGTTTACCGGATTCTTCGGTACTTAAAGAAAAGCCCAGGCAGAGGACTACATTTCAAGAAAACCTCAAATAGAGATGTTGAAGTTTTCTCAGATGCAGATTGGGCATGATCTATAACGGATCGGAGGTCAACCACCGGATATTGCACATTCGTATGGGGTAATTTGGTAACGTGGCGAAGCAAGAAGCAGACAGTAGTAGCTCGGAGTAGTGCTGAAGCAGAATTCAGAGCTATGTCTCATGGGATTTGTGAAGGAATTTGGCTTGAAAGGGTGTTGAAGGAATTGAGGATTTCAAAAGGAAGTTCTATGAAGGTGTTTTGTGACAACCAAGCAACCATAAGTATTGCCAAGAACCCAATTCACCATGATCGGACCAAGCATATCGAGATTGATCGCCATTTTATCAAAGAGAAAATCGAAGAAGACCAAGTCAGACTTGTCTACACGCCAACTAGTCTTCAAACCGCAGATATTCTCACCAAGGCCCTTCCTAGAAACAATTTTGAAAGCTTGAAGTCCAAGTTGGGTATGATTGACATCTACTACCCAACTTGAGGGGGAGTGTGGAAATCCACTCCAGATTCTATGGGATTGGATATGATTGATTTTTTATTTATTTCCTAAGATAAAGGGATTTGGTATCTTGGCCAAATATTTCCCTATTTGGTTTCATTTAAAAAAAAATACACATTTTTTAGAGTCTTTTATTACACGAATTTTGATTAAATTTTGGGAATTTTAATATAATTTCTTCCTAATTTAATTAAATGTTCTTCATGTGTAGAAAACTCAAGAATAATGAGGAAATTGAAAAAATTGCAAGGAATTCAAGGAAAAATGATTAGATTTGGTGTTTAAACCCTAACCTTAACCTTATCCTTAAAATCCCTAAATTTACCCAAACCCTAAACCCAATTTCTACCACCTTATCCCTAAATTATTTTTAAACCATAAACCTTACCTAAACCAATTTTCCAAACCCTTTTAGAAAACCTTTAACACTAACCCCGCCATACCCACTTAAACCTATCTCATTCTCACGTGAAGCCCAAACACACTTTAAGCCCACTTTAAATCTTAAAAAATCATGAGTTTCAAACACTCCAAATCCAACCTCAAATTTGGGCCATTCTCTTAATTTGCTTGATTTGTGATAGGACATAGCCAAGAGTCTAGCCCAAGGGACAAGTGGCCAAGAGTCTAGCCCAAGGGACAAGTGCTGCCAAGGATGGAAGCAGCCATAACCTATACAAGGATGAAGTGGCCGCAAGAGAAAAGAGGTGTGGAGAGGAGGTTGGTGACAGGAGCTTCTTTTTCAACCGTTTGTTGCATTTGAGTCTTTATATTCCTTAATTTAAGCATGGTGGAAGAGGGGCTGCGTGACACGGCATGTCTTCACCAAAGTTCTACAGCTTTTGTTTACTGTCTTTCTCTAGTTTAGGAGGAGTTTGATGCTTGTAATTTTTAGCTATAGGAGAGGTTTAAAGGGAGGAAGAAAGCTGGTGACAGCAGCTTTCTCTCCTAATTTTTGCTACGGTTCTTTTCATCTTCGCTCGTTGTTTTAGTCTTGTTTATCGTAGATTGTTTTAGGATTTCATCTTAGTTTTAGCATTTACGAGCTTTAAAACTTCATTTTTAGATTAAAGAAATTTTAGTTTTTTTTTATTCATCCGCATACTTTGTTGCTCTTTAAATTTTACACTGTTAATTTCTTTCTTATTTCTTGCTTTAGCTTGTTTTAAATTTACGGTTTAAAATTCTATTTTATGCTTAGTTTTATTGCATTGGAGTGTTCTTTTTTCTTTTTGCTGAAGTGTCCATCTTTCTAGCACCTATTCGTTGCTCTGTTTTGATTGTTTATGCCCTTTTGAATTATGTTTCTAATTATCCTTATTTTCGGGTAAGTCTGCACTACCTTGCCTTGTCTGCCTGGGCGGTGTTGCTGCCTATTGCAGCGTGAAAGCAGTGCATGTCGTGGATACTGCTGGGGACATTGGCTGCAAAAACGTGGACTGGTGCATGACACGGAGGCTGGCTTGGACAAGGCCGAGGCAAGCAAGGCTAATTCTTCACATATTTGCATTTTAAATTATGCATGGTTTTATAAGTTTTCTGATTTCATGATTGTTAGTTAATATAATTTAGATATATATTACTTTGTTAGTTTAAAGAGTTAGTTCATTTATTAGTTTATAATATTGGTAATAGTTTACTTATTAAACTTATGTTTTAGTTAATAAGTCATTTTATGTATTAGGTATTTAGTATAATTAGTTGAATTCTAGGTAATTTTATTTTAAACAATTACTATTCTACTTTTAGGATTTTAAATTTATTTCATAAGTTGATGCTCTTATATTTTTATCTTCTTTATTTTTATTTTTATCTTTTTTTTATTTTTATTTAATTTTTTTAAGCTCTTAACTTGCAATTTAATTTTCATACTCTTTAATTTAACTTTTAATATTAGTTTAGGTCTTATTTTAATGCTTTTAGTAGTTAATTGACTTCCAGAAAATGTTCAATTGCTTGAATAAACCTAGGATGACCAATTTGAGTACTTAGCTATATCAATTCTAACTAATCTTCGTGGGAATGATACTTTATTCATCACTTTATTGCTTGTCGTGATCCGTGCACTTGCGGAATAGGTTTTAGACGCAACAAGTTTTTGGCACCATTGCCAAGGATTAGTCTAGGTTGTTCTTAGTTAATATTAAAACAATCATGCCTATTTTTAGTTCAAGCGTTTTCTTTTTCTTATTTTTGTAAATATTTTTTCTTCCTAATATTTTAGTTCTGTTACTTTGCGAGGTACAATGGTGGATCTGTCAAAGCCTAGAACCTTGGGAGACCATGTTATGGCTCATGTGCCTATGATACATTCAAGTATTAGGGAGCCCAAAATCGAAGCTGATAGCTTTGAGATCGATCCGGACTTCATCCTAATGATCTAGAATTCAGCTCAATTTGGAGGTTTGCCCAATGAAGACCCATATGCTCATCTTGTTAACTTCTTGGAGATATGTGATCTATGCAAGTACGATGGTGTTTCTGATGATGCCATTGGATTGAGACTCTTCTCATTCTCACTCCAAGATAAGGCAAAGAATTGGTTATGGTCACTTCCTTATCATTCTATCTGTACATGGGATGATTTGGCTCATAAGTTCTTAACTAGATTCATTTCACTTGAGTATATGGCGAAGATGAGGAATCAAATTTTATCATTTGAGCAACATGACTTAGAGCCTTTTTGTAAAGGATGGGAAAGATTTTAGGACTTGATTAGGAGATGTCCTTCTCATGGATTACCCCTATGGTTACAAATTCAAAGTTTTTATAATGGTTTGGGTAATTCATTAAGAGTAGTAGTTGATGCAGCAATAGGTGGGGTGCTTATGGGAAAGTTTGTTGAGGAAGCATATGAATTGATAGAGGTAATCACTTCCAATGACTTCCAATGGCAGTATGAGAGAGAGATATCGAGGAAGATTGTCAACAAACAAGAGGTTGATCTTATTGAGACCATGTCTTCTCTAGAAGCCACCTTGCTTGGGAAAGTCTATATAAGTCCTTTTATCCCCTATGAGATATGCGAAGGGAGTCATGCCACTGAGAATTGTCCTATCAATTTGAGTTGGCTGAGTCATCCGTGCTATTCCTCAAGCAACTATGAGATGCTTTCATCACCATCTTGGGAGTTCATGGAGGCATGTGACCTTTCTCATCAAGCTCCTCAGCAACCACTACATCAAGAGGTGTTGAGTGAAGAAATTGAAAAGCTTACACCACCCGGGCTTATTGAAATTGAAAGTGTGGTTGATGAAAAAGAAATGGAGAACAGTCAGGTTGAGGAAGTAGTCCAAGAGGAAGGGTTTAAGATTGAAGTCCAAGTTCTAGAGGTTGACAAGAAACATCGAGGGGCATCCTTCATTATTTCTTTATGGAACTTTCCACAAGAGTGTGAATTGGGTTATATCTTAGAGGACTGTGGAGTTAAGTTCTTTGAAGCAAAATATTTGATGGAGTCACCTTCCATGGAGGTGCACTATGTGCATCCATCAATCTTCAGACCATTCAAACCACCGTGAAGGATGACAGAGATAGTCAAGCTGATGACTCTAAATCAAGCGCTTTTGGGGAGGCAACCCTAGCTTTTTTATGAGTTTATTAGTTGTTTCTTTTTTTTTATTAGTTTAGTGCTAGTATTTTATAGCTTTGATTTCTTTTTCTTTCTATTTTGTAGGTTTGAATCTAAGTTTGTGGGAGTAGTAAAGCAATTTTTTGGGCATGCAATTGAGTTTCAACGAAAAATTCAGGGGAGTTTCCTTTTATTTTTCTGATTTCTTGAATCACTTACATATTGAGGACAATGTGCACTTCAAGTTTGGGGGGAAGGAAATTTGTGCTAAATTTTTTCAAAAAAAAATTTCAAAAATTTCCCAACTTTTTAGGCTTTAAGTGTTTTGCGTTGAGATATATTGTGCTTGATTTGATAATTTCCCATGTCCCTATGATTGAGATTATGATTGAGATTGATTCTAATATTTGGAAAAGCATGATTATTGAGAAGCATAAGTTGAATTCTTCAACTTGCCTTGTTCTGATTATGATTTTTTTCATCTTAATGCACAATGTCTTGGTCATGGATTGGTATGCATGTTTAGAGAAGGATTATATGAATATAGGATTGCATTTGTCTTTGAAGTTGTGAGCATATCCTAGAATTTGTTTGATCTCCTCTTGAGGTGAAATTTTTAGCCCATACTTAGTTGGGAAAATGATTTAGGTCATCCTTAAATCGTTTGAGCTTTTCAAGCTAACCTTGTACATATTTGTCCGTAGTCACCCTCTGTGCCAAACTAGCCTATCTTTGTTTATACACCTACAAGTTAATTTCCTCTAGTCAAATAAATACACTTTCCTATCCCTTACCCCAAAAGCATGTAATTTTCTAGGATATATCATGAGTTGTGTACATGTTTGGTTAGATAGATAGAATATAAGAAAAATAAAAATGAAAAAAAAAGAAACAAAAAGAAAAGAAGAAAAAAAAAAGAAAAATAGAAAAATAAAAAAAATGAAAAAGAAAATGAATGAAAAATGAGAAAAATACAAAAATAGAATAAAGTGTATAACAAATTAAGAAGAAAATAAGTTTGAGGGAGTTTATTAAAGCTCAAAATATAAAAAATCCAGGAGTGTAATGCATGATTAGAGTTGTTAGGCCTAAATTGACTTTTACCATACCTTTACCGTAGCCTTACATTACAAGCTTAATGAAGTCTTATTGATTCTTGATTGAGTATGGCTACATTAGTGGAGAAAAAAGTGAAAAGCAAACCTATGGGATTGTTCATGCTTTAGAGACTTTGCTTTTCATGTTTGCATAATCTCATCCGGATATGTATGCTTTGATATGTGATGGACACTTCACATACACACGGAGAATCTAATTAGGACTTGGGCATGTGATTGGTGAAAACTCTATGTTGATTAATAATTGTGATTTTTCCTTAGATTAGATCAATACTCTTTCTATGAGATGTTTGTGGGGAAGGAATATATCAAGTGCATGTTATCTCTTGCATGTTTTAATATTGTTTTGCTTGAGGGTAAGCAAAATATTAAGTTTTGGGGTGTAATAAGTCCCTGACATATATATTTTTTAGAGTCTTTTATTACACGAATTTTGATTAAATTTTGGGAATTTTAATATAATTTCTTCCCAATTTAATTAAATCTTATTTATGTGTAGGAAACTCAAGAATAATGAGGAAATTGAGAAAATTGCAAGGAATTCAAGGAAAAATGATTGGATTTGATGTTTAAACTCTAACCTTAACCTTACCCTTAAAATCCCTAAATTTACCCAAACCCTAAACCTAATTTCTACCAGCTTACCCCTCAATTATTTTTAAACCATAAACCTTACATAAACTAATTTTCCAAACCCTTTTAGAAAACCTTTAACACTAACCCCACCATACCCATTTAAACCTATCTCATTCTCACGTGAAGCCCAAACACACTTTAAACCCACCTTAAATCCTAAAAATTCGTGAGTTTCAAACACTCCAAATCCAACCTCAAGTTTGGGTCATTCTCTCAATTTGCTTGATTTGTGATAGGACATAGCCAAGAGTCTAGCCCAAGGGACAAGTGCTGCCAAGGATGGAAGCAGCCATAACCTATACAAGGATGAAGTGGCCGCAAGAGAAAAGAGGTGTAGAGAGGAGGTTGGTGACAAGAGCTTCTTTTTCAACCGTTTGTTGCATTTGAGTCTTTATATTCCTTAATTTAAGCATGGTGGAAGAGGGGCTGCGTGACACGGCATGTCTTCACCAAAGTTCTACAGCTTTTGTTTACTGTCTTTCTCTAGTTTAGGAGGAGTTTGATGCTTGTAATTTTTAGCAATAGGAGAGGTTTAAAGGGAGGAAGAAAGCTAGTGACAGCAGCTTTCTCCTAATTTTTGCTACGGTTCTTTTCATCTTCGCTTGCTGTGTCAGTCTTGTTTATCGTAGGTTGTTTTAGGATTTCATCTTAGTTTTAAATTAGCATTTACGAGTTTTAAAACTGGATTTTTTAGATTAAAGAAATGTTAGCTTTTTTTTATTCATCCGCATACTATGTTGCTCTTTAAATTCTACAGTGTTAATTTCTTTCTTATTTCTTACTTTAGCTTGCTTTAAATTTACGGTTTAAAATTCTATGTTATGCTTAGTTTTATTGCATTGGAGTGTTCTTTTCTTTTCGCTGAAGTGTCCATATTTCTAGCACCTGTTCGTTGCTCTGTTGTGATCGTTTCTCGCTCTGTTTATGCCTTTTTGAATTATGTTTCTGATTATCCTTATTTTCGGGTAAGTCTGCACTACCTTGCCTTGTCTGCCTGGGCGGTGTTGCTGCCTATTGCAGCGTGAAAGCGGTGCATGTTGCGGCTGCTGCTAGAGACATTGGCTGCAAAAACGTGGACTGGTGCGTGACACAGAGGCTGGTTTGGACAAGGCCGAGGCAAGCAAGGCTGATTCTTCACATATTTGCATTTTAAATTATGCATGGTTTTATAAGTTTTCAGATTTCATGATTGTTAGTTAATATAATTTAGATATATATTACTTTGTTAGTTTAAAAAGTTAGTTCATTTGTTAGTTTTGGTAATTGTTTACTTATTAAACTTATGTTTTAGTTAATAAGTCATTTTAAGTATTAGGTATTTAGTATAATTAGTTGAATTCTAGGTAATTATAGTTTAAACAATTAATATTCTAGTTTTAGGATTTTAAATTTATTTCATAAGTTAATGCTCTTTATTTTTTTATCTTCTTGATTTTTATTTTTATCTTTTTTAATTTTTATTTAATTTTTTTGTGCTCTTAACTTGCAATTTAATTTTCATACTCTTTAATTTAATTTCTAATATTAGTTTAGGTTTTATTTTAATGCTTTTAGTAGTTAATTGGCTTCCAGAAAATGCTCAATTGCTTGAATAAACCTAGGATGACCAATTTTAGTACTTAATTATATCAATTCTAACTAATCCTTGTAGAAACGATACTTTATTCATCACTTTATTATTTGTCGCGACCCATGCACTTGTGGAATAGGTTTTAGACGCAACATATTATTTATCGAATGGATTCACTGACTGTTTACTAAGTATTCACTAAATTAATTACTAAACTATTTTTGAACAGTTTTCTGAACATGTGACATTCTAATTGATTTTTTGAATTATGTTTTGGAAGAGTGGTTTCTGATTGATTATCTGATACGATTTTCTAAGCATATAATTTTCTGATTGATTTTTTGAATAATGTTTTGAATGAGTGATTTTTGATCGATTTTATGAAAGGTTTTCAAAATGTGTGATTTTATGATCAATTGTTTGAACTATATTTTGAGTGAGTAAATTTTGATTGATTTTCTGTACAATTTTCTGAGTGTGTGATTTTCTGAATGATTTTTTGAACTATATCCCAAATGAGTGATTTTTGATCGATTTGCTAAACTATTTACTGAGTTGATTTTTGAATTATTTATAAAATGATTTATTGAACGGTGAACTGAATGATTTATCGGATATTTTACTGAACCATTTGATAACAATTATTTACTATTGAGTACTATCACTATAGATTTGGAATGTTTAATCTTGATTTGATACACATGATTCCTTCTCTGTAAGTTTTCAAAAACTCCTTATAGTCAGATTTATGGACTAGGACAAGTGAGGTGCTCTAAAGCATCTTTCCATACTCAGCCTGGTACTCCTAACCGATTATAGTATCTTTTCTAATAGAATTCTCAATCACTATTTTAAATACTGACTGCATATTTATGAAATATGTTTTTGACATATGCATATAAGTATGCATAGTATCAGTTCTTTTTTTATATATATTTCTTCTTGGGCATAAGCTTACCCCCTTCTAGCTAACATATTTATTTTTAGAAATAGTAGATTGTTAAGAGAAGATTCTGATCAGATGCCTATGAGGTTTCGATATTTTACCTTGTAGGTATGGTATTCAGATATATATTTAAAGAATATAATACTGAAATCTGAAAACAAAATATGAGACTGAAAATTTGAAACAGAATAGCTAGAACTTTCTGTTCTGGCTTACCTCAAATAGGGGCTCTTATATAAAGATAATATCCACAATAAATCAGAGATAACATTCCTAAAAATCAGCTGATAATCTCAGCCTTATCTAAATTTAAATAATGCAGTAAAACAGGAGAGATAATCTCCTGTTTAAATTAAAACTCATTCTTGAAAAATAAGTAATCCTAAAACTCTAAATATTTCAACACTCCCCCTCAAGCTGGGTTGTAAATATTAATCATACCCAGCTTGTTTACAAAATTATCAAATGACACCCTAGGCAAACCTTTAGTGAAAATATCAACCACTTGATAGCTTGTAGAAATGTATGATAGATTAATGATGCCTTCCTCAATTTTCTCCTTAATGAAATGTCTGTCAATCTCCACGTGTTTAGTCCTGTCATGATGCACTGGATTTTTGGCTATACTGATGGCTGCTTGATTGTCACATAACATCTTAAATGATTTATCTGTAGGCAGCTTTAGTTCATAAAGGACTCTTCTTATCCACATTCCTTCACATACAGCCAAAGCCATAGCTCGAAATTCTGCTTCAGCACTACTCCTTGCCACCACAGACTGTTTTTTACTCTTCCATGTGACTAGATTCCCCTATAGAAAAGTACAATACCCCGTGGTGGATCTTCTATCGGTTACTGATCCTGCCCAATCTGCATCTAAGAACAATTCAACCAATCTACTACTTCCTTTCTTGAAGAATAGACCTTTACCTGGAGTCATATTTAAATATCGTAGAATACGATACACGACCTCAAGATGCTCTTCATTTGGATTGTTCATGAATTGACAAACAACACTCACTGAGAAGCCAATATCAGGGCGAGTATAAGATAAGTAGATGAGTCTTCCAACAAGTCTCTGGTATCTCTCTTTGTTGACTGGGGCACAATTCTCCTTTAACCCAATTTTACAAGTTGTATCCATGGGTGGATCTATAGGTTTACACCCTAACATACCTGTATCTTTTAGCAAATCCAAAGTATATTTTCTTTGTGGCACCATGATGCCCTTCTTTGATCTTGCAACATCCATCCCTAAAAAATAACGCAGTTGTCCCAAGTCCTTAATTTCAAACTCTTTGGCCAACAAAATCTTCAATCTAGCAATTTCTTCTAGGTAGTCTCCAGTCAATATAATATCATCAACATACACAATTAACACAGCAAGTTTACCTGTAGAAGAATGTTTAGTGAAGAGTGTGTGATCGGCTTGCCCCTGTTGGAACCTATGGTGTTTGAGTACTCGAGTGAATCTGTCAAACCATGCACGAGGTGATTGCTTCAAACCGTAGAGAGACTTAAGTAATTTGCACACAAGATGTGGACTCCTTTCATCCTTAAAACCTGGTGGAATCTCCATGTACACTTCCTCTTCTAAATCACCATTTAGGAAGGCATTCTTCACGTCTAGTTGTTGCAATTCCCAATCAAGATTAGCTGCTATTGATAGAAGTATCCTTACCGTGTTTAGCTTAGCAACTGGTGTGAAAGTCTCTTCGTAATCAATACCGTAGGTTTGAGTGTAACCTTTGGCAACCAATCTGGCCTTATATCTGTTGATACCGCCATCTGCTTTATACTTCACATTGAATATCCATTTACATCCTACTGGGGTTTTTCCATTGGAAGTTTCACCATTTCCGATGTACCATTCTTTTCCAAGGCTCGTATTTCCTCCTTTACTGCTTGTTCCCACTTTGGAGTCTTGAGTGCCTGTTCTATGGTCTGTGGAATCTCAACAAGTGATAATTTAGTAGTAAAGGCTTTAAACTTGGAGGACAGTTTTTCATAAGACAAAAAAGTAGAAATTGGATGTTGAGTGCATGCTCTAATCCCTTTCCTTTCAGCAATTGGAATATCAAGATCATCGCCTATAAAATCACAAAGAGGAGTTTCGGAGTTACCTGATGTAGATTTCATGTTGTTGGAGCTCGGTTCAGATTCATGGGTTTGCTTTGGAGTAGGTTCAGACTCTACCTCCTTTTGGACTTGTGATCTTCTAGAATAGACTTGAAGTTCCTTGTTTGTAACTGATTCATTTGGCCCATGATCAAATTCAAGTAAGGGGCTGCTTTGAGGAGGTTGCTGTTTGGTTTCTGGTAAGGGGTTGTTTTGAGGAGGTTGTTGCATTATTTCTGGTTCGGTTTCAGGTAACAGGCTGTTTTGAGGATGTTGCTGTATTATTTCTGGTTCAATTGGTAACAAAAACTGATATTCATGTTGCTGTCTTGTAACATGATTCTCCCCCTGAATATCAATTTTAGTGAAGTAGGGCTGGTTTTCAATAAAAGTAACATCCATGGTGGTGTAGAATCGATGAGTAATGGGAGAGTAGCATTTATACCGTTTTTGATTGGAAGCATAACCTAGAAAGATGCATTTTATGGATTTGGGGTCAAGTTTGCTAAGATGTTGGGAATGATCATTGATGAATGCAGTGTAGCCAAATATTTTGAGTAGGAGGTTTGAGAGAAGTCGAGTTTGTGGGTAAAATTGGAGAAGGGAATGATATGGGGTTTGGAAGTTTAGAGGACGTGAAGGCATTCGATTAATTAGGTAGGTGGCTGTGAGAATGGCTTCTCCCCAAAATTGTTTTGGAACATTATATGTGAACAATAGTGAACGGGCAATATCAAGGAGATCACGATTTTTCCTTTCAGCAATCCCGTCTTGTTGAGGGGTGTCAACACATGAACTTTGATGGATAATGCCATTAGCTAATAGATAGTTCTTAAGAACAGAGTTAAAATAGTCTTTGGCATTGTCAGTTCTAAGAATTTGGATTTTGGTTTGGAATTGAGTTTGGATCATCTTATGAAAATTTTCAAAGATTGCACATGTTTCATACTTTTCTTTCATGAGAAAAAGCCAAGTAATCCTAGTGTGGTCGTCTATGAAAGAAATGAACCATCTTGCACCCGAGACATTTTTTACTCTAGATGGTCCCCAGATGTCACTATGTATAAGGGTAAATGGTTGGGATGATCTATAAGGCTAAGTATGGAATGTTGTGCGTGTTTGTTTGGACAAATGACAGATCTCACATTGAAAAGGACCTTGATTTTTGTTAAACAAAGATGGAAACATTTTTTTCATGCAGGAGAAAGAAGGATAACCCATGCGATAATGCCATAAAGTCATTACACTAGGATTATTAGAACCAGAGAAAACATGATCAAGGTTAGAAAAAGCATTGCAAGCAGTTTGATCTTTGAGCTTGAAGGAATCAGTCCTCAAGAGATATAGGCCGACCCTCTCTTTAGCATTGCCAATTGTCTTCCCCGATTCCAAGTCCTGAAATTCACACCAAATTGGGTAAAATTTTGTTATACAATTCATATCCTTTGATAACTTACTGACTGAGAGTAAATTGCATTTCAGGTTAGGAATATAAAGGACAGAATTTAGGACCAAATTTTTTGAGACAACGACAGTTCCAACTCCAGTGACTGTAGATAATGAGCCATCAGCAATTTTTACTGAAAGACCTTTTAGACACGGGCGAAGGTGTTGGAAAAGTTTCACATTACCAGTCATGTGATCTGATGCTCCGGAGTCAATGATCCAATAACTATTTCTATCAACCTTTGCATTAAGAGCATTTAGATAATTACCTCTCTGAGCAACTAAGCTTGTGCCAACAACTGAACTAGGCTGAACCTTTTGGATTAATTGTTGGAGGATGTCTAATTGCCCCTTTATGAATGCAGTACACTCGGTGGAAGCGGTTGTAGTAGGCTTGACGATGACTGGTACCAATCCAATGGAACCTGAGATGATTTCAGCAAACGTTTGTTTGCCTGATGCCATACTGTACAGCGGCAAAGAAGATGGATCAGACTTGCTCTGATGCCATAAAGAATGTAATACTGAAATCTGAAAACAGAATATGACACTGAAAATTTGAAACAGAATAGCTAGAACTTTCTATTTTGGCTTACTCCTTTTTATTCCTCAAATAGGGGCTCTTATATAAAGATAATACCTACAATAAATCAGAGATAACATTCCTAAAAATCAGCTGATAATCTCAACCTTATCTAAATTTAAATACTGCAGTAAAACTGGAGAGATAATCTCTTGTTTAAATTAAAACTCATTCTAGAAAAATAAGTAATTCTAAAACTCTAAATAGTTCAACAATATTGTACAGTACTTTGAGTGTAAAGGGATGTAAGCAGTAAACTGAAGAAGTTTGAATGTCATCCATAGTTTTGTTCTTAGTTATTTGTATAGAAAAATAAATGTGTATTGTAATTTAGTGTACTAGGACCTATTTGAATGATTAAATGTTGAGATAGCTAAGGAAGTTTTAGCTTAATATCAGAATAAGGACACTAAGCACAGCCAAAACAAATGTGTGAAAATGGAGAAAGTTAGTTCTGATTTTCAGTACTCGGAGCGTTACACAACTACCTATATAGGGCAATCAACTACCCTTGTGCAGAAAAGTTTCTATTTTACATTTGCAGTAACGCAGTTTGATGCCTTAGGAAGGCAGTCAAATGTCTTGGGGAGTAGTCAACCTTTATAGGGCAATCAACTACCCATATAAGGCAGTCAATTGCCCATAGTATAGTTAAGCTTTTGTATAAAAGTTAATGCATGAGTAGTCGACTGATTGCCATACTTGGAAATTGTTCACTATTTTAAGAACACACTAGGGCATTCGACTACCATTTTCGTGCATCCGACTACCAGGTATACAAGTGTATACAATAGCTAATTTCTTGCTTGAAGAGTCGCAAACTCTTCCAAAAAATGTTCTCCCACTTCTGAATGGTTAAGAAACATTGCCATTTGTTTTCAAAAGTTGTGATCTTGGTAAATAATTGTGTTTGATGAATCAAATAACACAATTGAAAAATCATCACTTGATTAAAGGTCACATCACTTGGAATTAATATCTATAAATAGAGATGTAAAGCTCATACTTGAGATATACCAAAAAAGAGATACTAGAACATACTAAGAATCATAAGAATTCTGATATTCTCTCTTTCCTCTTACTTTCAAACTAAGGTTAAATCTCTTAGGCATTATTTTGCTGTAAAAGATAGTAACTAAGACAAGATATTTCTGTACTTGTCGAGGGTATTTAGATGTTTAATTTCACTAGTGCAAAGTGATTTTAAATAAGGGCTTTTTTGTACCCTAGGGATATTCGATAAACCTTTGTTACATACCGTAATTGATGGAGGCGAAACAATCCCAAGGAAAGTGGTATTATAGCAGCATGCCTCGAAGCCATTTTTGCACTTGTTCGTGACTACCAAGGATATCAAAGTTTAAGGTGAGTGAATGCACTCAAAAAAACTCAAAGTCATTTTCATATCTACTAAGGAGGTTCAACACCAAAGCAATATCTCTTGCTCAACATTTTGCTTGGCGACTCAGCCGTGAAGCACTGCCATGCAACATCAAGTTACAACGAAGGAAAATAATAACTGATGCGACCTGCTCGAGATGCGGGGTTGAAGAGGAGTCCATCTTCCATGCTCTAAGAAGTTGTGTAAAAGCAGAGGCAGTTTGGTCCCACAGCATTGGCTACTGCATGGAATCACAGAGCAAACAAATCTATTATAGATTGGTTTAAGGAGGGTTTAAAATAGCTTAATAAAGAAGGATTTGAGGAAAGCCTGGTTCTGCTTTGGGCAATCTGGAAGAACAGGAACGAGGAGGTTAAGGAAGGGGCTACTAGACCGCCAAACTTTACTACCACATTCGCCAAGGACTATCTGCAGGAGTACAAGCAAGCTCAACAGTCCAGAGTACCTCATCAGATAGCAGCTTCCATTACATGGACAAGACCACCTGCGGGCATCATTAAGATAAACTTCGATGGGGGTTACAAAGCTGCAGAGAAGGAAGGAGGCATAGGAGTAATTGCCCGAGATGAACAATGGGCTGTCATGGGAGCCTTCCAAACAATGGTAAGGCAGGTAACAAATGCGACATTAGTAGAGGCCCTTGCAGCAGTCAAAGCACTATAATTTGCATCCGGAATGGGCTTCATGCGCATCGTTTTGGAGGGGATGCACTGGGGATTATTAAACAGATACAAAACAGAGGCCTTGTCCCCCATAAGAAACCTGATCGAGGAAGAGTTAGCCGATTTTCTTCATGCAGAGTACACCATGTCAACCAAGCAGCTAACCTAGCTGCTCATAACTTGGCTTCTACTGCTTATGGATGTTTAAATGATGTTCACTGGATGGAAACTTGCCCTGACGTTGTTAGGGATATTGCATTTGCGGACATTGCTCAGTTTAATCATTGATAAAGAAATTGATTTCTTCAAAAAAAAATGTAAATTCATCACTTTTGATTAATGATGTTAAATATGACATGTTAAAATTTGGAAGTAAAAATTTAATTTTATACGAGACATCACTCGTAGCTTGTTTTTATGGAAGAAAAACAAATTCGTTATTTTTCACTCCAATTGAGTTACTTCTGTTCACTAAGGAATGAGTATAATCGAAATACAGAACTTAATATTCCAAATATCACAACGCACCAATTTCAAAATTCACATACCAATTTGATCATTTAACTATTCTTCAAATACAATTTTTGTAGTTAACCCCTACTCCGAATTGTGTAAGACTTTTTTTGACTATTTCCTTTTAGTTTTTTTTTTTTTGGCCAAAGACTATTTCCTTTTAGTTTAAAACAATTCTTTAAGAAGCTAAAACACAAACGGTAATTGAGTGACTGTTTTCCTAAATCCACCGTTGATTTTGCTCAAAGTACTTCTCATTTAATTCCACAATTAGAAAGTGCTATGCAAATGCAATCCTTGATAATTAAGAGTCACAGATTGAGTTTAACACTGAAAATTACAGGAGACACCTCACTTGCTAAAGCTTTTGAACTGTCACAATACGCAAACGCAATGTTCAAGAAACTAGCAGCCTCAGCTATTATTTCTAATAGAAACTAAAAGCAGTCATATAACTAGTGTTTATATATTGGCACCTTTGCAGACAAGTTTCCGAAGATGACCTTTTTCAAAGTGAAAATCCTTTTAGTGGAGCAAATTTAGCAAGTATTTCAGCCTCACGCCTTTCTGCATTTTCCTTCTTTATCTCCCATTCTGGCTTTCTGGCATTAGCAAGCTGAACTTCATGTACAACTTTTGGAATGGAGTTTGCCACCAACTTTTGATTGTAAGTCAATTCATCCTTGTCTCTCTTTTTATTATTTATAAATCTAGTAAGCTCGGTGCGACGGGATTTGAGCAGGGCTATCTGATTGTCAATTTCTTGTACGGTCAATGTGTTGGAATCTATCTCTGACTGCAGATGAGTTACTTGTTCTTTTAACTCGCTATACTCTTCCCTGAGTGAAGTAACTTTTTCCTTACTGACCTCAAGGGCTTTAAAGAACTTGTCTGCCTGCTCCATTACTTCCCTATTCTCTAAGAAAACCTCACAAAATGATGGAATCTCTTCAATCAACTTCAACTTCACAAGTTGTTCAGCAGTAAGAGTAGGATCCTTCCGAAGTTTAGATGCTAGACTTGTGAGTTCATCAATGTCTTTGAAGCAAATCAATGAAGGAAAATCCATATCAAGAAGCAAAGATAGTTTCATTCGAGCTTCAGCCATTTCGTCTTCTGCAGGAAAGGAGTTATGCATTGCAGGATGGGAAAAGGGTTCTTCAGAAAGAGGCTCAGCAAGAATGTCATCCAAAGAACTGAGGTAGTTGTCAAATTCCGCTGCAACCATTTTGAAAGGTGAATGAAAAGAAGAAACATCATTTTCAGGAGAAGTTTAAAAGTTGAGACAGATACTTGATCCCTTCAAAATAAATGGTAAATTTCATATTCTAACCTCTAGTTGTTTCATCATCTAAGAAAGACATATCAAGACTGCCATTTGTGTCTTCGATTTCTGGTGGGGGTGGGGCAGAATCTTTAAGTCGCTGCCGAGTTTGTCGCTTAGGTGCAGCTGATCCTTTAGTTGTCTTCTGCTTCTTGGTACTGTTGCTGGAATGGGGAGTCTTGGATTGAGGAGTTCTCTTCCTCTGGCTGCTACGGGGAGTTTTTTTGTCACTTTCTTTTTTAGCATCCTCCATTCCTACCTCTGGTACTGAAGGCTGAGAGTTGTCTTTTATCACATAAAAGAAAAGTATTATAATTAAGCAATCAAGGGAAACAAACATGGTATAACTTAGAACTCTAAGGAAGGGTGGAGAAATATGACTAATAGGCCAAAAGAAGAAAAAGATTAAAATTGCGTACATCCTGGACTACTAAATCTACAAGTTACCTATCCCTAGATGAAAACAAGAATGAAGGGCAATGGAGAGATTAGGATAATTGCAGTTCATCTCAAACTTCATATACGATTAAATATTTACTAGATCTTTTTAAAGAATATCTGCAAGCCTGCATTAGGTTATGTCAACTTTCCCCTCTCCTCTTCCATAGACTTGGTTCAACAAACCTTCCCAACCTCATGAAGAGGGAAGCAGGACAGAGAGAGAGAACTGGGGAGGGAAGAAGATGATGGGTCTATGGGAATTATTGGCTAATATCCATGCCACCAACTAAAATGTTATACCACATAAATCAATATTGGTTTGCAGTAACAATTTCAAAAGCAATAAAAATCCATTTTTTGGACAGAATCATAATAAATTGTATGGACATACAGTTACGCAATATGTAAGCAACAAAAAGGACCTCTCACTTCAAGTTTGTGCCAAAAGGGTGAGCACCTGATAGTTTATCACTGGAGATCTGATTAATGCCAAGAGTATAAAACAAATGGAGGAAGAATTGCTTGTGCAATAATAAGTTCTCATTGAAGATTATTACAAAAACTAGCTATGCAATAAAAGCTCCTGTTAAAGTGCAGACAAAATAATAATTTCATTATCATTTACTATAAGTCAATTACTGGATGAAACAAAATATAGTGATACCAACCATCAACATGCTATACCCAAAATTATAATTGCTACATCATTTAAAAGTGCCTGCACACAGAAATTCCTGTTAAAGATATAAATTAGGTTTAATTATAAAGGGCCAAGAGACCACAATGGAAACACTTACTACGACCCTCTAATGACATTATCTTACCACTAGTGGTGTTGTCTAGACAAGCACACAGCCTTAAGAAAAGGGTAGAATCTAAGAGGGTTTGAGTGAAATCATAAAGATTACACCTTAGCCTTGAAAAGGTATTTGTAAGATTGAAGAAATAACAGATAGCACTTCTTAGCAAGAGAAAGCCGATGGAGAGGACATAAGTGCCTTGAGAAATGAATGAACTTCTATAAATCATTGTGCTTGAATTCTCTATTCCTTCTCTATTTAATCTCAAATTTATTTTTGCTTAAATTTTCACATATATTTTTTATAGTCATTTTTCAATTTATATTTATTGAAATTTAATTTTAAGAAAACTTTGGTGTCAATTTAATTCACCCTTGCATTGTTTATCTACCCTTGAATTAACATTTAGAAATTGAATATCCTTGCAATATGAAAAAGGACAGCAAGAAACAAGGACAGTATATGTTGTTTAGCCAACCTTTGGTAGGAGATTCCAAAATGGCAGGGATCTTCCAAGTAAATGAAGCAAAGAATGCATCAATATCTGCATCCGGGAAATACGATCGGAGAAAACGTTCAACTGTTGGCTTACTTGCAAACATTTTTGGATAATTTGGCTTTCTAAGACTTTTTGGAACATTGAGGAATCTATCGTTGTAGAAGCCAGAGCTGCTAACCCTCCTCCCCACCCTCCAGCTCCAATTATCACCAGGATTTGGCCAATTTATAGGAGCATAAGGTAATCCTTCCCCACCAGCACAAGGTGGAACTGGTACTGGTGCAGGGAAATTATTCTCTTTAATTACATCAGGACAATCATTATTTCCATTAGCGATATCATTCCCCAGAAATTCTTCTTTTGTCTCAGATGGAACGGAAGCCGGTCCACCATAGTAACTGCAATTGGATAAAATAGCATTCAAGAAAACAAAATCATTCACCACAAACTTTGCAAAGCTACATCATGCAAATTACTTTAAAATTCATATGACTTCATTTGAGCAGATGTTGAAGCTGATAAGCTCACTAACTGATGAATAAACCATAACAACAAGAATGAGATTGTGCAATAGTTGACGACTTTGGAGTGAAAATGATGGTTTACAGCTGGATTCAGAAGTACAAGGTTTCGATGGGTACCTAATTACTATAAATGATATTTCTAATTGCAGGTGTTTACATTTTTTTAAAAAAATTGGGTTATACTATGCAGCTCCTCCAAATCACAGCTTGGGGAAACAAAACAATCTATAATACAAAAATGTCCAAAGCGCCATGCGCTATTGTTAATTGTAACACATAGTGAACTGAGATTTCCAGCTTCCTCTATAAAAAAAGGAACTAAATCTGCATAAAGATTTCTGCTCTCCGAACACATTTTACCTTTCACAGACTGGAATTCTCATGATTATCAGCTTGAACTTATCCCAATAGAAAATGTCTAAGAAAATGAGCACATAGAAACAAAGAAACAACAATTGCATGTAGGAAGAAAGGAGAAATGAACACAACAAGCTTACTCAGGAAACAGATCATGATGGATATCTATGTGAGGAGAACTATTCATGTCAGAAGGGCTATCATTGTGAGAGGAAGTGCCCATATGAGGAGTATCCATATGGGGAGGAGAGGGAATCGACATCATCAGAACAAAAATTCCTAGTTGATCTGCAAAATCAAGTCACCCCAAAGATAAGAAGACTAAAATTTTCATCTTTAGACACTCAAACAGTAATCTTTGATTGTGAGAAATGGTAAGAAACTGAAGACAAGAAATAATTGAGCTTTCATTTCAATATCAAAATTAAGAAACTAGATTTACAAGTTGACAAAGTTGGATACCTGATCTGGGACTTCGAGAATTGATGTCTTAAAATATGCGTTTTATTGTTAGAAGAGAAACAGGGGTACAACCCCAAAGCAACAGCTGATCTTGCAACTCTGACAACTCACAAGGAAAAATCTCTTGGGGAGGACAGGGATGTGAAATTACTTTTTTACCCATACTAATGTACATCCAATTGTCTGAATCTGAAGGATATTGCCGGGATTGGGTGATGTGATGTGCTCTTTAACAGAAAGGGAGCACATTTCATATAGGCCCATGCTTTCTCTTTGGCCCGTTTTTGCTCGCCTGCTTTAACTATGTTGCAATTTTCTTATTTATTTATTTATTCATTTTAATAAAAGTTATTTTCAAGTTGATGGCAATTATGTAAACCTGTATATAAAGAGTAATCCATTGAGACAAAGTTGACATCTGTTCTTTTTTTTTTATTGATTTATTTTGCTTTGAGTTGTTTAAATATGAACGTCATCTTTGTCTGAGTTGTCGAGTGGAGTTAATATGGTTGAGTTCTTTGATGTTTTGGGCTTTAAAGTCCAACCTAAAGTGATGGCAGAGACGTAATCGGTTGGTAAGAAAAAAACTCTGGCTTAAGATGCTAATTATTTAATCTTTAATCTTTTTTCTCATTTTAAATTAATTTTTTCTTTATTTTTGATTACATGATTATTAAAATTAATAAAATAGTTTAGTTTGTTAAGTAAATAAATTTTGGATTTTTTATAATAAAAAGTAATTGGTTGGGTCAAAAGTATTTTAGGTTATTTTGTAGTAATAGACATGGTTTGTATGGGTTTCAAATTCATGCACTTTTTTTTTTCTTTTTTTTTCATAGATTTATTTTTAAATTTTTTTAACAATTTTTTTATGAAATAAAAAAGCTATCAAGCATACATATTATATTTATTATTTTTTATTTTTAAAACAATTAATTTTGAAGTTTAGAAAAATATTAAAGAATCTTTCTATTATAGATCTAAACGCTTTTTTATTAATTAGATATATTTTTCATAAGCATAAATATATTTGATAAAAAAATATTAATATATATAATTCAACTCAATAATCAAAGTATGTAACGTCTGGAAACGTAAACTTTCAAACCAATTTTGTTCATTTTGAAACACTTATTTACATTCGATCAATTACAATTATATGGTTTATTCAGTGTCAGTGTAAGTTCCACCATATAACTTTCAATATTTATTCATCCTTATACCATTAGAATTAATTTATTCATGAATAATAAATATAAAATTAGAGTATAAACCACAATATAAAAGTTTATACTTTTATTAATATCAACTTATCACAAGTACATTTCAACTAGTTCTTTAATATTTTATGACCTTACGCTATACGATTTACATCCCATACCATAAATATAGTTTGCTATGCATACACATGTCTGAATATAAAAGCATAACACTTAAGATATACATGTTTACTCGATCGCTTAGACTTATAGAAATTTCTTCATTCAACCTTACAACCATAGTCACCACGTGTAACGATGAGCTATTTGAGATGGCGAGTAAGGGGTTTGAGCTTGGGGAAGTCCAGTAAGAAATAAGTATAAGAGAACTGATACTATGAAATCTATATGCAGAAAATCATTTAATTCCTAACAGTACACTAATGGACAGTGTAGGAAGGATACTATGGTCAGCTCGGTAACCAGATAGAGTATGGGAGATACTTTGAAGTACCTATCGTGTCCCGATCCCTAGTTCCAACTATAGAGATTAAACAGTTGATGATGATATAAATAAACAGTGTAAAAATCATTAAACCATTCTATGCAATTTAAGTCGATAAACGATATATAAAATAATTTATTTAAACAATTTCATAAAGCAATCTCAGTATGAAAATTTAGTAAACAGTAATAAACAATTTTTAACATTAACTTCAAGCATTCAAGTAAACAATATAAATCATTTCTCGACAAACATATAGGAATCAATTTCAGCAACAATAGCAAAACTTAGAAAGCATATTCAATAAATATAAACAGTTCTTAGATCTATAGCATATATATGTTTTCTGGGAGTGCCCGGGATGTCCAAGAATTTACCATCTCAGATAAAACAGTGGAGACAAGACAACACCCAATAGACTCAAGCATAAGGACATATGGCCATAGTTAAGGGGCATCCACAGGCAAACACAGGCCAGCTATCACTTGGGACACTGATTGAAAGGGCCAAAATCAATAAGCTATAGTAACGGTACAATGATGCATGTGCTAATAAGCAGCTATGGGGCTAACAGTCTCAAAACATTTCTAGATAGTATAAACATCTTTAAAGAAATCAGTTTCAATAATTAAATCTTCAGTCAGTCCATAAATGCATATTTTGGAAATATAACCAGTTCAATAATAAAAATTCATAAAATATTCACAGTGCAATATTCAGTTCTAAAAATATGCTATTTATCTGTAAATATGTTATCAAAACATGTCAGTACCATCACGTACGTAAATTTTGATAACATGAATTTTTAATTATTAAATTACCCATTTTGGTATGCTTATAAGGTATTTATAGTAAAACACATTTAATTTTCATTTCTAGTATTCAAAATATACCAAACATAATTCTACTAATTTCTTAGAAATTTCGGCAACAAAACGGCTGTTTATCCTAGCCTCCCTGCAAAAAAAACACAATTTATAATTCCAACAGCGGTTCACAAAATCCAATCCATTTCATCTCAAAACAATTCCATAAAAATCGTTTTCAACATCAATATGCATTCACAGTATCCCTACATCATCCATACTTATCCCTTACCAATTCAATGTTAACACCTTTTCTTACAATCCCGTTTGCAACACCGAGCGAGTAGGCGATCACATATTCGCCTACGTATCCATTTCTATCCCACTATTGCGGAACTGTAGAAATCAATATTCACAGTATAAAATATGTATTCTATATCTTAATAGTTTTCACAAAACGCTTAAAATTTCATATTTATTTTAATATTTAATACTTAAGATATAATTACACTTTAAATACTACGAACCAACTCCATGTCATTTTCACATATTGCATTTAAACCCGACTTTCTTCAATTAAGCTTCAAATCACTACAACTTCACAACTAAGTTTCCAATTAACTTCAACTAACATCAATTTTTTAAAATTTAAAGCTTAATTTCCAAAATTCTCAGTAATGTTCTCATCACCTAACAATTATAATCTTGTATCATCACAACAATTTAGACATTTTTAAAACGACATATCGTAATATTGCAAACCAATTCGTTATTGTACAATGTAAGTTTAATTCTGACTTATAGAAATATCTTACTTAAAGTTAATCTCAAAATTTCACATACCATTTCATTTCTTCCAAAATTCACAAAATCAATTAATTCCATAACCACTACTCCCAGAACCATCTGTCACATTCCATTTATATCCTATTAACGTTATGTCATAATCTAATAACACCCAATCAATACTCTAACAACGTGTATTAAATCGCCATACCAACATATCAAATATTCAAATATGGTCAAACTATCTTTCAATAATGTCACATAATCACCAAATCATTTTTTTCAAAAGTTTCTCATATCCAACAAATCATAATCTTAGCATAGACTATTTTATATAAATAACTTACCTAGTGTCAAAGCTTGCGATTAATCTCTCTCAAGCCCAGTCAAGCTCAAACCATCACTTGTACAATTCTCTACAATTTCAAATCTATATAAACACTTAGGAAGTTTCACAAACAATTTAATAATTTAGCAAATAATTAAAATAAAATAAAATAAATCCTTTACCATTCTTCCATTTCTGTTTCTTCTTCCATTTCTTTTTTTTTCCTTCTTTTTTTTTCTTTTTTTCTTTTTTTTTTCTGTGATGAACCGGTTCAGCCTTTGCCCCCTAGAACCATGCCTCGTCGGCGGGGCGGCTAGGGGCATCAACAATCATTCGAAGTAGAGAGCGGCAAAGGCGATGGCAAAAGGCAACACCGGTGTCTCTCTCTCCCTTTCCTTCTCGATTTCGGTCAGGCCCAATAGCTTCCTTCACCCCTTTTTTTTCTCCCGATCACCGGCACCTCCTCAACCTTTCCTTGTTTCAACCATACCTACCCTCGCTGGATCATTTCCACCTGGTTCGATAAGCCACCGGCAGTCCTTCCCTTTCCTCTTCCTTTTACTTTCCTTCCCTTTTCCTTTATTTCCTTCTTCTCTCCGATCTACTCCTTCTCTTCACTCTCCTTTCCTTTTCTGCTTCTCTCCTCTGTCAGTGTCGACCCTCCCTCTTAGTCGACTGGCTCTCCCTTATGTTTCTTCTTTTTTTTTTGAAGGTTTGCTGCTGCAAACCATTTTTTTTCCCTCAATAAGCTTCTCTCATAAGCTTGTCGAGATATTTCTTGTCTCTTTTCTTTTTTTATTTATTTGTTTATTTATATATATATATATATAAATCATTATATATATATATATCAAATATAAATAAACATATATACATTTTATTATTTTTATTATTATTATTTTATATCTTATGTACATTTATTTATATATTTTATTTATTATTATTATTTATATAATTATACTTATATTTCACCAAATACATATAATTATATTTATATTTTATAATATATAATTATTTATTATATATTATACTATATCTATGTTAAAAGATATACCATATATGTATTTATTCCTTGTATACATTTCTCTCTTGTCATTCATTTTTCATTTATTTTTTTTAATTGATTTCCTAAAATCAGTCTCCAACCAATCAATTTAATCATACACAATTAAATATATTTTGGTCCCATTAGTGATCCTTTAATTTAATTTACTTCGATATATCCATTGCTATTCATGATTATATTTCCATCCCTTCAGTTTACATTATCCCGATTTCTATTCAATAATATATTAAGTTATCACGTTTATTTATTTACCAAGTGCAAAATTTTCGATTATCACATCCTCCCCATCTAAATTTATCAAGGTTATCTCAAAGGTTGAGGACATATTTCTTTATCGTTTCTACTATATCCATATAATCTCAAAATTTGGCAAATCTCAAGATTTAATTTACCTATCACCACTTATTCTAAAAATCATATCTGCTTCATATTAACCTCAAGATTCAACTTGCGATCCATTCATGACTCAGATACATCTCGTCTTTTCAAACATTACAATATTCGTCCTCTTATGAATAATTAATCATCAAACTTCAATAAGAATGATGTTATAATGAGACACTTGATATTATAACTCAAAATATCATCTTAATAGTTTCCCTTAAATTCGATACTAGTACTTCAATGGTTCATTGATCATATTCATTCGTATCACTATTATACTCTAGTATGTATCAATCAATGCCTATTCTTAACAATCAATTCTTTCACTTATTTATAATAACACTTCACTGTCTACATCATCCATTAACGATTCTCTTACATCTTTCAATCTTTCTCAATTTACATATCAATCATATCCTATTCGATCATTCTATTATCTTCAAAGCAAAACATGTTTCCATCATTCATCTTCAATCATTTAATACTTACCTCATCCATTCATGTCAACCTTTCTGTATCATTCATTAACTATCCTATTACATTTCTTCTGTTCTCATCAATCCCTATACTACTCATATCTTTTACAATCATTCTATCATCTCCAAACAAACACAATTCTATTAATCATTTTTGATCATTCACGCCTATCTCCATAATACTTCCATACAACAGCCATAACTATCATTCATATTCCAATCATATACCTCAATCCATCATCAATTTTCCTTTACAGATTAGCATTTCGTTCTATTTTCTAACTATTTTTCACAATTTATATTTTGACAATGCACAGTAATATGGGATGTAAATCAATTTTAATCTATTTACATCGACACATACTAGGCAAACTTTGCTCTGATACTACTTTTGTAACGTCCAAAAATGTAAACTTTCAAACCAACTTGCTCATTTTGAAACACTTATTCACAGTCAATCAATTACAATTATATGGTTTGCATTTGGTGTCAGTGTAAGTTCCACCCTATAACTTTCGATATTTATTCATCATTATACCATTAGAATAATTTATTCACGAATAATAAATATAAAATTAGAGTATAAAGAACAATATAAAGGTTTATACTTTTATTAATATCAACTCATCACAAGTATATTTCAACTAGCTTTTTAATATTCTATGACCTTACGCTATACGATTTACATCCTGTACCATAAATATAGTTTGTTGTGCATACACATGTCTGAATATAAAAGCATAACACTTAAGATATATCTATTCACTTGATCACTTTGACTTTTAGAAATTTCTTCATTCCACCTTATAGCCGCAGTCACCACGTGTACCAATGAGCTATTTGAGATGGTGAGTAAAGGGGTGAGCTTGGGGAAGCCTAGTAAGAAATAAGTATAAGAGAACTAATACTATGAAATCTATATGTACAAAATCATTTAATTCCTAACAATGCACTAAAGGACAGTTTAGGAAGGATACTATAGTTGACTAGGTAACCAGATAGAGTATGGGAGGGAAGTACCTGTCGTGTCCCAGTCCCTAGTTTTGACTATAGAGATTAAACAATTGATGATGATATAAATAAACAGTATAAAAACCATTAAACCATTCTATCCAATTTTAAGTTGATAAACGATATATAAAATAATTTATTTAAACAATTTCATAAAGCAATCTCAATATGAAAATTCAGTAAACATTAATAAACAATTTTTAACAGTAACTTCAAGTATTCAGGTAAACAATATAAGTCATTTCTCAGCAAACAATGTAGGAATCAATTTCAATAACAATAGCAAAACTTAGAAAGCATATTCAATGAATATAAACAGTTCTTAGATTTGTAGCATATATATATTTTCTGGGAGGGCCCAGGATGTCTGGGAATTTACCACCCTAGATAAAACAGTGGAGACAAGACAACGCCGAATAGACTCATGCATAAGTACATATGGCCATAGTCGGGGGGCATCCATAGGCAAACACGGGCTAGGTGTCACTTCGGACACTGATTGAAAGGGCCAAAATCAATAAGCTACAGTAACAGTGATGCATGTGCTAATAAGCAGCTATGGGGCCAACAGTTTCAAAACAGTTTCAAGATAGTATAAAAATCTTTAAAGAAATCAGTTTCAGTGATTAAATCTTCAGTTAGTCCACAAATGCATATTTTGAAAATATAAGCAGTTCAATAATAAAAATTCATAAAATGTTCACAGTGCAATATTCAGTTCTAAAATATACTATTTATCTGTAAATACATTATCAAAACATGCCAGTACCCTCACGTATGTAAAATTTGATAGCATAAATTTTTAAATATTAAATTACCCATTTCGGTATTATGAGAACCGCAATTTTCTTATACCAAACATATACTTAACGTGTAAATTCAAGTAAATATAACGAAATAATGTAATTTTGGGAATTCCAAATATAAGATCATGGTTCACATTATGGAAACAAAGTCTTCGAGAATAACATGGTACGTATACTTATATGGTATAAGCAATGTACGCTAAATGGATACGAAAAGAGTTAAAATTGGAGGCATATATAGGGTTACGTATACACAAGAACCAAACCAAATGCACGCCACATGGATGCATGCATGCGTACGTAAACTAAATACATACAACGTACATGCATACCACATATATGCATGCATGGATGCGTGCATATGTATGTACAAAGATACATACATATAATTAAGTATAAAATATACATAGATATGATAAAAAAAATTAATATACAATATATATGTATAGATATAAATAAATTACATGTGAAAACATATGTAAGTATATGTTTGGAGATATATATATATATATATATATATTTATAAATATAAATATACTTGAAAGAACAAAGAATTTAAATACGTATAGGTATGGATATATATATATATATATAAAACTACAATTAAACAAGTAAATATCAATTTATGAGCACATAAATCAATTTAAATGTAAATATATCAATATATAAATAAAAATATAAGTGTATATATATAGTTTAAGATATATATATATATGGCTAGGTATAGATATATATGCATGTTAGCTTTAAATTGACATATATATTGTGAAATGACAAAAACTTAAGTAATCTTAAATGTTTGATTCATATTGTAAATTTGCTTCATCAATTATGATTTTTATAAACTATATTAAGTGCTTTTATCAAATATAAAACCATGATTTAATTGATTATCTTTATTGGCTTTAATCAATTTAGAAAACATTTTTTAATTATTGGTTTAAGTAATTTTCTTATGAAATTATTGAATATATTTTAAGAAAATTACTTGATAAATTTTTTGGACTCAAATTCATGTTTTCAAAATCATGTCATATTTAAAAATACTCAAAATTGGTTTTAGAATGTTTTTAATGCCTAAAGAACTAGAAAATGCAAATGAATATTGTAAGGGATGGATCCCCTGATCAAAGGGATTGATCCCTTGAGAAAAAGGATCGATCCCTTTATGGCAGAATGGCTTCCAAGGTCCCTCAAGCCAAGAATTAAGATTCTGAACTAAAGGGATCGATCCCTTTGGGCATGGGATTGATCCGTCGTGACGAAAAAGTGCTGTAACGGCTAGTTTTGTGAGACACAACGGTCATATTCAAGTTTTGGCTCCAACCAACGCCTAGAACACATCCAATGGACTATAAATAGAAGCTTGGAAGCTGAAAAAAGTAGAGAGAGCACCCAAGACATATCATTCTTCAATTTCTTCATCTCTTTAAGCAAATCAAAGAGTTCAAGAGCTAGAATTCAATATCTTCTATCACTCTCATATTCCTTGTATAGAATAGCACAAATATTGTATAGGCTTTTTCCTTGTGCTTAATCTTTGTAATCATTTGCCTACTTAGAGGCTTTCTTTGATTACACCTATTGTAAACCAATTCATTCCTTGTAAAAGGGGAGGTTTCTCTTTAGCTTAACAAAAAGAGGGAGGTTTCTCTTTAGCCTTAGAAAAAGAGGGAGGTTTCTCTTGAGCCTAGAAAAAGAGAGAGGTTTCTCTTTAGCCTAGAAAAAGAGGGAGTGTAATACAAATTCAAAGATAGTGAATTTGGGGAAAATCCTTGGGAGCGTCTCAAGGTAGAGGACGTAGGCAAGGTTGCCGAACCTCTATAAATCACTTGCGTACATTTTTCTATCCTTACTCTCTTTACTTATTTGCAATTATATTTGTGTTTATTGTGTTGAATTTATATTGCATAATTGAGTAGCCTACAAAACAAAGAAAATATCAATATAGGCTAGAGAATTTAGAGGAACCGAAAACGAACCTAAGGTTAGTGAAAAACCGATTCACTCCCCTCTCGGTATTGCCTATAAGAGCCAACAATTGGTATCAGAGCTTGGGTTCGAGATTGATTTAGACTAACCTCTATCGAGCAAAACGATCATAAATGGCTCACTTGAATATAGGTACACCCCTAAGAGAAGAGGGACAATCATTAGTTAGGCCTCCACTCTTCAATGGAGAGAATTACTCTTATTGAAAAACAAGAATGATGTTGTTTGTGTAATCAAATGATTGAAGTGTGGAGAGTGATAGTTAATGGTCCTAAGGTCCCAATGAAGAAAGTAGATGGAAAAGATGTCCCTAAGAGTGAAGATGAGTAGGACACCAATGACATGAGATTGGCACAATTGAATGCCAAGGCTATGCACACCCTATTTTGTGCATTAGGTTCTAATGAGTATAATAGAGTGTCTCTATGTGAAAATGCTAAGCAAATATGGGACAAATTGGCCATCACACATGAAGGGACCAATCAAGTGAAAGAAACCAAAGTAGGAATGCTCACACATGATTATGAGCTTTTTAGAATGAAAGAAAATGAGTCCATGAATGAAATGTACACTAGGTTTAATGACATAATCAATGGACTTAAGGCATTAGGCAAGAGCTATTCCAATGTAGAAATGGTTAAGAAAATTTTGAATAGCTTGCCAAAATCTTGGGAGGCAAGGTGACCGCAATAGAAGAATCTAAGGATCCTAACACCTTGTCTCTAGATAAACTTATGGGCTCCCTACTTACATATGAAATGAAATTAAAAAGAAATGAAGAGCCTTCTAAGAAATTAGGGGTAGCACTTAAGTCTTCCACTCATGAGGTCATTGAAGATGATAGTGATGAAAGTGGAAATAAGGAAGAAAAGGAAATGGCAATGTTTGCCAGAAGATTTAATAGGTTCATGAGAATGAAAGAGAGTGAGAATGATAGGAGACATCAAAGAAGAGAGGTAATGAAAGGAGAGTCAAGTAGGAAAGAAAAAGACCCCTTAGTGTGTTATGAGTGCAATGAATCGGGTCATACTAAGTTAGATTGCCCCTTACTTAGGAAGGAAAAGGATAGGAAACCGAAGAAGAAAGCATTTGTGGTTGCATGGAGCGATAGTGATAGCTCCGATGAAGAAAATGTAGATGAAGAAATAGCCTACTCATGCTTTATGGCCATTAGTGATGATGAGGCTAGTAGTAGCTCTAGTGAAAATAATGATTTTACATTTGATGAGTTACAAAATGCTTTTAATAATTTAGCAAATGAATTTCAATGCATGAACTCCAAATATAAGAAAATCATTGCTAAATTAAAAATAGAAAATGAAGCCTTGACAAATGCTAAGCTAGAATTTGAAAAGAAATTAGAAGAGGCTAACTTAGAGATAAATGAGTTAAATGAAAAGAATACAAATTTGCATAACTCATTTACTAGGTTCTATATGGGTCAACAAAAATTAGATCATATGCTTGAGACCCAAAGAGCTTCTTTGACAAAGATGGGTTAGGCTATAATGCAAAACAAAAAGAAACTCATCTTAAGAACTTCCCAGTGAGCAAAAATTCTATGCATGATACATCTTTCACATGCTCACTATGCAATAAGATAGGTCACTCTTCACAAGCATGCACATATAGAAAAACTACTTTTAGAGGAAAAGCAGTTAGGAAGATGTGGATCCCAAAGCATGTTATAAATGATGATGAAATGAGCTTAAAATGGATCTCAAAAGGATCTAAAATTGTTTGCACTAACTCTCATGGACCCAAGAAAATTTGGGTACCAAAGCATGCTTGAATTTGTTTGTTGTAAGAGTGTTAGAGCAAGGAAATACAATGAAACAATGGAGTTCAAATGCTCTACATGTCCCTTGGAGTTTGCTTATGCCAATGAGAAAGAGAAAGAGCTTAAGAATCCACCCTTGGCAAGGTCACAAAAATTCTTCAAAAGATAGCTCAAGGTGGACTCAACAATTCAAGGCAAAGCATATTCAAGCAAAGGAGTTTTGTAAGCTTATATTCTATCTTTTCAAAACTCATATGTATTAAAATTATTTGTTTGATTTAATGAGGCACTTGGTTGATGATTCTTGATGCATTGTGAGTTGAATGACTGAACAAAAAGGCATGACAAAGATTTTTGATTGTTTGATTATAGTACTTGAGGCATTGAATGATTGAATGAAAAGCATGTTTGATGATTTTGAAATGACTTTGTATGATTGGAGCAAGTATAAGATGTGTTGATAATATATTAATATGCTCCAAAAATTGTTAAATATGTCATTTATGCAAAATGCTATGTCATGAGCATCAATGAGAAATTTGTATGTTGGAAATCATGGCATGTTGTTCACAAGATGTATGTTTTAATGATATATGTGCTTAAAACCTATGTGAACAAGTTTGTTTTGACATATTGGTGGTTTCCCATGCTTTAGTTTTGTCAAAATATGTATAACTCTCAAAATGACCTCCTTTAAGGCCAAAAATGCATTTTATTGTGAAAATTCTTCCAAAATTGCAAAATCTTTTGTAAAATGGTTTTTTATTCATGTTTTTCATTCATACAAGTCTAAAATCATGTTATACAAGTGTTTAAACCTTTACTTGGACTTAAAATACTCAAAAACGAAGTTTTTGTACCTCACGACTTGAATTTTCAGTCAAAAACTGCAGAAAACGTATGAGGGATCGATCCCCCTCCTATAGGGATCGATCCCCTTAAGCCAAAAAGGCCAAAAACTGCAGAAAACATATAAGCGATCGATCCCCCTCCTATAGGGATCGATCCCCCAAGGCAGAATGCCTTCCCTGCACTTTTTCAACCGAATTTGAGAAGGATTGTTCACTTTCTTGATATCTTCTTTCTTTTCAACTTAAAATTCATTGTTTTAACTTTTTTTTGATGATTTTTACAATATGAAAATTCATTTTTCATTGATATCATGCCTCAACTCCATCAATTTGTATTATTTCCAACAATTCGTATCACTTTCAATAACCAACTCACAAGTGCAAAATCATTTTTCTTGTTGAAAACATTCATGATTTGCATAACTCTTGAAATAATCTTGAAACATACTTTTAATGAATGCTTAAACATAATTTTGAGAATTATTTCAAGAATTTATGGATATATTTGGGAATTTGATGAACTTGTGCATAATGAATATTCTTCATTCCTTTTGTTCATCTTAGTCAAGCATGCTTATAGGATTAAATCTCTTAGCTTGACTCATCTATTCCGCACTAGGTTTCATGATAATTATACATCTAGTGGATTGATTTCAAATGTAAATTCAACAATTGGTAATGGTCATTGGCCTATAATTTGTGATGGTAAATGGATCCTAAATGTTCAAATGCATGAAACTTTATCATCCATGTACTTAAATTTTTCTTATGGCCAAATTATTAAAGAACTTGGGCTTTAATGACAACACCAACAATTGATATACATGCATTGTATCTTGATTGTTTTGATGTTAATCATGCATGTTTACTTAAGTTGAATCAATAATCATGCCTATGAGATGAGAATAGTTGTTTTCATGATATTATGTGCTTAACCTCACTCATAGTTTATGGATTTTAATGATAAAATATTTTAGCTTGATAATATTGATTCACTTAGGTGAAGCCATTTTAGTTAAAATAGCATATACCCTCTAAAACGTTAAATGATGATAACAACTAGGAATATGGCTCTTAATTGATTAAAATGGTAATTTTGAATCTTTCCTTGCTCATAATTGGTTAAGGACTTGAATTGAAAAATGAGCATAGGATTTTTGTGCTTGAAACCATGGAAGAAAATGTGTTTGCTTGAATTCCTTGATTTTTTGAATCTTCCATATGGTATAAATTTGTGAATATGAATATGGATTAATACTTTATGATAGTGTGCTAATGATTAATTGATCCATATGCATATTTGATGATGTGTGTTGTGTTCTTGCATATTTAGAATGACTATTTTCTTGACATGAACACACTACACATAAATATTGGATTCATGCAAAATGCATAAGTCAACCATTAGTAACAATTGGTATTTAGATTGAAATAACAATTGGTATCATTGGTAACCATATTTTCACCAATTGGTAAGCCAAAACTAAATTGACTATTGGTATGAGCTTTAAATTGACAATTCTTCTCATGCTCCTTAGATTGAAATGACAAATAGGTAAGAGTTCACATAAGACACTTTTGCATGAAACACTTTTGTGCTAGAATTTTTGATTAATTGATGTATGATTTAATTCTATCTTACTTGAAAATGATTTATGAGCTCTTGCATATGATATGTCATCTAATTTTAGCTCATAATCATGATGTATTGACATGCACTTTAGTTGGACTTTAGAGAATAATTGATATACTTAGGTGCTTGATAGAATTAATATAAGCAAGTTATAAAACATTGTAGAAAATTTATAAACAACTTGATTCATTATTTATCAATTGGGAACTTCTTGCAAAATTATTTATAAACAATTGGTATAAGATCATAAGTCATATTCATTGCATGAATATTTCATACTCTTTGTGAATATTGACTTATTTATTTGTGCTATGAGTCCTATGCACTAACATGTTTCTTGTTGAGTGGAGCATATCTTTTAATTCTCAGATTGCCATAATTTTAGGGGGAGCATACTTTTCATTTTTCCTTCTTTTTGCTATGACAAAAAGGGGAAGAGATATTAAGATATTAAGGGGGAGAGATAATGAGGGAGAAATAGTTTGAAAATCTCTTTTGGAAAATTCTCTTCAAACCATGCTTACATTAAGGGAAAGCTTTATAAAATCCAGCTTTATTTGAGGGGGAGTATTTCTCTAAAGAATTTTTAAAGCAAATTTACCTTAAGTTTTGTCATATCAAAAAGGGGGAGATTGTTAACTTTAAATTGACATATATATTTTGAAATGACAAAAACTTAAGTAATCTTAAATGTTTGATTCATATTGTAAATTTGCTTCATCAATTATGATTTTTATAAACCATATTAAGTGCTTTTATCAAATATAAAATCATGATTTAATAGATTATCTTTATTGGCTTTAATCAATTTAGAAAACATTTTTTAATTGTTGGTTTAAGTAATTTTCTTATGAAATTATTGAATATATTTTAAGAAAATTACTTGATAAATTTTTTGGACTCAAATTCATTTTTCAAAATCATGTCATATTTAAAAATACTCAAAATTGGTTTTAGAATGTTTTTAATGCCTAAAGACCTAGAAAATGCAAATGAATATTGTAAATCAAAGGGATCGATCCCCTATGAAAAGGGATCAATCCCTTTATGGCAGAATGGCTTCCAAGGTCCCTCAAGCCAAGAATTAAGATTCTGGACTAAAGGGATAGATCCCTTTGGGCATGGGATCGATCCGTTGCGATGAAAAAGTGCTGTAACGACTAGTTTTGTGAGACACAACGGTCATATTCAAGTTTTGGCTCCAACCAACGTCTAGAACACATCCAATGGATTATAAATAGAAGCTTGGAAGTTGAAGAAAGTAGAGAGAGCACCCAAGACATATCATTCTTCAATTTCTTCATCTCTTTAAGCAAATCAAAGAGTTCAAGAGCTGGAATTCAATATCTTCTATCACTCTCATATTCCTTGTATAGAATAGCACAAATATTGTATAGGCTTTTTCCTTGTGCTTAATCTTTGTAATCATTTGCCTACTTAGAGGCTTTCTTTGATTACACCCATTGTTAACCAATTCATTCCTTGTAAAAGGGGAGGTTTCTCTTTAGCTTAACAAAAAGAGGGAGGTTTCTCTTTAGCCTAAGAAAAAGAGGCAGGTTTCTCTTGAGCTTAGAAAAAGAGGGAGTGTAATACAAATTCAAAGATAGTGAATTTGGGGAAAATCTTTGGGAGCGTCTCAAGGTAGAGGACGTAGGCAAGGTTGCCGAACCTTTATAAATCACTTGCGTACATTTCTCTATCCTTACTCTCGTTACTTATTTGCAATTATATTTGTGTTTATTGTGTTGAATTTATATTGCATAATTGAGTAGCCTAGAGAACAAAGCAAATATCAATATAGGCTAGAGAATTTAGAGGAACCGAAAGACGAACCTAAAGTTAGTGAAAAACCGATTCACCCCCCTCTCGGTATTGCCTATAAGAGCCAACAATGCATTTATAATTATACACATAAACATAGGGTATAAGGATATATGTTTACGTATACATATTTGTATAACAAATATAAAGAGAAAATGGAAATAAATGACTATATTATATTGTTTAAAGATGATAAGTAATATAAACATATATAATAAGGATTTGTACCAAAAATATATATAATAAGGATGTGAGTGGAGTTTGGTGGGAATTACCACCCCACCAAACTCACTTACATAGGTCTGCACGAGGTAGACCTCTGCCTCTCTCCCCTATTTAGCCTAAGCTAACCTAAAGAAAGAAAGGAAATTTAAGAAGAAAGGAGATAGTCAAGGCGAGAGAGGGAGAGGCCAAAGAGGAAGAAGGAAAGAAAGAGGGTGAAAGAGAGAGAGAACCGAGAAGGCTGTAAGGCGGGGGCTGAACATAGACTTTTGTGGAATTGGACGCTGGTCTGGTGGCCTGAACCAGGGGTAGTTGGCTCTACAGTCGGTTGGCATTTGACACTGAGTATGGTAGCCTCTTTAGGTGATGAAGTGCCTAGA
Organism: Heritiera littoralis; assembly: GCA_031772115.1. Classification (NCBI taxonomy): domain Eukaryota; kingdom Viridiplantae; phylum Streptophyta; class Magnoliopsida; order Malvales; family Malvaceae; genus Heritiera; species Heritiera littoralis. The sequence goes on along the minus strand of JAPDPK010000083.1, from coordinate 425,381 downwards.
GTTTTAAGCAATGATTAGGGCTGTTCATGGTGGCTTTTGAGAGGTTGAAACAAAGCAGTAAAAAGCTTCAAACAGGGGCTGTGGGAAGTTGTGTTGGTGGCTGTTGGACCAGGCACAACAAGGGCTATCTTGTGTGTGAACAAAAAAAAAATCATCTAGAAAGGAGTAGGAAGAGAAAGGTAAGGCTTCCTTGGGTGCTAGAAGCAGAGCTCGAACAAGACTGGACAGTAGAGGTTTAAAGCATTTGAAGGCAGCTTTGCTTTGTTGTAACAGGCGAAGGATAAAGAGACGCTAACAGTGGCTGTATGGAGGCTGAAATGTATCTTTTGAGGGCTGAAGCAAGTAGTTCTTTGGCTGGGTTTTAAGCAGGATTCAAGGGTCCATCGTGGTATTTATTTAGTGCCAAGGAAAACAGGGTTGTATCAAGGAGTTGGAGGTTGAAATGGTACCCTTGGAGCTGAATTTGAAGGCTGGAAGGTGGCTGGCTTAGGAGAAGAAGTTGAAGCTTAGAATAGTGTCATTTTAGAAGGCTGAAAGTGTGAATTTTGTACTGATTAGGAGTTAACCTTTGGCTACTGAAAATAAGCATTGAACAAAGTGCTGGATAGAGTGAGATGAGGAAGAAGACAGGCCAAAATAGATCAAATAAATAGGAGCTGGAAGTGGTGTTCGGTGAATGTTGGGAAAGGGATTTAAGGTTGACTTGTGGCAATTGCAAGGAGGCTATATAGTGGTTGTTTAAGGAGGTTTCAGGCTGAGTACAAGAAGCTTGGAATAGGGGAAAACATCAAGGTTGTAGGTGCTATTTTGGGGATTTTGGTTGGCTGAAAGAAAGCAATTTGTGAAGGATGAAAGGAAGGCAGAACAAGGGTGACAAACAGGGTGAAGAAGGGCTGTGAGTGTGGCTAAACAAGGTTATTTTAGTGGCTGAAAAATAGCCAAATATAGCGTTGAATAGTGGCATTTGAGGACTATGTTGTGCTGCTGTACTAACCGGAAGATGAAGGAAAAGAAAGAAAGAAAAGAAAAGAAAAGGAAAAGAAAAGAAAAGAAAGGAAAAAAATGAAATGAGAAATAAGGAAGGAAATTACACATTTTAGCCAAGTTATTATTGAGATTCGGTAAGAGATGTCGATTTAAATTTATTAAAATATTTAGAAATTTGTCGGATTAATGCTAAGTCAACTTAATTATGTTTGAACATGTAGCGTGACGATAAGGCAACGAACACGGATATAGCTAAGCTTGGTGTACAACATTATGCTCGAAAGTTGGTAAGACAATATCGTAACAAGACACATTTTATTAAATTAAAAAAAAATATGAAGACGAACTTGTATAAATAAGTACTAATTCAATGTAATCGTGATCAAAGGTGTAGCACGATGTAAAGGCAACAACACAAGCCTAGCTAGGCTCAGCGTACACGCACGCTAAGCGAGGAATCGGTAAGATGTTTATATAATTTAGAGTTTGAATTATATTGTATAAGTGTAGTTAGGATTGTGTGATGATGGTGATGATTAAAGATTGAGATTTAGTGATATATAAGGAATGATGTGGGTATGGTATGATGATAGTTGACAAAATGATTGAATGTTATTAACACTGTGATCAAATGAGCTACGAAATAGGTTTATGATGAGTTCATTTTTATTTAAATTGATTTTTATTAAATACAATCTTACTGAAATTGAAATGAGGAATTTAAAGTGAAATATGTAACAATCTTGAAATGGATATAAGTGCTACATTAAGGTGTTTTGAGAGAGAAGATACTAGTAGGACTTGGCATTATGGTTAGTCATATACCAAATGATATTGAAATGACACATTACATGGGTACTACACTATACTTTTATAAACTCATGCTTTAAATTACATCACTTTTAAGCATGCTTTGTTTATAACTTGAGATTTTGAAAGGATTTATTCATGCGACACTTATATGAATACTTTAAATGTTTGAATCGTTTTGAAAAGACTGAATATATAGTGTAAGTGTATGTATTTATATATGTAAATGTGTGATAACCGTAAATTTTTCATTTATTGGAAATTATAAATATTGAAAATAAATATTAGAGAAATTAAATAAGAGGAAATAAATAAAAATTGCGAGAACGGGATATTGGTGAAAATCCCGAGAATTAAGGAAGTGAAAGAATTAGGAAATTGGTGTAAAGGAAAAAGAATTAAATTGGATAAATTAAAATCCAAATTAAATAAGGAAAATGAGAAATGAAAATAAAGTATGTTTATATAATTACAAATTTTATAAATATATTTTATACAAATACGTATGTATTTAAAATATTATACAGTATATTTTAATATATATTGGTATATATATATATGGAAATATATACTATTTTATGAATTTAAATAATACATTGGTATATAAACATAATATTTTATGTGTATATATAATTATATAAATACATATAGAAGAAAGGTAAATATGGTTTTATATTAAAGTTTACATGTATAAATATTGTGTTATAACATCTATATAATTTGTATATGTAAATGTTATTTATTTTAAAGAATATAAATATACATATATATATACTAGATATATATTTTGTATTATACAATATATATAAAATTTATATTGTATTACATTATATATGAGATAATATATGTATGATATATAATATATATTATAAGTATAAAATATAAATTATAGTGTATAATATATAGTATATTATATACTAAAAAGGGAAAGAAAATAAAACTAAAAATAGAAATGAAAAAAAAAAAGAGAAGACCAGAATCGGGATTCCCGATTCTGTCTCTGAAAGAAGCCGCCCCCGGTCAACGGTCGCCGGAGAAGGAAAAGAGAAGAGGAGACACGGCGGTGTCGGCCGATCCGGGCACCGCCACCGGCAAAGCTCGACGAAGGTGAGAAGGGCCACCGACGAAGGAGAATCCGGCGGAGGAAGGAGAAGAGAGGAAGGAAAGGGACCGAAACCCACGAACCCAGATCCGGCGTCGTCGTCGATGATGGGGAGAAACGGAGACCAGATCTGGCATCTCCGCAACTCCGACAAGCTGTGGGAGGCGCGAACCGGCGGAAAGGAGGATCGCCGGCTGTCGAACCGGTCGAACCGGTCGAACCGGCCGGAGAAGGCACTGAACCGGTCAGGCCAGAAATGGGAAAAAGGAAAAAGAAAAGAAAAAGAAAGAAAAGAAAAAAGAAAGAAAAAAAAAAGGAAAAGAAGAAAAAGAAAAAAAAAGGAGAATTTCGGGAATTCAGAGATTCCCGGAAATTCGACAACCCGAAAATTACCGAAATTCGGTAAGAAATTCTCGAAAATTAAATTTCAGAAAAATGTAATAAATTATGGAAAAATTCTAAAAATTAGAATTTTTATTTTCAGAAATTTATTTTCAGCAATCGAGATAAGGAATCGGGAGAAATGGAGTGCGGGCGTGATCGATAAGAGGAAGTCGCCGACCCGAAAAAGGTAAGGGATGCATGTGCAGCACTGTAAGGATATTCAGTCTGCATATTTTAAATTTAAAATATTTTATGGAAATATTTTATGAAAATTATTATGATGCATGATTTGCTGAAATTTTTGGGATGAAGTACTGGCTGGAAATTTTAAATTGTGTTTTTCTGTGCAGGAGGTTAGTAAGTCGGCAGCCGTTATGCTGCCGAAAATTTTAGAAAAATCTCATAAAATCATATTAAATGATTTTATTTCCAAAAATCGATATTAAATCACGAAAAATAAGGAAATTACTAAATTTCACAAAACATGAATATAATGAGATGGAATTTGAAAATATTCATGTTTTCGAGAATGGTGATAATGAAATCACCGAAAATTCTCGGAATAGATAAATTACACGAAATACGAGACGAAAGATGAAGTGAAATACAGTGAATATTTTTATGAATATTTTTATAAATATTCACTAAAGGATTTTAACCCTTATAGATTTAAATTATGGAATTATATATTTATATAAATTCCATAAAGGTTTATTTTATGATGAAAAATACGGTTTTGAAACTGGTTGACATTCCTATCATGTTGATGCATGATATGTGATATGTTTAGTCTCGGACGACACCTGATCAGTGATCCACCGAGGACAATATAGATTATGGTCATAGATTTGACCGGTTTATTTCTTTACCCTCTGGGATTTATAGTACGATAAGATTGATGTCTATCTTAGACTCCATAAATGATTGGTGACAAGTTTAAAAGGAAAGTGTTTTACATGACATGGAATATGTCAAACGGAAAATGTGATATATGATGCGTGACATGTGAAAAGAACATTATTCATATAATATGAGAAGAAAATCAATTGAATTATAGCATTTTTACAAAATGCTTATTTCGTACTGATTATAGTACTGTGAGATGATTCTCATAAGACATGAGATACAAACATGTAATATGTTTTCAAAAAGGAAGAATTGATAAATCTAATATTCTTACCATGAATTTCAATGGAATATTAGATTATAAGTGTTACACAAGTTCTGATAAGATAGTGGAAAGTATATGGCATAAAGGTCATACCAAGTAGATACTCGATTTCTGTACCGTGTGAGCCACTTCTAGAATCCCAAGGGACCTACGTGCTACACGGATACCAGTTAGACCGTGGGAGCCACCTCTAGAATCCTTTGAGCACTATGTGCTACACGAGTTTCGATGTGTTAGTAAGAAGTTTCTGTACCGTGTGAGCCACCTCTAGAAGACTCAAGGGACCTACGTGCTACACGGATACCAGTTGGACCGTGGGAGCAACCTCTAGAATCCTTTGAGCACTAAGTGCTACACGAGTTCCGATGTGTTAGTAAGAAGTTTCTGTACCAAGTGAGCCACCTCTAGAAGACTCAAGGGACCTACGTGCTACACGGATACCAGTTGGATCGTGGGAGCCACCTCTAGAATCCTTTGAGAACTAAGTGCTACACAAGTTCCGATGTGTTAGTAAGAAGTCTGTGTCCTAAAGGCCAAACCGAGTGAAGACTCGATTTCTGTACTGTGGGAGCCACCTCTAGAATCCTAAGGGACCTACGTGCTACACGGATACCAGTTGGACCGTGGGAGCCACCTCTAGAATCCCGAAGGACCTACGTGCTACACAAGTTCCTCGATATGACACTTAACTCCATAGCTAGTTAGGATGGATGTCGTAACTGAATCAGTGAATTGGGGCTTACGCCTAAAGTGATTAAGTAATTCGGTTATATTGGAACTGTTTTCAATGAGTTAAGCTATACGCTTAAATTTTATTGACTTTCGTTTTGTAAATGGATTGATTTATTAACTTGCATAGTAATCGAATTATCGACGTGTATAGCGACTAATCTACCGAAGTGCTTGCTGCTTTGCTAATGTGATAAGTGGAATGGATTTTTAATATTCTTATTTTAATTTTAATTTTTAAATTGAATAATAGATAATAAATGATTTATATGTTATACGAAAAGAAATTAATAGCTTATTTTGCTATTTAAAGTTCTGTACTAATTATGATTGTACAGTAAAATATGAAATGAGTTTTAAAGAAATAAGATGATGATTTAGCTAATATTCTTTTCAAGGACTATACGAATATTAGTTACTTTATTTAAACGCTTTATTTCGTAAAAGCATTATTTTGAAAAGTAAATGAAAATGATATGAAATTAAAAAGGAAAATGATTTAAATTTCAAACGAAAAAAAAAAATTTATCACTCTTTACAGTTGCTTCTAGGTTCTAGAACAAGATAGGTATTTCAAAATACCTACCTTACTCCATCCGGATCCCTAGCCGACTGTAGTATCCTTCCTACATGCGAGCCTAGAGCCCATAGAAAAAATGAAAAAGTTTTTCAGCATATAGGAAGCTGAGTATCAAGTGAGGCATATAATTCCCTTACTGAGCCGTGGTTTTGCTCACCCCTTAATTTTAAACATTTCAGGTTTTGATGATTGTGAGTTCAGTGGATTGTGGATCCCAGCTGTACACGAAGGAAAATGTGACAGACCGACTGAGTTATTTGAGTTATGATCATTTATTCTCTATGTTTAGACATGTCTACAGTACTACTTATCTGATTAAATACGATAGGGGATGTGTATAATATAAACAATAATATGTAAAATTGTTTAACAGTTAGTACAAGTGAAGTATCATAGACAGCCCAACCGATTAAGTTGTGTACAATAAGGTGAAAAATGTGGTCACGGGTCGTGACAGATTAAATGGTATCAGAGCAATGGTTGGCCTGATATCTGTGGATACTTTTGGAATGAAAAGAGTTAAACATCCCCTGTAGTACTGTGTAGTCTGAATACATAGAGAAAATAAATGATTGCAATTGAATTAAGTGTTTAGAAGGGAGTAAGCAATTTTGGAATAAGGAATGCTAAAAAGGGAAAACGACTCGGGAATGTTACCTGAAATGGTGATCTTATGATCTAAATGAAGGTCGGTTCGGTAAGGAACTGAAAGGACTCGGTGAAGGCCCTACCAGTACTTTCTGTCCGAATCGAGCTGAGACCTGAAAGTGATGGTATAAAGAAGAGGGATGAAATATCATCATTAAATAGACTTTAAGATCACCGACTGAGGGTAATTTGAAGAGAGAGAAAATTTTGGGCCAAAATGACCAAAATACCCCTACCCCTAAAATTTTACAAGTAGTTAAAATAAATCAACAGAGGTTGGAATTGATTGATCTGACAAAGAAATTAATAATATAAAGCTGAATTACAAGCAAAATAATCCAATTGTGGATTTTAGTGAATTTCTCTGTCGAAATTGAACAAGATCTTAATGGCTGATATCAGTATGAGAAATGATACTATCAGCACATACATAATGAAATCATTGATTCAAAAGTACACTGAGGAGAAAGAAATAAATGTCGAAATGACGAAAAAACCCTTATGTTGGGCGATGTTCGAAACAGTGATAAAACCGAGCTGAATTGGAATCCATTGCTAGTAATGGAATTATTAATGGCATAGAGGATGTCATATGAATATAACGATCCCTATTACTAATTCCACTAACACTTAGATTACGGACGCAAAAGAAATCCGTGAGGGGCTAAGTGTCATGTCTGTGTGATGGGGCCACCTCTAGAACCTAGAGCGGACAGTACAGATGTGTACAGGCGGACGGCGGACGGGTCGGGGCCTTATGTGATGCGATCTAAGAGTGTAGTGGAATGTCATCAGATGATTGGCTCGATTATTGACTGTAAGGGTCAAAAATTTTAGAGTGTATTGAACGGGATCGTTGAACACTATGAAAAGTAAAATGATTACAGGAATTGACTGATAAGGTGAATAGTACAGATAATGAAATACATACTGGTGTGGTTACTTATGGTTCTATACGTTTTTACTACTTTGAGGTATCAAATAGATAATTTTATATAGAACCGACATATCTTGGAATATGTGCTACAAAATGAGGTACTGTGTGGAGTACTGTAAATTAGAGAATAATTATAAGAACAGTGAAGTGATAAAAAAAAGAAGATCACAGCTAACCTAAGTTCTTCAGGACCCTTGAGACAGAACTGTGATGGGCGACCCAATGATGGGCGACCCGTAGTGGATCATGTGTTGTGAGATACAGGCGAACAATATTATCGCCGACTCACTAGTAAGGGTAAACCTGAGGCGAAAGGATTGCTTAGGGGATGCTCTCCGACGGTCGATTCGAACGGGCGGGACTCTTACAAGAAGCTTAGTGATAACACGAGTGTAAGGAACTAGGTACATAAGGGTGCCAAGGTTCGAACCTCGTGGATAATATACTCAAGGGAAATTAAGCCTGAATTCAGTAAATGGAAATGCTTTTAAAGTGAATAACTGAATGGAAACGGGTAGCTGTAAAGTGTGTTGAGAACCATTGTACTTGATACAGCTTACCAGAATGAGATTCGTAACGCTGTAAAGTATGACTAGATAATGAAATCAAGGTAGAGTATGTATCAAAATGATTTGAATATTGAATGTCTCTGCCTTGAGAATACACTGTGAAATGATGAGACACAAAGATGAAGGTCCAAAATGATAAGAGAAGTGCGGTTAAAGAAACTATCGGACGAGAATCTCGATTAATTCCAAAGTAACATAGATTGAGAAATCAGGTTAATGTTGACTCGATTATGGATGATGAAATTCACATGTATCGATGTAAAGGATGAAAATACAAATGATATGATTTGAGGATGAATTAAATGATGTATTAAAATTTTTATTATACACTAAAGTTCTTATGAAGAACAAATAAATATCTATATGGAAGTGATGCCTTAATTATGATTTAATCGGAGATGTATAAAGAGCTTATAAGAGCAATCTTTGTAAAAGGCGTCATCAGATGAAAAGTTGAAGAACGATGGTCACAAGATGATAAGAAATGTATGATTAAAGAAAGTATCAGATTTGATTTCCGATAGAACTTCCAAAGTTATATAAATTAGAGGAATCGAGATAACATTGACTCGATTTTGAATATGAAGTTAAATTCTAAGCTTATATCGGAGAACTTAAGAAAATCCGAAAGCTTAGGAAATCTACTCTGGAAAATGAAAGAATAATGAAGTGTGCATGTATAAGGTTTGATTGATGGAAAAAATATTGAGATTAATGAAGTTGGCTGCATAAGTGTAAAAGAGAGCAGCACAAATGATTTTAATAAGTAGATGAATCGACATGATATAGTAAATGGCTACTAGGTAATGAAGTTCTGGTGAAGAACAAGTATTCATCTACATGAAAATAGACGCTTTATTGAGCTGATTAGGGATGTGTGAGGAGTTAATAAGACTAGCCTCAGTATAAAGAGTCCTTAGATAAAAGATTGAAGATTGGTGTCCATAAGATGATGATTTGAACTCGGAGTGAATTTTACGAGTTCCTATTAAAGTTACAAGGGTAATAAGTTGCCTTGTAAAGTATATAAGCCTAAAGAATGAGGCATCCTTACATGAGTTAATTGATGAAATATTGATAAAGTCTAAAGTATAAATGGAACATGAGCAGCATTGTGATATGACCCTTAAACTCTTAAAGGCTGTGGAATTGTGCTAAGATTAGCAACTAAGAAATTTGGCTAGACAGTATCTCCTCTGGAGATATATGATCTTGAGACGATAGGATGACAGCGAACCTGTCTATGATATAAAGATAATGATTGAGATACGAAAGTAATGAGTCTAGCTAAATACTATTGCCAGCCTATAAAAGAGTGATGTGACTAGCTGCTCTATAGAGGAGATCTAATTAAAGGAATTAAAGTCGGTAGATGGATAAGTGTAAAGAAAAAGATGGCATGCAAGATTTTAAAAGATCTTAGCAGTATAGTACCATACCAATTAAATATATATATATGTTTATATATATATGTGTGTGTGTGTGTGTATATATATATATATATGAAGAGATAAAAGTGGAAATACGAAAACGAAAATGAAAGAGGAATAAGGAAATAAATTGCATGATGAGAGGGGAACATCAATATGAAACAGTTCCCGAAGGTAAGACTGAGGGTGAATTGTGTTGGTTATCATATAAGTGTGGCAAGATGTAAAATCAAGCCAACTTTGATAAGCACAATTAATGATACTCAAAGGAGTAAGATAAATGATATGTTTACTGCCAGTATATAAATAGGAAATGTTTGTACATATAACCACCTCGTCATGATAGAAATGGTGGAACTGTATAGATAATGTGATGACTAAATGGATGATTGGAGGATTCAATTGGAGAATCTAAATTATGAATAAGAGATGTAATGACCATACTACATGAAAAGAGACATGGAGAGAAAATGAGTGTCTCATGATTTATTACTGTAAGAGATGATTAACAGTAAAATTTGCAATGAGATGCAGCCTTGATGGAATAAGTGTGAAAATGAATATTGTGGACAATAAAGAGTCCAAAAGAGAAATGATGAAATGGAAGTGATCAAAGACTGATGATCTAAATAGAATCACTTTCCACTATCAGACTCCTAGATTCTCTAGTGCCTTAGTCGAAGTATAAGTGTTAAACGGTGTGAATTTGTATGTACAGTTCCAGTGAGACTTACATGTGATGGGAGTCTTTGAGTTGCCATATGCTAATGAGAGATAGCAAAAGGCCTTGAGATCCCAAGTGTATTAATAGCACTGCTCCATATTGATATATATATATGAGCGTAAGATGTAAACGCTTCATGATATTGAGAGAGCGTGTGCATGAGATGTGAAAGCTACTGGGACAATTACATATAATTGATCGACACGAGTACATGATAGTACCAAATTATGTCGACTTGACGCTAAGTGAGAAGAATGAATGATGAACAGCACAGATCAGCTGTAATATGAAAAATATTGTGTATGGACTCTTATATGAAAAGAGTAAAAGTGAATAACTCCCGATTTGAGAAATGAACTTACGGGAGCATAGACATATATGATGAAAGACAGCATGTAGTGGTCTAAAGTACTATTGACGTTGAAAGTGTACTGGCAGTATTACTTGGAGGATGACTTAGAGGTCAAAAGTCGTAAGTATACGGCATATACCACCTTTGGACTTAGGTTAAATTCGGAGGACCGAATTTCTTAAGGTGGGGAGGATGTGATAACCGTAAATTTTTCATTTATTGGAAATTATAAATATTGAAAATAAATATTGGAGAAATTAAATAAGAGGAAATAAATAAAAATTGTGAGAACGGGATATTGGTGAAAATTCCGAGAATTAAGGAAGTGAAAGAATTGGGAAATTGGTGTAAAGGAAAAAGAATTAAATTGGATAAATTAAAATCCAAATTAAATAAGGAAAATGAGAAATGAAAATAAAGTATATTTATATAATTACAAATTTTATAAATGTATTTTATACAAATACGTATGTATTTAATATATTATACAGTATATTTTAATATACATTGGTATATATATATATGGAAATATATACTATTTTATGAATTTAAATAATACACATGTATATAAACATAATATTTTATGTGTATATATAATTATATAAATACATATAGAAGAAAGGTAAATGTGGTTTTATATTAAAGTTTACATGTATAAATATTGTGTTATAACATCTATATAATTTGTATATGTAAATGTTATTTATTTTAAAGTATATAAATATACATATATATATACTAGATATATATTTTGTATTATACAATATATATAAAATTTATATTGTATTACATTATATATGAGATAATATATGTATGATATATAATATATATTATAAGTATAAAATATAAATTATAGTGTATAATATATAGTATATTATATACTAAAAAGGGAAAGAAAATAAAACTAAAAATAGAAATGAAACAAAAAAAAAGAAGAGAAGACCAGAATCGGGATTCCCGATTCTGTCTCCGGAAGAAGCTGCCCTCGGTTAGCGGTCGCCGGAGAAGGAAAAGAGAAGAGGAGATACGGCGGTGCCGGTCGATCCGGGCACCGCCACCGCCACCACCACTCCCGACACCGGCAAAGCTCGACGAAGGTGAGAAGGGCCACCAACGAAGGAGAATCCAGCGGAGGAAGGAAAAGAGAGGAAGGAAAGGGACCGAAACCCACGAACCTAGATCCGGCGCCGGCGCCGTCGTCGATGATGGGGAGAAACGGAGATCAGATTTGACGTCTCCGCAACTCCGGCAAGTTGTGGGAGGCGCGAACCGGCGAAAAGGAGGATCGCCGGCTGTCGAACCGGTCGAACCGGCTGAAGGAGGTACTGAACCGGTCCGGCCAGAAATGGGAAAAAGGAAAAAGAAAAGAAAAAGAAAGAAAAGAAAAAAGAAAGAAAGAAAAAAAAAAGAAAAGAAGAAAAAGAGGAAAAAAGGAAGAAAAAGAAAAAAAGGAGAATTTCGGGAATTCGGAGATTCCCGGAAATTCGACAACCCGAAAATTACGAAAATTCGGTAAGAAATTCTCGAAAATTAAATTTTAGAAAAATGTAATAAATTATGGAAAAATTCTAAAAATTAGAATTTTTATTTTCAGAAATTTATTTTCAGCAACCGGGATAAGGAATTGGGAGAAATGGAGTGCGGGCGCGATCGATAAGAGGAAGTCGCCGACCCGAAAAAGGTAAGGGATGCATGTGCAGCACTGTAAGGATATTCATTCTGCATATTAAAATTTAAAATATTTTATGAAAATATTTTATGAAAATTATTATGATGCATGATTTGCTGAAATTTTTGGGATGAAGTACTGGCTGGAAATTTTAAATTGTGTTTTTCCGTGCAGGAGGTTAGTAAGTCGGCAGCCGTTATGCTGCCGAAAATTTTAGAAAAATCTCATAAAATCATATTAAATGATTTTATTTCCAAAAATCGATATTAAATCACGAAAAATAAGGAAATTACTAAATTTCATAAAACATGAATATAATGAGATGGAATTTGAAAATATTCATGTTTTCGAGAATGGTGATAATGAAATCACCGAAAATTCTCGGAATAGATAAATTACACGAAATACGAGACGAAAGATGAAGTGAAATACAGTGAATATTTTTATGAATATTTTTATAAATATTCACTAAAGGATTTTAACTCTTACGGATTTAAATTATGGAATTATATATTTATATAAATTCCATAAAGGTTTATTTTATGATGAAAAATATGGTTTTGAAACTGGTTGACATTCCTATCATGTTGATGCATGATATGTGATATGTTTAGTCTCGGACGACACCTGATCAGTGATCCACCGAGGACAATATAGATTATGGTCATAGATTTGACCGGTTTATTTCTTTACCCTCCGGGATTATAGTACGATCAGATTGATGTCTATCTTAGATTCCATAAATGATAGGTGACAAGTTTAAAAGGAAAGTGTTTTACATGACATGGAATATGTCAAACGGAAAATGTGATATATGATGCGTGACATGTGAAAAGAACATTATTCATATAATATGAGAAGAAAATCAATTGAATTATAGCATTTTTACAAAATGCTCATTTGGTACTGATTATAGTACAGTGAGATGATTCTCATAAGACATGAGATACAAACATGTAATATGTTTTCAAAAAGGAAGAATTGAAAAATCTAATATTCTTACCATGAATTTAAATGGAATATTAGATTATAAGTGTTGCACGAGTTTTGATAAGATAGTGGAAAGTATATGGCATAAAGGCCATAGCAAGTAGATACTCGATTTCTGTACCGTGTGAGCCACCCCTAGAATCCCAAGGGACCTACGTGCTACACGGGTACCAGTTGGACCGTGGGAGCCACCTCTAGAATCGTTTGAGCACTAAGTGCTACACGAGTTTCGATGTGTTAGTAAGAAGTTTCTGTACCGTGTGAGCCACCTCTAGAAGACTTAAGGGACCTACGTGCTACACGGATACCAGTTGGACCTTGTGAGCCACCTCTAGAATCCTTTGAGCACTAAGTGCTACACGAGTTTCGATGTGTTAGTAAGAAGTTTCTGTACCGTGTGAGCCACCTCTAGCAGACTCAAGGGACCTACGTGCTACACGGATACCAGTTGGACCGTGGGAGCCACCTCTAGAATCCTTTGAGCACTAAGTGCTACACGAGTTCCGATGTGTTAGGAAGAAGTTTCTGTACCGTGTGAGCCACCTCTAGAAGACTCAAGGGACCTACGTGCTACACAGATACCAGTTAGACCGTGGGAGCCACCTCTAGAATCCTTTGAGAACTAAGTGCTACACGAGTTCCGATGTGTTAGTAAGAAGTTTGTGTCCTAAAGGCCAAACCGAGTGAAGACTCGATTTCTGTACCGTGGGAGCCACCTCTAGAATCCCAAGGGACCTACGTGCTACACGGATACCAGTTGGACCGTGGGAGCCACCTCTAGAATCCCGAAGGACCTATGTGCTACACGAGTTCCTCGATATGACACTTAACTCCATAGCTAGTTAGGATGGATGTCGTAACTGAATCAGTGAATTGGAGCTTACGCCTAAAGTGATTAAGTAATTTGGTTATATTGGAACTGTTTTCAATGAGTTAAGCTATACGCTTAAAGTTTATTGACTTTCGTTTTGTAAATGGATTGATTTATTAACTTGCATAGTAATCGAATTATCGACGTGTATAGCGACTAATCTACCGAAGTGCTTGCTGCTTTGTTAATGTGATAAGTGGAATAGATTTTAATATTCTTATTTTAATTTTAATTTTTAAATTGAATAATAGATAATAAATGATTTATATGTTATACGAAAAGGAATTAATAGCTTATTTTGCTATTTAAAGTTCTGTACTAATTATGATTGTACAGTAAAATATGAAATGAGTTTTAAAGAAATAAGATGATGATTTAACTAATATTCTTTTCAAGGAATATACGAATATTAGTTACTTTATTTAAACGCTTTATTTCGTAAAAGCATTATTTTGAAAAGTAAATGAAAATGATATGAAATTAAAAAGGAAAATGATTTAAATTTCAAACGAAAAAAAATTTATCACTCTCTATAGTTGCTTCTAGGTTCCGGAACAAGATAGGTATTTCAAAATACCTACCTTACTCCATCCAGATCCCTAGCCGACTGTAGTATCCTTCCTACATGCGAGCTTAGAGCCCATAGGAAAAATGAAAAAGATTTTCAGCATATAGGAAGCTGAGTATCAAGTGAGGCATATAATTCCCTTACTGAGCCGTGGTTTTGCGCACCCCTTAATTTTAAACATTTCAGGTTTTGATGATTGTGAGTTCAGTGGATTGTGGATCCCAGCTGTACACGAAGGAAAATGTGACAGACCGACTGAGTTATTTGAGGTATGATCATTTATTCTCTATATTTAGACATGTCTACAGTACTACTTATCTGATTAAATACGATAGGGGATGTGTATAATATAAACAATAATATGTAAAATTGTTTAACAGTTAGTACCAGTGAAGTATCACAGACAGCCCAACCGGTTAAGTTGTGTACAATAAGGTGAAAAATGTGGTCATGGGTCGTGACAAAATGATCTTAAAGAAATGTGTTACATACTATACACTATTTTCATAAGAAAGGTGAAATATTTAAATATTTTATGAGACTATAGGCACCCTAAAAGAGTTAAATTCAATCAAGCATAGTGGAAACCGCCTAATTGGAGATTACTTATTAGGCAGAGATGTTTGTCCAACGATAGTTGTGGATAAGGCTCAATCACACCTGATCAGTGGGACTAGGAGACATGAGGTCTATGGCCATAGATAGCGCTCTAGTTGGTTTCCAGTGGATGATGACATGATTTTCACTGTTAGCTACAATAATTTAAGTCTTTATTGATAGAGCATTAGGGATGTAGGCTAGTCTCAAACTGATATGATATACAGTCTAGAGTATGATTTTATTTGAAATGAACTCTGGACTTGGCACGATTTTTACAGTACATGAGATATGTTTTGAAACTGTACATGTTTTAAACATGCTTTAAAAGTACATGTGATATGATTTGCGAGTTATAAATGCTTTTGTCATGTCTTAAAAGTAAACATGAAATGATTTGAGATTTTACATGTTTTGAACATGCTTCAAAAGTATATGTGATATGATTTTGAGACTATATAAGCTTTATTTATGACTATATGCCAAACGCAATATGATTTAAAAAGATTGTCGTATTATATAGTAAAGCTTGCATGAGTTTGCATATTGGATCATGATATAACAATATGCTTTTTATGTGAAAGATGGCATAACCTTATACTGCACATGAACATGAAATTTATATGAAAAGTGCCATGACTATATACTACATGTGATCATGTCTTCCTACATGAAGAGTGAGATGAATTAATAGAGTACAAGAGCACAAATTTTAGATGATAAATGAATTGTTTTGATATTGTGTTTGATCATGGTTTTCATATGAGATGTGATATGCCATGAGATTGATATGAGTTTGGTTTAGTACCATACGATGTTGGAATTATACACGATGCATTTTGCATGATATATCATGGTATAAGGACAAGAAGGTTGAAACATAATTGAATTGATATGATCTAAGGTCTATGTGATAGATAGGTGCCAGAACAGAGGATGATAAGGTATCTTCAAGTATCCTTACATCGATATTTTAAGACTCTTGCTCACTTATTGACTCTAGGGCATGATCTAAGATGTTTTGATAAACATTTACAAATGGAACACGATATGAAAATCTACACTTAAAGGTTTCATGCATTTGCATTAGAATAGTATAAGCCTAATTCTGCACTTATTAAATGACTTACTGAGCTCTCACTCATTAAACGAGAACTATTTTTCAGATTTATTTAAGGGGCACGTTAGACAGTTCTGGTGATTTGATAGTATCTCGACTTTTGAAGTCCATGTTGTTGATTATTTTGGTATAGTAATATTTCTTCTCTATATGCTTTTATTTTCGGCCAAAGTTTGTACAATACTATATGATGGGATGTAAAGTAGGATAATGAATAGTTGATGTAATATTCTGATATTACATTATGTGTATGTGGTGATTAATTGTGAATACTAGGACCGTTGAGATGATACATATTTGGTGAATATTGTGAACTGTGCGAAATGTTGTTATGTTGCCTTATGATGAATTTCAGGTAATTAACTAAGGAAATCTCAAAATATAAGGGGGGATATTTTCAATCTGTTCCTAAGAAATAGTAAGTTATGGGCTATAATTGATCTTTCTCTATCTTAAAGAGTAATTTAACTTATAATTGAGTTAAAGAATGAATGGAAGTGGTTTAGTGACTACACTGACATCGAATACAAACTGTAAAACGAAAAGGAAAAACTTAGTTCGTAATTTTACTAAGTGGAATAAATGTAAGTATTAAGTAAACGTCACAGCTTTCGGGTCGTGATAGGTATGCTTATGAGGTATTTATAGTAAAACACAATTAAAACTCATTTAATTTTCATTTGTAGTATTCAAAGTTTACCAAAACATAATTCTACTAATTTCTTAGAAATTTCGGCAGCATAATAGCTATTTCTATCTTAGCCTCCCTGCAGGAAAAGCACAATTTATAATTCCAACAGCAGTTCACAAAATCCAATCCATTTCATCTCAAAACAGTTACATAAAAATCGTTTTTAACATCAATATGCATTCACAGTATTCCTACGTCATCCATACTTATCCCTTACCAATTCAGTGTTAATATCTTTTCTTACAATCCCATTTGCAACACCGAGCTAGTAGGCGATCACATATTCGCCTACGTATCCATTTCTATCCCACTGTTGCGGAACTGCAAAAGTCAATATTCACAATATAAAATATGTATTCTATATCTCAATAGTTTTCACAAAACGCTTCAAATTTCATATTTATTTATTTTAATACTTAAGGTATAATTACACTTTAAATTCTACGAACCAACTCCATGTCATTTTCACATATTATGTTTAGATCCGACTTTCTTCAATAAAGCTTCACATCACTACAACTTCACCAACTAAGTTTCCAATTAACTTCAACTAACATCAATTTTTAAAAATTTAAAGCTTAATTTCCAAAATTTCCAGTAATGTTCTCATCACCTAACAATTATAATTTTGTATCATCACAACAATTTAAACATTCCTAATGACATATCGTAATATTGCAAACCAATTCGTTATTATACAATGTAAGTATAATTCTGACTTATAGAAATATCTTACTTAAGGTTAATCCCAAAATTTCACATACCATTTCATTTCTTCTAAAATTCACAAAATCAATTAATTCCATATCCACTACTCCCACAACCATCTGTCAGATTCCATTTATATCCTATTAACGTTATGTCATAATCTAATAACACCAAATCAATACTCTAATAACATGTATTAAATCGCCATACCAACATATCAAATATTCAACTATGGTCAAACTATCTTTCAATAATCTCACATAATCGCCAAATCATTTTTTTCAAAATTTTCGCATATCCAACAAGTCACAATCTTAGCATAGACTATTTTATATAAATAACTTACCTAGCGTCAAAGCTTGCGATTAATCTCTCTCAAGCCCAATCAAGCTCAAACCACCACTTGTACAATTCTCTATAATCTCAAATCCATATACACACTTAGGAAGTTTCACAAACAATTTAATAATTTAGTAAATAATTAAAATAAAATAAAATCCTTTACCATTCTTCCATTTCTGTTTCTTCTTCTCTTTCTTTTTTTTTTCTTTTTCTTTTTGTGCTGAACCGATTTGAACCAATTCAGCCTCAACCTCCTAGAACCAGGTCTTATTGTTGGCGGCGGTGGCCAGGGGCGTCAACAGCCGTTCGGAGTAGAGAGAGCAGCAAAGGCGGTGGTAGAAGGCAGCACCGGTGTCTCTCTCTCCTTTTCCTTCTCGGTTTCGGTCTACCCCGATAGCTTCCTTCCCCCTTTTTTTTCTCCCGATCAGCGGCACCTCCTCGACTCCTCCTTGTTTCGACTAGATCTACCCTCGCTGGGTTCGTTTTGCTTGGTTCGACTGGCCACCGGCAGTCCTTTCCCTTCCTCTTCCTTTTTCTTTCCTTCCCTTTTCCTTCATTTCCTTCTTTTCTTCTATCTGCTCATTCTCTTCACTCTCCTTTCCTTTTCTACTTCTCTCCTCTACCAGCGTCGACCCTCCCTCTCTGTCGACCGGCTCTCCCTTCTTTCTTCTTTCTTTTTTTTGAAGGTTTGCTTTTGCAGACCATTTTTTTCCCTCGACAAGCTTCTTTTAAAAGCTTGTCAAGATATTTCTTGTGTCTTTTCTTTTTTTTTTTATTTATTTGTTTATTTATATATATAAAAATCATTATATATATCAAATATATATTTATATTTTATAATATATAATTATTTATTATATATTATATTATATCCATGTTAAAAGATATACTATATATGTATTTATTCCTTGTATACATTTCTCTCTTGTCATTCATTTTTCCTTTTTTTTAATTGATCTCCTAAAATCAATTTCCAACCAATCAATTTAATCATACACAATTAAATATATTTTGGTCCCATTAGTGATTCTTTAATTTAATTTACTTCGATATATCCATTGCTATCCATGATTAAATTTCCATCCCTTCAATTTACATAATCCTGATCTCTATTTAGTAATATCTTAAGTTATCACATTTATTTATTTACCAAGAGCAAAATTCACGGTTATCACAATATATTTTTCTACATTTAATTATTATTACAACATGTTATATGTGTGTATATATGTGTGTGTGTGTGTGTATATATATATATATTTATTTATCTTTATTTATTTGTTATTATATATATACATATATATTTATCGTTATTTATTTGTTTTTGACTCATTTAAATATGTATTAAACAATTAACCCGAAGCAAAGCAAGGGGGTATGATATTAGTTCAAAATAAATTTTCACCCAAATCTAATTTATGTTAATATCAAATTAATAAATAATTTAGTGGTACCATTATTTTTATAAAAGCAAATTAAATAAAGTTAATGTCATATTTACTTCCCGAATTATGAGTTTCTATAATATGGTATTTCTACTAAAAAAATGTATTACATAATATTTGATCTATTAATTTGTTAATTAATGTGGTACTTATTTATAACACCATTAAACAAAAAGTTGCCGTGGATATTGAACCAACTAAAAATACTGCATAGCATAATATAATTTTTTTTCTTTTACTTTTTTATAAATTATTATATTTATTATTTGAAAAATAAAAATACAAAATTAAAAAATAAAAACAAAAAAATTTATATTTTAAAAACTATATATTTTTGTAAAAATAAAATAATTAAAAAAGTGAAATTATAATAATATTTTTATTTTTATTTAAATTGTAAAAAATACAAAAATACAAAATTATAATTTTAAAAAAATATAATTTAAAATACGTATTATTTGTAAAAATAAAATAATTATAAAACAAAAATTATTATATTATTTTTCTTTAAAATATATAAATACTAAAAAATTATAATTTAAATAATAAAAAAATTATTTTAAATATATGGGGAAGAGGTTAGGGAATCAAGAGGGAAGGGGAAGAGAAGAAGGGGAAGAAAAAAAAAGAAAAATAATAGTTTTTTATTTTTAGTATGACACATTCATGCCACGTAATCAATTAGCAATCTAACATGGCATGCCATGTGTTATTTTTTTGGTTAAATGCCATCTTCTATTTAGTCCAATGTCCAAGTCAACAGAGATTCTACAAATGGAGTTAGTGTCAAGTATCAAATCAGTAAACACAATAAAACATCAGGAATCATATTGAAGCTTTTTTAGCAGAGGTAAGACATTGCAGAAACCCTATAGTTCAAAGGGCAAATGTGACATTAGTGATTAACCCAATTACATAGTACGATTTTAGTTAAGTTGATCTCGATATTATTTGTATGTATAAATTCGTAATGAGACGGGTCAAATTTTGCTAAGAGAGGTCACTATCGCCTTATATATATATATATATATATTTAGGATTTATATATGATGCACTGACAGTGTATAGTTTCTATACACTATCAATACATCAGAGGTTGACATCTCATCAATAGGCCCTTATATGCAAATATAAATAAATTTTTTTAATTTGCCAATAAGGGCCTATTGATAAGGTGTCAACCTCTGATGCATTGACAATGTATAGAAACTATACACTGTCAGTGCATCATATACAAACTCATATTTTTATATATATGAAATTAACTTATCAAGTTTTATAACTTTAGTTTGATAGAAGTGTAAAGTAGTTCTCTTTCTTTTCGTTGTCGTATGTAGAATTAGAGAGAGCTAATGAGAAACACTCGAAATTTAGCTAAAAAATAACTCTGGTGGCAAAATTAAACTTTCACCTACATCCAAATTAGTTTATGTTGTTCTTTAGTCTCATATTAGTCACTTGGTGAGACTTCCGCTAATATTAACGTATGGTACACGATTGTTGACAAAATACAATTAATCTATTTTTTTCAATGTAGTTTCATTTTTTTTATTCAAATTCAATGGTTGGTTTGAATGCTTCAGTTTTCACTTAAATTTTCTATTTTTAACGCTTCACATGAAAATTAAGGTTGGTAAAATATTGAAAAAAAAAACTATATTCGATTGAATTGAAGAAATCAAGAATTTGGAAATAATCTCAGCACAACCATAGACCAGCTTGATGAAGGAAACAAAATTTGCCAAAAATTTTAAGAAGCTATTTAAACCATTAGTAATTGACAATATTTTAAACAATTGAATTAAATCTCTTTAGGGCTGTGGGGTTCAAAGGAGTAAAGCAATCTTTTCTTGGGCAAGATTTTCACTTCTCAAGATTTTCTTTCTTGAATGATCTGTGGGAATCAATAGTTTTTGTTAGTTAGCTTTAGAGTTTTTTTTCAAAGGAAGAGGTCATATGGAAGAGGGGTTAGAGGATATATGGGCAAAGCTTAAGTTTACAAAAGAAGAAAATAATCTATTTGAAGTAGATTATTTCAATGAAGGTAATAGAACGAAAGAGAAGAAACATTAGATGGTAGGAACACTCTAAATGAATTGGAATTTCAACAGAGTAGCAATAACAACCACTTTTAAAATAGTTTGGAAGTTATCAAAGGAGGAACAAATATCTTTTCTAGACACTAATTTACTCCTATTTAAGTTTTCATAAGTAATTGATAAAAGAAGAGTGATAGAAAGAAGCCTATGGTCTTTCGATAAACACTTTCTACTACTTAAACCATATGATGGGAACCAAAAAGCTAATGACAAGAACTTTGAAACTGCACCTTTTGGGTAAGAGTTTACAACCTTCTGGATTGGTATACCTAGAGCTAGTAATTGGCCGGACTGAGTTGGTTCCAAGTTGGGCTCAACTTGTCAAGCATGAAATCATGAAATTTCATAATAACTTTTTCTTTTAACTTTACTTTTCTAATACAATCATTACCATTCACATTCATTAACATTTGGTTTGTATTCGATGTTAGTGTAAGTTCATTCTTATTACTTTCGTTTACTATCAATCTCTATGCCATAAAATCATTTAACAGTGAATATCATACATATCATCAGGGTGTCAACTGAAATGCCTCAACATGTAATTTTATAAATATCAACTTAATTAGAATATATCATACTAGTCCTTCGACATTCTTTGACACCATACTATACGATTTATATTCCAGATTATGAATACATTAGCTATGCACATACTGTTTGAATATAAAAGCTTAACAATTATCATATACCTTATTACTCGATTCAGTAGGCTTCATTAGTTCTCTTCGATTAACCTTGAAGCAATAGCTACCGTGTATACTGATGAGAATCTGTGAGGATGAGTAAGCGGGTGAGTTTTAAGCCTAGTAAGAAACACATATTGTCACATACCAAAATATACCTGAAAAAGTGCTTATTCTTTATATTTTACTTATATTCGGTTGGGTTGTTTGCAATATCTTCGCTCTCATGTGAAATAATTCATTCTCCTTTTATATATATATATATATATATATATATATATATATATATAAACATATACAAGAACTTCACATTACATCCCTAATTTTGATTTTATATATAATAGTACTTTATATACATATTCCGAATACATAAAAGAAAATTGTATACCTCAATAGAAAATGAAAACTACCAAAAGGATACCCAAAACAAGTCCTCCCGAGTGTAGAAAGAAAACTACTGCAGATAATTTGAAAGGAGAATAAGGCGGTGAGCTTATGCCCAGTAAGAAATATATATAAAAGAGTTGATATTATGCATAACTATATGCAAATATCTTAAAAAAATGCTCTTTCACACGGAAATGAATGATCACACATTCTATGGAACGATATCGAAAAGATACTATAGTGGGTTAGATAACCAGGTTAAGTACAGAAGGATGCTTTGAAGCACATCACTTATCCCGGATCTAATTTCAACTATAGGGAATTCATTAAAGCTTATTCAATTACAAAGTTCAATAGATATTTAAAAATAATTTCCATTATGCAATTCATAAATCATTCAAATAACTAGTTCCAAAACAGTCCGTAAACAGTAAAATAACCACTTTCAATAAACAGTACAGAAACCATAAAACATACTTTACAAATATATTGAAAATAATAATAAGTGAAGTCTGGGAGTGCCTAGATTAGCTAAGGATTTACCACCCAAGTAAGATAGTGTGAAAACCGCAAATTGCATACAGAATTTGTGAAATAAAAGAAGGAATTTAAATGAATTAAGTATCGAGACGTAGTTCGAAATTATTTTAGTAATGACATAGAAGATGTGAGTAGTACATTGGATTATAAACGATAAATATATATATATATATATATAGAATATATATATATATATATATATATATATATATAGGTTTGAGATATATATACATATTAATTTGATAAAGAAAATAAATGATACTCTTATATAAGAATGAAATATGTTAATGATTTCGCAAGTGTGGTTATAAACATATGTACAAGTATGTGAGAGATTAAATAATTAAAAGAATATATATATATATATAAGTGTATACAATTATTTAATTAAATAAAAAGACATGTATATTGAATTAAATGTGATATACATGAGTAATACAAATAAAATATATATCTATATGTCTATATATATATATATATTAAGTATAATATTCATAGGTTTTAGTTTAAAATAAAGGAATATATATATATATTTCCAAATATATATAGATATAAATGAAAAAAATAAAAAAAAAAGAAACGGGAGGGAAAGTCGGATTTACCTTCCTTAGGAAGCCACCGACTTCCCTCAACCAGTGGAATCCACAGATTATGAGAAAACCGGCCTCTGTTCTCTTTAGACAAAACAAAACCAGCCTTTGTTTCGTTTAAAAAAAATAGAACCCGATTAAAAATAGAAAAGAAAGCAAAGAGAGAAAATGAGAGAAGAGAAAGAAACGTGAAAACAGAGCTGGAAGCCACGAGAGAAAGAAAGAAAGAAAGCCTTAAGAGAAAGAGAAACTGCAGCAGTAGAAGAAGGGAGAGGCTGGAAACGTGGCTTTCGAGGGCTGAGTGGGCGTGCGAAATGAAGGCCAAAAGGTTGTTAAAGAGAGGAGTTGCAGTCATTTGATGAAGAAGAGAAAAGAGAGAAAATGCAGCAAAGGTTGAAACGAGAAAGAAAGAGTGCACTGCAGTGGAAAGAAAAGGAGTAAACTGAAGAGAGACACGTGAGAGAGATAAGAAAACTGAAAAGAAAGGAAATAAAGAAAGAAGAAAACCAGAGGTAATGTGAGGCTCGGTTTTGGAGAGTAAATCCTGTCAAAGAAGAGGGAACTGAGAAAGCTAAGATGTGAGTGAACTGGGCTGGTACAGCAGCAAGGTCACGTGAAGGAGAAGCAGAACAAAGATAAGTTGAGGGCTATCTTCGAGCTGTTGTAAACCAGAACGAGGACAAGGTAATTCGACTAGCATCTTTGCAAGATTTTGAGGCTAAGTTATGTAACAATTAAGATCTAGAACTAATGGTTTTGGTTTCGGTTATCTACATGAAACAGTGGTTGAAGGAGCTGCCATACGAGACTGGTGTAAGGGCTGTTCGGGTGTGGTCTTGGAAGCAGAGGAAAATAAGAAAACCAAGGCTGACAATGGGCTGTTTGTTGCCGTATTGAACCAGCCGAGAGACAGGTAAAGAAGGACAAAAATAATAATAATCATAATTAAAATAGAAGAAGAAAGAAAGGCAAGAAAGAAAATAAAAGAAAGTGTTATTGTTGGGTTCGTTTGTGCTTATATGTACACACACATGCATAAACATATATTTGTCATGGTAACTAGGATTTAAAATATTTTGTAGGATTTGAATAGAGATATTAAAGAAGAGGAGATTTAAAGAGAGCTTGAGGAAGACTTGATTTGGAGGATCTTCAAAGGTAAGGATGTGTTACTTTGACTTGAATTTAGAAGAAGTAATTGAGAATATTTTAATATGGAATAGGTAAGCAATGTGCATGGAGGCGAATTAGAATTTCTTCTGCCTTATAACATGATTAAATTTTATTGCTAAAGAATAAAAAGATTAAGATTTGTTTTGAGACGGTGATGATTTTGATTTGTAGTGTCTTGGAGCAATTAGGAGCTCAAGCCGTAAATTGAAAACTCGAAGGAGATAATTGCTAAGTGTGTAAGGTAAGGAATATGTATAAGGAACGTAGGAGATACTGAAATGATTTTAAGATTAATTGCATTGTGTTTTATGAATTGCGTATGCTTTGCAAGACTTTAGAAATTTGATACCGTCATGCTATTGAATTTTCGTAAGAATATTGATTTCTACGATTTCGACTAAAAAGCTAAGAAAACTTTTTAAGAATAAAACTTTTAAGGAATTCAGTCTTGGAAATATTAAATTGCATGATTTTAGTATATTCATGAATTTTTAAAGTAAATTTTATTTTATAAAAATGACCTAAAGTTAGTGTTTTAGAAATATTTATGAAAAGTTATAAAGTTTTCGGATTTTTGAAATTCCTTGCATTTTAATTGATTTTCGGAACCTTTATGAGTTTTGAAAATACTCCTCCGAATTTGGATTTATAAAACTCTGCATTAGCATGAATTATCTAAATAATTCAATCTTTATTGAAAGCTTATTAAATTGCATGATTTTAAAGACTTATGACTTTTCTAGCTTAAATTTGGTTTTATGGATTTATTATAAATTATGGTACTAAAACCTATTTCTTTATATATTTTGCAAATTACTAAGTTTTTGAATATTAGGAAATAATTCTGATTTTTGCAACAATCTGCTTTATGAACTCTTAATTATGATTTTATGCAATGATTTGTTTTATGAACTTTTATAAATATCTATATGTTTTGACTTATGGATTTGAACTCTGAACTATGAAACCTATGTTTTGAGACACTGGCTAACCGTCATCTTGCAGTATATGGACTGCTGTATATTTTGGATCCAGCAGTATCTGGCTGCAGCGTGACCTTCGGGGCCTGCAGTATCTGGCTATAGCGTGACCTTTGGGGCCTATAGTATCTGGCTGTAGTGTGACCTTCGGGGCCTACAGTATTTGTATCTGATATGAATTTTGCGCACTATGTTGCTATGTGATTTGATCCAGTCCACAGCGGTCACAGATGACACCTGATTAGTGTTCACTATAGACCACTTGGACTATGGCCATACGTCTATATGTTATTATCCTTATAGGATTATCTTTGCTGCTTGATGTATACCGAGTTACTGCCATGTCTCCACTTTCTGAATATCTGATTTCCGACTCTGAATATGCAAATGATATGATACAGATTGATATGATTGAATTCTGAAATCTTATAATGATTTTGTACGGATTTTTATGATTCGATTTGAAATATGATATGATTTCTGAAGACGACTGTTTACATATTTGCATAGCATGACTTTGCTAAAGTGATCTGTTGTACTGATTTGGTTTACATATGATTTTCAGAATACACGAAATTCTTACCGGATAAGATGCCATGTTTTAGAAACATCCCTTATGATTTAGAATTTATTAATCGTTTTAGAATACTTGTATATAGCTTACGGTATCTGTCTCTTTATTTGTATTCCTTATTGGGCTTTCCAAAAAGCTCACCCCCCCTCTCCACCTTCCAGATTATTTGCAGTAGGCGATCTGTACGAGAGGTTCTGACACGTCCTTCGAGGTTTTTGTATCGCCCTTGAAGGTACATGATGTACAGATATCTATTTTCTATTCAGACTTGTTTTACAGTACTTTTTTTAGTAAGGGGATGTAATTAAAGGAAACACTTAGTATATTCATGATAAGAAATGATGCCTGCAACTTTGATGGACATAAATTTTGTTAAGTAATATAATTTTAATATGTGACTGCATGCTTACTCAAAAAATTTGAATTGGGACCAAAACGTTTATAGGATATTGATTTAGCTAATGTACATTTAGCTTAAGAATAAATCTGAGACACTAAGCACAGCCCAACCAAAAGTAAGTGAAAAAGAAAAAAATTTGGCTCATAATTTTGGTAAAAAAGGGTCGTTACAAAAGTTGGTATCAAAGCAACATTGGTCTGATGTGCGTTAGTGTCTGTAGGTCAGAAACTATTTACATCCCCTAAGTACTGTACATTGTCTGAATATATACTATGCATAATTGCGTAAATGGTACTAAATATGTTTGTTTTTTCTAGGCTATATATAAAAATGAGAGGACGAGGACGAGGGCGTTATGAGAGTGTCAAGAGTGTCGATAGGGGACAAGAAGTGCCGGCACCTGAGACCCCTACTCCAGAACCGCCTCCTCCTCCTCAGCCAGAACCTGATGGAAACCGAATGGATAGGCTGGAGAGGACTATAGATACCATGTCCCAGAATATGAACGCCATGTCTGCCATGTTTACTCAATTCCTGGCAAACTTTAATAACAATCAAGGACAGGCAACCCCACCACCTCCACCACCGGTAGTGCCTCCTCCTGTGCCTCCACCACCACTTGGCCCTCAGCCTGTACCTCCTCCGATTCAGCCAGTCCAGCCCCAGACTCAGCCAGAGGTACCTGTTCTAGTGCAGCCACAGGCAGGACCAGTAGAAAGATGTAATTTAACTAGACTACGAGAGTTTAAGAAGTTCGACCCTCCTAAGTTTAAGGGGGAAAAGGAACCGATGGTGGCGGAGAGTTGGGTGAATGAGATGGAGAAGTTATTTGAGTACATGGCATGCTCCGAGACAGAAAAAGTGGGCATGGCCACCTTTCTACTAGTGGATGAGGCGGAGCATTGGTGGAAATCCACCAAGACTATGTTGAGGGCTAGACATCCTACGGTCACATGGGACATATTCTTGGGGTATTTTCGTAAACAGTACATTCCCCGTACGACCCAGAAGAGGATGCAGACCGAGTACTTGAATTTGACTCAGGGGAATCAGACGGTGGATCAATATGAGTCACGGTTTACAGCCCTTAGCCGTTATGATCCACAGACGGTGAGTAGCGAGGAGCACCGTGTAGAGAGGTTTTTGGATGGACTACGACCATCTATCAGGTCCCGACTAGCTCCATTAGATATCTCCACCTATGACGAGGCTGTTCGGAAGGCCCAGTTATGTGAGCAAGACTATAAGATGTATCAATCTGATTTTGGATCCCGCTCCAAGGGCAAGGATAAGGATAAAGGTAAAAGGACTTTTGATGATCGATTTCCTACATCTGGACGATTTGATAAGAGGCCTAAGGGAGATGAGTCTTTTGATAAGAGGTCGGTAGGAGATAAGACTATTGGGGATCGATTTGTTAGACCTACTACTGTCGCGGGGAGTACTGGGACTCAGAAAGGTATAGCAGCCATTCCATGTAGTATTTGTGGGAACCTACATACGGGTAAGCCTTGCTATAAGGCTACGGGCGCTTGCTTTCGTTGTGGATAGAAAGGACACATGATAAAAGATTGCCCGCAGAATTTGACAGTACAGAAAGAGCCTGAGCGTCCAGCCCAGCCTCAAAAACGAGCCACCGTTACAGAAAAAGGCAAGAAGGTAGTGGCTCAGGGCAGGGTGCATGCGTTGACTCAAGAGGCTGCTGACACTTCATCAGATGCTATCAAAGGTAAGATCTTAGTCTTTGATATTATGGCATTTACATTTTTTGATTTCGGTTTTACTTATTCCTTAATATGTTCTTCTTTTGCTATGAAGTTGTCTATAGAGCCTGAACCCTTAAGACATCTGTTTCAAATTAACACTTCTGTTATAGAGTCCCAAATGACGGATGTGGTTTATAGAAACTGTAAGTTAAGGATAGGAAAGAAGGAAATAGTAACAGATCTAGTTTTATTGAATATGTATATGGATTGGCTATCTGCTAATAGAGTTAATTTAGACTGTTGTGAATTTTGCTTTTAAGTAAATAAAAGTATACTATTCCGTTTAAAGGATACTGGAATGAGAAACTTTTAGATAAGAGAATTATCCGAAGTAGTGTTTCTCCTTGGAATGCACTTATATTATTTGTTCAGAAGAACATAAGCAGTTTTTGAGGATTATCCTCCAGACCCTTAGGAAATCGTAAGATATATGCTAAGTTGAGTAAGTTTGACTTCTGGTTGGATCAAATTATTTCTGGGTTATGTGGCATTAAAGGATGAGGTGTCGATTGATCCGTCTAAGATAAAGGTTATCATATAGTGGGAAAAGTACCCAGAACTATTTGGTTTGAGTTAGTCTAATACAAATTTGGAGGACCAAATTTCCTAAGGTGGGGAGAATGTGAAAACCGCAAATTGCATACAAAATTTGTGAAATAAAAGAAGGAATTTAAATGAATTAAGTATCGAGACGTAGTTCAAAATTATTTTAGTAATGACATCGAAGATGTGAGTAGTACATTGGACTATAAACGATAAATATATATATATATATAATATATATATCTTAGATATATATATAGGTTTGAGATATATATACATATTAATTTGATAAAGAAAATAAATGATACTCTTATATAAGAATGAAATATATTAATGATTTCGCAAGTGTGGTTATAAACATATGTACAAGTATGTGAGAGATTAAATAATTAAAAGAATATATATATAAGTGTATACAATTATTTAATTAAATAAAAAGACATGTATATTGAATTAAATGTGATATACATGAGTAATACAAATAAAATATATATCTATATGTCTATATATATATATATATATATATTAAGTATAATATTCATAGGTTTTAGTTTAAAATAAAGGAATATAAATATATATATATATATATATATTTCCAAATATATATAGATATAAATGAAAAAAAAAAAAAAAAAAAGAAACGGGAGAAAGTCGGATTTAGCTTCCTTAGGAAGCCACCGACTTCCCTCACCAGTGAATCCACAGATTATGAGAAAACCGGCCTCTGTTCTCTTTAGACAAAACAAAACCAGCCTTTGTTTCATTTAAACAAAATAGAACCCGATTAAAAATAGAAAAGAAAGCAAAGAGAGAAAATGAGAGAAAAGAAGGAAGAAACGTGAAAACAGAGCTGGAAGCCACGAGAGAAAGAAAGAAAGAGAGCCTTAAGAGAAAGAGAAAATGCAGCGGTAGAAGAAGAGAGGCTGGAAACGTGGCTTTCGAGGGCTGAGTGGGCGTGCGAAATGAAGGCCAAAAGGTTGTTAAAGAGAGGAGTTGCAGTCATTTGATGAAGAAGAGAAAAGAGAGAAAATGCAGCAAAGGTTGAAACGAGAAAGAAAGAGTGCACTGCGGTGGAAAGAAAAGGAGTAAACTGAAGAGAGACACGTGAGAGAGATAAGAAAACTGAAAAGAAAGGAAATAAAGAAAGAAGAAAACCAGAGGTAATGTGAGGCTCGGTTTTGGAGAGTAAATCCTGTCAAAGAAGAGGGAACTGAGAAAGCTAAGATGTGAGTGAACTGGGCTGGTACAGCAGCAAGGTCACGTGAAGGAGAAGCAGAACAAAGATAAGTTGAGGGCTATCTTCGAGCTGTTGTAAACCAGAACGAGGACAAGGTAATTCGACTAGCATCTTTGCAAGATTTTAAGGCTAAGTTATGTAACAATTAAGATCTAGAACTAATGGTTTTGGTTTCGGTTATCTACATGAAACAGTGGTTGAAGGAGCTGCCATACGAGACTGGTGTAAGGGCTGTTCGGGTGTGGTCTTGGAAGCAGAGGAAAATAAGAAAACCAAGGATGACAATGGGCTGTTTGTTGCCGTATTGAACCAGCCGAGAGACAGGTAAAGAAGGACTAAAATAATAATAATCATAATTAAAATAGAAGAAGAAAGAAAGGAAAGAAAGAAAATAAAAGAAAGTGTTATTGTTGGGTTGGTTTGTGCTTATATGTACATACACATGCATAAACATATATTTGTCATGGTAACTAGGATTTAAAATATTTTGTAGGATTTGAATAGAGATATTAAAGAAGAGGAGATTTAAAGAGAGCTTGAGGAAGACTTGATTTGGAGGATCTTCAAAGGTAAGGATGTGTTACTTTGACTTGAATTTAGAGGAAGTAATTGAGAATATTTTAATATGGAATAGGTAAGCAATGTGCATGGAGGCGAATTAGAATTTCTTCTGCCTTATAACATGATTAAATTTTATTGCTAAAGAATAAAAATTAAGATTTGTTTTGAGACGGTGATGATTTTGATTTGTAGTGTCTTGGAGCAATTAGGAGCTCAAGCCGTAAATTGAAAACTCGAAGGAGATAATTGCTAAGTGTGTAAGGTAAGGGATATGTATAAGGAACGTAGGAGATACTGAAATGATTTTAAGATTAATTGCATTGTGTTTTATGAATTGTGTATGCTTTGCAAGACTTTAGAAATTTGATACCGTCATGCTATTGAATTTTCGTAAGAATATTGATTTCTGCGATTTCGACTAAAAAGCTAAGAAAACTTTTTAAGAATAAAACTTTTAAGGAATTCAGTCTTGGAAATATTAAATTGCATGATTTTAGTATATTCATGAATTTTTAAAGTAAATTTTATTTTATAAAAATGACTTAAAGTTAGTGTTTTAGAAATATTTATGAAAAGTTATAAAGTTTTCGGATTTTTGAGATTCTTTGCATTTTAATTGATTTTCGGAACCTTTATGAGTTTTGAAAATACTCCTCCGAATTTGGATTTATAAAACTCTGCATTAGCATGAATTATCTAAAGAATTCAATCTTTATTGAAAGCTTATTAAATTGCATGATTTTAAAGACTTATGACATTTCTAGCTTAAATTTGGTTTTATGGATTTATTATAAATTATGGTACTAAAACCTATTTCTTTATATATTTTGGAAATTACTAAGTTTTTGAATATTAGGAAAATAATTCTGATTTTTGCAACAATCTGCTTTATGAACTCTTAATTATGATTTTATGCAATGATTTGTTTTATGAACTTTTATAAATATCTATATGTTTTGACTTACGGATTTGAACTCTGAACTATGAAACCTATGTTTTGAGACATTGGCTAACCGTCATCTTGCAGTATATGGACTGCTGTATATTTTGGATCCAGCAGTATCTGGCTGCAGCTGCAGCGTGACCTTCGAGGCCTGCAGTATCTGGCTATAGCGTGACCTTTGGGGCCTATAGTATCTGGCTGTAGTGTGACCTTCGGGGCCTACAGTATTTGTATCTGATATGAATTTTGCGCACTATGTTGCTGTGTGATTTGATCCAGTCCACAGCGGTCACAGATGACACCTGATCAGTGTTCACTGTAGACCACTTGGACTATGGCCATACGTCTATATGTTATTATCCTTATAGGATTATCTTTGCTGCTTGATGTATACCGAGTTACTGCCATGTCTCCACTTTCTGAATATCTGATTTCTGACTCTGAATATGCAAATGATATGATACAGATTGATATGATTGAATTCTGAAATCTTATAATGATTTTGTACGGATTTTTATGATTCGATTTGAAATATGATATGATTTCTGAAGACGACTGTTTACATATTTGCATAGCATGATTTTGCTAAAGTGATCTGTTGTACTGATTTGGTTTACATATGATTTTCAGAATACACGAATTTCTTACCGGATAAGATGCCATGTTTTAGAAACATCCCTTATGATTTAGAATTTATTAATCGTTTTAGAATACTTGCATATAGCTTACGGTATCTGTCTCTTTATTTGTATTCCTTATTGGGCTTTCCAAAAAGCTCACCCCCCTCTCCACCTTCCAGATTATTTGCAGTAGGCGATCTGTACGAGAGGTTCTGACACGTCCTTCGAGGTTTTTGTATCACCCTTGAAGATACATGATGTACAGATATCTATTTTCTATTCATACTTGTTTTACAGTACTTTTTTAGTAAGGGGATGTAATTAAAGGAAACACTTAGTATATTCATGATAAGAAATGATGCATGCAACTTTGATGGACATAAATTTTGTTAAGTAATATAATTTTAATATGTGACTGCATGCTTACTCAGAAAATTTGAATTGGGACCAAAACGTTTATAGGATATTGATTTAGCTAATGTACATTTAGCTTAAGAATAAATCTGAGACACTAAGCACAGCCCAACCAAAAGTAAGTGAAAAAGAAAAAAATTTGGCTCATAATTTTGGTAAAAAAGGGTCGTTACAAATAGTGCAATAGAGACTAAGTTTCACCCAGTAGACTTATGCCATGTTAATGTCCCTATAGGGTGCAAAATATGGCCATAGTCAAAAGATCCATAGTGTACACTAGCCTAGTGTCATCTGCGGGTGCTGAAGACGTGGAGCAGCAATAAAATAGATAGGAATAGAAAAGCATGTACCCGCAAGTAGTTATGGAGCCAACAGTTTCAAAACAATTCATAAATCATTTCAAAACTGTTTACGGAGATCAATTCAATAAATCATATCTTCAGTCAGTCCATAAGGCATTAAAAATCAAAAATCATTATTCCTGAAGTATAAAAATTCACCAAATATTCTTTGTCCAATAGCCAGAATTCAAAATATTTTATTTGCATATAATAATGACATGAAAACATGAATAAATCGTGAAACAATAAAAATTATTAAAAATTCTATCAAAAAGTGAGTTACAAAATTAATGTGTAATAGAGACCTTTGGAAGCTATTATCCCAAATCACATCTTCACTTCATTTTCTATTTCCAAAATAATGCCAATGATAGTTTTAAGGTTTAATGTTCATTCCAAAAAATTTTGGTGACATAATGGCTCTACCCATCCTAACCTCCTGCATAAAAACATAATATATAATCCATAAGTCCATTTTCCACAATTCAACCCAACAATGAAATCCAATGTCATAAAAATTCATTTCTATCATTCCACATGCATCATAGTCTCCCTACATCTCTTACATATATCCCTTACCTATCAGAGTCTCGCTATATTGCTCACTAGCACCAGTATCACCTTTTGGCTTCCGAGCTACAATTTACCACACAAATGCAGTCAATTCACCACACTTCAGTTACAAAGAATATTTAACTCATTGAGACTTAGTACATTGCCTATTGCAGCCTTAAATCCAGTTTACTTCATACCAATGCTAACACTGTAACTACTGTCAAAACACCTCCGTTTTCCATTTCAATTTCACCTACGGTCTTGTATTAATTTATACATTATTCTAGAACCCAAAATACATTGTATTGAGCACTCTTCCAACCTCCCCTTCACTTGGTTGAATAGGGTTCATTTCCTACACATCTCATTTCTTCAATTCAAGCCTAAATTCATGTTTTACACTTGTTATACATTGATTCTACATTAAATTCTCATTGAATTACACCATAGTCATGCATGAAGGGTAGTGGCTGAAACCCTAAGGGACTGAATTTCATGGTTTTAATTCAATCCAAGTTTAGATTCAAACCTAAACACCTTAAACACATAGTGTACAATCATTAAAACATGAAAATTTCAAGCTTTCTCTCACTTACCAGCTTGGCCGAATCTTATGGGGGTCCTTACACCTTGAATATGGCCACTTTAGCACTTGATTTTAGTGTCAAGTTATAAAGGGAAGTGAGGAGAGCAAGTTTAGTGAAGATAGTTTTCGGTTTCGATATGTTTTTGATAGTGTTTTAATGGCTTTCTCTCTATTCACTAATCTATTTTTTTTTTCATTTTAGTTTCATTTGTTTCATTCAAATTCAATGGTTGGTTTGAATGCTTCACTTTTCACTTAAAATTTTCTATTTTTAATGCCTCACATGGAAAATTAAGATTGGTAAAATATTGAAAAAAAAACTATATAAGATTGAATTGAAGAAATTAGGAATTTGGAAATAGTCTCAGTACTACTATAGACTAGCTTGATGAGGGAAACATAATTTGCCAAAAATTTTAGGAAGCTATTTAAACCATTAGTAATTGACAATATTTTAAACAACTGAAGTAAGTCTCTTTAGGGTCGTAAGGTTCAAAGGGATAAAGCAATCTTTTCCTGGGCAAGATTTTCACTTCTCAAGATTTTCTTTCTCGGATGATCTGTGGGAATCAATAGTTTTTGTTGGTTAGCTTTAGAGTTTCCTTTTCAAAGGAAGAGGTCATTTGGAAGATTGGTTAGAGGATTTGTGGGTAAAACTCAAGTTTACAAAAGAAGAAAATAATCTATTTGAAGTGAATTATTTGATGAAGGTAATAGAATGAAAGAGAAGAAACTGTTGGTTTTTAAAAAATAAGGGTGTGTTTGACAAGAACAAACAAATATTGAGCAAAGTATGAGTGGGCAAAGTATGAGTAAGCAAAGAAAAAGGACAGAAGAAAGAATATGGCCTAAGAATTCAAAGGATCTACTCCATTACTAAAAACTCAATTTGCAACACTATAAATAGATGAACTGAAATGAAAGCCACACCCCCATGTTCTCACTTCATGGGATGATATTCACCCACTAAGTACACAAACATAAAATGGGTTAGTGGGAACTTAACTCCTAAAATCTAGAAACCACTCTTCCATGTTATACACATAGTGGAAGACTTATTCAACTTAAACTAATAATTGTTTGCATCAATTTTTAATATCCCCCTTGATGCAAAATCTGCAACTCCAAGTGATAATCGAAACTTTGCAAACTTTGAATAACCAAGTCCCTTAGTAAAACCATCGGCAACTTGATCATTTGTTGAGCAGTACTTCATCACGATCAATCCTTCAGCAACAGCATCTCGAATAAAGTGGTGGCGAAGCTCAATGTGCTTTGTCCTTCCACGGAACACTGGATTTTTAGTCATTAAAATGGTTGCTTTGTTATCACAAAAAATCTCAGTCGCCTTTCCTTGAACTTGATGTAAATCCTCCATGATTCTTCTCATCCAAATTGCTTGACAAGCAGCAGATGTAGCTGCAATATACTCAGCTTCCGAAGATGACAATTCCGTGCTTGCTTGTTTCTTTGAGCTCCATGACACAGCACCCGAACCAAAGTTGAAAATGAAACCACTTGTGCTTTTTCTATCATCTACACAACCTGCCCAATCACTATCAGTAAAACCAAACAATTTAAAGTTAGGAACTGGGTTGTACCAAATCCCAAAGTTACTTGTAGCTCGAATGTAGCGAAGAATTCGTTTTGCTGCCCCAAGATGATGCAAGGAGGGATTATGCATGAACCTTGAGACCAAATTGACAGGAAACATGATATCTGGACGAGTATGAGTCAAATACATCAACCCATCAACCAAGCTTCTAAAATACTTCTCATTTGCCCTTGGTGTTCCATCATTCATTGTCAACTTCTCATTTGTATTCATAGGAGTAAAAAATGTCTTACAATTCTGCATGTTAAACCTCTTCAACAATTCCAGAGCATATTTTTCTTGTGAAACAAAAACACCATCATCAGTTTGAGAAATTTATAAGCCAAGAAAATAATGCAATAACCCCAAATCTGACATATCAGATTCATCAGTCATGCTCTTCTTGAATTCTGTAATAAGAACTTCAGAAGAACTAGTATAGATAATGTCATCCACATAAACACAAACAATAAGAACATCATCACCTTCTTCCTTCACATACAAAGTGGGCTCACTACTACTACGATGGAAACCATTTTCAAACAAGTAAGAATCAAGCCTACCATACCAAGCTCGTGGTGCTTGTTTGAGTCCATAAAGGGCCTTTTTGAGCTTGTACACCTTATCCTCTTTTGCCTTCAACAACAAAACCTTGTGGCTGCTCGACATATACCTCTTCATCTAAATAATCATTCAAAAACTCAAATTTGACATCAAACTGATAAACCTTCCACCTCATTTGAGCTTCCAATGCTAACAAAAATCTAACAGTTTCAAATCTAGCAATAGGAGAGAAGGTTTCAAAGAAATCTGTACCATACTCTTGCACATATCCTTTAGCAACTAGCCTTGCCTTGAATTTTTGGACACTCCCATCTGCATTAAACTTCACCTTGTAAACCGACTTTAAACCAATTGTATCTTTTCCTTGCGACTTGTCTACTAGCTCCCAAGTATCATGCTTCTCAATGGAAGCAATCTCCTCCTCCATGGCATGTTCCCATTCATCTTTTCCACATGCTTCATCAAAACTCATGGGTTCTGTTACTAAAAGAGCAAACATGTTAGAGTTATAAACTTCTTCCCAAGGTTTTACCTTTCTTGGAAGAGCCCCAGACATACTTCTAGTAATCTCCTTGAAGGTTGAGGAGTTGGTGAAGCTTGTGGTGACAACCTTGAAGGACTAGGTGTAGAGGAAACCTATTGAGCCACTTCGTTCTCATAAAAAATAACATCTCTATGAATGATTAGCTTCTTAGTAATTGGATTATACAATCTATACCCCTTTGTCTCATCACTATACCCAACGAAAATACATTTCTTACTCTTCTTGTCCATTTTTGTACGATCATTAGAAGCTAACATGGCATAAGCAATACAACCAAAAATCTTCAAGACACTTACATTAGGCTTGCGATTCCACCAAGCTTCATAAGGAGTCATACCACGCACTACCTTCGTTGGAGAAATGTTGAGAAGGTGAACCGCTGTAGCTACTGCTTCAGCCCAAAAATCATTTGCAAGCCTTTTCTCATTCAACATACTCCTGGCCATCTCCACTACAGTTCGATTCTTCCTTTCGACGACTCCATTATGCTCTGGTGTTCGTCTCACTGTTAACTGCCTTTTGATTCCATTTCGCTTGAGAAACAAAGTAAACTCATCAGATAAAAATTCTCCTCCCCTATCAGTTCGAAGAATTTTTAAGTGATGACCAGATTCATTTTCTGCAAAGGCCTTGAACTCCCGAAACTTATCAAGTGCTTCTGATTTCTGAACAAGAAAAAACACCCAACTCATCGAGTAAAATCATCAGTAAACAGCAAAAAATATCTACTCTTATTTAAAGATAACGTATTCATTGGCCCATAAATGTCTACATGCACCAACTCCAAAGGCTTCTTTGCTCTCCATGATTTCCCAACTGGAAATGATTGTCTATGCTGTGTCCATAAATACAACTTTCACACAAATCATTAGCAAAAGCAGTAGTAGACAAACCATGAACCATATTTTTCTGACACAATAACTTCAACCCATTAAAATGCAAGTGCCCATATCTCAAATGCCATAACCACAAATCACTTTCAACATTAGCAACAAGTGCACAATCATCCAAACGAGAAATCTCAAGAGGAAACATCTTATTTTCAGCCATGGGAATTTTTACAAACAGCATATAAGAATTTTTACCCTTAATTTCACACACACCATCATGAAATAAAACTGAATATCTCTTTTTTACCAATTGACCCACACTGAGTAAATTATGTGCCAAGCTAGGAATGTAATAAACATCATGAATCAACCTCTCATTACCTGACTTGGTCCTCACTGCTATTGTTCCCTTACCTTCAATCTGCACTTGTTTGTCATTCCCAAGACGGACTTGCAACTTTACTGATTCATCTATACTCTGAAAAAGACTTCTAACACCTGTCATGTGATCGCTACATCCACTATCCAAAAACCAAAGATCACCGTTACTTTCCTTTGAATTCATAAAGGTGAGAAACAAGTTACCATCTTCTTCTTTTTCAACAAAATTTGCCTGTTGCTTAGCCTTTTTCCAACAATTCGCCTCAACGTGCCCCATCTTTTTGCAAAAGTAACACTACTTGTCCTTATGGTTTTGCCTTTGATTCTCTTTGTCACCACTCTCAGTTTCTTGGCTACTTGAATTTGATCTACCACGACCTCTACCACGACCACGGTAGCCACTTTTACCTCTTCCTCTACCTGTACCTGCAAAACCATTGTCATTGCTTTTCTCCTTGCTAGTGATCTCCATCTTTGTCTGAAATGCCTGCTCCATACTCTTCTCTGCAGACCTGTTCATCGTATCTTCATGTGCTAAAAGTGAACCCATTTGCTCATTAAGAGAATACTTAGAAAGATCCTTTGATTCTTTAATAGCAGTAACAACATGATCAAATTTAGGAGGTAAACTCCTCAAAACTTTTTCTACAATTGTTTGATCTTCAATTTTCTCTCCATAAGTTCTCAATTGATTCATAATGAGAGAAACTCTACCAATATAATCTTGAACCGACTCACTACTTTTCATACATAAGTTTTCAAATTCTCTACGAAGAGTTTGGAGTTTCACTACAGTTACCTTGTTATCTCCATGGAACTCTTTATGTAGAATGGTCCAAGCTTCATTCGATTTTGTTGCATTCGAGATTCGAGGAAAAATTGAGTCTGTCACTGCTTGCTGTAATACGAGCAACACCTTTGCATCCTTCTTTCGAAACTCCTTCATCTCCGCTGCCTTCTCTGCCTTGTCAGATTCGTATATCCATTTTCTACAAGATCCCACAAATCTTGAGAAATGAAAAAGGTCTTCATTTTAATGCTCCAAAAAGCATAACTTTCTCCATTGAAGATGGGTACCAATGATTCAGAAACATTCAAAGTATTAATACCATTAGACATGATGAATACAAACCAAAGATCACTTGCTTCAGCAAAGATCACCACAACAGAATAACACCCAATTTAATCGAACCTGGCTCGGATACCAAAAATGTTGGTTTTTAAAGAATAAGGGTGTGTTTGACAAGAACAAACAAATATTGAGCAAAGTATGAGTAAGCAAAGAAAAAGGACAGAAGAAAGAATATTGGCTAAGAATTCAAAGGATCTACTCCATTACTAAAAACTCAATTTGCAACACTATAAATAGATGAACTGAAATGAAAGCCACACCCCCATGTTCTCACTTCATGGGATGATATCCACCCACTAAGTACACAAACATAAAGTGGGTTAGTGGGAACTTAACTCCTAAAATCTAGAAACCACTCTTCCATGTTATACACATAGTGGAAGACTTATTCAACTTAAACTAATAATTGTTTGCATCAATTTTTAACAAAAACCTAACACTCTTAATGAATAGGTATTTCAACAGAGTTGTGATAACAACCACTTTTAATATAGTTTGGAAATTATCTTTACTAGACACTAATTTATTCTTGTTTAAGTTTTCATTAGTAAGTGATAAAGAAGAGTGATAGAAGAAAGCCCATGGTCTTTCGACAAACAACTTATGCTGCTTACACCATATGATGGGAACTAAAAAGCTAATGACAAGAACTTTGAAACTGCGCCGTTTTGGGTGAGAGTCTACAACCTTCCATTGGGTTGGTATACTGAGAGCTAGTAATAGGCCGCACTGAGTTGGTTTCAAGCTGGGCTCAATCAGTTCTAGCCTATTACCAGCAAGAACTGATCTAAGCCAATTTTGACACTGGGTTGGACCCTGTCTGGGCCAAGGTAAGGCCTTAAGGGACCAGACCGGATCAGTGAATTGGGGTTCCGATTGCCTAGCTGAACCAGGCCGATCCCGTGTCAATTTTTTTATTTTTTAAATTTAATTATTTAAATTTAAGAAAAATAATGACTTATTTAATATATTTTAATCTAATAAAGTTATTTTAATAAAGATAAAGTTACTATCTAATAAAGTTATTATTATAATAAATAATGTTATTATAATAAAGTTATCATAACTTATTTAATAAAATTATTTTAAAAAAAATTATAATACTTTTGAAAAATTTTAATTCTTTTTATAAAGTTAAACTTATTTATTACATTTGAAATATAATTAAACTTATCATTTATAATTTGAAATATAAGTAAACTTGTCATTTTGTATTTAAAATATTTATTTGTCTATCATTTATTTCTTGCAAAAAGAAAACATATTTGTTTAGTATGTTTTTAAAATATTTATTCATTTACAAAACTTATAACGTTAATTTATTTAGTATTTAACAATAATAATAAATGAAGATAATAAAGGAGAAGAAGGAGAACAATGATTTTTTACATGGAAAACCCTTTCAAAAGTTAAAAGAGTAGAAACCACAGGACTGTAGTCCATAAAAAAATTATTATAATTGAACTTATTTGCAATTTTACATACAATTTACAAAGAAAGAAAAACTAAAGCTATTTCCTATTGCTCATAATTTATAAGGATTGCTTTGGAAATTTTTTCCTCCTCCTCGAAAGATTATCAATAAACTCATTGGCTATTCCAAGTGCTTTATTGTAGGATTCTTCTTCAAACCAATATCTGAGGTACATTAGCGTACATAATGAACGTGGATTAAGACTGGTTTGGTGATCTCCAATAATTCTTCCACATGTAGAAAATGTGGATTCTAAAGCAACGGATAATGCTTGCACTGTGAAAACATCTCGGGCCATAGAAGCTAAAGTCAAAAGTTGTTTTTGATTTTCTTTCCACCATTAGAGAATATCAAAGTTGTTTCTATTTGAAAACTTTGACCTAAGAAAAATTGTATCTCATTGGAGCTTCATCCATGACTTCATTGAAAAGAAGATGATGATCTTGAATCGGATCCACTGTCTTTTCATTTCAACTTGAGTCTCTTCTTTGCAGGCTTAATTGCATTGAAAATGCCTAGATTGCCACCACCACTATTGATTTTTTCGTTTGATTCTTCTTTTCTTAGTTGGACTGTCTCCTTTCACCTTCATTAAAAAGCATATGAATCTCGAAAATAGATGTTAATTGAAGACTTTTGATCGTCAATAGAGTCAACCCCAAGAAATTCTTTATAATATTCAGAAAAAAATCTCTACTCTTTCCTTACATTAAGTAGGATCTGATAAAGTTGCAATACAATAAATATGAGGAATTATTTCCTAATATTTTCTAATTTTTTTTCTCATTCCT
Organism: Heritiera littoralis; assembly: GCA_031772115.1. Taxonomy (NCBI): domain Eukaryota; kingdom Viridiplantae; phylum Streptophyta; class Magnoliopsida; order Malvales; family Malvaceae; genus Heritiera; species Heritiera littoralis. The sequence continues at coordinate 383,652 of JAPDPK010000083.1, read as the reverse complement.
AAATTGTAAAAAATTTTCAAACATTGTAAAAACTATAGGAACAAAAAAAGGTACAGTTGGATAATATTGAGTTGAAAATCTTTTGGTTACTTTTTTAAAAGTAAATAAGAAATCAACACAATTTTTAATAATATTCTAACCATCATTATTAATTACTAAGACCGGGCTATTTGTAAAATTGTTATAAGAATGAGTATAATATCTTTATAAGGTAAAACAGAAGAAAGCAAATGATGGAGTGAATTTCATCTTGTTTCGACGAGAAGTGGAAACGCTTTAACATTTATGTTATTCACTTGACAAATTTACTTCCATTCACATTTGGGATTTGGGCTGTGGATTTTGCTAAAGTTTTAATTTTATCAATTGGACCTATGCCACTAACATTAAAATCATTTTGAATACACAAATTTATAATATGATACGCTCATCTAACATGAAAAAAATATGCTTTGCATAATTGGGTTTAAATTTCTAATTAACATAGGAATAGTTGTTGTATTATTCGAAGCATTATCTAAAATAATAGAAAATAAACTTTATTTTCAATACCATATAATTTACATATTCAAGTAATCTATTGATTAATAGTATATGCATTATGCGATTGTTCTAATACATCTAAAAATAAAATGTGTTTTTGCATGCTCCAATCTTCATCTATCCATGTCAAGTTATAACAAGATAACTTAAACTATTAAAATTAATTCAAATATCACTAGTTAAACTAACCTTAGATAAAATAATAGTAAGTTTATGCACTAAAGCTTCCCTATATTCTTTCAATATTTCCATGCAATCATTTTTCAATATATGTCTAGAAATGGATTGATATGCAAGTTGTAAATATTTACAAACAAATTCTAAATATCCAACATTTTCACATATTGTGAATGGTTGTTCACACATAACTATAAATATAACTAAACCATGTGGTAGTGTTGTAAGTACCAAAAATAAATTCCTAATTCCAACTAACTTGTATTTAGTGGAGTAAAGGTTGAACCATAGAGACTAATTTTAAATAAATTAATTATTTAACTAAAATCTAATTTTTGGGGAGAGAGACAAGAATTTGGGGTTTTGCCGGATTACAACTAAATTTAAGGTTTCTAATGTCACGATCTAATTATTGACACTCAACACTAATAATTTCCTTATTATTATGATTGGTTGGGCTGTCTGCAATGTTTGAACTTAATTTTGATGTCAATCGATATTTCTATCCGAGAATTTGAAACATTCACTTATGATATATATATATATATGAACGATCAAAACTTAATTTACATTTCGCTTTCATTAATAGACACTTGACAGATACATTCAGTATACTACAGTAAAGTTTACATCTCCTGTACAAATACATTCACAGTAGTACTATATATATCGTCTGAACATAAAAAAGTAAAATAATATACCTCTACCGTCTCTAGTAATCGGCTGAGGGATACCAATCAGATCTCCTCTTGGAACAAAATAAAGCTGTTGTAGATAGTCTGACAACTACGTGCATGTATCTTAAGCATGCTCCTACACTCAAGATCAGTATCTGTACAGAATTTAGGCACTCTATTAGAAAGGATACTATAATCGTTTAGATAACCAATCTGAGTACCTCACTTGTGCCGGTTCCTAGTTTCGACTATAAAGAGTTTACTATAGTTTGCTCGATAGACAACTCAGTGGTATAGTTTTCAATCAATCATTACTTTAGCAATTCGATAAACAGTTAACGGTCACTTGGTAAACAGTACAAAAATCAGTTCAATAAACTATTTAATAAAACAATTGGTAAACTAGATAATGACCACCTTAATAAACAGTTCAATAAATCACTCAATAAACAGTATTGTAGATAGATTTTAGTGAACATTACAGTAAATCAGTTCAATCAATCATACTCAGTGAACACTTAGTAAACAATACAGTAAAACCATTCGATAACAGTCCAGTGGAGACCAAGCAACACCTAATAGAATCATGTAGTTTCAATATCCCATAAGGGAATAATAATAAGACATATAGCCATAGTCAATAGTGGTCCACAGTGAACACTAGTTAAGTGACAGCTGTATGTGCTGAAGACATGACTATGGTTTATCAGCAACAATACACTCACTTACTCAAATCAGCATAATAAACCAGAAGGCTACTATGGGGCCAATAGTCTCAAAATAATGTATAAAACAATAGAAACACTCTTCAGAGGTCAGGTCAATATAACTAATCTTCAATCAGTCCCTAATTCAGTAAAATCAATAACAATGATAATTGAGATGAAAATATTCAGCAAAAATCCAGTATTCAAAATGTTTAATTTACATATAAGAATGACATTAACACTTATAGATATCTTGAAAATTGGGAAAATCCTTAAAATCAGTCTCGAAAATTGAGTTACAAATTTGGGTATTCTTAGCGACCTATATGTAACTTTCAATACATTCACTCTTTCGCTTCATTTCAATTGCATTTACAATTTACCCTTATGATTCTAAGGTTTAAGGCTCAGTTTACGAAATTTCGGCAATATAATAGTATGATCAATCCAACCATCTTGCACTAGAAACATAGTTCAATAACCACAATCACTGTTTCCCAATCTCAATCAATTCATAGAAATCAATCACATTCAATCTCAATTCAATTAATATCAATGCAACACAGTATCCCTACGCCTCTTACATATATCCCTTACCACTCAGATTACATTGTGCTGCTTGGTAGCACCAACATTACATTCCTCACTTGCAAGCTGCAAAACATGACACAATCACTCTCAATTCACTACACTTCAGTTATAAAAGTATTGAACTCCTTAAGGCCTACTACATTGCCCATTGCAACTGTAAATCTAGTCTACTTCCTATCGATGCTTACGTTGCAACTATTGTCAAAACACCTTCCTTTTTTGTTCTGACTTCACCAGCAATTTTGTATTAATTTATACAGTATCCTAGGACCCATTTTGCATTAAATTGAGCATGATTTCACCATGATCTTCACTTGGCCAAAATGGCCACCCATGGCTACACACTCCGTTTCAACGATTTAAGGTCGTATATGCATTCTGCTCACTTTCTGCACTAATTCTACATCATTTATGCATTGAACAACATTACCTTCATGCATGGACACTCTTGGCCGAAACCCTAGGGGATGGGTTCTCATGGTTTTAATTTCATCTAAGCTTAAATACATGCTTAATTACCTTAAACACATAGCTTAGAATCATTAAAACACATGAATTTAACTTTCTCTCACTTGTTTCATCTTGGCCGAATATGGAGGGGGCTGAGTCACCATGAAAATGGCTACCTTAAGGCTTGATTTTGGTAGTATGTTGTAAAGCTCAAAGAGCTAAACAAGTTTGCTTAAAATAGTTTTCAGTTTCGGAATGTTTTATTATAGTTTTTAAGGGCTTTCTCTCTTTAACTTATAGTGTGAGAAAGCTTATGGTGGGTGATAATGGCCAGCAATGAAGAAGAAATGGGAAGAAAAATCTAATTTAAATAATATCTTGAGTGGTAAATTACCAAAATGCCTTTTGTTTTATAAAATTTCCCATTTTACCCTTCACACTTCAATTTCCGTTTAAACAATCAGTTTAACTTCCAAAATATCTCATTCAATCATAAAATATATCTATTTAACATATTCTAATCATTGAATAGGCCTTTGATAGAATTTGATTGGTCAAAAGGGTGAAATTACCAAATAAACCTTAACCATCCAATCGTATAGTTTTTCGCTTTTTCGTGTGATTCAATTTACCAGTTAACATGGCATAGGACTTCTTCACACGAGCATTTATCTATAACTTTCAGTTGGTCTTTAATCAAATTAGACTGACCGTTATTTACAAAAATGTTTCGAGACTATGGATTTAATCGTCATTTTCTAAATTGTTGCAAACTTTTCAAAACATGCTCAAACAAATAAATTTCGAGATGTAGATTCTTATCATCTGAGTTTTTTGCTCCAATTATCGATATTATCAGGTTTCACCTCCATCAGAACAGTATAAGTCCAGTGGAGCCCATAGTCCAAGTTTCTGTTACACCTACGAAACATAAGGCATATGAACAGTTATAAGATGACTTATCTTCCTAGCTTCATTAGCAGTATATAACTATAATAGAAAGTGTGAATCTCACATCTAAATTAACCAATCTAAATAAAGAAAACTTAATAATTATCATACACAGGCTTTAGTTACAAAGTATCTAACATTTTTAGATTTCTCTGTTGATCATTGATATTTAAAGATTATTGTTAATTAAATAGTCAACTGTAGCATAACAAGTACAATGAGTTACACCATAAATCCTTACTTAATTGTTAATCAAGAATACGATTCCCAATTAATCTCTAACTAATCAATTTACCTAGGTACAATTTCTAAATAAAATTGATAGCAGCATTAAAAACTAGAAAGATATTGGATGACTTAAGCAATAAAACACATACAATGCAAATTTATTTAACTTAAATTTTCATTCCTATAAACCTCTTGTGATTAAATTCGAAAGCAATTATAGACTTAACTCTTTAATCTAGTAATAGATCATTAAATCTAACTAAATAGTGGGCCCTCCTATTTAATCAAATAAATAATCATAAAATCATGCTCAGAGAATTTCAAATATTTGATAACATTTATATCATACGCTCATAATCTCACAACAAGGTTTTCAAGAATTATTAGATTACCTCATAACTGAATTAAAAAACTACTCACTAGACATATTAAAGATCATCAAATTCAAAGTTTAATATTATAAAGAAAGTTATAATCATCCAAGAAACAGTTAAATAAGCAATCTTTAATAACACAAAAACAAAAATTCTTAATCAAGAGTAAATTCTAGCCAGAACTAACATAAACAATAATTAAAACTAATAAACGAACAAAAATCAATTATTAAACTACTTAAAGAAATTGTACACTTCAATAATTAATATGCGAGAGATAAAAAATCCCTCTAAAGAAAACTAAAGAAATTGATTTTAAGAAGAAATACAAAGAAAGAAAACAATTTTCTAAACCAGAGAAGAGAAATCGGTTTTTATAGAAAATAAGAAAAAGAAATCGACAATTTATTATTAAAAGGAGAAAATAAAATAAATTTATAAATTAAGATGAAGAAATCGGCAAAGAATATAAAAGAAGAAGAGAAAGAAACAATTTTAAAAGAAATAAAGAAGAGAATCAGCAAAGGAATAATTAAAGAAGAAAAAATTAATTCTATTAAAACTATTTAAAGAAAACGCTACCTTAGAGAGAGGGGAAGAAGAGGGATGGTTTTTGTGAAGATCCTAGTGCTCTTTATATAGGCCTAAGACTCTTGGAGGAAGTAGGAGTTGTGAAGAGTTATAACTTTTGGTTGTTGACTAGTTAACGCTTTTCACAATCCTTATCCTTTTACATCTCTTTTTCTAACTAATTTCTAATTTCTATTTTATTACATTGTCTTAAAAATAATTATAACTTTAAGACATAATAAAAATTTATATTTTTCTTGTCCTAACCAAATCTTGTCTTAGCCTTACTTTGTTGGAATTCTTTCTTCAAATAAATTTTATTGGTAGAATTTCTTACTGACTTTCTCCACACATTTGACCCATCAAACGAATTCCAATTTTTGAGATCTTGTACATTCTAAAAACTTTGTGGAGTCCTTTACAACTTTTATGAGGCCACATCTTGATTCCAGATCACTAAGATGGTTAAATTTGTAACTTTTCAAAACTAAACAGAAAAATCCTGCGCTTTATTCTTTTTAACTCCTTTTTATTCTAACTTTGATATTTATCACCTAAAACACTAAATAAGCATTAGCAAGCTCTTTAGGCATAAAACATCAATAAATAAAATATATTAATATATTTATAATTAACTAAATATCATTCTATCATCATGCCTAACCTGATCATTTTTAAAAGACCAATGCATTTCCACTTTCTTTTACATTAATTTGAGATTGTCTACTCTACCTAATATCTGGATCAAATTTATGTTTACTAATTAAATGTCTTTTATATGTACTTGTACCCCCACCACTTCCACTTGGGCTATAACTATAGTACATTTTACATATTTTACAAATAGCAAAAAATTTGTTCGTACATTCATTTTGTACAATATCGAAATATCCCATACCTTACTTTTCTTAGAATGGGTTTGTGATCTTCATGCCGGAGGAAGCTCCACTTCTAGATGAATATCAGATTCGAATTCATTGAAAGATTTGTCACTTGAATCGAGGATTTAAGTAGAATCCAAAGGACAAGAGATGGAGCATAAACGACGAATCAAATTTGACATTTTTTTTTTTTTTCAAATAAATAAATTGAAAATTTGGAATTTGAAAAAAAAAACAAATGAATGAATATATATATATATATATATTGGAATTTGAAAAAAAAATAAATAAAGGAATCTAAAGTGGAAGTTGGAATTAAAATTTGTAAAATAAAAAAAAAGGGAATTGGAGAAAATTGGATTTATGTTAGAGAATTAAAGGAAATAATATAAGTGGATTTTGAATTTTAGAGAGAATTTGAGTGAAAGAATAATATTAGAAATTTAGAATTGGAGAGAATTTGTAAAGGAAATGGAAAAAATGAAAAAAAGGTTGGGTATTTATAAAAGAACAAATTGAAAAAAATTTTAAAAAAAGGGAGGTAATGTCTAGTTGCATTCCCCCATGCAGCAAGGAAATAGCTATATAGTTGTTGCCTTTTCAAAATAGGGTTGAACCGTGCCTAATCCTTTTTTAGCTTAATCTATATAATTTAGTCAATAAGGTTGAATTAGGCACCGATTTCAATTACGGGTCGGCCTAACTCGGGTTAATTCCAAACCAATTTCAGGTCAGCTTGGCTCGTTTATCAGGTTTAGGTATACCAAGGAAATAGCACTACGTCTAAGTAGGAAAATTGGAAGGTTAAAAGGAATTGACATGAACACATATGGAAGGGGTTGGAGTCATAAACATAGAAATAGAGCACTAATGATAAAGCCCCCAACAAGTGGAGGAGTAAGTTAGGGAACAATCAAATATGAAAGACTTCCCATGTTTTGTTATGTTTGTGGATTAGGACATATGGAAGTTAATTGCAATTAGGATTAGAAGGAAGAAGGCAGTTAAAGTGATACGGTGAAGCAAGATGGAGATAGGATTTAAGCATCTCCAATAAAAAGAAGAGGAGGATGACTTGCTGTGGGAGACTAGAAGGACAAGATACTTTGGGTGGACGAAAACAAGAAGACAACGAAAAAACAATCAAGGAATCACTACAACAAATTTGACAATTTATGACGATTTTTTGAAGTGACGCATAATTTTTCGTCACGCAAAATATATCATATGTGACGAAAACTATAATTCGTCATGCTTCTTTATAGTTTCAATATTTTATATGACGATATATAAAATCGTCACATGATAACGTCACAAAATATTTGGCTCCAAATTTTACCGCCAAATATATTGGTGGGAAACTTTTTTGTGACGATATCTAATTTTTTTGTGACATTTGTTTATTCGTCATAAAATGAACGCTTTATACATGACGAATTGTATCACGTCTCATTTTATGATAACGTCACTAAATATTTGGCGTCAAATTTTACCACAAAACATAAATGGTGGGAAAATTTTTGTGATGTTTTTTCTACTTTTGGGGACGTTTGTGTTTTTGTCATTTATTTTAAGCAAACATGGTGACGCAAACATGCGTCACCAAAAAACAATTATTAGTGACAGTATAATTTCGTCATATAAATGTAAGGTAATATATGATGACATGAGTAATGTCACAAATTTTTTATTGAATTAATGTCAATATTTTTTTGTCATTGATTTTACAAAAACATAGAGACGCACATATTCATCATCAAAAGACAATTATTAATGACAATATAATTTTGTCAGACAAATGTACGGTAATGTATGATGACATAAGTAAATTCACACATTTTTTACTAATTTGATGACGAAATTTATTTATCACAAATATAATCAAACCAGTGTGTAATTAATAAGTGCTAATAATTTATTTGTCATGTATATATAACATAATTAGTGACGTGTAATAACGTCACTAATTTTGAAAAATATTTAAATTTTAAATAAAATTATTCATTTAGGTTAATTAGAAAATTATTGGGTTCATATTTCATTCAAATTGTCATGATACATAATTTTAACAATGTTTATTTAATACATTTATAATATTTTTTATTGTAATGTACATATAATTCATTTTACAATTTCATGATGAAAAATGGATAAGAAAATATAATTTTCTATGCTTGTATTTTGTTATTTACTTAATTTCGTAATTATATGAATATCAATTTTTTAATATTTAATTTATAACTCAAAACTAATAAAAAAATAATGTATATCATATGTGACGAATACTATAATTCGTCATATTTCTCTATAGTTTTGATATTTTGTATGACAATGTATAAAATCGTCATATTTAGCATCACGAAAAATTTGCCACCAAATTTTACCACCAAATATATTGGTGGGAAACTGTTTTTTGACGATTATTAGTTTTTTGTGACATTTGCTTATTCGTCATAAAATGAACACTTTATACGTGACAAATTACAAAATGTCTCATTTTGTAAAAACATCATCATATATTTGGCACCAAATTTTACCACCAAATAGAAATGTGGAAATTTTTTTGTGACGTTTTTTGCTTTTTAGTGACATTTGTGTTTTCGTAATTAGCTTTAAGAAAATATGGTGATGCAAATATGCATCACTAAAAGACAGTTATTAATGACGATACAATTTCGTCATATAAATGTACGGTAATATATGACGATATGAGTAATGTCTTTAATGATATGACATTAGCTATCTATCACTAATATAATCAAATTAGTGTGTAATTAATAAGTGACGATAATTTATTTGTCATGTATGTATAACATAATTAATGACGTGTAATAATGTCTCTAATTTTGAAAAAAAAAATTGTTAGAAGAAAATTTCTTATTTTTAATTAAATTAAAATTTTAACTAAAATTGAAAGATAGGTTCACGAGAAAATTATTGGTGACATATTTCTTGAAAATTGTCATATTACAAAATTTTAATTTATGTATAATTAATACATTTATAATATTTTTATTGTAACATGTACACTTTATTTTACTTATTCCGTGATGAAACTATATATATATATATATATATATATATATATATATATATGCAGTAAATTATATTATTTTAATATATATTTTTAAAATTATTATTATTTTTATGTATATATTGGGATAAAAGCTCCTAAATATATATACTAGATACAAAACTCGTGCAATGCTGCGGGTCTATTTTTATTTATAATTTTTAAAGTTAATAAAATTAATTATCAGATAAGAGTTATTGGTCATAAAAATATTTATTTCCTTCATATTATTTAGTACAAAAGAGAAACATATTTACTAAGGATTGAGCTTATATATCAAATAAATGTCCAAAAATAATTTTTGAGAAATTTGGATTAGCTTGGATTTAAAAAATACATAATACTGAAGTTAAATAGTATGATAAACAGATAATTTGTACTAGAAACAAACAAGTCAAGATAACGATGCAACAATAATAAAAACTAAAAGCACCAAAATATATATACGGTATAGTGGTTCAAACAATTAAACAAAGAAGTAAGAAAAATTAGCTCTGTAAGTATTTTATTTTAAGAATAACTAATTGAACTATTTATATTTACTCTAAAGTACAATATGCAAAGTAAAAGTATTTTTTTTTGCAAGAGTTAGAGGTAAAAAAACCCTTTCATATAATAAATTTCATTCGAAAGCAAAATATATGTAAGTAGAAGAAGCAAAAAAATAAAAATATAAAGCAATACCACAAAACAACAATAGAGGACTGGATTAAAAAAATTAAAGAGCCATATAAAAAACATGTTAAAGATTTAATTAAAAAAATTGTTGAAAAAGAAATAAAAGGACCTAAATAAAAAAAATTGTTGAGGGCAAAAAAAAATAAATGGACAAGTGTCACTCAAAGAGAGAGGAGGAGACAAAAATATAATATAACTAGAAGATACCACTGTTACGCACGGGTACTTTTTTCCCTTAAAAAAATTATAACTATTATTTATTAAAAATAATAATAAATCAAGATAATTATTTAAAAATATTAATTTTTTAAATGAAAATGAAAATATTTAATTTATCTATTAAACATCTTATTTATTTTTTATTCTTTTTTTTCAAAATATAAAATAAAATTATAATATAAAGTTGGAAGATTAAATAAACCGAAAGACAACAATTAATTGTCCTACTTTTATATGAGAATAAACTTTGCGAGCAAATTTAACTTTTAAATAGAGTGGATTTTTTTATTTTAAACAAACAAATATGATTGTTACAAAAAGAAGTCAGGGAGACATAAAAAAACATTATAAAAAAAAACAAATGAGCAACATGGCTTAATGAGAAGAAAGTCTAAGTGATAATTTTATTAATATGTATAAATTAAAAACTAATATTTTATTAATTAAAACTAATGAAGTATTAATTAAAACTAATTAAAAAATTGTTACATTTAATAATATTTAAATATTTTACATTTAATTATCTTTTATATTTAATTGTTCTTTTTCATAAAAGGAGACAAGTATCAAGCAATAAAAAGAGACAAATGTCAAGCAGTAAAAAGGTAAGGAGATAAAAATATATATATATGTATAGATATAGATATATCATATATACAGTATATTATATTATTTTAAAATATATATTTAAAATTACTATTAATTTCAGCTCTGTCCGAGCGGAGTTTTTTACCTTGTGGTATTAATTTTAAAATATAGCAGCTGAACACATTTTAAAACAAGTATTTACTGCTCAAACAAAAGTTACACTATTAAATAATAGAAAAAAAAACATGAGTATTTTTTTTACCTTGTGGCATTAATTTTAAAATATAGCAGCCAAACAAGCCAACCAAAAGAAACCTCTTTCTAAAGGCTTTCTTTTTCTCTCTATATTTCCTTGTGATATTTTCTCTTCTTTGTTTATCGCACAATACAATCTCATCTTCACAGATTCGTCATCTTCTCGATCCTCCACCGTAACTGTAAGTCGTTTCTCTCTCTTTCTCTCTCAATCTGAAACTTAAATTTCCAATTATGCCCTTGGATTTTTTCTTTTTCTTTTAAATTTAATTATTAAGATCCTTGATTTGTGTTCTCCAATATGAATTTTACGAAGTATCGATTCATCGAGATTTTTTATTTTTTTCTTTTTTTTTTGTTTTGTTGATTTATTGTATTGCATGTGGGTAATTGTAGATTACATATTGGTTTGGGAATTCGACTGTTAATATTTTGTTGGAGATTTGGTTGGGTGGCTTCGGTATGTTGATCTACTTAGTAGTCGAGGTTTATTTTGGCGATTACTATATTCTTTTAAATTTGAGGGGTTTATATTATTAAAGTAGGGAACAAGAATTTCTAGGGTTTGATTTGCATTTTACCCAAATGAAGTGTAAGATTTTGATTTTGCTATTTTTTGTGATTAGATTGGGATTTTTTAAGGGTTTTTGGTTATTGTAATGTGATGATAAAATGAAATTGTGAACAAGTATTTGTTTATTAGTAGTTTAGGTGATTCAATTGGAGGTTTCAGTGATGCCTGCTTGTAATAGTATTATCAGTACTCGTTTGTTTGTGTAATTTCTTATTAGTTTTGGAGGTTCAGGCAATCATGACTGACGAGGGAGAAAGGACCTGCCCCTTTTGCGCAGAGGAGATGGATTTGACTGATCAGCAACTTAAGCCTTGCAAATGTGGTTACGAGGTTTGAAGCAAATTACTCTTTTGATTTCTCTCTTACATTTGTTTGGCAATTCAAATCAGAAAAGAAGTAAAAAAGAAGATAGTGAGAGAACGTCTCTAAGGGTGAAAATTGATGTGTGCCATATGCTTTATCTGTATTGATCTTTGTGGCAGATATGTGTTTGGTGTTGGCATCAGATAATGGATATGGCTGAGAAGGATGAGACAGAGGGGAGGTGTCCAGCATGTCGTAGCACTTATGATAAAGAAAAGATTGTAGGGATGGCTGCTAATTGTGAGAGGTTGTCAAGCTTTCACACATCTTATTCTCATTAAAGATGTTGCAATATATTCCTACCAGTGTCTCATGTATATAGTGGTTTGTTTTTTTTCCTGAGCAGGTTGGTTGTTGAAATTAATTTGGAGAGAAAAATGAAATCACAAAAGGCAAAGACTAAACCATCTGAAGGAAGAAAGCAGCTGAGCAGTGTGCGAGTTATTCAAAGGAATCTTGTTTTAAAATATATATTTAAAATGCCCTATATTTTTTATATTTTATTTTGCATTCTTATGTAAATGAAGAGGAGGTGTGACACAAATGCTAAAAGTCGGAGCAAAGTCAAGATGACTATAACCAAGGATCGAGGGCCTTTGTAGCTAGTCGTTACTTCATGGTAAATTTTTATATTTTAAAAGTTCTTTAAACTAGATTTTTTTTATTTTATTACCTTTATTTTTTTTAAAAAAAATTATTGTATTTATGTAGCGCAATGATGACCAAGAACCTAATAGGATGAAATTTTTTAAAGCGACTCATTATTCTGAGGAAAAGGGATGGTCAACACCAGAGGCTCAAGCAGCTCACGTAAGAATTTTGAAATTAAGAATTATAATTTTATTTTTGTTTTAGTATGATTATTTTAGTTAATATTATTTTTCTTAATTGTTAGGAGAAAATGAATGATGGAGTTAGAATCAACTCCTACCGAGGAAGGAACATAACCTAAGACCATTGATGCTATAGTGGATTAGGTCCTTGGTACTCGGTCTGGATACATCAAGGGACTTGGTTACGAACCTAAGCTAACTAAGAACAGCTCAAAAGAAAATGCTTCAGAGTTGAAAGAAACTCTCAAAAAAACACAAGATGAACTTCAAGACTATAAATCAAATTTGGACATTTTGAAAGTCAAATTAAAGCAATGAAAAATGCTTTGATAGCTGCTGGAATTCAAGTCCCTATCTTCCAATCTTCAGGTATTTCTTTTCCTTCTCACAATTTTTTTATCATGAAGCACACTAAATGCCATTGTATAAATCTAGGCATATAGAATTTAAGACAAATGATTTGACCATTTGGCATTATTACATAGTAAAAGAATGGGCTTTGTTTAAATTTAAGATTTACCTGTGGTTTAAATTTGAGATGAACTTCAACAATATGATAAACACACATGATCTTGAAAGTGAGAAAAGCAAGTCTGCAACAAATTATTTGGCATATAAACTGTTTGATATATTTTCTCTTAGTTTGTTATAGGCAATTAAACTATTGCATTGGAACTTGAGCTTATTACGCTACATTGTTTGTTGTATTTACATTGCTGTATTACAATTACTGCGACAAATTGCTTGCTGTAATATACCTATGAACTTGAGCTTGCTTGTCGCATTACATTGGTTGTTGTATTTACAATTATTGTATTACAGTTATTGTTATAAATTGCTTGTGGTATTACACTTGGGAACTTGAGGTTGTCTGTTGTGTTTAATTGTTTGCAGTATTTACAATTGCTGTATTAAAATTGCTGCAATAAATTACTTGTTGTACTATACTTTAGAATTTGAGCTTGCTTGTTGCATAACATTGGTTGCTAGATTTACAATTGTTGTATTACAATTACTACTACAAATTGCTTTTTGTATTACTCCTTGGAACATGAGTTTGCTTGTTATGTTACGTTGGTTTTTGTATTTACAAAATTCATGATGGAAATATATGTGTAGTGTTTTTAATTGTTGTCCTTTTAACAAAGTCTTGCGATAAGTCATAGATTATTGTTTTTATTCTCTTTTAATAATAATTTATTATTTTTTTAATCAAATTATGTAATATCTTGTATTGATAGTTTGTTAATAATTGTTTATTGTAGTTTCAAGTGACACAAATTCACAATCAATGCAATCACCCTCGACTCAAGAATTGGATTGAGAGCTACAATTCAAGTTTGTTCTAGTTATTTCTTAGATTTGGTATATTTCGTTCCAAACCTTCAAACTTATTAGGTGGTCTTCATGTTTATTTAAATTTCTGAATATTAGACAATTTGGATTGTATTAGTTTTACTTTATTTTAAACAATATTATTTCTATGTGATTTATATTGACTTTATTGAATGTATTAATTACATTTGAGAACCAATGCAAATGTTTAAACAGTTATTTATTTTGCTATATTATTTAAGCGAGATCTTGCATGAATAATACTTTTTTTATTTAATTATTTGAGAAAAATATAAATATTATTTATAATTAAAGAAATGTGATGTGTAATATTGTGACATTAAATATTTTAGTCAGTATTATAAAATCAAAATATCGTGATATTTGAGATTTTATTATGACGATATTTTACTAGTATTGGGTGACGTTAATTTTTGCATTTATCATGTGACGATTTTATGTTTCGTCACCTAAAATTAAAGTTTTAAGTATACTTAGTAGAATTTGAGACATTATTATACTATCATAGGTGACGATAATTTATGTCACTAATAGTGTGATGATTTTATATTTCGTCGCCTAAAAAAAAATTTATAGCTATCTTTAGTGACATTTTGACATTTTTTATGACATTACCATAATATTATAAGTGACGAAAATGAATGTCACTTATGATATGACGAATTGATTTTTTGTCACAAAAATTATAAAATTTTAATTATTTTTAGTGACGTTTAAGAGATTTTATGACGTTATCTTACTACCATATGTGACGAAAATTTATGTCACATATTGTGTGACGAATTCATATTTTCGTCACACAAAACCTAAAATTTCAACTATTTTTAGTGACGTTTAAGAATTTTTTATGACGTTATCGTACTACTATAGGTGACGAAATTTTATGTCACCTATAGTGTGACGATATAATATTTCGTCACTAATATATAAAATTCTATCACATCTTTTGTGACGATATCAATATTTAGTGACGAATTTTTGTACTAATTTATGACGTAATAAGACGTCACAAAAGAGTAACCATTAGGTGATGCTTTATGTTAGCGTCACGTTAGAGTCACGCATCGGTGACGAAATTATAGGTTTGTCACGTTTGACCTTTAGCGACGGTGCAAAGGTGACGCTCGTCGTGACGATTAAATTTACGTCACTAAAAACTATTAGTGACGAAAAATTAATATTTCATGACATTATTTCATGCGTCATAAAATGCCATTAATGACATTGATGCAAATATGGTAACAAAATTAAGACAGGAGAAGAATAAAGGTGGTGCACAAGATAACGAGAGAATTAATTTTCCAAGCAAAGTCAAATCACCAAGAATTCATCTCCAAAATATTTATCTGCAAAATTTAAGAAAATTAAATATATGACAGAAATAATTAACAATTTTGCATGAGGATTAAGCAACAATTAACACAATTAAGCACATAAATAACTCTATTTTGGAGAGTTATTAGAGGTCAATGGGATGAATATGCTAAATGTGAATAAGGAAGGAAACTTTGTTGGTGGGATAGTTTCTCTTCCCATACAGAGAGTAGACGTGGAACATTTAGAGAAGAGATAACTAGACTTTTTCATGCAAATGTGGTAAACCTATGCATAGGTGGAAGAGACTAGCACATCAAACAATGATCTAGGGCAAAGGAGATAGAAGAGAGCAAAAAGATGGCCAAAAATGAAAATGAACTATGGGATCTCAAAAACAATGATCTAGGGCAGGGGGTTTGATAAATATGAAATAATCTTGAACTTCTGGAAATTGGACTTCTTTGATCATGAACATTCATGAACAATGCAGTAATAGATTTCAAGGTGTGCTGTTATAATGCCACTTTCCTTAAGACTTATTCCACCCCTACCAGTTATGGTATGCAAAAAGGGTTGTTGAAATAGTCTCAAGATACAATGAAATCAAACTTGTTTAATATCACCATGCACTAGTAATATTAAACCTCTAAACACTTTTGATAAATACAGGAGTATTATGTCTTAGCCAAAGTCTTCTACGGTAAAACAACGTCTAAGAGACTGTTTTCTACTTTGAGATTGAGAGAGGATAGAAGAATTCAGAATTAATTGTTGTGTACAAATCTGAACTTGACATCTCTATTTATAGAAAATAATTCTAAGTGATGTGATCTTTCAATCAAGTGATATGATTTTTTATTTGTGTTGTTTGATTCAACAAACACAATTGTTTAACAAGATTAGAACTTTTGGAAGCCAATGGTTATGTTTCTTAACCATTCAAAATGAAAGAATAACTTAAAGAAGAGTTTGTAACTCTTTAGGCAAAAAACTAGCTATTGTATTCACTTTTATACTAGAGCAGTCAAATGCCCAAAAATGGAAGTCAAATGCCCCAGTGTAATTTTGAAACAGAATACAACTTCCAGGCAGGGCAGTCGACTTTCATAAGGTAATTTAAAATCAAATACTGCACTTTGTATAGGCATTCAACTGCCCTCTCAGGGCATTCAACTGCCCTTCTAGGGCATTCAACTGTCCAAGTGCAATTTTGGAACAAAAAGGTTGTTGCACAAGGATAGTTGACTACCCTATAAACTTGGTTAAAATTGTTTTAACTCGATTTTACTCAACCCAGAATCATGCAAAACATTAGTTTTACTTGTCCATTGATTAAACATCATTTTAATCAATTCTTTCACTTTATTTTGAAAATTTTCTAACAGAAGCTACGAGGATGGAACTGTCGTGGGCTTGGAAACTCACAGGTAATATGAGCTTTACAAAAGCTCATTAGAAGAAAAGGTCCCAATATAGTCTTTTTATGTGAAACAAAACTAACATCACAAGAATTTAATAGAGTCAAACAGAGATGTGAAATGCAAAATTGTTTTGTAGTAGATTATTTGGGTAGGAGTAGAAGATTTACAATGTTATGGGTGGGGGACATTCATCTAAAACTAAATTACTCTCATAATCATATAGACATAGCCTTATGGGAAAATGGCCAAACTAAATAGAGAATAATTAGTTTTTACGGGGAACCAAACACGTATATGAGAAGCTAATCGTGGAATCTACTAAAAAATTTGGCTAGACAATCCTTTTTGTCGTAGGTTTGCTTTGGTGATTTCAATGAAATAATGAGTGATGCAGAAAAAAGTGGAGCAGAGATGAGAGCAAAAAACAGATGGTTGAATTTAGAGATGCATTACAAGAAAGCAATATAATGGACCTAGGTTTCAAGGGGTCTTGGTTCACATGGTCAAATGGGAGGTTGTCTGATTTAGTGAGGGAGTGGTTGGATAGATTTGTAGCCACAAAAGACTGGAGTGATATGCATTCAGAATTCTTAGTTAAGCGTTTAACGTGCTCTAAATCAAATCGCTGTCCAATATATAGGGAACAAAGAAAGAGGCAGGAGGCAAAACAAAAGAATCTTCATGTTTAAAGCTTGGTGGACCAAAGAAAAAGAGTGAAAGAACCGTGTTTGATGTCTTGGAAGGATACAGGCGGGTTAGATTTGGAAAGTAAATATAAGCTAAAAGGATGGCAGTAACGAAATTGTAATGGGATGAAGTGAAGAATGGAAGAGTTGCATAAAAGATTAGGTGAACTGTAAAATATGAGCCCAAAAATGATCAGATTCTGGATGAAGAGAAAGACAGAAAATGAGTAAGATAATTTATTAGAAAAAGAGGAGATTTATTGAATTCAAAGATCAAGAGCTGCTTGGATTAAGGAAGACGATAGGATTGCTGCCTATTTCCATGCTAAAGTTTCAAACAGGAAAAAGAAATCTCATATTGGGTTTACATAATAATGAAGGAATTTGGTGCGAGAATGAGGAGGATATTATAAACATAGCTATTAACTATTTCAAAACACTATTTGCGTCCCATGAATCGTTCAATAATGAAAGCATTCTTGAAGCAATGGAGACTCGTGTCACAAATAAAATGAATAGTTTGTTCTTTTAGAATTCAGACCTGAAGAGATTACTATAGCTTTAAAACAAATGTACCGCACGAAAGCACTTGACTCTGATGGTATGCACGCTCTCTTTTATTAATAGTATTGGCACATTGTAGAAGATAACACAATTTCTTTCTTTTTAAATTTCTTAAAAGCCATAAAAGTTTAAGTGGGATAAAAAAAAAAACTAATATCGTTCTCATACCAAAAAACCAAAGAATCCCAAAAACATGATACCTTTCCGCCCTATTATCCTATGCAACGTTGTCTATAAATGGATACAAAAAGCCTTGGTTAATAGAATGAAGAGTATTCTTCCAGAAAGTATAAGTGAGTTTCTCAAAGTGCTTTCATTTCTAGAAACAAGCTTATAGACTACATTTAAAAATTATAGTCTAAGACAAAATGACTACATTTTTCTAACTATACCCTATTCTGACATAGTCTTTTCTTTAGTACCATAGACTATTATTCTTAAAATGCAATCTAATATACAAATATAGATCACGTTTTAAGAAAAAACTATAGTCAAACTTATAGAAAATAGACTATGTTATATTAAATGTAGTCTAATTTTTAATAAACTACATGATTAATTTTTTTATAATTTTTTATTTATTTTAAATTACAATCAATAGACTATGTATATTAAATAAACAGTGCCATTTTAGTTTATTAAATAAAACATTACAAAGTAACTACCACAAAATTTTCTTATACCATATATCATATATATGAACTATCTTCAAGAATTCTACTAAACAAATGAATTGTCTTCAAGATTTCAACACAATGTGTACTTGTCTCTCTCTCTCTCTCTCTCTCTCTCTCTCTCTCTCTCTCTCTCTCTCTCTCTCTCTATATATATATATATATATATATATATATATATTATGATGATGAAGATTTTGTTTCCATAATTGTAACATCCCGAATCCACAGTATAGCACAATATCTACTTATAAATCACATATTTTCACCAGTTGGACTGTCTGTGATGCTTAACTATCCGTTAATCACTTTAGTAAAATTAGTGCTCTTATTCATCGTACCAATATGGAAGTATGCATCGTTACATTATTTCCTTAAAATATATATTTATATATACATTCTCTTCTACGCAAAGTAGTACTATACAAATTTACTGAATATATAAAAGAAATTCATATACCTTCGATATCGAGAATCTGCTAGCTCTAGCAGTTGATAATCTCTGGAAGGTAATTCTTTTAATCTAAGATCAACAACCTGTGGAGTGGAAATTAAGGGATAAGCGACAACGTGCTCAGTAAGGAAGGTGTATGCTGCTTTATAAAAATAAAAACTATATTCCACAAAACGTTTATTTTTCCTAACAACATACCCAGTAGGGAAACAGTGGATATATTAACCAGTCTTTAATATTTAAATCAGTAGCTAAACAGTTTACAATATAGTATAGAAAACAGTAAATAGAAATCAACAAGTTGAGACTAGGCATCACCCTACAATTAAATCATGCTATCATTGTTCCCAAAGGAACATAGTAATCATCCTCCCAGGGATGCAGTAGATCTGTGGCCACAATCTATGGGTGGTCCTCGGGTACACTTGCCAAGTGACCTCGAGACCTATGATGACTTGGTGGGTCAATAAGCTTCGTGAATAGTAATGCATGAAACTCGGGGCCTAAAGTCTCAAAATCACTTTATATCTCATAAAGAACCTTTAAGAAATTATTTCACAAATTTCATCATTTTCTCAAAATGATTTATTTTCCAAAAAAAAGGTTTTTATATTTCTGTTTACCAACATAATAAAACAGCCAGAATTTCCACCAATTTACGCGTGAGAAAATATGAGTTAAATTGGCTCGCCCATGGTCAGCTCGCCCATTATGGTTCGCCCATGGTCAACTCGCCCAATGCGGCACGTCCATGGTCAACTCGCCCAATGCGGCATGTCCATGATCAGCTCGCCCATTATGGCTCGCCCATAGCCAGTTCGCCCATTAAGGCTTGTCCATGGCCAGTTCGCCCATTAAGGCTTAAACATAACTCAATGGTTCGAGGTTGCCCATAAGATTATTAGGGATCGCCCGTAACCACTAGTCTTTCAAAACCAAGGGGTCGCCCACTTTTGGCTCGCTCGAAATGTCACAACAGGGGTCGCCTATCTTTGGCTCACCCGGATTTTAATTAAAACAGGGGTCGCCTATAATTGGCTCGCCCAAAACATCATAAAAGGGTCAGCTTTGTAGCTCACCCGGATTTTATCAAAACATGGGTCGCCCGCCCAAAACATCACAAAAGGGTTCGTCCACTCTGGCTTGCTCGGAGTTTATTAAAACAAGGGTCGCCCACTTTGGCTCGCCCAATGTAAGATCCGATTTTTACACTACTGTAGAGTCTAAATTCATAAAATTGATAATGGAAATTAAATAAATAATGAATGTTAAATTCCAAAAAGATGAAAGCTCCTTCGGCGGGCGCGTACCATAAAGAAACGGCTCGCCGATTGGCGAGTAAAGTATGTGTGATCATCAATGCTGATGGCGAGTTGGACGAGAGTGTGGTCGCACAGGCGTGAAACTTGTGAGATGAATCAGGGCATGGTTGGCGAGTTGAGCCATGCCAGGTGATGGCCCGAAAAGGGCGAGAACTTGTGATCGCCACACAGAGGACAAGGAGTAGCCCCATGGCTGGCGAACTGATTTAGTGTGGCGAGTTGATTGTTTTCCTTATTTGTTTGGCGAGTAGTTTAGTTCGCCAACTTCGTGGATAAGTGATGGCCGCTTGTGGCGAGGACTTGGAAACGCCAATACATTTGGCGAGTAAAGTGGTCGTCCAGATAGATGGGAAAATGAAAACAGAATTCAACCTAACAGCCAAAATTGACTTGTAAGTGATACGGTTGAAGACAATTAATGGTGAAGAGGTTGAAGTCAGTAAGGAATTTACCTGATTGGTTGAGGAAGTAAACAAAGGCTGCAGTAGAAGAAAAAGCCGTGTGAAAGGGAGACTTCCACGCCACTTTGTGCTTCAGTTTTCTTCATGCATTAAAGGCATGAAGGACGTGAACAATGATGAAGGAAACAGGATAAGGGACAGGCGGTGGCTATTGATTGGCTGAGAATGTTTATATAAGCAGAGACAATTGATGAAAAACGAGTTAGCCAATTTCAGTTTCTTCACGAGAGCTATTTCTCTGTTTCTTCCATTTCTCTGCCATGTTTGATCTACTGAGTTTCACTCTTCAGTTGGCTAAACCAGTAAACATGCTTATAAAACCTTTCTTTCTTAGCCTGGTGAGCTGAAGGAATAAGCAAATAGAGGCCAACATGAGACAGAAAAACAACGTGTTCTGGAAGTACAGTTGGTTGAGGTGAGTTTCATACTTTCTGGGCTGTTCTTAATGATAGAATACAACATTGTTTTAGTTAGATCCTTGGAAAATAGGAAAACAAGGAAAATTATGGAACAGGTGACGACAAGGGCGACTACAGTGATCGCCTATGTTGAAAATAGTAATCGCCAATGAGGCGAATAGATATTAAGTACTCGCCAAGGTAATTTATGGGCGAGAACGCCCAATTCTAGTGAAGTGAATGACGGGCGAGCTCAAATGAGGCATTGGGCGAAAAGGATTGTGGGTGAACTCCCACAGTTAGCCAATGAAGGCTTCATGAGAAATGGCGGGCGAACTGACACGTGGTAGCCATATGGTGAATGGCGAGCTCGTCTGGGCGAACTAGTAAAGCTCTGTTGGCGAGTAGTCATTTGATTAATTTCAATTTCGCCCAAGTAATGGAAGAATTATATATAAAGAAAATATTAATGAAATTTATATGTAATTTGCAGCGATAAATGGCAAAGACTATGGCCGAACACAGAGCAGGGTGAAGCAAGGCTTCGTTGACCCAGGTAAGGGAAGTGTGTGTGAAGTGATGCATGTCCTGTGGAGTAAATTTTATGAAAACATTAAGTTAAATGTTTTGTTTTCTGACATGCATGATTTTAAGAAGTTAATTGATAATTGTTTGATCGCGGGCGAGCTGATAGCCGCCTTTTTGCTGTTTTGTTGGGTGAAATGATACAGGGCGGGCGAGCGCTTTGTATGTTTTATGTTGGGCAAGCCCTTTGTGATTTATGTTGGGTGAATTGGTATTGGCGGGCGAACCAATCCCTTTTATCCGTTTTAAACTCAATTCTATTTTTAAAGGGCGGGCGAACTTTCTTAATAGAAAGCTATAAGTTAAGCCAAATGGCGAGCTCTCTTTTATGAGAACTGGGCGAGTGTCCTTGTTTTATAAATAATACGGGTAAAGCCATAGTCGGGCGAACCCTTTTTAATGAGTTTGGGCGGGCGACCCTTGTTTTAAATGAAAGCGGGCGAACTGATATCAATGAGATTTCTGTTTTAAAAAGCTAAGTGGCGGGCGAATACTAATTCACCGTCTTATCGAGTTGATTTCTGGGCGTGCCACAGAGGGCAAGCCAGTTTTGCTTCAGATTTTAAAAGCAAAGAGGGCGGGCGAACACATGTTCTCCGCCACAGCGAGCTGCTTCCATGGGCAAGCCATGTCGGGCGAGCTGATCATGGGCGAGCAGGTTTTAAAAGTTGAGATTACGGGCTGTTTTTGGTGTTTTATTGTTTTATAAGAAATTAAATCATTTGGTGGAAATGATAACATGAGATAAAACTTGATTTTGAGACTTTAGGCCCTGAGTTCATGCGTTACTAGTTGCGTGACCCATCTGGGGCGATGGCTCGGGTCATGACCAACGAGTGCACCCAGGGCGTCACAGGGCTGATGGACCCGCCAAGTCATCAGCGGTCTCGAGGTCACTTGGCAAGTGGACCCGAGACCCCTTTAGATTATGGCCATAGATCTGAGATAGCCGTGAGGGGCGATGGCCTCGGGTGCACCCCAAAAGCGGCAGGTTTCGTTCTCCCAAGGTGGAGGAGAACGATGATAGCATGATTTATTTGTTGCCTAGTCTCAACTTATCAGTTTCTATTTACTATGAGGATTATTGAAATCCTCGATAGTGTTTACTACATTTTAAAGTAAACTGTTAGTCAGTGTTTAATGGTGTTTTAAGAGAGTTGTTTACTATATATCCATTTTCTTTTCTATGGGTTATTGTTAAGAAAAGAACAAATGAATAGTGATATATAGTTTTGCTTTATTTAAAGCAGCATATGTTTCCTTTACTGAGCGTATGAATCGCTCACCCCTTTATTTTAACTCCACAGATAAGAAGTACGCGGAGTTGAGAGAATTAGCTCTCAGATGGGTATAGCTATGCTTAAAGCACTAAGGCATGGCACATTAAACGTGACAGGTACAGTCTTTTCTCTTTTACATTTCAGACATGTATACAGTACTACCTTAATGAATAAAGGATTATAGGGGATGTCAGATGTAAGGAATAATGAAAAAGAAATTTCATATTCCATAATAAAGATAAATGTTTATCATTTCATTTACTGTTGAATGTTAATGGCATCGCAGACAGCCCAACCGGTAAAGTTGTATGGAAATACGTGAAAAATGTGGTAACGGGATGTTACAGATTTAATGGTATCAGAGCTTGGGTTGGTCTGATGTTGTTGATGCCTTTAGCATGGGAAGTGTTGAGAAAGGTTAACATCCCCTGTAGTACTGTATAGTCTGAATGTATAGAGGAGTCGAATGACTGTGAAATGAATTAAGTGGTGAAATATGATGAAAGTTGACTAATTAGGGGTTACTAATAGAGATAGTAATCCGGAAATTTTGCATGAGATAGGCGATCTTATCATCATTATGTCGGGTCTATTCGATAAGGTACAGTGAGGAACTCGGTGAGGGCCCCACCAGGACTTCGCTGTCCATATCGAATTAAGATCCTGAAAATGATGATATTGAGATGAAAAGGGGTAATATTAGCATATAAGTTCTAAGATCGCGTGTTTGGAGTTATACTGATGAGAGAGAGAATTAAAGGGGAATTTATGAATATACTCCTATATTGACAGGTTTTCTTTCGAAGTTATAAGGGATTGAATGGATTTAAAATACAAATTGATGGTGAAATAGTATGAGTATTTGATGGTATAAAGGATGAATTTACTGTGGACCCCACTGATATATTGATAAGTAAGGCGACCCAGAGTATAAGTTATGAGAGGTCGCGAGATAGTCATACTTGTTGTGGATTTTGGGGTTTGAATTTAAAGTGAATTGGGTGAGAAATGATGTAAACTGGTTATATATACTCCTTATGTTTTAGGAGAATGGATATTAGTAGTGACTTGACATTTGAGGAAGTCAAGTGTTTAGTCTGTGGATGAGAAAGAAAACTTGAGATAGGCGAACTCGAGCACGGTTGGAAGAACCGGGCATTGAGGTGATCACCAAAGAGGATAGTATGGATGAGTAGCGATGTCACAGCAATCGTTGTCGATGGGCCCAAAAAGGGGGTTGCCATGGCCGGTTGGGCTGGTCCGTTACGATATCCATAGAACCGTGGTATTATGAGATTTATGAGAAATACTCGATGGGCGAGAACTACATTGGGATAGCTCGCCAATGGGCGTGCAAATGTATGATCGCCAACAGTGTGGGCGAGATGATGGCGAGAACTAACACTAGTCCGCCAATATAACATGAATTGCTAAAGTGGGTAAGGATACTGATCACCCACTAATTTTAGTGATGATCGCCCAAAGAGTATGGTGAGTAATCTGACCAACAAATTGTGGTGGAAATCATAACAATGTGGCGAACAGAACAAAAGCTGTAATTGCCAAGAAAATGAAAGGTCTCGTAGTTTCCAAAAATTATAAAGTTGGTATCGAGATTTAGTTGACAAGCTTAGAGGTTGGTAAAGTGAAATAGAAATTGTTGTAAGCTCTTACCAATGAAGCAGTATAGCTCGAGAAATTACTCAAGAAATTGATGAGTAAAGAATAAAACTGGTTTGTTATAACTGATGAAAAACGAAAATTTTATCGTTTTGAAAACAATGAGATTAATATTCTCTACAGTTGCTTCTAGGTTCCGGAACAAGTATGGTATTCTAAAATACCTATCATATTCTATCTGGATCCCTAGCCGACTGTATTATCCTTCCTATTTGTGTGCCTAGAGCCAACTAGGATGATTTTAAAAAGAGTAAACATGTATATTGATATCAGCAATATTGCTGTATAAGGTATGGAAAAACCTTATTGTTAAGTCAGTGACCATGAGTTGTAATTGAACTATGTATATTAGAGACGTGAGGTCTCGAAAGATTAAGTGGACATTGAAAATTATCTGAATAAAAGATTTTACTACTTAAGTGAGGTTAAAGTGTGCTTATTGGCGTATAAAATTTATGAGTTTCACCCGTATAGCACAAATTAATTGTTGAAGAGTTTGTGGAATTTGCTACCTTATTGATTCAATACTTAATTGGGAGAAAGTAGAAGTAAATGGGTATGTATGAATATAGTATTCGAAATGGTTACAAGATAGTAACAGTAAAATACTATATTAAGTGGGAAAACAATTGGGGTGATGAATGTAAAAGAATGAAATTGTCTTGAGAAGACAAATCATATGATGACTAGGGAACACAAGTTATGAGACAGTTTCCAAGTATATGAATAAATGTGATTTCCTCTGATCATTATGTAGTTATGGCTGGAATTAATGACAAGCCATGAAAGTGTCATACTCAGAGGAGCAGATACAAGAAGTACTGCTAATCTTGAAAATGATCACTAGAGATAAGAGAAGTGATCGAGGGGAAGATGATTACCGAGACGTAATCGGTGACTAATATTAAGGTCTGCAAAAGAAAAGCCGTCCTAGATTAATCATGAAACAATCATTGTGAGGTGGTGAAGAGTCCGAAAGAACCATGATGTTATATCAGTGATTATGGATTAAGTAACCAAATTATTTCACTTCTGCATCATTAGATTTCGGGATGTAATGAGTGCTTTAGTCGATATTTATATTGGTGAAACAGAGAGGGAGTATGTGAAGTTCCAGTTAGTGGATACTTGTGATAGGGATTCCTGATTTGCCGTATGCTTTGAGAGAATAGCAAGAGGCTTTGAGATTCCAAACTTTTACTGATTTGCACCGCCTCAGATGGATATAGATATCCGAGCGCATTGTGTGGACGCTCCGGGATATATTGAGAGCGAGTGCGTGGTATTTTAGCGACTACTGGGACAATTACATACGAATGATTAAAATTTTAATCGACCAGCTCTAAATGAGATGATAAGTGATAAATAGTATAGATCAGTTACTAACTCTCAAGAATGATAAAAGACTTGAGGGAGTGTAAATTGGTTTGAAAGAAGACACCCGAGATTCTTCAGGACCTTGAGAAAATTCGGGATGAGCGACCCACGAGTGGGTTGATTGCTCAACACCGGATAACATGTTGTGAGATGTGGACGAACAAGGTGGTCGTCAACACACTTGAGAGAATAATCCTAGAGCGCGGGAGAGCGCCAAAGGGATGATTATTGATGACCTGAAGAGACGGGCAGTACTCTTAGAGACAATGAGGAGTATAAAGAGATATTCATGGTCTCATATTGGAGACGAGATTAAATAAGAGTTGAGAAGGTGATAAGGAAGAAAAATACCTATATTAGAGGTACTTCCTATACTCAGTGAAAAATTGAAAAGAGTAAAATGCTATCTGAATAGTTGTGGATATATTAGTAAGTCTGCTCATTCCTTGATTTTGGAATTTGTTGAGCTAATTAATGCCTTGGCCGGATCATGTGTCAGGGAAATGGTGAGGTTTTATAGTATTCCAGTGAGCATTATAGTTGATAGGGAGTCCGGCTTCGTATCTCTGTAATGAGAGAGATTACAGGAAGCTATGGGATCCCGATTGAGTTTAACACCGCAGATTATCCGCAGACTGTGAGACAGTCCGAGCGTATGAGATGGACGCTCGAGGATATGGTGTGAGCGTATGCGATTGATTTTATAGGCTCTTGGGATAATCCTCTACCCTGGCAGAGTTTGTTGATAATAATGGCCACAAGAGAGTATAGGCATAGCACTTGAAAGAGGTTATTTAGCAGACGATATAATCCACGATAGCATGCGAAATGGGAGACCGAAAACTATTTTCGACTTGATCGAACAGACTTCTTGAGATATACAAGAGGTTATGGTTATGTATATTAAGGTCTCATCATTGAGATGCATAGTAAGAGGGAAATCGAGTTTCCGATGTATTGGATCGTCGGAGATCTTAGATCATATGAAAGACGTGCACTACCTCTCGAGTTGCCAGGAGTGCACAATGTGTTCCATGTTTCAATAATGAGAAAGTATTATCCATATCCTTCTCACGTGATTCGAAATGAGTCCTAGAGATTAGAGAGGACATGAATGACGTTGAGAAATTGATACGGATTCTGGATAGGAAAGATAAATTGCAGTGATAAAGTGCTGTGATCTAAGATCATGTTATGGCTAAAGTGCTTTGATGGTATCATATTAAGAATAAGGCAACTTAAAAATTTAAAAGCCTTATGCATGAGAACTATCCAAAGTTTCTTCACTGATAGGTATGGTTGAAATTTGGAGGACCAAATTTCTTAAGGTAGGGAGAAATGTAAGATCCGATTTTTACACTACTGTAGAGTCTAAATTCATAAAATTGATAATGGAAATTAAATAAATAATGAATGTTAAATTCCAAAAAGATGAAAGCTCCTTCGGCGGGCGCGTACCATAAAGAAACGGCTCGCCGATTGGCGAGTAAAGTATGTGTGATCATCAATGCTGATGGCGAGTTGGACGAGAGTGTGGTCGCACAGGCGTGTTCGCCAACTTGTGAGATGAATCAGGGCATGGTTGGCGAGTTGAGCCATGCCAGGTGATGGCCCGAAAAGGGCGAGAACTTGTGATCGCCACACAGAGGACAAGGAGTAGCCCCATGGCTGGCGAACTGATTTAGTGTGGCGAGTTGATTGTTTTCCTTATTTGTTTGGCGAGTAGTTTAGTTCGCCAACTTCGTGGATAAGTGATGGCCGCTTGTGGCGAGGACTTGGAAATGCCAATACATTTGGCGAGTAAAGTGGTCGTCCAGATAGATGGGAAAATGAAAACAGAATTCAACCTAACAGCCAAAATTGACTTGTAAGTGATACGGTTGAAGACAATTAATGGTGAAGAGGTTGAAGTCAGTAAGGAATTTACCTGATTGGTTGAGGAAGTAAACAAAGGCTGCAGTAGAAGAAAAAGCCGTGTGAAAGGGAGACTTCCACGCCACTTTGTGCTTCAGTTTTCTTCATGCATTAAAGGCATGAAGGACGTGAACAATGATGAAGGAAACAGGATAAGGGACAGGCGGTGGCTATTGATTGGCTGAGAATGTTTATATAAGCAGAGACAATTGATGAAAAACGAGTTAGCCAATTTCAGTTTCTTCACGAGAGCTATTTCTCTGTTTCTTCCATTTCTCTGCCATGTTTGATCTACTGAGTTTCACTCTTCAGTTGGCTAAACCAGTAAACATGCTTATAAAACCTTTCTTTCTTAGCCTGGTGAGCTGAAGGAATAAGCAAATAGAGGCCAACATGAGACAGAAAAACAACGTGTTCTGGAAGTACAGTTGGTTGAGGTGAGTTTCATACTTTCTGGGCTGTTCTTAATGATAGAATACAACATTGTTTTAGTTAGATCCTTGGAAAATAGGAAAACAAGGAAAATTATGGAACAGGTGACGACAAGGGCGACTACAGTGATCGCCTATGTTGAAAATAGTAATCGCCAATGAGGCGAATAGATATTAAGTACTCGCCAAGGTAATTTATGGGCGAGAACGCCCAATTCTAGTGAAGTGAATGACGGGCGAGCTCAAATGAGGCATTGGGCGAAAAGGATTGTGGGTGAACTCCCACAGTTAGCCAATGAAGGCTTCATGAGAAATGGCGGGCGAACTGACACGTGGTAGCCATATGGTGAATGGCGAGCTCGTCTGGGCGAACTAGTAAAGCTCTGTTGGCGAGTAGTCATTTGATTAATTTCAATTTCGCCCAAGTAATGGAAGAATTATATATAAAGAAAATATTAATGAAATTTATATGTAATTTGCAGCGATAAATGGCAAAGACTATGGCCGAACACAGAGCAGGGTGAAGCAAGGCTTCGTTGACCCAGGTAAGGGAAGTGTGTGTGAAGTGATGCATGTCCTGTGGAGTAAATTTTATGAAAACATTAAGTTAAATGTTTTGTTTTCTGACATGCATGATTTTAAGAAGTTAATTGATAATTGTTTGATCGCGGGCGAGCTGATAGCCGCCTTTTTGCTGTTTTGTTGGGTGAAATGATACAGGGCGGGCGAGCGCTTTGTATGTTTTATGTTGGGCAAGCCCTTTGTGATTTATGTTGGGTGAATTGGTATTGGCGGGCGAACCAATCCCTTTTATCCGTTTTAAACTCAATTCTATTTTTAAAGGGCGGGCGAACTTTCTTAATAGAAAGCTATAAGTTAAGCCAAATGGCGAGCTCTCTTTTATGAGAACTGGGCGAGTGTCCTTGTTTTATAGAATAATACGGGTAAAGCCATAGTCGGGCGAACCCTTTTTAATGAGTTTGGGCGGGCGACCCTTGTTTTAAATGAAAGCGGGCGAACTGATATCAATGAGATTTCTGTTTTGAAAAAGCTAAGTGGCGGGCGAATACTAATTCACCGTCTTATCAAGTTGATTTCTGGGCGAGCCACAGAGGGCAAGCCAGTTTTGCTTCAGATTTTAAAAGCAAAGAGGGCGGGCGAACACATGTTCTCCGCCACAGCGAGCTGCTTCCATGGGCAAGCCATGTCGGGCGAGCTGACCATGGGCGAGCAGGTTTAAAATTTGAGATTATGGGCTGTTTTGGTGTTTTATTGTTTTATAAGAAATCAAATCATTTTGTGGAAATGATATATGAGATATAAAAGTTGATTTTGAGACTTTAAGCCCTGAGTTCATGCGTTGCTAGTGCGTGACCTACCTGGGGCGGTGGCTCGGTCAGTGGAC
Organism: Heritiera littoralis; assembly: GCA_031772115.1. NCBI lineage: Eukaryota > Viridiplantae > Streptophyta > Magnoliopsida > Malvales > Malvaceae > Heritiera > Heritiera littoralis. Next base: position 353,595 of record JAPDPK010000083.1, on the reverse strand, counting down.
CAATGAGTGCACCTCAGGGCGTCACAGGGCTGATGGACCTGCCAAGTCATCAGCGGTCTCGAGGTCACTTGGCAAGTGGACCCGAGAACCCCTTTAGATTATGGCCATAGATCTGAGATAGCCGTGAGGGGCGATGGCCTACGGGTGCACCCCAAAAGCGGCAGGTTTCGTTCTCCAAGGTGGAGGAGGAACGATGATAGCATGATTTATTTGTTGTTAGCCTATCTCAACTATCAGTTTCTATTTACTGTGAGGATTTGTTGAATCCTCGATAGTGTTTACTACATTTTAAAGTAAACTGTTAGTCGGTGATTTAATGGTGTTTTAAGAGAGTTGTTTACTATATATCCACTGTCTTTTTCTATTGGGTTATTGTTAAGAAAGAACAAATGAGTTGTGATATATAGTTTTGTTTTATTTAAAAGCAGCATATGTTTCCTTTACTGAGCGTATGAATCGCTCACCCCTTTGTTGTAACTCCACAGATAAGAAGTACACGAGTCGAGAGAATTAGTTCTCAGATGGGTATAGCTATGCTTAAAGCACTGAGGCATGGCACGTTAAACGTGACAGGTACGGTCTTTTCTCTTTTACATTTCAGACATGTGTATACAGTACTACCTTAGTGCAATAAAGGTTAATAGGGGATGTCAGATGTAAGGAATAATGAAAAGAAATTTCATATTCCATAATTAATAGATAAATGTTTATCATTTATCACTATTACTGTTGAATGTTAATGGCATCGCAGACAGCCCAACCGGTAAAGTTGTATGGAAATACGTTGAAAATGTGGTAACGGGATGTTACACCCAACACATCAAAAAGGGTTCGCCTTTATAGCTCGCCCAACCTACAGTATGTGAAAACAGTTTATCAAACTAATGCATGTCACAAACCAAATCATTTTCTCAATATTTTCATAACATTTTACTCCACAGGATATGCATTTTACTTCATATACTACTCCCTTACCTGGTCTTACAAAGTCTAGCTTCCCACTCGCCTTTGTCAATTCTCAATTTCCCGACTGCAAAATAAATTATCAAGATTATCAATATATTCTGTTTGAATCTTTCCAATACTTTGGCGAGACCTGAGGCTAATCCTCTAGCTCGCCCAAGATACTCGCCATTCATATATTGGCTTATGTGTGGGAGATCGCCCAAAATTCAACTCGCCATACCTATGCATGTGAGTTCGCCTACAATTCAACTCGCCATGCCCATGCATGTGAGTTCGCCATACACTGCTTTTTATTCAAAAGGTGGGCTCGCCTATGAATTTAACTGGCATGTGGCGACCTCGCCCACTATACCAGGCTCTATATTATCTAGCTCACCCATACTAGCTGAGCTCGCTCATTTCTCATCTTCTCATGCCAACCGAATCTTCCTTGTCATTAGCATGATTGTGATTCTATTTCCACATTTAATAAAGAGTACTTAAAAAACATGCTATATCCATGATTATCCTATTTTAAATCATAGATATTTACCATAGAATATTAAGAGAACCATAAGGATTTACTAGCTTACCTTAACTGAATTTCTCAACACTAGAGCAGTGTAGTGTTCTGGTCCCACGTGAGTCTCCTTCTTTCATTATTTTTAAGAGGTCTTGAGATAAAAGGGAAATTTAGCAAAGAGGGTTAGGTAGTTAGCTAGCTAGGGAAATGAATTTTCTACTAGGACTCCTTGGAAAACAATAACAAATCAGTCAGCTTCCAGCCACAACATCAAGGCTGGGGTACAGCAGAATGGATCGAGAGAAACATGAAATTTGCTGGGGTATTCAATCCCCTAATTCCTCTTTATGTACATGTTACTCAATATCCCTTTGCTGCATGTTTCCCCTTAGCTTCTTCCCTCATCAATTCTCTTGTCTTGTAGTGTGTTAATGCATGAAGAAAATCATCCCACAAGAAATCGACTGGTTTCTCTTTTCTTTCCTACACGTTACTGACTTGGTTGGTCTAACATTTGAAGTCTACTTCAGCCAAGAAAGTCCCCCCTTCCTCGAATCAACAATTCCCTCCATGTAATCACCGATTATGACTTTTATCCCATGCACAAAAGTCCCTTTCAGCTTGCATCAAGCCGTTTGGCACCTTACAAGAGCATGGTTACGTGGGATCCATGTGTTGCACCTTTTTCTTGTCTTCTTCATCACCTCAAGTCTGATTTAGCATTAAATACATGAAGAAAACTGCAGCAAGGAACGGCTTTGGAGGCAATTGTTACCCGTTTTTTACTATCCAATATTCCCTTATTGACTTTGTTAACTCTTCTTCCTTAAGCATCTCTTATATTATCTTTAATTTATCACCTTTGGAATATTATTTACCTAGAATGTTATCTTGACAATTTTGCTCTTTACAACCAATTAGAACTGATTGGTTTTGCATAGGAAGGAAGTGGCGTGAACTCCACTTTGCAGCCACCTTTCTTGACTTCTCTTCACCCTTCTTTTTCCTACTTCAACCAACAAGGTTTCTAGTATCCATGAACTTCATTTTATTTCTTTTGCATTCTTTCCAACCGAATGCTTTATATGCTTCTCTTAAATACTCAATCCTAATTCATATACACCATATTGTAAATTAAAATTCCAAAATTTTCATAATGTAAAGTGGCATTTCATATTCAATAGTGATTTAATTCCACTAAATAATTTATTTCTGTTATCCATCATTTACAATAAGCTATACAGTATAATAAAATCGGGTCTCACAATGTGCACAGTGCAGAAGCTCTATCATTTGTTACCTCCTTCTTAATCTATTAACAACCAGCTTGAATCACCTTCATTTTCCATTTTATTTGAAGGGGTAAGTTGTCAAATTAATAAACTAAGTTCTCAATGGTAATGGATGCATTATACTAGGCAGCATATTTCATCATATGACATTATTTATGTGCATCTAATTCACTTTTTGTATTCAATATTATTGTTTAAATGGTTTTTTGTCTGGTTAGTTGTAAAAATTAGAAATTATGAGTTAAAGGAATGCAAGTTAGGATGTTAACAGATCCTGAACTTTATTATTTATGGAAGTTCTTGTGCAAAAGAAATTTTGAAAGACTTCGAGAATGTGTTGAAGTTCATTATACAGAGTCATTCAGATTTATTTATTTTTGTGAAGCTTTTGTGGTTGTACTCATTGGAACTCAGTATATTTGATGTCAAAGAAATTTGTTGATTTTTATGAAGCTTTTGAAAAGTTGAATAATTCGCATAGAAATTACATAACTTTTAAGTCCGAAAGAGTTTTTTTGGATTGAGAATGTTTTCATGTTTTTGAAGTCTTTTTATGAGATTACCATTTTATTTTCAAGAAGAGACTACTCCAGTAGTAACTTCTATTTTGAAAATATATAGCAAATTCAAAAGAACATTCAAAATGTATTTGTGTCTAAAGACCCAATCATGATATTAATGATAAAGGAGATGGGTGATAAATTTTGTAAGTATTGGGATGCTTGATCCTTAGTTTGAATTTCAACTTTTAAAATTTATTTTAGCAAAATTGGATACTAAATATGCAAAATAAGTCGATATATATTTTTGAAGAAATGAAGTTACTTTTTAAGAAGTATGAGAATCAAAATAGTCTTCTTTCTCAATCATCTATGATGATAGGTGGGGTGATAATGATCAAAACATCGAAGAAAATTTTTTGAAGATATGAGTGAAAGCTTAATTTTTGTTTTTATTTTTTCAATCACAAGTTTAATATAAATTGCTTTAGTAACTTGTTAAATTATTCCTTATTGGGATCTAAATGACATTGATAGATATTTACACCAAAAAAAAAAGATATTGATGGATAGTGAGTTGATGAGTACCCCGATGTTCTTAGAACAGTAGTTCTTAAAGATGCTATATTAGTTGTTTAATTATTAAAGGAATGATTAAAAAAAACCCTTTAGTAACTAATATGCCTACAAGAATCTAAGTGAGAGAATAAGGAGAAGACGCAGCAAGTTCCTGAGAATTTTGTACTACGAAGTTACAGAAACAGATAGACTTTGGTATGTTCATTTAGCGTTTCGAGCTTTAGGCTTTTAGGCTAAGTGATTTTTTTTTCACAATGTTTCAGGTTTCTTGGTTAATCAGAAAAGCTTATGCATGGGTATCAATTACAATGAGATAAAAACATGTCAGAAATTTGTGTTTTAATTCTAAAGTGGAAAGGCTAAGGCGTAGCTATAGGTGTTTATCTCTGCTATGAATGACTGGTTGTGCAGACTCGCCGCCCAACGTCTTGGCTTATTTAAGTAGTGTTAACAGATATGATATGCTGAACTTAATTTAATTGGAAGATAAAATAGGCCAAGGAAAAGAAAATGTACCACGGGAAAACAATGTTTCAACATTACATTGTTGACTCCTTTAAGGACAGGGAACATAGCAGGTTTACTTAAGCCAGATAACAAGATCCTGCCTGAACATGCAAAAGGAAGAAGCTGATCTTGAACAGCATCCTTAATTATGGTCTTTAGGTAGTCATAACAAAAAAGGAAAACAAACAACTAGTAACCAAAATCTAATTGTTCATTGCAATATATCCTCAACTATATATATTTTGGAGGATAGGGGATCCAGAGAAATATTCATAAATTACGGAGTCAAATGTTCGAGTGCTTTCAATCTTGAGAACAGTAACTACATGAGATTTACCTTAGCAAGCAATAGCATTGTTGAGACCATTGGATGACAAGAGACATGGGGAAAATATAGCCAAGTGCCCAATCAACAGAAAACGTGTTTTTGGCACTCTGAACTGATTCCCTTTTGAACTCGTTGGTCCTGTGTGTCAACTACTCACTACAAAAAACTCACTTGAGTACGTTGTCTAGCCTCAACAGCATTTACTCAACAGTGAATGTTTTTTGACCAAGGTTCTATATATGGACTGCCATCTCCTGCACTTGTCGATATTGGTGAAGTATAAACAGTATTCATCAGTCAGACAAGATTAATTTTTTTGGCCAATTAGTTGTTTCATTTTCACTGTATTTTTAGGCCATCTTTTTGGAATTAAATATATTTTGGACTTTCAGAAAGAAGAGCTATCATTGATGGTGGAAAAATACGCCTGAAAAGAATACCATTTCATTATTTTATGGCAGTAACTGCTGTCATCTATCGCTAGTGGAAATCAGGACAGTCTCAGATTTCTTTCTTTTTGTCTAATGATTTCCATGCAAGTATTCTTCATGCATAAACATTAACTGTTCCGCTATCTGTGAAAGTAACGAGGATAAAATCACAAACAGATTGAATAATTTAATTAGCAAGAAACTGGATTGGTTGAGCCAACAACATGGGGAAACCAATTTGGATAAAAGGCTATATACCTCCTCAATGCTGCCATCCTCAATCTCTGTATTTAGAGTTAGTAGCATGCTTTCATGAAGCAAATTTTCTAAATCTTCTATCTGAAGTGCTGCAGAATCATTATATAATTCAGTATTCGTAATCCTACATACCAACTTCCATCCTAAGAAATCTTCAGAACAACAATTTATCCAAGAAACATGAGCAAGAGTAAAATGAATAACCTTTGGATTGAAAGAACCAAGAGAAGACATCAGCGGCAAGCTGTTGGGATTTCTGAAAGGAATCATGGCCACCCCATTGGTTTTGGACAGCCATTTGAAGACCGTGCCATCGGGAAAGAAGCAATGTAATTCCTTCCCGGAGATGAGAGGCAGCCTCAGGCTTTTGACGAGTTGAGGGAAAACCCGAACGGTTGTTCCCATTCAAGGATCCCATATTCTAAGCCCTCCAGTTCTGCGCTCTCTTCTTCTCAAGATATCCCAAAACAGTGAAAACATTTTGTTAGGGTTTATATATATATATATATATATATATATATATATTTATATATACACAGAGAGAGAGAGAGAGAAAGAGCTATTTTTGTTCCTTGTTTTCTTGACAATATGAGTGAAAGATAGAAAGAGGTGCGAAAAGTTGGGATCAAAGGAGAAACAGTCGGTTGACAAGACAAACCGTATTGAATAGCCAACTAGACTGAGCTACAAAGAAAAAAATGATGTAGCTCTTATTTTGGTTCCGATCTATATATATATATATTGATTGAAAGGCAAATGTAATTGGGTTTGATTAATTAAAATGGAACTGGTACAGAAACATGCTGTCATGCATGGAAAAACAGAACAACCACAGTACAAACAGAGGAAACGAAGAGGAAAAGCAAAGTTTAGAGATGCGCATGAAGGATCTTAATTCTGTTGACTCCGGCCTTTGCCAAGTTGTCAGCTATAAAATTGACTTCTCTAGGAATCTATATATATATATATATATATATATATATATATATATATATATATATATATTACTCTCTTACGTACTAAAGAAAAACAGTTAACATATATCGTAGTTTTATAAATTTTCACCTGAATTTGACCTGTAACAACAATACAGAATTAAGCCGATTAGGTTACACTAAAAGCTTTCTGCCGACTAGCTTTTTCAGGAGTTTTGTTTCACATGAAAAATCTGTGCTCAACCGTTCCAGAATTTTTCTAGCATTTATTAAAATGTTTTTGCATCATCTTGGGCTAAAACGTCCCCAAAAATCAGCCGCCATAGTTTCAGAAAAAAATCAGAACTTTTCTGATTGTAAATCACCATATAACAAAGAGCAAGATTTACGTTCTTTGGTTCATAATCATCGATCAATCTATCTTTGCATTCAATCTTTTCGATTTTTAGATCATTATTCATACATAAGAAATCAAATTTTAATCTCAATTTCCAAAATTGAAATCCTCATCAAAATAATTTTCAATTCACATGGGTTAAAACAAAACACCAAAAACATCTATCTACATACAATTTGGCAATAACTAAAGGATTAATTCCTATTCTAGAGATATCATACGAGCCTTCCGTACCAATTGTTGGTTCAACTATTGAAATTGACATTCAAAAAACATGATTATTCATTGATATAATTAAGCAATTATAATATATTATAAAACTTGAATAATCAGCACGATAAAGCTTAGGACATAACGTCAATAATTTTTTGATCGAATGATAAAAAAATTGTAATATATTATAAAACTTAACTTGAAATCGAAGTAATTTCACCTTTATTTTCATCATTAAAAATTTTTCTTGCAACGAAAAGAGACAAAGCCTAGTCGGTAACACTAATCAAGATTGCTTTTATATATACATATTTGACAGATACGCTAACCAAGGCAAGCTTACACTCCGCTGCCATGTTATGGAACTGCCATGTGTAACATCTTTCTGCCGAGTGTCTTTGATATTTGAGACACCTTCAAAGTTAGACCATGCCAAAAATCAACACGTGTCCATCCACGTGTCAACTCTCCCAGGGACTCAATCGAGCACGCAATGCCCTCTGTATATATTCTTTGCACAAAGTTTTCCCGGAAAACACCAAGGAGAGCGACAGAAACCCGACAGAACTAAATTGTATTGCTTAAAATACATCAAGAGCATCATTTTCATTGAGCGAAGATGAGCCAGGGACAGCCAAAGAGGCCTCAAGCTGCAGCTCAACGTGAGAACCAAGAGCCCATCAAATATGGAGATGTTTTCAACGTAAGAGGCGAGCTCGCCAACAAGCCTATTGCACCCCAAGATGCAGACAGCTGAAACCGAAGTGCTCGGTCAGACGCAGAAAGGTGGAACTGCTGCCGTGATGCAATCTGCCTCCGCACAAAATGAGCAAGCCGATCTTGTCGGTCACAATGATGTCACAGACACTGCAGGAGAACAGGGCGTCAGCGTTTCTGAAACTGATGTTTCAGGCCGGCGTATAATCACCGAATCAGTTGCTGGGCAGGTCTCTTTTATTTCGTTTTTTTTTTCTTAAAAGAATTTCCATTCGCTCTTACGTCTCAATTTATGTTTTTTAAGGTTGTTGGACAATATGTTCAAGCTACGCCAGTTCAGACAGCTCAAGTGGGGGTTATTCAGCAAACTGCAGTAACTATAGGGGAAGCACTTGAAGCAACAGCTCAAACAGCGGGTGATAAACCTGTTGATCAAAGCTATGCAGCGGCAATTCAAGCAGCAGAGGTGAGAGCAACAGGTTCAAACGTTATAATCCCTGGTGGACTAGCAGCTACAGCTCAGTCGGCAGCGGCTCACAATGCATCCCTGAATAGACATGAGGAAAAGATCAAGCTCAAAGAAGCTTTAACGGTACATTCCATTGCAGAATTTTGATTGCTTAAGGGGTTCGTATTTGAGAGATCATACGCTGATTTAATTTATTTGCAGGGTGCAACTGCAAAGTTGCCGGCGGTTAAGGCAGTGACAAGGCAGGATGCGGAAGGAGTGGCAAGTGCAGAGCTGAGAAACAATCCGAATGTAGCCACGCATCCCGGTGGAGTGGCCGCTTCTATTGCTACGGCTGCTAGACTTAACGAGAATGTCTGAAAGAATTGTAAAGAATATATTCTCTGTATATTGTAAAGAAGACAAGAGGTATTATAGACAACTTTGATCAACGGTAATAAAAATTAAGATAGGAAAACAAATCTGTAGATGACCAATAATTAAGCATAAAGACTAGGGAAATTAAATCTAATAAAATCTACATTGATTGACTCTTATTACTCCCCTCAAGCTGGAGCATGGAGATTACGAATGCCAAGCTTGTCAAGAAGATTGGTGAAATGAGGTTGATTTAAGCTTTTTGTCAAAATGTCAGCAACCTGTGATGAAAATGAAATATGTAGTGGTTGAAGTAGCCCAACTTGATACTTTTCACAAACAACATGGCAGTCAATTTCAAGGTGTTTTGTACGCTCATGAAGCACGGGATTAGCGGCAATGTGACATGCAACCTGATTATCACAATAAAGTGGAGTAGGTTGAGATAGAGAAATGCCAAAATCTCATAGCAAAGTACACAACCAAATAATCTCCCAAGTGGTAGTAGTCATGGATCAATATTCAGTTTCTACAGAAGAATGAGAGATTGTAGCTTGTTTCTTACTCTTCCAAGATATAAGGCTATCACCAAGAAAGATGTAATAACCGGTAGTGGAGCGATGAGTCATTGGGCAACTTGCCCAATCAGAATCACAATAAGCAGTGAGAGTAAGGGAACTAGATGCAGGAAAGAGGATTCCTTGGCCAAGTGTCTTTTTCAAGTAGCGAAGTAGGCGATGAGCTGCCTCCAAATGAGGTTTTCTTGGCTGATGCATGGATTGACTCAAAATATTGACTGAAAAGGTAATGTCTGGACGAGTAATTGTAAGATAGATAAGCCTGCCTATTAAACTACGATAGAGGGAAGGATCATCCAATAATGCTCCATTAGTGTTGTTAAGTTTAAGATTGACTTCCATTGGAGTATTTACTGTACGTGCTCCAGTGAGACCTGCATCAAAAAGTAAATCTAAAACATATTTCCGTTGACTCAAGTATATTCCTTGAGAAGAATGGGCTACTTCAATACCAAGAAAATATTTTAGGGAACCCATATCTTTGATGCGAAATTGTGAGAAAAGAAACTGTTTTACCTCAGCTAGTAGTTGAGTGTTATTTCCAGTGAGCACCATGTCATCAACATATAGTAGAATAAAGATTGAAGATTGATTGCGATGCAATATAAACAGAGAAGAATCGGCATAAGATTGAGTAAATCCGAACTTTACCAAAGCACTAGAAAACTTTGTAAACCAATTGCGAGAAGCCTGTTTCAAACCATATAATGATTTATGGAGTTTACATACCAGATTAGCCTCCTTCTTTCGTGGATGACCTGGAGGCAAGGTCATATATACCTCTTCGTTCAAGTCACCATGGAGAAAAGCATTTTGCACATCTAACTATTGTAGAGGCCATTGGTGTACTATAGCAATTGCTAATAGTACACGTACTGTCACTAATTTGGCAACCAGAGCAAAAGTGTCTGTATAATCTATTCCTTCAATTTGTGTAAATCTTTTTGCCACAAGTCGCGCTTTGTAACGATCAATGCTACCTTCAGAGTGGCGTTTGATTTTATATACCATTTGCACCCAATGGGTTTCTTACCATGTGGTAAAGATACAATGGACCAAGTGTTTGTCTCTTCTAAAGCATTAAGCTCAGTTTGCATGGCATTTTTCCACTGAGAACACTTAACAGCTTGTGTAAAGGAAGTGGGCTCGATTTCATATGATAATGCAGAAAGAAATGCACAATGAGAAGGAGAAAATTTACTACAAGAAAGATAATTTTTAAGAGGAAAAGCGGTACCTGTGGAGTGAGAAGATGATGGATATTTAGCATTTGAGCAAATATAGTCTTTAATCCATGAGGGAGGTCGGGTTGGACGGTGAGAACGCCTAAGCACAGGTTCTGATGAGGAAGATTGATGGTTGATATTTGGCATCGTGTTGCTTAGTGGAGGTTTACATATAGGAGAACTCATATCAAGTGAATCATTTTCATTTTCATCTTGTATATGAATAGGTAGAACGGGATTATTAGAAGATGATTTAAGTCCACATGGAAAAATGGTTTCTTGAAAAGTCACATCCCTACTAACATAAGTTTTTTGAGATTCAAGATCAAAGATTTTATAACCCTTCTGTCCAAAAGGATATCCAATAAATATACCTAGATATGCACGATGATCAAATTTATTTTTTATACGTATATTACGTCCAAAACATAAACAACCAAAAGCACGTAAATGTTGATAAGTAGGTGATTTTTTAAATAACAATTCAAAAGGTGTTTTTGCATTAAGTATTTTAGACGGTGTTCGATTGATAAGATATGCAACTGTAAGAATGCATTCACCCCAAAATCTAATAGAAAGTTTAGCTTGAAAATGAGGTGCTCTTGCAATATTTGTGTCTGTGTTTGCGTTCAACAACCCCATTTTGTTGAGGTGTATCAACACAACTACGCTCATAAAGAACACCAAGTGAATTAAAAAAAATTACATTTTCATGATTAAAAAATTCAGTACCATTATCACTTCGAATTTTATGAATTTTGGCATTTAATTGAGTATTTACCATAGCAAAAAAAATTTTTAATGTGTGTTTGCACTTGAGATTTATGTTGCATTAAGAAAATCCAAGTACTTCGTGAAAAATCATCCACAATAGTCAAAAAATAATGTGCTCCACTAAGGCTAGGTGTAGAATATGGTCCCCATAAATCAATGTGAATTAATTCAAAGCAAGAAGTGGTAAATATGCAACTATGAGAAAATGGAAGTCTAGATTGTTTTGCCAAAGGACAAACAATACAAGAACATTTATCTAAAAATGAAATATTATTATTCAAAGAGGAGAATTTAGGTGCAATACTCTGACTAGGATGACCAAGACGCCAATGCCAAAGGTCGAATGATTGTAAACTTATATCATGAGAAATTGTTGCAAGTGAAGTTGGAGTAGTATCAAGATAGTAAAGGCCATTTTGCTCTCTAGCTAAACCAATCACCTTCTTCGTCTGTAGGTCCTGAAATATACAAAATTTAGGAAAAAATTGAACTGAACATTGTAATGCTTTAGTAATGCGACTAACAGATAAAAGATTGAATTTGAAGGATGGCACATGAGGAACATGATCTAGATACAATTCAGAATTAAATCGTAAAGATCCTAGATGAGAAACAGGAACTTCATCACCATTTGGTAATTTTACTGGAAGACCATTGTGCTTATGTACATTTTGCAAATTGTTAATGTTATATGTCATGTGATCAGTGCAACCAATGTCAATAATCCAAGAGTTAATAGTACGAGAGGAAAAGCATGAAACAGTACCTGCTATGTTGGCTAAAGGATTAGAAGAACTAGAGTTACTTGTTTGAATGAGAGCTAATAGTTGTTGAACTTGTTCTTGAGTGAAAGGTGAGCCATGACTAGAGCCAATACTACCTTGTTGAGCTACTGCTACAACAGATCGATTATTGTTTCCTTGAGCTGAGTTCAATTTTGATGATCACGCCTCGGTTGATTAAATTGATATCGAGTGGATTTGGAAACTTGTTCTCCCTTTCAGTGTTTCAAATAGCGGCCGCTATCTCGCGGTAACGGCGGTGGCCGCCACCGATATTCCCTCAATAACGGGTGTGAGTATGGATCACACCCGTAGCGCCCAATAATGGCCGTTATGAAACGCCTTAACGGAGGATAGTGGCGATAGCGGCCTGCTATCGCCACTATCCTCCGTTACCTTTCAGACCAAAAAAAAAATAGAATTCAGAACTGAAAAACTCAGAAGACAGAAAATGAAATAAATTGCCTAACAGGCAACAACAGAGCTCCGCCTCAGTCTCACACAAGCAAAGCAATAGCCAACAGGTTACACTTACACACACTTACAGAGAGTCACTCAGAGATAGAATTTCACAAACGGTGAGCAACTAAGGAAATCATTATTAGATAATAATATGTTTTAATTAGTTTTTTATTTTAAATATTTTTGTTTTAAACTTTTAATATGTTTTAATTAGTGATATAAAAATTGATGAATCATGATAAAATATAATAAATAATGAGTAATTTACATTTCAAAAAAAATTAGATAAGTTTGAATCTAAATTATCAATTTAATTTTTTTAAGTAAAATTTGTAGTGTAATTAAATATATGGTATTAAATATTATTATAACTTAAGAAAAAAATTAATATTGATAATTTTTTGTTGATATGTAAATATGATTGTTTAAGTTAATTGATTGTGGCAAATTAAAATTAAATTTTTAATATAATTGAACATTATTGTAATTCAAGAGAAATATTGATAATGTAAATGTAATGAATTAAATTATTATTATTTATTAGTACATTAATTCTTATTAGTACATAATTATTTATCTCTATTTTCAATATTTATTATTTTTTAATTATCATAAGTAATTTTTTAAATATGAATGTTTTATTATAATTCAAAAATTATAAATAACCTTTTTTTCACATAAATAATAGACTTGAGGTATCATAAATTACTTTAAAAACTATAAAATAAGACTTTCCATGATTATTATTACAATTATTACACTTTATATAGAATTGTGCGAAATTAAAAAAAAAAATTCACGACCGTAATGACTGCGATGACCGCAATTACCGCCGCTATGTCCGCAACCGCGATAAACGCAACGCGACCGAAAACGTGGCCGCGACCGCAATTTAAAACAATGCTCCCTTTGCTTGGGTGTTGTCCAATCGAAAATTGGGATTTCCAGGTTTTTGGTGACAATGTGATTCTAAGTGTCCATCTCGTACACAAAAATCACAGTGATAATAGGGACGACTTCCTCTTTGCCGATGTTGGATGTTAGAGTGAGATGCAGAAGATGGATTGACGTTGTTAATGGCAGCCATGGCTGATTGGTCTTGATAAGAACTAGGCACATACATAATGATGGATCGTTGCTTTTCTTCTTGCAAAACGAGTATGCTCTACTGACAGAAGGTAATGGATTCAAAAGTAAGATTTGACTTCTTACATGAGCATTGGAGTCATTGAGGCCCATGAGAAATTGGATTAAACGATCACGTTCTTGTAGAGCATTGAGTTCCTGAACTGCACTACAAGAACAAGTGGGATAAACATTATAAATAGCTAACTCATCCCATAAACTTTTAAGAGTTGTGTAATAGACTGCAACTGAATCATTTTTCTGTAAATGATTGGCTATGGCACGTTGAATCTCGAAGATGCGAGGAGCATTTTGTTGCGAAAAACGATCTTGAAGGTCTGCCCAAACATCATGAGCATTTTTCATGAATATCACACTATTCGCAATCTCTTTTGACACGACATTAATAAGCCATGACAAAACCATACTGTTGCAACGACGCCAATGAGAAATAAATGGTGAATCTGGAGAAGGTTCTTTGATGGTTCCATTAATAAAACCCAACTTGTTTTTGGCTTTAAATGCCATGGTAATTGCACGGCTCCAGGTGGCATAATTGTCCCCTGTTAAGACTTAGGAAACCAACAAAGTACCTGGACTATCAAAATGATGAATGAAATATGGAGATGATGAGTCTGGATGATTGTTGTTTGATGAAACAGTGGAAAGAGATGAGTTGGCAGTTGATTCTGCCATTGCTATAGATGTATAAAGACAAGAATAAGACAATCAAGCAGAAAAGCATGCTCTGACACCATGAAAGAATTGTATAGAATATATTCTCTGTATATTGTAAAGAAGACAAGAGGCATTATATACAACTTTGATCAACGGTAACAAAAACTAAGATAGGAAAACAAATTTGTAGATGACCAATAATTAAGCCTAAAGACTAGGGAAATTAAATCTAATAAAATCTACATTGATTGACTCTTATTAATGTCAACGTTTGATAATAGTTACACGGCGGCCGTTGAAAAGTTTCGTCTGGACTTAGATATCAAATGGTGTGTCCTTTTGTAGAATATGAGACTGAGTTTAAATGAAATGCTGGTTGTTTAATTTTTTTCCTTCTTTTCTTTTCTGCACGGGACTTTGTTTAAATATGGATAGCCAAGAAAGTTTGGGCTCAATCTCTTGTGGGCTAATTAACTTTTGAAATGGGCCATGTTGCTTAATACATAAGGCTCAAAGGTATATAATGTTATTGGATGACTTATTTTGATACAAAGAGACTTCTAGACAAAGAAAGTTTTAATTACAACTGAAAGAAAGTTCTAATCAGTTCTAATAAAAAATTAAGAAAGTTCTAATAAGATAAAGTTAGAACTTGAAATTTAAATTTTTGGAGCTTAGGGTTTTGAAATTAAAAGCAGCAGTGGTTATGAAATTGGATTGTCTGAATTGTTAGGGTAGATAAACAATGAGGTTGGTTTTTATGACGGTTCGTTTTTATGAGATTACAAGTGATGTGATTGTGATATTGGATATTGTAGTTCTGAATTATTAGGGTTAATTTAGATAAACAATGAGATTAGTTTTTATGAGTTAAAAATAACATGATTGTGAGATTGAAATATTCCTTTTTTTTTTTTACAGAGATTAGAATATTATTGGAGTAATCATATAAACCATATTGGATTCGAACTAGGAGCGTTTATGGCTCGATCATGTTAGGTTTGGATCAAGCTTAGTTAAGGTATTAAGAGATAAATAGTGACTCTCAATCCAATTCGATTTTTTTGGTTTAATTTTTTGTCTAAATTTCGTATAAATATTATTATTTTTTAAATTATAATAAAATATACAAAATATTAAAACACATAAATAGTTAATAAGTATAATAAAAAAATTAAAATAAATTCTAATAAAAAGATTAAAAGAAATATGAAAATTTTAATTTAAAATTAAAAAAAGTACAAGCTCAAATTAATTCGTACAAAAAAATCAAGTAATTAAAAATGAATTAGTAAAAAGATGGTAAATAAATTAAAATTGTCAAGTCGGACCAGGCAAGGTTTAGACTTGAAATGGGAAGCCGAAGTTTGGTGATTTTTACTGAACCTTGATTTTCAAGTCAAATTCCTTTAATAAGATTAATATTGTTGTATGCAGAAATCAAAAAATTAGATAAACTTTCGGACTTCGGTGGATAGCCCTAACCATTGAATAGGTTTAATTTAAACTAAGCTTTATGAGCCTTTTTCAATGAACCGAATTAACAGAACCGTAGCTTATCATAGTGTCATTTTATTTTTTTTACTTTACGTGGATGACAAGATCATTTTTGGTGATGATGGTGATGGCATTGGAAATTTCTAAGACATTTCTCCATTATCACTTTAAAATGAAATATCTCGATCATTTCAACTACTTCTTGGGGCTTGAGTTTAGTATTGATTCTTACACTTAATTGAAACAAAGTATGCTTCTTATATTATTGTCGAAACAAGATTGATAAATAATAAGATTACCTCTTCACCGTTCAAGCAAAATGTCAAGTTTTCCCTTTTTGATGGAACTCTTCTCACAAATCTAATTTTGTATTGAACTTTGATGTGTAGACTTATTTATCTTGCGTTTATTCGAATGGATATTGCTCATGCTATTCATATGATATCGTTGCAAATTCTTGGCAGTGAGCTATAAAAATGATTATTTTTTGGCATTATGTATGGGTAGGTTTATTATAATTATATGTACAAGAGGGTGGTCTTTGATAAATTGCTTTTGTTTTTTTTTTCTATTCATAAATAGTCAATCAAGTTCTCACTGATTTCAACATTGATGTCAAAGATCCAATGGATCGCTCTCAAAATCTCAAGTCTTTGTCAACAAGATGTTGGATTGATTGGATTTACATTTCCTGATCCTTGTTCATGTGGATTATTGTCCTACTTTCTGAAATATTCGACGGCTGTTGTAATATATGGAAGAAGCCAAAACTATATTGAATATGCCCATACTAATAAAGATATCATCATATTAGTTTTAATATTTTACACTCCCTTCTCTAGAAAATTAAACTAAAAAATTCAATACACCATAAGTGGAATTCACAAACAGGGTTAAAATAATGATATATGTCCTTTTTTATTCATTTTTTATTTTCTTAATATTTTTAAAAGATATGTGTTATCATTTTAACCCTGTTTGTAGAGTAAAAAAACTCCATTAATAATGTATTGGATATTAATCTATAAAAACATACACCTTACTTTCTATTTTTTCAAGTATAATGTGTGTGTATATATATAGAGAAATAGTTGACAGAATATGTTGTGCTTAGGAGTACTTGAATGAGAGTTGGAGGAAATATTGAGACTGAAAAAGCCATACAAATATATTTTATTTATATATATATATATATATATATATATATATATTCTCTTTTCTTGTTAAAAAAAAAAAGCCATATATCCTAGTGTTAAAACCAAATGCTGAAAAAGATTTGGACATTTAAGAATTGGCTGGTTAATTTTCTTTTGGGTGGGTAATGCATGTTAGTTAAACTTTTCCTGTTCAGGCACTTGGTCCAAAACAGTGACTTTTACTGGCAAACCGCAACCATAAACAATGCTAAGATTCTCCATACTTGTTTTAGTATTTGGGATTACTTGCTTATAGCTATATATCCAAACTCTACATTTGGCTTCATGTCACTCTTTCTTCTTAGCTTCATTAGTTACCCATTTTCCTCACTTGCCTGAACATTAATAATAATCTAAACAAATTAATTAATGCTTCTTAGCCTCATTAGTTATCAAGGCGATTCAATTGTTGTTCTTGTTGTTTTTCCAGACAAAGATCATGCATTGTCTTAGCATAAAATAAAGGTACATTTTGACATTGGATTTGGGGTACTCTCATATCCCACCAAATGTCAAAAGCCTCATGAACTCAACTTGCATACTAAAATAGTCTTAACTTTCATAATGGAGACACTTAAGGACAAATGGTCCGGTGTTAACCTATACCTGAACCCACTAACTTTAGGGATGATAAATGATTAACTATTAATTAAAGCATTAATTCATTCTTTTATTGCAGTTTTTAGCATCTCTCTTTGGATCCTCTTGCTTTGTCTCTCATTCTTGCTTCTAATCACCAATAAAATATGTAAAGGCAAAACACCCTCTCAATTTTCTCAATATTCTATATACAAATCCTGTCCCTTTCTCCCTTCAAACAATTTATAGGGCTTTTAAATGCTCTTTTTTCCTCGTGCCTTGAATTTATCTATTTAACACTACAGTATAAATTCCAGCCTTTAAGCTTTGGGAAGTCTCTTGGTTTTAGCTTATGAAGGTCAATTATAATCCTTCTAGCAGCTACACTACAGCAAATTAGATTTTTAGATGCACTTATTTAGCGGCGTTTCAATTTAAAACGCCGCCAATTATCGTATTTTCAGTATAATAACAGTATTTATCTTATAAGTGCCGCTAAATTTTAAACATAGTAGCGTTTTTTTATAGAAACGCCGCTATGTTGAATAATTAAATTAAATGTAAAATAAAAAACAAAAAATATATAATTAATATAGCGGCGTTTTAAGAAAAACAGCCATTAAGTTTAAGAAAGGAGCGGCACTTCTCACTAGAAACGCCGTCTTTTTTCAAAATTAAAAATATATTTTTTAAAATACCAATAGTATAATGGTGTTTGAAGGAAGAAAAGCTGCTAACCTTAAGGGATAGCAGCGTTTTTTCTTATAAACGCCGTTATCTCTCAATATTAAATATATAAAATAAAACAAATTTTAACGATTCTTCCCCTACCTCTTTCTTTTCCACTAAAATTAGAAATCTTTGGTGACTTTTCATTTTTTTTCGCCCAACAATCCCCAAAATTTTCATTTACCTCTCTCTTCCTCTTCGTCATCTTCAAGCTACACTTCTTCTCATGATTTAGGATTTGGTAATGGAGAGAAGGAGAGATGGAAAAAGGCCATGGAGGGAAAAGGAACTGAAAATGGGAACGCCTCCAGCGGAGGAGCTTTTGAGGAAGATCTAGGAATTGGAAACAGGACTTGCTCATCTCAAGCAAGAAATGTCAAGGTTAAAACAATCAGGTGGCGAGTCAAAGCCTGACTCCACTCGTCAAACAAACGAAATTCGTCACCATTTCTAGTGATTTAGGGTTTGATAATTTAGTTTTTTTTCCTTGCAGATTCTCACAGGGTTTAATTCTTAGGTTTCATTTGTTTGCCTGAAATGTTGGTGGATTTTCTTAAGTCCCTTGAAATTTGGTGTTTCAGATTTTCGTGGAAAAGATACAAGTCTTCTGTATTGCCAGGTAAATTAAATTCTAAAAACTCTTAACTTTGATTTATTAAATCAAACACTAAGAGAATTTTGGGACTTAAAGATCTCGGTTTCCTCTTAATTTGATATTTGTATTGAAATTGAGAGTTGAACCGTGATCATCTCTCTGTCTCATAGACTAAATGGTTTTTGATATTATGATTGTTTTCAAGGAAGTCTAATTTCTTCCATGCCTCCTAGAAGTAATTTTTCTGCTGCTGCTTGTCTATTCCTTATTGAGATGATTTCTACTTGCATTTTGTTTTCTGTTGGATTTAGGGCACTGCGTGATTTGCTTTTCATTTTGGGTTCTGGAGATATGTTCTATGTTTGTTTAGTCTCTTTGAAGGTGGCAGTGAAATTTGAAATGATTGGCTTGATTGCTTGCATAATTAGCTTCTGTGGATATGCAGTCTATCAGGTTTTGTTTTCCTTAGTGGTTCGGATCTGTTCTCAATGGCCCATTTATGTCATGACTACGCAAATTTGTAGTTAGGAGTGTTCTGTATTGAACTTTTGTCTATATTGATATTTAATTAATACAAGTGTCATTAATGGTGACCTTGCAAGAAAAACTCAAACCAATACCTCTGAAATCTGAGCTAGCTACCATGTTCATGTCGGAAAAGAATTGATATAACATAGTAATAAAAAGTTTAGGATTAGGACTAGGAATAGTCATCGTAATCTGTAGTATTTATGTGTATTCTTCATGATTCAATAGCTATTAATTAAGCTTGATTCGTTTCTCTTGTACTTCTTGCACTGTTATGTTATGCTAGGGTTCTTAGCTTCTTCCTTTTATTCTCCTTTTCTCCTCTTAGCTATCTAGGATAGTTAAATGAAGGATAGTCAAATCTCCATCTTTAATTAAGCAATTCGATGTTCAAAACTTTTTGTTTCATTTCCTCTTCCTTTTGCGTGCTAATGCAATTACTATGGCATTGTAAACTTTCTTGTGAAAACTCCAGGAAGGACAACTTCACAACTCAGAGAGCATTTTGCGATGCATTGGCTGAAGAAAGTGTGACACTGTCAGCCAACCAACTTGCCTCAAATCCAGCTCTCCATCATTTGCCATCACAAGCCATCTGTTAATACCTTCTATCTACAAGGGAATTACCTAAACAAGACTATGACTACTTAAGGTAAGTCATTAATTTATTCCAAAAGGGCCTTTTTTGTTGATTAACTTCTAATTCTTGCTATGATATTCGAATATTATTTCTTTCTTTCTAATCTCTATCAATCTATTAATTAAAAAAATTTAATAAGCATTTGAGGTGGTCTCAGAAGTTTATTACTTTATTCTTATTCTTTTTTTTTAAATGGGGTTAGCTTAATTAGGTAGTTAAATATATTTTCTAACAAACCCATCTATACATATATATATATGTATGTATACATATAAAAAAATAAGAAACATACTGTGTATATTCATACTCTCTCATCCTTTTATTAAAGCACTTCAACCGATTGAATTTAATTCATGAATACTATATTGCACTATTAGTAGACTATGCAATTAATTTCTTATTTGGATTATAAAAATAATCTATGCAGTTGAATTGGTTCAATAATTAGATACATATTACAATCTTTTTGTTATCAAAAAGTGTGCTAGCTAGCTAGCTAGTTGTAGTAATTAATTAAGATATTTAAAGAAGTAATTATAAATTTAAGGCTTGATAAAGGAAAAGTCCATGTTGTGATTTGTTTGATATTGCTCACGTACATGTACTGGTCTTGAATGTCGAGGAAGGGAAGGAGAAGCTTAAGCAACAGCATAAACCTCGATATTAGAGATATCAGAGCAGGTAATAAGAATAATTAGAAGTGGGGGAATTAGGTACGCTTTCAATGCATTATGATTTTGGCAACCGATTGTCTATAGGAGAAGGAAGAAAATTATTTGTAGAATAGATTTCTTTGGTAGAACTGACCTTCTTGTATTTGTTGTTCTTCATATGGCTTCCTAAGCCACGTTTTTTTATTGCAGGTTTAAAGACATCCTTTATTTTCATTTGTCTAAGAATTTGATATGTTGATTTCTAAATTATCTTGATTTCTAAGGATAATGTATATTTACTAAAATAATGTATGCGTGTTTCTATATTGGTTAGGAAAGAAAATTGCCTTCTCCTTTGTATTCTTGCTAATGAAAAGAGTTATATAAACGACATCTCCTTTGGAATTCTGTTTTCAGTTTTGCTATTGTTTTGAAGCTTCACACTCTCAGCCAGCTCAGGTATCAATTTTATTGAGTGTGTTTTTATCAAAGTAAATATGTCATTAACATTCTAAATATATATTTGTTTATTAGTAGGGTTTTGATCATTCTAGTGACAATGGAGAAGACAATCTATAATCATCAAAGAGAGCAGCTTCTTTGACTTAGGTCTTGAAATTTTTCATCTATTTCCTTCTCTTTTAGGGGTTGATTCTGTTTCTTTAGAAGTTACATTGTTGGCAACTGGTAAGATTTAATATAATTATAATTAAACCTAGGAATGAAATACAGCAAAAGCATTTTAATCTGCTGTTTAACTACTGAGTTCATCTGATTTGTGACAATTTTTGACTATTTGTCTTACTATGTAAGTTAAGCTTGTTTAGAAATTACAGGGTTGTTATCTATGTTTGTAGTTTACCCCTATTTGTATGTAACCAGGGTTTGGGATTTTAATAGTTTCTATGTGCCTAGAAATGTTGCATTCTCGAACTGTTATGAATGATTTCATTGTCAATGAAATGCTTAGTACGTGAAGATAACTGAAATGCCTTTGACATCTTATTGACATGCTGCAACTCTTTTACCCTTTTCTTTATTTATTTTTTCTCTTCTAAATTTTGAATATATCAAATCAATATGAAAAGAAATGTTTTGTAAAATCACCTGATAAATTTTCAAATATATCAAATACTATTAAAAATTGTCTCTTAAAATTATTGGAAAAAAATTAAGTCTAAACAAAGCCATTTTGATATAATAATTAACACAGGCAATTTTAAATTATAAAAACAACGTAAAACTATATCTCTTAGAAAGAAAGAAAAAGAGAAACAATACAATACAGATCCAATGTAAACAGACAACGTTAGTGCTTTAAACAACTTTAGGCAAAGAGTGAAAGCATATAGCGAAAGCGCATGATACGTGGCTGGATAAGATGCGGGTTTTATGCCATTTAGCAGCGTTTTCACAAGAAACACCACTAAACAATTTACCCAGTGGCATTTCACAACTGCTGCTATGCGTTAGCGACATTTTGTTTTTGAAAAACGCCATTATATGTCCCGTCGCAAGTATAGCCGACGTTTTTAAGTGGCATTTTTACAAAGTGCCATAGTCACTTAACGACATTTATAAACGCCGTTAAATGATAAAAAAAGGTCGCTTAAAGCCTGATTTCCTGTAGTGCTACCTAGTTGTGACGTCCCCGCCACTTCATCTTATCACATAACCTTTTCTTATTATCTTATCTGACATTATTTGATTTAGTTCATCCAGTGTCATTCTTCCCTTACTCTTAAGCTAATTATCTAATAGCTCATAAAATTTTATTCAATATCCATAAGCATAAAAATGATATATATATATATATATATATATATATATCATTCCATTTCCACAGGATCTCATACATCATCTTATTTTACATCCCCAGACATCCTATATACATAATTGCTACTTATACTGTACCGTAGCTGAATTACAATTTACTATATACATGAACATATAAGTATA
Source organism: Heritiera littoralis (assembly GCA_031772115.1). Taxonomy (NCBI): domain Eukaryota; kingdom Viridiplantae; phylum Streptophyta; class Magnoliopsida; order Malvales; family Malvaceae; genus Heritiera; species Heritiera littoralis. The sequence goes on along the minus strand of JAPDPK010000083.1, from coordinate 331,143 downwards.
CCTTCTATGATAACTGGGAAGCGTATCGAGAAGGTACACTGCAGTTTTTCCAAAACAAGCTCCTCTAATCGGAGCGAGGTTCACTTCAGGTAATCTATAAGAAAAATGGTCGTAAAAGGGTGAGTTTACGCTCAGTAAGAAAGTTATGTAAAAGAGCGTGCTATGCCTCTATATGCATTTTTCCTACTTGGCTCTATAACGTCATGTAAAGCATTATAAAGCATGCATCATAAACATCTTTCATACATTGTTTGCAACCATGCATATTTATTTCAAATGACATGGCAAACATACTTTGTATGCTTCTTTTAAAATCTAGCATACGTATAAAACATGCATCATACTTCTTTCTTTAAACCATCATACTTCATAACATACTTTAAAAACATACATCTTGTACTTTGAAATAGATGGAGACTATGTACACATATTTAAGCGATTGCATCGTCATATAAACCATTCATTCCTATTTATATGACTCTAATCATGCATTAGTACAGTAGTGCACTCCGTATAGGTCAGGGATTCTCTCTTCCCTTTAGTAATCCACAGTGAACACTAGTCGGGTGTCACATGTGTAGTCGGGTGTCACATGTGGGATTGAGGACCTGACTAGGGTTCCTCGCTCATCATACATATTACTGAGGACTTGATCAGAGTCACCCAGCCATCAGAAATGCATAATCATCACGCAGTCCATAGTCTCAAAACATTTATAATATATTTTTTTCAGGAAACACTTTTGTGTTTAAATCAAATAAGCTTTGAAAGCTCTTTCATACATGGCAGTCGACTGGCCTCATAGGGCAGTCGGCTGCTGCTTCATAACTTCTTTTATTGAAATTAATTTCATTTAAAATTTCGATATTTTCATCTTTGAAAATACATGGGGGCAGTCGACTGGTTTTCAAACAGAATGCTTCTTAGCAAATAGCAGTCGATTGGTCATAACAGTCGACTGTTTTTGAAACAGAATGCTTCTGGGTAAATAGCAGTCGACTGGCTTACATAGTAGTAAACTGGTTTGAGTCGATTTTCAAAAAATGGCGTATTGGTTGTCCCTAGGCAGTCGACTTCCCTTTAAGGCGGTCGGCTACTCCTAGCCTAATTGGTACTAGGAAACAAGTCCTAAAATGTCATTTTTCCTGCATGAAATCAGCTGGTGTTTCTTTCCAAACCACATGCAAACATCATAAAACATGCGGACATAGCCGCCTTACGTCCGTTACATAAATTCCTTACCTCGATTCCTTCGAGAACGCAAGATCACTTGATGCGTCAACCTTAGCTTTTCACTTCTTCAACCTAAAATCATCATATCAATTCAAATCTTTAAACCATCATCATACATATATCATACTAACTCAAAACAACTCCAAATCATAAACAGAGTTGTAAGAATCATCTTCTTCTCTTACCTTCACTAGAGACCAAAATCTCAAACTTTGAGATCTCTTCCAATACTTGGAATCAATCCACCAAACTCTAAATATCACTTAGTCTAGTGGCAAGGATCATTTTTCATTCAATAAACTAAATGAATTGGTGGATAGATGAGGGGGTTTGTCAAGGTAGCTTGGGATGGAAAACTTGGAAACTTGAATGGAACGAGAGGGAGAGAGCTGGAAGAGAAGCTGGCATAGGGTGATGATGATAAGGGTGGTGAGTCATGCAACATCCATTAATTGCATGCTTTATCCTCTCATCTCAACCATTAATCCTCTAATTGACTATTTGACCCATTTAATTTCTCTTTTCCTCCTTCTCATCTCAGCCATTCATCCATTTAATTACCAAATAAAAATCTGATTTTATTTTCTTTCCTACTTCAATTATTTTCCTGATATTGCCATAATTTATTTGACTTATTGACATTCAATTTTATTATTTCTTCTATATTCCATACATCATTCATACGTCATTTATGCCTCACTTACATATCAACTTCATGTTTATTTAATCATATGGAATTGAAATACTTTACAAACATAAAGGAATACATGGAAATTGGGGATTTCACATCCTCCCCACCTTAGAAAATTTGGTCCTCCAAATTTGCATTAGTTTATCATGTAAATAACTCTGGATACCTTTCCTTCATTAAGCTCTCTAGCTCTCATTTAGCTTCTTCCATCGTATGGTATTGCTAGAGAACTTTCACTAATGGGATCGTCTTAGACCTCAAAACTTTTTCTTTTCTGTCCAAAATCCGAATCGGCTTCTCTACATAGCTCATATCTTCCCTTATCTCCAAGGGTTCATACTCAATGACATGAGACGGATCCGGATTATACTTCCGAAGCATCGATACATGAAATACATTATGCACTCCCGATAGCTCTGGAGGCAATGCCAATCTATAGGCAACATCGCCTACTCGATCTAAGACCTCAAATGGACCAATGTAACGAGGACTTAACTTACCTCGTCGGCCAAATCTCACGATCCCTTTGGATGGAGAAACTTTCAAGAACACAAAATCTCCAACCATAAACTCAAGTGGCCTCCGTCGAGCATCTGCATAGCTCTTTTGTCTACTCTGAGCTATCTTAAGCCTTTGACAAATCGATTTAACATCTTCTTAGGCCTGTTCGACTAAATCTAGAGCCAACAACTTGCGCTCGCCCACTTCTTCCCACCCAATCGGAGATCGACACTTCTTCCATACAGAGCTTCATATGGTGCCATCCCGATACTTGCATGATAGCTATTATTGTATGCAAACTCAGCCAATGGCAGATGGTCATCCCAAGAGCCTTTAAAGTCCATAGCACAAGCTCTTAACATATCCTCGAGCGTCTGAATCGTGCGCTCGGATTGTCCATCAGTCTGCGGATGAAAAGCTGTGCTGAAATTCAACTTAGATCCCATGGCTTCCTGAAAATGCTCCCAAAAATGAGAGGCAAACCTGGAATCTCTATCAGAAGTGATGCTCACTGGAATCCCATGTAGTCTTACGACATCTTTTACATACAAGTCTGCCAAAGTGCTAAGTGTGTCTATTGACTTCATAGGCAGGAAGTGAGCTGACTTCGTCAATCTATCCACGATCACCCAAATACCATCATGATTCCTCTTGGTTCTGGGCAATCCCATAATAAAGTCCATCGTAATGTGTTCCCACTTCCACATAGGTATAGGCAGAGGGTGCAGTATTCCTACTGGCTTTTGATGCTCTACCTTAACCTGTTGACATGTAAGACATTTCGCCACAAACTTAGCTATGTCTTTCTTCATGCCATTCCACCAATACACCTTGCGAAGATTATGATACATCTTCGTGCTTCCTGGATGCAACGTGTACTTAGTGGCATGTGCTTCAGTCAAGATCAACTTCTTCAATTCATCATCATTAGGAACACATATACGACTCTTAAACCTCAAAATTCCATCACTACTAACATCAAATTCTGAGGTCATACCTGACTGCATCTGATTCATAGCCTCAATGCATTTATCATCTTCCTTTTGAGCACTTCGGATTCTGTCTATTAACTCTGGCTCAATCCTCAAACTAGCTATCATTCCGAATTGCCCATAAGTCATAACATCGGGTGAGGCTTGTAAATTGCTCAATTAGTTCATACTCTCTTATCATCATATATGCTATCATACTTACATGCTTTCGGCTCAAAGCATCCGCCACCACATTGGCCTTCCCCGGGTGGTATAAAATCTCACAATCATAATCCTTTAGAAGCTCAAGCCATCTTCTTTGCCTCATGTTCAATTCCTTCTGGGAGAACAAGTATTTCAGACTTTTGTGATTCGTATAAATCTGAAATCTCTCACTATATAAGTAATGCCTCCATATTTTCAGAGCAAATACTACTGCAGCTAACTCCAAATCATGAGTTGGGTAGTTCTTTTTATGGTCCTTTAGCTGTCGAGAACCATAGGCTACTACCTTACCATGCTGCATTAACACACATCCCAAACCTTGCCATGAGGCATCACTATATACCGCAAATCCACCTGAACCACTAGGGATGGTGAGGATCGGTGCAGTTATTAGCTTGCGCTTCAACTCTTGGAAGCTACACTCACAGGCTTCATTCCACTCATACTTCACTTCCTTGTGCGTCAAACGCGTCAATGGAGCAGTTAACTTCGAGAAACCCTCTACAAATCTTCTATAGTAGCCAGCTAAACCCAAGAAACTCCTAATCTCCGTCACTGTCTTCGGTCTTTCCCATTTGACCACAGCTTCAATCTTCGATGGATCAACTGAGACTCCATCTTTACTGATAATGTGACCTAAGAAGGAGATTTGGTTCAACCAAAAATCACACTTACTTAGCTTGGCATACAATCCTCTATCCTTGAGGGTCTCCAAAACAATCCTCAAATGCTGCTCATGCTCTTCCCGAGACCTCGAATACACCAAGATGTCATCGATGAAGACAATGACAAACTGGTCCAAGTACTGTTTGAACACGTCATTCATCAAGTTCATGAAGGCTGCGGGTGCATTGGTCAGACCAAACGGCATCACTAGGAACTTGTAGTGACCATACCGTGTCCTGAATGCAGTCTTAGGGATATCTTCGTCCCGAATCTTCAAATGATGATATCCCAACCTCAAGTCTATCTTGGAGAAGACTTGTGCACCTTTTAACTGATCAAAGATGTCATCTATCCTGGGAAGAGGGTACCTGTTCTTGATCGTCACTTTGTTCAACCACTGGTAGTCGATGCACAACCTCATACTACTGTCCTTCTTCCTGACAAAAAGCACAAGAGCACCCCAAGGGGATACGCTGGGTCGAATGAATCCCTTGTCTAGCAACTCTTGAAGCTGCTTTTTAAGTTCTTCCAATTCTACCAAAGCCATCCGGTAAGGAGCTCTCGAAATGGGCTCAGTCCCCGGCACCAAATCGATCGTAAACTCCACTTCCCTATCCGGAGGAAGTCCTGGGAGATCATCCGGAAACACTTCTGGAAAGTCTTGGACTACAGGAATATCCTTGAGTCCGAGACGTTCCTGATCTACGTCCTCCACATAAGCAATAAATCCTTCATACAACCATACATGCTTCTTATTACTTTCATATGAACTCAAATCAAGAACCAAACAGACTTCATATTAATCACTTGCAAAATTTACAACATAGCTAACGGGTGAAGAGAAGGTTATACTCTTAGCATAACAGTCTGCTATAACATGATTATTAGCTAACCAATCCATACCCAAAATAACATCAAACCCATACATATTCAGTAGGATTAGGTCAGCCTTAGATTCTCTTTCTCCTACCCGTAGCTTACAATTTCTATACACTAACTCTGTCATTTGTGATTCCTTAAGAGGTGTGCTTATCTTTAATAAGTGTTCTAAAGTCTCAGGCTCAACAGGTATTTTCATAGCAAACTTAGGAGACACAAAAGAATGTGTATAGCCTGGATCAAATAATGCTATGACATTCACATCAAACAAGTAAATCTTACCTTTAATCACTTTGGACGAGGCATCGGCAGACTCTTCGTCGATGGCAAACACTCGTCCTTGGGTCACAGCTTTCCTTCCCTTCTCGGCAGCAGTGGCCTTAGGTTGCGGTTTAGGGGTCTTATCAGATTCATCAGGCATCCTCGGATCTCTCTGAGGGCAATCCCTAATCATGTGCCCCTTCTCCCCACATCTAAAGCAAGCGCCACTCGCCAAGCGACATGGCTGTGATCCTTGAAACTTCCTGCATTGCTCACATCTTTGCATCGTACTCTTCGGTGAGCTAGCGGTACTTCCAGTTGGATATCAGGATCGCTCATCACTTATCTTGATCCCGATAGCTTTAGGAGTTCCTGCATCATTGTCATCATAACTCCAAACTTAATGCATTTCTATAAAACTCTATAATTGAAATGGAGATTACTCTTTCTAAATTCATTTACTTACCTATAGAAACTCCTTCTGATCGTCTACTTCTCCGGAATGGATACCTATCACTCGGAGCTTTCTCATCTAACTTCCGCTTCATCGGTTCCTTGCCTTTACCCTTGGCTCGAAAATCAGCATGATGCAAATCATAGTCCTGCTCACACAACTGAGCCTTACGAACAGCTTCTCCATAGGTGGTGATATCCATCGGATACAATTTAGATCTAATTGGGGACTTCAATCCCTCGATGAACCTGTAGATCTTATGCCCTTCATCTCTTCGGACCTCTGGATCAAATCTACTCAAGGTGGTGAACTAAGATTCATACTGATTCATCGTCATCGTACCTTGAGTCAAACTTAGGAACTCGATCTTCAGTCTATTCTGATCCGTGTGTGGGATGTATTGTTCATTAAAAGCCTCCACAAATCTATCCCACGTGACTTCATCATATCGGGCCTCTAACACGGTCCGAGTGGCTTGCCACCAATATTCAACATCATCAATCAACAGATAGGCAGCCAAGCCTACTTTCTCCCTTTCAGAGCAGGGCATGTGTTCAAAAGACTTTAGGACCGCTTTCATCCAATTTTCTGCGGTCAGCAGATCTCTTTCCCCCTTAAACTTGGGCGGATCCAACTTCTTGAATTCTTTTATCAATGACACACTACAATAGGCTCTAGGATCTCACCTTTCCGTAGTTAGGGCTGGTGGGGTTACTTCGGTAAAAGGAATAGCAGGTGCGGCTGCTTGGGTACTTATTGCCACATTTGGGAAGTTCGACATAAACTAGGTGAACATCGTGGCCATGTTCTCCATGTGCTTTTCCATTTTAGCTAGTCGAGTATTCGGGCTATGTGGTGGAGATGGATGAGGAGACGGAACTGGGGGTTGTTCTCCACGACCCCGTCCTCTTCCTCTACTGGTACCTCTTCTTTGTGAGCTCATGCTGTAAGTATAATCATCATTGAGCTCTTTAGTATAACCCTAAACAGCTATACTATGCATTTGTATTCAGACAAGTACAGTACAATTGGGGATGTACTCTATTTCTAGCTTCTTAACACTGACAAACTACCAATCAAATCGCTCTGATATCACTCTGTGACGTCCCCGCCACTTCATCTTATCACTTAACCTTTTCTTATTATCTTATCCGATATTATTTGATTTAGTTCATCCAGTGTCATTCTTCCCTTACTCTTAAGCTAATTATCTAATAGCTCACAAAATTTTATTCAATATCCATAAGCATAAAAATGATATATATAAATATCATTCCATTTCCACAGGATCTCATACATCATCTTATTTTACATCCTCAGACATCCTATATACATAATTGCTACTTGTACTGTACCGTAGCTGAATTACAATTTACTATATACATGAACATATCAGTATATCTTCTATGATAACTGGGAAGCATATCGAGAAGCTACACTGCAGTCTTTCCAAAACAAGCTCCTCAAATCGGAGCGAGGTTCACTTCAGGTAATCTGTAGGAAAAATAGTCGTAAAAGGGTGAGTTTACACTCAGTAAGAAAGTTATGTAAAAGAGCGTGCTATGCCTCTATATGCATTTTTTCTACTTGGCTCTATAACGTCATGTAAAGCATTATAAAGCATGCATCATAAACATCTTTCATGCATTGTTTGCAACCATGCATATTTATTTCAAATGACATGGCAAACATACTTTGTATGCTTCTTTTAAAATCTAGCATACGTATAAAACATGCATCATACTTCTTTCTTTAAACCATCATACTTCATAACATACTTTAAAAACATACATCTTGTACTTTGAAATAGATGGAGACTATGTACACATATTTAAGCGATTGCATCGCCATATAAACCGTTCATTCCCATTTATATGACTCTAATCATGCATTAGTACAGTAGTGCACTCCGTATAGGTTAAGGATTCTCTCCTGCCTTTAGTAATCCACAGTGAACACTAGTCGGGTGTCACATGTAGGATTGAGGACCTAACTAGGGTTCCTCGCTCATCATACATATTACTGAGGACTTGATCAGAGTCACCCAGCCATCAGAAATGCATAATCATCACGCAGTCCATAATCTCAAAACATTTATAATATATTTTTTTCAAGAAACACTTTTGTGTTTAAATCAAATAAGCTTTGAAAGCTCTTTTCATACATGGCAGTCGACTGGTCTCATAGGGCAGTCGACTGTTGCTTCATAACTTCTTTTATCGAAATTAATTTCATTTAAAATTTCGATATTTTCATCTTTGAAAATACATGAGGGCAGTCGACTGGTTTTCAAACAAAATGCTTCTTAGCAAATAGCAGTCGACTGTTTTTGAAACAGAATGCTTCTGGGTAAATAGCAGTCGACTGGCTTACATAGCAGTCGACTGGGTTGAATCGGTTTTCGAAAAACGATGTATTGGTTGTCCCTAGGCAGTCGACTTCCCTTTAAGGCAGTCGGCTGCTCCTAGCCTAATTGGTACTAGGAGACAAGTCCGAAAATGTCATTTTTCCTGCATGAAATCAGCTGGTGTTTCTTTCCAAACCACATGCAAACATCATAAAACATGCGGACAAAGTCGCCTTACGTCCGTTACATAAATTCCTTACCTCGATTCCTTCGAGAACGCAAGATCACTTGATGCGTCAACCTTAGCTTTTCACTTCTTCAACCTAAAATCATCATATCAATTCAAATCTTTAAACCATCATCATACATATATCATACTAACTCAAAATAACTCCAAATCATAAACAGAGTTGTAAGAATCATCTTCTTCTCTTACCTTCACTAGAGACCAAAATCTCAAACTTTGATATCTCTTCCAATACTTGGAATCAATCCACCAAACTCTAGATATCGCTTAGTCTAGTGGCAAGGATCATTTTTCATTCAATAAACTAAATGAATTGGTGGATGGATAAGGGGGTTTGTCAAGGTAGCTTGGGATGGAAAACTTGGAAACTTGAATGGAACGAGAGGGAGAGGGCTGGAAGAGAAGCTGGCGTAGGGTGATGATGATGAGGGTGGTGAGTCATGCAACATGCATTAATTGCATGCTTTATCCTCTCATCTCAGCCATTAATCCTCTAATTGACTATTTGACCCATTTAATTTCTCTTTTCCTCCTTTTCATCTCAGCCATTCATCCATTTAATTACCAAATAAAAATCTGATTTTATTTTCTTTCCTACTTCAATTATTTTCCTGATATTGACATAATTTATTTGACTTATTAACATTCAATTTTATTATTTCTTTTATATTCCATACATCATTCATACGTCATTTATGCCTCACTTACATATCAACTTCATGTTTATTTAATCATATGGAATTGAAATATTTTACAAACATGGAGGAATACATGGAAATTAGAGATTTCACACTAGTCTCCATTGGATGCCATAAAAACCACCTTTTATTTTAACCTTCTATCTATTGCAACAAATTGAGCACATCTCAACTTGAATTTAATTCAAACAGTCGGCGCATCTAATTATAAATAAGTAAAACTATTCTTGAGTTATTTGAATTCGACTCAATAAATACTCTGATTTGATTCATTTATTTCGAATCGAGCTTGAGTTTGAGTTATTTACGTAACAAGTCGAGTTGAGTTTGAATATTTTAATATCTTGTTTAGTAATTCATGAGCCTAGTCAAATTTTTTTAATATTTTTTATTAATTTATCAATTTACTTTCATAATATATAATTAAAAATTAACAAATTGAATCTATAGAATTAAGTCTAGCTCGAGTTTTAAAAATCAAACTCGAACCGAACTTTGATTTTCAAGTTTTTTAATTGAACCAAAATCGAGTTTGATAATAAATTATCTCTATTCTGTTCGATTACACTCCTAGTAACACCTCCCTTATGAGAAAGTAATATTCTTTAAAGATTAAAATTCGATCCCAACACTTTGCATTTCCCTTATGTGTGAGCTTTGGTCCCCTTCGTATCAAACGAAAAAATGAGGCATATCTCCTTAAAGTAAATGACATAAGATTCAATCTCGGGTCTCGCAAAAAAGTCCTCTTCGCTTTTGAGGTAGAAGCCATTGAACATGAGTATCGTTCGTGAACTTTGTTTGCTTATGCATTATTTATTTTCTGTTTTGTTACTGTATTATTCTTGTGCCCAAGATTGACATTGAATAATTACAAAACAGCACAAACTATATCCTTAGAATTCGACTAGTTTTATCATTACAATAATCATCACTAAACGGAGCCGACATCTAGCAGCTAAGTTGTCCGAATTCCGAAATATTAAGTCCATAAAGCTAGCCAACCTCGTGTTTATGTGTGCAAAAATTCCCATCAAGCTAAATTCATATCCGTGGACCACAAACAAGTTCAAGAACAATAAACGAACTTTGCTTCCCAAACAAATAACCATTGCTAATATTCAACCATATTAGAGGAACACTTAACAAGAAATTACACCATATTTTTGCATGATTCTTTTACATATAAACATCCAAAAATTACAGCTACCTTCCTCGAGACATCAAGTCATCAACATCCCGTGCTTCTTTGATTCTTCAATTCAATTACCAAAGACATTGATTTCTTTGTCCTTTTGTATCCAACATGCCTTTTTTACCAAAGACAAAGTAATTAATTCCCATGCAAGAGTCCAAAAAATAAAAAAACAACCGCCAATATTTTAATTTTTTTCCTAACTTTTTCAGTCGGAAAAAAAAAGGAAAAGAGTATCACCGGTGGTGGTTTTCAGGTTTGGGGTGGCTATCAGTATCAGATTCCGGGGATGATGATGACAGTAAGCAAACAACAATATCAGCAAAAGCACTAATAATAAACTTGTGGGTGTTTCGGGGGTTTAAAGTAAGGTAACAAAGCAATAGTTCATGCAGGAACTCCCAGTCCTTCACTTTAGTTAAGTTTCTTGCTTCGATCATTTCTTGCATTGAAAACCTGAAATCTTTGTAGGGGTCCGCTGAGTATTTCTTAACTGCAACGCCTCCATCCAGTGGTGGTGTCTCTATACCAGACTCTGCCTCGGGCTCGGGTCTTGTATCAGGTGACTCGATGATGGAGTTAGAACGGCCCGGAGAAGAGAAGAAGAAACGCTGGGAAGCGAATATGGTGGCGAAATCAGGGGGCGACTCGGCGTTGGAGTCTGAGCCAGATGGCAAGAAGTCGGTGTCTGAGGAGAGACTCAAAGGGGACTTGGAGGTGGAGGCTGACGAAGAGAGGTCGCAAAGGGAGTTGAAGTTCTTGAGGTGACGTACTGTTGCTGATGAAATGGTGTCGAATTGTTTTGTGGGTGACGGTGGTAATATCGAAGCTTCATGCTCCGATTTCTGCTTTGTGAAGCAGAGATGAAAGTTTTTCCAGAATATATTCAACATTTTCCTCCGACGAAGCAGGGGATCTGAAGATAAAAACTGGAAACTAGAAGATATAGAAGTGTGATGTTGGGGTTTTATGCAGTGAAAAAACTTAAGCCGGAGGGCAACAGAGATTTTCCATTTGGCGTTTTCATTATGCTACGGTCGCCTTTTGTGCTTTCCATATTATAGAGTGAAGGAAACTTGTTGTGAAAGTGAGAATATTTTGATTGGGGTAAAAGGGTTTGAAATTATTTTTTTTAATATGACCGTATTATTTTTAAGTTTTGTGTATTTTTTAAAAAAGATATATTTAAACATGAATTTCGCTATATGAAAATTGATTCAAATTTTTATTTGGAATGTTTTTTGAATTTGGATTGATAAAGAAAGAAAGTTCTTTTCTTTACCAACTCATTAATCTTTGTGAGGGTTTTGAAGTTGTTGCTAATTGTTTTTAAGATAAAAACCATATATAGATCATTGAATCAAAAGTTAAATGAAATACAATAATTATTAATGACCTTTTTACAATATCATTTTCATTTAGAACTCTTTTTTTTTTTTCTAATTCAACATTCTTTTACTAAGGTTCTAAATCCATTCATTTAAATAAATTAGACATGCTCACCTGACATATTTAGCTCCAAATATAAAAAGAAATTCACTTTTTTACCATGTAAACATCCACGTAATATATACATGAGTTTGAGGTGATAAATTTCATCAAATTTCAATGATAATTGACGAAATTGATAAATTTAAATTACTTCAAAAGATGGTTTGTAAAATTTGAATTTTAAAGATCGTGAATAAAAATGAAATATATTATATAATGGTCATGAAGGTAGATTTAACAATTTGTGTGTATATATATATATATATATATATATATATATATACACACACACAAATATATATATATATATGTGTGTGTGTGTATTTTGTATTTGTGTTATGTCAAATAGTATTAATGTAATATTGTAAAATACGAAAATTATCATGTCAAAATTTTTATTGAAATGTTAGACACAAAATATTTTTTTAATTTTTGGACAAATTCATATATTTTTTTTACCAAAATTTAAATATACAACATTTCGTATCATTTTTATATCGTCTTCTTATGTTCTGTCTAAAATTATTAAGTCAACGCTCAACAAAGAAGTTGGTACAATTTATTGAGACTGAACTTTTATGAAGGAAAAAAAAAAGGGAAAAGTCAATTGTACATATTGTCTTTCGCATCCCTAGTTCCTTTCTGTAAAATCTATAGGAGGTTCAGGTTTTGTTGGACATGGACCACCAAAGATTGAAGCCTACATGCTAACACAAATGAGATATTTTCATTTAGGACCTAGAAAAACTCCTTTCTATGCCTTTGCCTTCCTAGCTGCCTTTAAGCTAACAGCTACTAAACGCACAAGTAGGGGCATAAATAAGTCTAGCTACTCGAGTTCAACTCGACGATTACTTAAATTCGACTCCTTTTTTTTTGGGTCGAGTACGAGCTACTCGAGTATCGAGTCGAGTCAAGTTTGAGTAGTTAAGTATCCAGCTTGAGTGGCTTGCGAGTCTTAACAAGTTTTTTAATTTTTTATATATATTTTAATATTTTATTTATTAAATTACTTAGTTAACTTTATAAACATGTAATATTACAAAAAAAACCCTTTAATTTATTCCCTACTTTCTAAACCCTAACCCTAGCAGCCCTCATTCATTCTCATCTCAGTTTCTCTCCCTCGTTACCCGACTACCCAACCCATATAGCCTCCAAACAGCGCTGCTCGTCGAAATCCTCCATTGCCAATGCCAATCCCTCTCAATCTTCCATCTTGTTTCCATTTTTTAAACCCTAACAACCTAAAGCCCTAAATCAATTCTCAGACCTCTCCTACCCCGATCGTACCCAAGCCCCAAGCGGTGTCACTACAACAATTAATGTTTTTAGTGACGATTTTATTGTAACCATAAGTAATTTTGTCACAATTATTAGGTTTATTGTGACAAAATTTTGGTGTGACACTATTGTTTTAAGTAATTGTGACGTATTGTTTTATGGTCACTATTGCAACACTAATTGTGATGGTTTCAATATTTTCACAATTAAGTCGTCACTAATATAATAGTAATTGTGACGATTTAAGATTTGTCATTAAAGACTTGTGACTAATAAAGTACACAAATTGGCGCCAATTGATTTTTGGCGGGAATTTATATACTAGTGACGAAATATAAAGTGGTCACTGTTTTTTATCTTTATTGTGATGACAAATTTATTAGTCACTAAATAATTTATTTTTTGTTGCGAAAATTTGGTCACAATTGAATATAACAAATTAATGTCGACTACATATCGTCACAATAATAAATTTACAATTGTGACAAATCAAAATCGTAACTATTGTAAAAATTAATGACTTCAACTAGCTATTCACCATTTACATTGACCAATTTAATAAATTATTTTTTATTACAATAATAATTTGTATATCAATAATTTTGTTTTTTTTATTGGATAACAATTGTGAATGATTTTTTAACAAAAATAATTCATACTACTAATATTGAAAATTCATCAACAATAATATCCATTAATGGATATTACTTAAGAAGAAAAAGCAAATTAATCTAATTCCCAAATGTAGATATCTCTTTGTTGAAACCAATTTCATTTTTAAGAAATTAAACATCGTAAACTAGCTATTGAAGGGAAAAATACTGAGACAATGTCTTATGAGATTGATAATGAGATGTCATAATTGCAAACTAATAGCATCACATAAACACATTGACATAATAGACATCTCAAACACTCCTAAAATTTAGTATATTCGTACTTTTCTTAATTAAACAATACTTTCTACTCATGTAAAAGTTCAATATCCTTATATGCCTCCAAAATTTTAATTGTTAGAAAGAGTTCATATTGTTTCTCTATGACTGACGATTTCATAACATTTATGTAAAAGTAGTTGAAATTCATATCTCACATGAGATTGATAATGAGATATCATAACTGCAATATGAGATTGATAATGAGACAATTTCTTATGAGATTGATAATGAGATGTCAGAACTGCAATATGCACCTCTTCGAGTCACTAGCTAGAAAAAAATTCCTCCAAATGATATCAAAATAATGTAGATCTTCTTAAAGGTATGATTACATATATATTTTAAGTTTTTTTCATGAATAAAAATTTAATATGATAAATAAATGGTTAGTTTTTGTGATCTTATTTTCAATATCATATTATTCTAATATTTTTATTTCATTTTAGGACAAGTTCAATTTTACAAATGATGTACATCCTTATATGATGGAACAAGTGCAAGCACAATATAAGAATCGCCAATATCATTTGCACCAGAGCTATCTCAAGACCAAAAATTGTCCAAATGATGTGGACTCAGATGATTGCAATGGTTAATTGCCAATAAATGGTCCACAAATGAATTTAAGGTAATTTGCTTATTCAATAAATTTAATTATTTTTGTTAGTTATGTTACATCTTTTTTTTACGATAATATAGGTTCAAAGTGAACAAAACACAGTTAATAGGGGAAAACAACAAATAGGATCCATTGTTGGCACAAAGTCAATTGTTCAAAAGGCATTTGAGATGGTAAATTCAATTTTAATATGTTATTAAAAAAAGTGATAAATCCCTAAAATTATAGTTTTTAGAGTATTTTATCACACGAATTTTGATTAAATTTTGAAATTTTTAATGTAATTTCTTCCCATTTTAATTAAATTGTCTTCATGTGTAGGAAATTCAAGAATAACGAGGAAGTCAAGAAAATGGCAAGAAAATCAAGGAAAAATGGTTGGATTTGGTGTTTAACTCTTAAAATCCATAGACTTAGCTTTCTCCAACCCCTAAATCCTATTCTTATCACCTTACCCTTAAATTAATTTTAAACCATAAACTTTACCTAAACCAATTTTTCAAACCCTTAAAAAAAAGCCTTTAACTATTACCCCACCATAACCCACTTAAACATATTCCATTCTCACATAAAACCCAAATATTATTAAGCTCATCTTAAATACCAAAACCCACAAGCCTTGACCTTTCTTCATGCAAGCCCACGACATATTCATTGAAGTTGACTTCAACGAGCACAAAAGAAAAATGAAAGTCCAGCCCGTAGAGACTAATGGCCAAAGCCCTCGAAGCAACCCTAGCTTACACAAGAGGAGGAGCTGCCGCATAATGAAGGTGTGGAGAGGCTACGTGACACAGTATTCTTCACCAAACTTCTGCAATTTTTTTTTTTGACGTAGGAGTAGCTTAAAAAGTTCTAGGTTTTACTAGCTTTATGGGAGGTTTGAAGTGAAGAGAAAATGCTGTGTCATGAGGGTGGAGAAGAGGCTGGTGACAGCAGCTACATTCCCCCCATCGATTGCAGTGTTTTTTTTTTTAATTTCTATTTTCTTTAGGTTTTAATGAAGTTTTTTTTTCTTTAAGTTCAGAATCACGTTTATATTACATTCAGTTTTCTTTTTAGAATTTCAGTTCAATAGCATTTTGTTTTTTTGGTTCTCATTTCATACTTTGTTCTTATTATATTTACTGTTTGGATTTTATTTTGCTATTCGATGCTTTAGTTTCATCTTGTTGATGTGTTAAATTTCATATATAGTTCTTTACTACCGCATTGCATTATTCTACTTCTTCTGTATTCATGTTTTAAGAATCTTGTATTAAAATTCTGCATTGACTTTCTAGTTCAGTATTTCTTTGTATCCCTGTTTTCTGCATATTTCTTTCTTTCCTCTGTCTAAATCTATAAATATATATATATATATATATATTTTTTGCATCAATGTCTTGTGTTTATTTTCCTTTATTGCTTCTGCATCTGCTATCGTTTCACCTTGTTGCTTGTCTGCTGCGTTCTTCGTGACTGGGCTGTGTTGGTACAAGGCGAGCAGTGGCGCAGACTGCTCTGTTCTAGTTAAGTACAGCTATTGTCGTTGGGCTACTCGTGTTGGAGGCCGTGCAGGCGAGCAAGAAGCTTGCTCTATTTGCAGGCGTTGTATTAAAGCAGTGCTGCGTGAACCGCTGAGAAGCAAGAGCTAGCAAGCGGGTTGTTGGAAGTGTTGAGCACTGCAGGACGTGGGCTAGTGTTGCTTTTACCGTTCGGTGGCTTGAGCATGAGCTGAAGCACGACAATGCAAATCTGCTGATGGCATGTGCGTGGCAGTGTTTGAATCTTTTGTTTTGTGTGGTTTTAATAGTGTTGAAGGCCACAGTTTCTGCTACTTTTATTATTTCATTACTTTAATGTTTTACATATTTATCAATTCAATACTTTTATTATCTCAGATCTCGCCAACAGTTTCAACCAGTGACAGTCTCAACTCTCAATCTTCCATCATCTTTTCTATTTTCTAAACCCTAACAACCTAAACTCATTCTCAAATTCTTTCCTACCCCATACCTACCAAATGGTGTTTGTCGCTCATCAGATTCAATCTTCATCGAAATTTTCCAAACTCCAATCTTCCACTAGCCTTGATTCAGTTGTTGATAGCAGCCTCTTTGATTCGGTGATGTTGCTTACTCCTTGTCCCAGCTAGTGACAGGACATAGCTCAGTAGCCAAGAGTTTAAGCTGCAGGGACAAACTTGAGTGAACGTGTCTGTTTCCTTTTATTTACTAAGTTGCATTGTTGACTTCTTAGTTCTGAGTTATGTTTAAGTTGTTTGTGTTTTGAGATTTATTTTTGAGTTGTATCCTAACTTTTGAGTTGTATTTTGAGTTGTATCTTGACTGTTTTGATTGTGGCTGTTATGATTTCTTAAACATAATCCTCATTGTTTAGCTTTGTTTGGGTGGTTATGAGTGATCTTGTAAGCTACTAAGTTATGGTTTATGAGGTAGATTTTAAGACAAGGAGATGATTGTTGCGACAATGGTTGATTTAGTGTTGATTTATTAATTGTTAATAGTGTACTGTAATAGCTTCATGGTCTGGTGGCTAATGCTGATTTTGTCAATTGTTTGCTGTGTTACTATGTAATTTAACAGCTTCATGGTTTGCATTGCAGGTGGTTTAGTGCTGATTTATTAATTGTTTATTGTGTTGAATTGTTTGATGGGGTTTAGCAAGATTAAGTGTTCAAAGAACATTAATTTTGAGTTGTTTTTTGAGTTGTGATTACTTTTATTTGGTCTAAATATTATTAATTTTTTATATTTAAGTTGTATGTGAATTTTGCTTGAAAAATGATAAGTGAAATTGAATTTCTAGAATTAAATTCGAATGAGCTGAGCTTCGAGCAGATCGAGTATTTCATAAGCCGAGCTTGAGCTTCAAATTTAAAGCTCAACTGAGCTCGAGCCGAACTTCAAGTATTCGAATCAAGCCGAATTCGAGCTTGATACTGAATCGTCTCGACTCGGTTTGATTACACCCTTACGCACGAGGCTGGGTTCTTGATGCCATTCCCTCGGGGAGTAATTCTATGATATCTAAACTGATCGCCAAAATTGCATAATTTTGACCCTGACTGTCAGTTAGGCACCAACACCAAATTAAAGCACAGATATTTGTCAAATATATAGGACAGAGATTTAATTTAACCACGGTATTTGTATTCTATTTTTTCATCTTTCTTTTTTGATAGAATGTAATTGCATTCTGATCGCAATTCGCATGCTTAGGGTCTGTTTGGTATCATTTTTGTTTCTTGTTTTCTGTTTTTGTTTTCAGTTTTTTTGGAAACAGAAATAGAAAACATGTTTGGCAACATGTTTCCGTTTTCAAAAAACGAAAACGAAAACAAGAATTTCCAAAATTGTTGGAAACAAAAATTTCTTGTTTTCATTGTTTTTGGAAACATGTTTTCATTTCTGTTACTGTTCATAAGTAAGTAAACAGAATTTATATATTAATATAATATTAATATTTTTTACAATAAAAATATAAATAAAATTAAGTAAATTTTTTTAATAAAATAATATTAAATTTTAATATAAAATATTAATTAATATTTTAAAATTAATATATTTATTTTAATATAAAAAAGTTGAAAACGTAAAAAGCAATTAAATATAAATTACATTGAACTATAATATTATAATATTATAATATTATTTAATTTAAATTTTTATAATAATTTATTGAATATATTATATATTTTAAATAATGTCATTTATTATAATTTTGATATGTTAATAATTAATATTATTATCTAATATAATTAATTTTTATTTACTAAACAATATTATTATTTAATATTATATTCTATCTTAAATTTAAAATATATCACTACTACTATTAAATAATTTAATATCATTAAATAAGTAAATACTTAACATTAAATAATATTATTTATATTCAATATAATACATTTTAATAACTATATAATTCATTATAAATTAATTAGTTTGATATTTTATTTAATAATGTAATATTATTATTACAATTAAATTAAATAATATTATTAAATATAATTTATGATTATTACAATTAAATTAAATAATATTATTTTATTTAATATTATATTTAATTATAATATTATTTAAATTATATTAAATTTTTATATGATTAAATGAAAATATTTAATATTAGTACTAAATAATATAAAATAATATTATTTAACATTATCTACAGATTATTATTTAATAAATATATTATTATTTATTTAATTTTTTAAATTTTATTTTGTGAATTGAATTATTATATCTGAATCAATTTAAATATTTGTTTTTAAAACGTAACAGTATTAAACAAACATGTTTTCTGTTTTCAGAAATTGAAAACAAAATAAAACAAAACAAAAACAGAATTTTCAAAAACAGAAAACATAAAACAGAAAACAGGAAATGATACCAAACGATCCCTTAGTTACTGAGGTGTTGATTAATAGTTAATAATTCCTTTGTCCCATTTTATTTGTTCATGTTTGGTTTTTTTTTAATCAAATGAACTCAACTTTGATCGCCAATATTTAAAATAGCAATATTAAATTAAAATTTTAAATATATATTTGAAAATTTTTTATATTCAAAATTTGCAATTTTAAGAAATTTGTACTAGTACTTTTATGGACTTTATTAAAAATAATATAAAAATTGAGTTCATTTAATTCAAAAAGTAAAAAATTAACAAAGAAAATGAGACGAAGGGAGTAATACGATGAGAAATTTTAAATAAATTATAAATAGTTATTTTTAAACTTCATTACTAAATACACAGCAACCTCCTAAATTAAAATACTCTTTTCACCCCTCAAAGTTACCAACTATATATCTTTAATCTAAGTACGCTTTCATTGCCAAAAACTCTCTCATTGTTCTTCATCTTCTTCATCTAAAATCCATAAACAGAATCCAGAGAATTCCAAAATCAAAATCAGAGGCAAAATCAGCAGCTTAGGTTAAATTTTTTGTTGTAATCTCTATATTTCTCTGTTTTTACATCTCTGTGTGTTATTTATTTAGGTTAATGTCTCACGCAAACATGCCTTTGCAAGAGTGGTTGCAATATGAGCCTTGCGCAGGTCTGGATAATTGTGCCATCTATTTGTTATACAAATTCTATATTCTTCCTACGGCAGAACGAAATTGGTAGATTTATTACATCCTTTGTGTGATTGTGTTGGTTACCCAAGGATCAATAATCAGTATATTTATTTTTTATTGGAAACTAATTTATGTCCCGTGCAATGCACAGTTTTTTTTTATTTAATTTTGTTTGTTGATTAAAATCATATCATACCATATATATTAGTTATTGAAATGTTAAAAGCAAATTAAAGTCAATATAATAAAATAAAAATAAGCAAATAGAATAAAATTTAATATTTTAAAATAAATACCAAATCTTATAACAAATTATAAACAATAATTGATAAATAATAAAATATCTAAATAATTTATCCCAATATAAGAAATAATAAGATATTCAATTAATGTGTACAACTCTTAAATTAAAAATTAAAAGTTTAACTAAAAAATATCTTCATTTTTGCAAATCTTCTAGTGCTTCTGGATTTACACACCTGCAATGTAAATTTTAGTTAGTCATCATATGCAATGAATTTAAATAAAATCAACAGGCTCTCTGTATTTTGATTGCTCTTCAGTTTTTTTTTAATGAATTAGATATAATATAATATTTTAATGATTTATTTAGTTAAACGTAACATGAAAAGAAATCAAACCTGAATAGAAATCAAACCTGAATAAGAATGTTGCTTTGCTGAAGTGAGAGAGATAGTTTTGTCGAAAATTTGTCTGACTGAGGAGTGAATAATAAAAATCAATAACATAACATTAAAGTTAGGTTTAAACAGTATTTTTGGCTAATTTTGGTTTAATTGAGGCTGACACGTATTGGGCAATTGAACTTCAATTGAAGCCTAATTGACTGGCAAGTAAGATAAGAGATTAAAGTTGATTTTAGGGGTAATTGTGGTAATTTGATTTTTTTGGGTTCTTAAAGAGATGCGGTCAAAGTGACACGTTTAAAGACATGTGTTTGTATATTTTGTATTGTTAGACATGCGGCAACAACGGAGTTTTATGGAGCAAAACAACAGAGTTTTTCCCTTACCAAATTGCTCGATAGGTTGGACAGAGTTCTTCGTTTTTTCTCATACGCTTCTCTAATTCCAATCTTCCTAATTTTCTCCCCTCAAATTCTTTTTTCTAATTGATATGACAAAGTCTACCCGTGTTTGGGCCAGGCCCAATGTTGTGAGAAACTACCACGCGGCAAGAACTCACTGGTCAATGTGGCCTTCGGCGACAGATGGTAAACGCATCACACCTGTCGCTGGGCGACAGACTCGGTTGTGCCCACGTGGCCTTCGGCGACAGATGGTAAACGCATCACATCTGTCGCTAGGCGACAGACTCGGTTGTGCCCACGTGGCCTTCGGCGACAGAAGTAGAGGTGCGCGATCACACCTGCCACCCACGACAGACTCAAAGTTTGTCGCCTGCAATCACAACGCGACACGTGGCACACATCTTCGGCTCCTGCTAGCGACAGACCCCTGACGTCACAATGTTCCGCGTGGTATGAGTCTCTCGCCGGCGACAGGCTCCGGAAGCTCCCGATCTTCAAGGAACTTGTGTTATATTGGGACACAAATTCTCAGCAAGATAAGGGACTTATCCTTAAACAATTAACCTAGATTGTTGACCTATAAATAGGTCCCCAGGTACAATCTTATTCTCTAATTTTTGACTACTGGCTTTTACGCTTCCCAATATTGAATAACTCTTTGCTGACTTAAGCATCGGAGGATCTACGCAGGGAATCACCCCTGCGTCCCTCTGACTTCTCTTGTTTTACAGAAGCTTCTTGGACACACGTGGAGACTTAGTACGAACATCGACGTCAGCATATCTTTATTGTTGTTTTGTGCTACAACAATTGACGCCGTCTGTGGGAAACGTATAAAAAAGCCAATCAAAATTTACTAAGATGGTGAGAACAAGATCGACTAACGCAAGGACCGGCAGTGAAGAAAATTCTGTAAGTTCCCCGGAACAACATATTCGCCAGAGGAACCAAGTGAACAGGGAGGAAGAAAGAATCACTGTGTCAGCGGCAGAATTCGAGGCTCTGAGGTGACAGAGCGAAGAAACCACCCAGGCGCTACGAGCCATGGTGGATCTGTTCCACGGAGTTCTCCCGCAGTTGAATCTGCCGCCTGCCGTGCAGAACTTGGTAGGAGGAACGAGTCAAGGAGTCCCGCCGCAGATGCCTTGGCGACGGGAGGACGCGACAACAATAGACCCCTCTCGTCGGCGAGAGGCTCCCCCCGTCGCCGGGAATGACATTCAACAGGGTGCGACGGGGCCTGAGAACATGAGGCCCACCGCCGGTACTCAGCGAGAGACTGATGAAGCGGCAGGCCTAGACCCTGCGACAGGGGTCAGGCGACAGGCTCCATGCGTGGGGCGACAGGTGCCTGGGCGACAGGATACCGACAGGGCGACAGGGTCTACCGCCCATCACCATGACCTGTCAAATTTTGATGGTACCAACCTAGAACATGGTGTTGGAGGTGCTGGAAAGAATGGTGTCGAAGATCAAAGCACTTGGGGAGCCGGGTCGGAGTTTGACCCCACTTGGTGCACACAGATGATACGAACAAACGCACCCCAAGCGAAAGGTAAGGAAGTAGTCGTAGACCTACCTGATTCGTCCCATGCTAGAAATCAGCTTACTCCCCCCGTAGACATGAAGAAAATGATAGAACAGGTGTTAGAGGAAAAAAAATTAGTGTCTGCGGAAGAGAGCCAGAGAAGAAGAGTACCGTTCTGTACAACCATCATGCAAAAGCCTTTGCCCTCAAAGTTCAAAATACCGCAGATGACCGCATACACCGGGAAAACGGATCCCTACGATCATATGCAAAATTATGAGGCCCTGATGTTGCTACATGGATGGGAGGACGAGATAATGTGCAGGGCTTTCTCCTTAACTCTGTCCGGACATGCGATGAAATGGTTCAATAACTTGCTGGAAGGGTCTATTGCCTCTTTTGACCAGTTGCGAAGTGAGTTTCTTAAGGCATTTGCGGTGAACAGTCAACGAAGAAAGGAATCGACCTATTTGCTCACTATAAAACAAGGAGCGAAGGAGTCTTTGAAGAGTTATGTGGATCGGTTCAGAGACGCTACCTTAGAGGTACGAGACCTGTAAGTCGGTATAGCTGTGGCAGCTGTATTACAGGGGACAAGGTCTGAGAAATTGCAAGAATCTCTGTCGCTAGATCAGCCAACTACCATCTCAGACCTACTTTCCCGTGCTAATAAGTATGTAACCCAGGAGGAAGTAATGAAAATGGTGACGACAGGAGATTCCAAGGATGGAAGGAAACAAGGAAGGGAAGTCACGGAAGCATCTTCTAGCCAACCAAGGAAGTTTGAAAAAGCTCCCACACTGAAATACTCAGCTTATACCCCACTCACCGAATCTCGAGCTTCCGTATTAGCAACTATCGAGGGGTCAGGTCTTATACAGACTCCAAAGAAGGCGTCAGGGAATCTGGGCCGTGACTCAAGGGCATATTGCGATTATCACTCAGCGCATGGGCACACAACTGAAAAATGTAGAGAGTTGATGAATCAGCTAGAAAAGTTGGCACGAGAGGGAAAAATAAACCGTTTTGTATGGAAAGGTGATAGAACTAACTATCCCGCGCAGAACAGAAGAAACGATTTCAGAGATAGAAGAGGTGAAAACAGAGGACCTGTTAGACGAAATGAAAATGAAAGAAGAGATAATGACAGAAGGGTAGAAAGAAGGAATCGAGAAGAAGATAATGAACCCACGGGGCCAGCTATTAACGTGATATCTGGAGGTGAGTCTTTAGCTGGCGCTTCTTCCTCGTCTCGCAAGACCTACGCCCGACATGCTTATCAAATTAATTCAATGATGGAAGAAAAGCATGATGAAGAGCCTATTACTTTCACGCCAGCTGACAGGGGTGATGTAACGATCCCTCACGATGACCCAATGGTGATTTCGGCGGTAATAGCAAAACACCCAGTGAGTCGCATCCTAGTTGATAATGGGAGTTCGGTAAGTTTGATTTACTGGAGTTGCTTTGAGAAAATGAGCATCTCGAAGGATCGACTGAAGCCAGTCACCACACCTCTGTATGGATTCTCAGGAGAAAAAGTGAAAGTGGAGGGCGCAGTTCAGCTACCTGTAACATTGGGTGAAAGCCCGAAGTGTGTCACTCGACAAGTATTATTTATGGTTGTGAAGTCAACGTCAGTGGCATACAATATGATCCTCGGGCGGCCATTGTTAAATGACATGAGGGTTGTGGTGCATCCCTGCTATTTGTTAATGAAGTTTCCGACTCCCCGCGGTGTTGGACAAGTGAGGGGAGATCAAAAGAAAGCCAGGACATGTAATATCGCATCTACCACATGTAGAGGTGGCAAAAATTGGCCCGAGCCCGAAAACCCGCCCGAATCCGCCCGAGACCGAACCGGGACCAGCCCGAATTGACCAAAAAAGTCAAAGGCCCGTAACCGAAAAAGCCTGTAACCGAAAAAGCCCGGAACCGAAAAAACTCGAAACCGAAAAAGCTCGAAACCGAAAAAGCTCGAACCCGACACAACCCGAACTCGACATAACCCGAGCCCGATACGATCCGAAACCGAGACCGACCCGAACCGAAAACGAAAAACCGAATTTATAACCCGAGAAAACCCGAATTATAATTATATATTATTATTTAAAAATAAATAAATAATTGATACACTTTTTTAATTAAAAAGTTTAAAATTTTGAAAACAATTATTATTTATTATACAATTTTATCAATTATATATTACCAGCATAATAAATATTGAATCTTTTTAATTAAATTAAATTAATTTAAAACACCATAATATATGATATAATATATGATATCAAATAATCTTTAATATTATCCTTACTGCATTTATAATAATAAATATATTATTAATTTGACATTTGATTTTATTATAAAAATCATTTTAACATTTTATTATTTTTATTTATAATAAAATTTTAATTTTAATACAACAATAAATCAAATATATAAAAATTATATAATTTCAATATTTGTTTGAAACTTTGAATTTGATATTTTGTGCAACACATTAAAAATATTTTAATAAAATTAAATTTAAACTATATTTTCTTAAAGTTTCAAGTATAGAAAGATATTAAATTTAGATTAAAAAAAACCTAATCTTTAAATTAAAATTCAAAGTTTTTAAAATTAGAAAAAGTTAAGTAATTAAATTAAACAATACAAGTACAATTTTTTTATACTTGGGTATCATTAAAAGAGAAAATTATAGTGGTAATTTTATTTTTAGCCTTAAAACAAAAGATATTAAAAAATCAAGCTAGTGATAATTAATTATTTATTATATTATAATAATCTTATATATGAATAAACTAATTTGGTATCTTATAATAATGATTTGTATATTATATTATAATAATCTTTTAAGAATAAATTATGTAATCTCTTAGTGTGTAAGTATTATTTTGATAGAATTAAGTATTTACTAAAAATAATTCATTTATTATCTATTAAATGTAAAATTAAAGTGTGGATAAAAATAATAATTCTAATAGTAAATTAAAGTGTAATTTAATAATATATTAAAGTTGTATTACTATGTAAGTGGTAATTTTAATCAAATTTATTTTTTATACTTTGTTAATATTATTATTAATTATATTTAAATAACTAGCATTATATTAATTAATTTAGTAATATCTATTATTTAACATTTTAATTAGATATTCAATCAATTGGTGTATATCTAATATTATTATGTTAATCTAATATTATTATGTTAATGTGAATATGAAAAAAAATTAGTACTCAACTTGTAATAGTTTTTTTGATAGGAAATAAAATACATAATATAGTTAATAAATAACGCCTTATCATAATGATTTGTATGTTATTATAACTTTAAAAATAATATCTTATCATGTGATATATAATCAACTATACAAGTTCTTAATTATATAAAATAGATTATTAATATGTTTATCTTATCATAATGATTTGTATGTTACATTATAATAATCTCTTACCATGTAATATAGAATAAATTAAACAATCTCTCATAGCATATTATAGTTTTAATTTCAGACATTTTTCATTCCAATTTCTTATCATGCTTTTAGAATATACTCTTGTGTTTAATTTCAAACATTTAATCTCTTATGATGTATTCATGTAATTTAGTTTAACTTGATCAATTAATAATCAGAATATTGGATGATTAAATAGATATTGACCTTCTCAACTACTTTTTTAGTCAAAAAAGTGTTTTTTTTAATTTATTATAATGAGTTACAAATAAAATAATAAACATAATACTATTAATATATATATATTAAGATTTACATTATAATAAAATGTCATATATGTTAAATTATCAATATCTTAAGAATTGTATCTTAACATATTATGAAATTTCTATTAATTTAATTTTAGAACTTTATGTCTAAAATTTTAAAATCTTATTATCTTAAGAATAAATTATTATTATTATTCAGTAAACTATTTTTTTGGCCAACAATGTTTCATTAAATTTTAAATTGCAAGTTGTGTTAAAATAAAAATAAAATTTACAACAAATATAACAAATTCTCAATCTAGCTCACGTGGTTAAACATATAACAATAAATATAAGAGGTCATGGTTCAAATCTTTGTACAAGCATATAATTTTGATTACTTTCATATAATTGATGAACAAGTTCAGGTACCATATACTACTTGATCAAAAGTTAATCGAGTATAGCGTACCATAAGGGTACTACCCGAATCCGATACGGGTAATAAGAACACTATCCGAACTCATAATTATTCGTTTATAGAGTCGAGTAGTGTCTGGTACCTGATTATATATTACCCATTTACATCATTATATCAAATGGTTTTTTTTTTGTACATTATATCGAATGTTATTATTTATAATATAATGTCAATTGATATATATAACTTGTTTAATTTAACGTTTTAAATTTTTAATGAGATATTTGATTAATTAATGTGTTTGAGTATGATTATATTTAATAAAAATAATGTTATATTATGATTTATGTATAAACTAAAAACAAAATAAATATAAAATTGAGATAATTAATTGACCAATTATTCAT
This sequence comes from Heritiera littoralis, assembly GCA_031772115.1. NCBI lineage: Eukaryota > Viridiplantae > Streptophyta > Magnoliopsida > Malvales > Malvaceae > Heritiera > Heritiera littoralis. The sequence goes on along the minus strand of JAPDPK010000083.1, from coordinate 304,243 downwards.
AATATTAATTATTTTTTTAATGTATACTATAATTTTATTCAATATTATAATTGAAGAATTAGTTAACTAGTTATACGGTTAAATTTAATTTAATAACTTAAATTTAATTTAATAACTAATTGGCATTTAAAAGACAAAATAAATGTAAAAAAGATTCTTAAAAATTTAAAATTTTATTAAAAATATAATATAATTATTAAAAAAGCTGATTAAACAAAGTAAAAAAAAAAAAGAAATTTATTGAACTAAGGGTATCTAAATTCCAATGACCCAATATTGACCTAAAAAAAAAACAATGACTCAATAAGTTATTGTTAAGAATATAAAGCTATTTATATAAATGTTTAATTGTTTAGTGTGATTTATTTATAATTTGTTAGTTATTTATTTGTATAACTAATACTTTTGGATTTTCACTTTCTTTTAGTTTTACTTATATATTTGGCTCATTTAAAAAATAAATTTTTATATAATTATTAATATATAATTATATATTTTATAACAAATGTAAATATCACAGGAAATTTAAAAAAATAAATAATAATTATCAAGTAATAAAAACATTAAAATGTAAAAATTTATATTTATATAAATTTAGTCAAAACAACAAAAGAAATTAAAAATAATGAATAATAATATTTTATTTATGAGAGTTTCGTGTGAAATGAGATCTGTTTGATTGTCATTTTTCAATTCCCTCCAAACAAGCTTTTCCCATGTTACAAAAAAATTTCAAATTCTTTGGGAATATACCTTTTCCCTCTCTTGAGAATCACATGAAAAAACTTCCAAAGCAAACTTTGAAAACTTTATCTCAATATACTGTCATGCAATGTAGATATGATAATTAAAAAAAATGAATGTGACATTGGATCAAATTTTGATAAAAATTAGAAAAAAAATTGTGTTTGGTATATCAATATAAATTTTAATACAATAATTTTTATATTTTATATGATACAAATATATTTGATGCAATACGAATACAAAATATATATATATACGAATTATTAAGTCTAATATAATGTAATGTCTATTATAATCATTTTAATTATAATCGAAATTCAAAGATAATTTTTTTATTACAAGAAAAATATTAAATAACTGAAGATAGGAGTAGAGGTGATTATTGGGTCGAGGTTGAACCGGTCTGGTTGAACAAAATAATTTTTTTTTTTAAAAAAGCAGCCTGCCACTGCGCATGCAGTGGCAGGCATGTAGGCAGTAGCCTTTGTAGGCTACTGCCTATGTTGATGGGTAGAGGTGGCAAACGGGCGGGTTTTGTCACGACCCGAAGGCCGCGACGGTGTCTCTTACTTGTACGGATGCGTAGAAATTAGGGCTAATTTTTCGATTTCCTATATTTACTTTGTCTAAGTGCAATGTAGTGAATTTTTATTTCGGGACGTTAACTCCCTCGCCTATTTTTATGACTTTACCCAGGTTATTTTCCTGCATAAAATTTACAAGTAATAATCCAGCTCATGCTTCCCAGAATGACAGTTAATCATATTCTAGCATTCCTATGACCAAGTTCATTTCCATATCATAGCATTTCCTCTTATGGTTCACATTTTTCCTACTTGGTCACTTGTTCATGCTATTCAATCCACAATCCATACTCATGCAAAAATCAACATTTCATACTTCATCATTGCTAGTCTAGATGCTATTCTCTATATTATATTACATCCCATCTAAGTACTAAATAAAAAATAGCCTGAATTGATAATGGAGATAAAAGAAGAGTAAGTATACCCAATGTTTACAAAAAAATCTCCTTGGAGAGTTGGGACTATATTTCAGGCTCGGGACTATTCGGAAGGCTCCGAAATACTCCCCCAACTCCGTGCTCAATCTGAAAAATTTAAATAGCGTTTAATGAGCAAGGCTCAGTAAGTCATTTATATAAGTGCAGAGTTAGAATTATACTGTTCTATATGCCATGCATGATGTCATGTGATCTTGAACATGTAATTATGAATGAAGCAGTTACAATCATAAAACGTGTAATACATATTCTTCTAAACAAGTTCAAGACATGTACAATATCAATACATTTCATGTATTCTTTTAAGATGTGCTTGAAATATGCAAGCTTTTTCATTTCATGTCAAGTATGCTTTTTGAAACATATGTCATATCACATATACATTTTTTAAATACATTTCATATCACATATACTCTTTGAAATACATTTCATATCACATATACTTTTTGAAATACATTTCATATCGCATATATTTCTTTGAAGCACATTTCGTATCTTATATACTTTGAAAGTATATTTCATATCACATATAGCATCAAAATGCATTTCATATACTGTAAATCAATGTCGAGTTTAGAGTTCATTTTCATTTTAAAGGCATACTCTAAACTTCATTTCATATCATTTGAGACTAGGCTAAATCCCTATCTCTCTATCAATAAAGACTTAGTTCACTGTAGCTAGCAGTGAAGAATCATATCATCGTCCCCTGGAAACCACTAGGGCGCTATCTATGGCCATAGACCTCATATCTCCCAGTCCCACTGATCAGGCAAGACTGAGACCTGTCCACGACTATTGTCGGACAAGCTTTTATACCTAATGAGTAATCTCGAATTAGGCGGCTTCCACTATGCTTTATTGAATTTAATTCTCTTAGGGTGCCTAAAGTCTCATAAAACAATTCAATCTTTCGTATAAAAATAGTTTAATGTACGTAATGCTTTTCTGAAGATCATTTACATGTATATACGTACATATGTGAAAACCATCATTTCATTCTTTTCAAAACCATATAAGCATCAAGCATTCTGATAAGTATGATAAGAATAAACCTTTTTCGTATTTCATGCATAATAATAAAGCATGCTTAATGGTAAAAGAATTCAAGTAGACGAAATGAAAGCAGTATAATGTAGTGCTCATGATTCACATGAATGCCTATCATTCCATCTCATGATATCTATAAGTTTCTACCATAACGATTCATTTACGGTTAATATCATACCACTTTGGCACTTTATCGAATCTAACATCGTACCTGCATTTCATTTCGTTAAATCTAATCTCTAAGTATTCAATTCATTCTATAGTAAGATTCAATCCTATACAGGATAATCCTACTTCTACGTTATATAAACGTCTTACCTAGTGCGAGCTTAGTTTGATCTTGTCTCGTGGCTAGCTAAACCGTGTCCGTCGTCCTCTTGGCAAACTACACATTCACAAGGAATTTCGACTTAATAAAGTCTAGCTCAAGTTTTTCATTACGCTTATATAAATTTAAACTCCAACATAATATCTATATATTAAAATCTTCAAATCTATTTCTCTCATTTTCCTATGTGTGTGTGTGTGTATATATTCTTCTTCCCTTTTATTTTCTTTTTCCTTTCCTTGTTTCTTATTTGTCTCCAAGATAATAATATATATATATATGTACACTTACACATATATATTCATATATTTAGCATTTATATCATAAATTAAATAAAATTCTTAACTCTATTCTTCTCATCTCCATATATTTACAAATATATATTTTCATATATATATTTTTCTTTCTTTTGACTTTTCTTTATTTTCTTCTTTCTTTCTCTTTTATTTCTTTTTCTTTTATTTTTTTCTTTTTACCTTGAATTTCCGGCAGCTTGGTGTGGAAATGCTCCCCCTACGGCAGCCCTTGTTTGGAGACCACCCACGGCAGCAGCCCTTGTTCCCACGTGAAACAGCCCCAAATCAACCTCCAAAATGCTCAGTTTTTCTGCTTCTTCGCCAGTCACCACATCACAGCAAATCTGAAGCTTTCGTTCAACCCTAGAACAGCCTTGAACCTTCAGGAAATTAACCTTGATTTCCAGCCCTCTCTCCTTCCTTAATCTTCTTCTTAAACGTAGCCTCAAAAATTCCAGCATATACCTCTATTTTCCTTCTCGTGGCAGTCCATTCCTTCCTTCAAAAATCCATGTTTTCCAGTTCAAACACAGCCCCCATAAGCTGGCCACGTTCAGCCCCTCTCTTTCTGTCTCTTGCTCAAGGCTAGAAACACCCCAGCTAAACACCACCAAGACCACTCCTTCGAGTGTTCTGTTTTAGCACCAAGATCAGTCAAACCTCCTTTCCGTTCAGCCTTCTCCTTTTTGTCCGAACCAGTCCCAAGTGGAGCCTCTCGGTTCAGCTCCCAGTAGCCTTCCCGTGATCTTTCTTGCTCAAGCCTACAAGGTGCGACGTGAGGAGGGAAGGAAGGAACGACGGGATGAAGTGAAACTTTAGAAATGTGAAGAGGGACGGAAGAAAGAAAAACAGAAGAAAAGGGCTGAGTTTCTATTTAGGTTTTCTTTTGTTTATTTTATTACTCTAATATGCATAGGGTTCCTGTTTGACTTGAGGGCTCTGCCGAATGGCAGAGCAAATTCATGCTTTGGGTGGGATTTTTCCCACCCGCATACTCTTTTTTTTTTTTTTATACTATGTAATATAATATAGTATAATATAATATATATACTTTTAATATAACTATTATATTTCAAACCTTTATATATATATATATATATATAGCTTTTATTAAGGATTACAAAAATATATATTTCTTCCATTTATATAATTGTATTCTATATAATGTACACTTGTATATTTTCTTTTATACATTCATGTATTTAATTTATATGCTTATGCATTTACATCTATTTGCATGTACATATATCTATACTTATGTGTATAGGCACAACTCCTTTCGTATTTATTTAACGTACATTATATATACACATACGATATTCATGTATGTGTCAAGTTATTCCCGAAGATGTATACGCATATGTATATATATTTTTTTTCATTTTTTTTTATCATTCGTATTTAATCTCGGATAATTGACTTCTATGAACACTTACTATAATTTCATACTTGAAATCTCATAAGTACATTATCTCTTCTTATCACTAAATTACATAAGAATACATATTTAGCTAGGAAAAATATCGGTTCTCACATCCTCCCCACCTTAAAGATTTGGTCCTCCAAATTGCTACAAGTTATCCTGACATAAGTGGGGGTACTTCTCATTCATGAGACTTTCCAACTCCCATGTAGCTTCTTCTGAGGAGTGATGTTGCCAAAGCACCTTTACCAAGGGAATTGTCTTGGACCGTAGTACTTTATCCTTCCTATCCAAAATCCGAAGCGGTCTCTCAACATAACTTAAGTCCTCTCTAATCTCCAAAGGTTCATAGTCAATCACATGGAAAGGATCCGGATGATATTTCCTGAGCATAGATACGTGGAAGACGTTGTGCACACTCGACAGCTCTGGTGGTAGCGCTAATCGATATGCCACATCACCCACTCTGTCTAGTATCTCAAATGGACCAATGTACCGAGGACTCAACTTCCCTCTTTTGCCAAACCTCATTACGCCTTTAGATGGAGAGATTTTCAAAAACACTTTATCTCCAACTTGAAACTCCAAGTGTCTCCTACGATTATCGGCATAACTCTTTTGTCTGCTCTGTGCCGTCTTCAATCGATCACATATCAGTCTAACACTTTCTGAAGCCCTTTCTACAAGTTCGGGAGCAAATATCTTCCTTTCACCCACTTCTTCCCAGCCTATCGGGGATCTACACCTACGCCCATACAACGCCTCATAAGGTGCCATCCCAATGCTGGAGTGAAAACTATTGTTATATGCAAATTCCGCCAGTGCCAAATGATCATCCCATGAGCCCTGAAAATCCATGACACACGCCCTCAACATATCCTCAAGGGTTTGAATTGTTCTCTCCGATTGTCCATCAGTTTGAGGATGGAAAGCGGTGCTGAAACTCAATTTAGTTCCCAAAGCGTCCTGGAAATGCTCCCAGAAACGAGAAGTAAACCGAGAGTCTCTATCTGACACTATGCTCACAGGGACTCCATGTAATCTCACGATCTCTCTAACATACAAATTTGCAAGGGCACTGAGTGAATCTGTGACTTTCATAGCCAAGAAGTGTGCCGACTTAGTCAATCGATCGACAATCACCCAAATGGCATCATGGTTTCTTCGGGTCCTAGGAAGTCCCATGATGAAATCCATGGTCACGTGCTCCCACTTCCAAGTTGGCACAGATAAAGGAGTGAGCAACCCTGCTGGTTTCTGATGCTCCACTTTAACTTGTTGGCATACTAAGCATTTAGACACAAAAATCGCTATGTCTTTCTTCATACCTGACCACCAGTACACTTTGTGCAAGTTTTGATACATCTTCGTATTACCCGGATGCATCGTGTACTTAGAACTATGTGCCTCTTCCATGATCCGTCTCTTTAAGGTTTCATTGTTTGGAACACATATTCTCCCATTGAACCTCAATAAGCCATCGCTGCTAATCTCATACACTGATTCCTGACCCTTTTGTATCAAATCAATAACTTCAATCAACTTCGGGTCCTCACTCTGAGCCTTTCTAATCTGTTCTATGATACTAGGCTCTATCCTCAAACTAGCCATCAAACATTCACCGGTAGGCTCTAGATTCAGATTCATCTCCGAAAATTGCTCTATCAACTCCCATTCTCTAACCATCATGTAGCTGACCATGCCCATACTCTTTCTACTCAATGCATCAGCCACCTTATTAGCCTTGCCCTGGATGGTAGAGAATCTCACAATCATAGTCCTTAAGTAACTCCATCCACCTTCTCTGTCTCATGTTTAATTCTTTTTGTGAAAAGAGGTACTTCAGACTCTTGTGATCTGTGTAAATCTGGAACTTTTCTCCATACAAATAATGACGCCATATCTTTAGTGCAAACACCACTGCCGCTAGCTCTAAGTCATGGGTAGGGTAATTCCTCTCATGGTTCTTTAGCTGTCTAGAACCATAAGCCACCACTTTTCCATTTTGCATCAATACGCACCCTAGACCTTGGTGTGAAGCGTCACTATACACAGCAAATCCCCCGGAACCACTAGGAATGGTGAGGACTGGTGCTGTAGTCAATCGATGTTTCAACTCCAAGAAGCTGTGCTCACACGCTTCATTCCATTCAAACTTGACATCCTTGCGTGTGAGACGAGTCAAAGGTCCGGCTAGCTTAGAAAAACCCTCAACAAATCTCCGGTAATATCCCGCTAGCCCCAGAAAACTACGAATCTCGGTTACCGTCTTAGGCCTCTCCCAATTCATTACAGCCTCTATCTTTGCTGGATCAACTGCCACTCCATCCTTCGATACCACATGCCCCAGAAAACTAATCTGTTCCAGCCAAAATTCGCATTTGCTGAGCTTCGCATAAAGTTCTTTCTCACGGAGGGTCTGAAGAACAATGCGAAGATGGTGCTCGTGCTCCTCCCGAGATCGGGAATACACCAAGATATCATCTATGAACACTATGACAAATTTGTCCAAGAAGGGCTTAAACACTTCATTCATCAAGCCCATGAAGGCTGCAGGGGCATTGGTCAATCCGAATGGCATGACCAAAAACTCATAATGGCCATATCTCGTCCTAAAGGCTGTTTTCTGTACATCCTCACCTCTAATCCTCAACTGATGATACCCAGATCTCAAATCAATCTTGGAAAATATCTGAGCACCCTTCAACTGGTCCAATAAATCATCAATCCTTGGCAGTGGATATTTGTTCTTAATCGTCACTTGATTCAACTGCCTATAATCGATACACAGTCTTAAGCTGCCATCCTTCTTCTTAACAAACAATACTGGAGCCCCCCAAGGTGACACACTTGGTCTTACAAACCCCTTATCCAACAGCTCTTGCAACTGCTTCTTCAATTCCTCTAACTCGACCAAGGCCATTCGATATGGAGGCTTCGATATTGGTTGAGTGCCTGGGAGTAGCTCTATAGCGAACTCCGTCTCTCTTTCCGGAGGTAGCCCCGGTAGCTCATCCGGAAATACATCAGGGAAGTCTTTAACCACGGAGATGTCCGAGAGTTCCGGATGGCTCTTATTGGCATCCTCGACAAAAGCGAGATAGCCTTCACAACAAAGATTCATTTTGTGTTAGTACAATATTAAAAGAAAAAGCTTTTCATTTCATCTTATCAAAGTTTAGTACAAACTTTTCAGGTAGGGAGAAGATCACTACTTTCTTATAGCAGTCTAAACTAGCATGATGGTTAGCTAACCAATCCATGCCTAGTATTACATCAAAATCATACATGTTCAATAGTATCAAGTTTGCTACTAAATGTTTATCTCCCACCTTCACTTTACATCCTTTACATATTAAGTCTGTCATTTGAGATTCTTTCAATGGTGTACTAACTTGTAATAATTGGCCTAAGGGTTCAAGCTCTAACTCTAGCTTCCTAGCATATGCAGGTGATATGAATGAATGCGTGGAGCCAGAATCAATAAGTACAAAAGCTTCTGAATCATTAATTAAGAGCTTACCCTTGATGACGGATCCGGAGGCATCAGCAGTCTCTTGGTCCAAAGCAAATACTCGGCCCTGTGCCACCGGTTTCTTGCCCTTATCTGTGGGCTTTTGCTTATCTGTGCTCCTCGTCTCAGGTCGTCTCTCAGGAGCCTTGAGTGTGGGACAGTCCATCAAGCGATGTCCAAGCTTGCCACACTTAAAGCAAGCCCCTGTGTCCATATAACATGGCCTGGTGCCATGATCTCTGTTACACCTCGGACAAATCTGAGCTGTCTTAGGCTTAGAAGCCTGAGTGTGAGGCGCTCCATACTTCAGCCTCTTATGCTGGGCCCTATTCTGCTCGGGCCTCCTAGTATCGGTCCTCTTACCCTTTCCTTTGTTTCGGCTATCATACTGGCTTTGTGTCTTTTCCAAGTCCTGCTCCACAAACTGAGCCCTCTGGATAGCATCGGCATAGGACACGATACGAAGAGCTGAGAGTCTTCCTCGAATCACGGGCCTCAACCCATTGATGAACTTCTTGGCCTTTCTCGCCTCATCATTCACTATGTGTGGCTCATAGCGAGACAAAGTAGTGAACCGTGCCACATACTGGTCCACTGTCATGGAACCCTGAACTAAGCTGAGGAACTCTTCTTGTTTCTTGTCACGGGCACTCTCAGGAAAGTAATGACCATTAAAGGCCTCGAGAAATGCCTCCCATGTAATGGTAGAGTTCCTGCTCTGTAACACAATCTTAGCTGCTCTCCACCAATGTTCGGCCTCTCCCTCAAACATATAAGCAGCTAAGTTCACCCTATCCTCTGAGCTGCATCCCATAATCTCAAAGGCTTTCTCTATTTTCATCAACCATGTCTCGGCTACCTCAGTGTCCATTGCCCCCTTAAACACTGGAGGGTTCATCTTCTGAAATTGCTTAAACTGCTCCACATTTTGCCTCACATTAGTAGCTGATGATGTGGGTGCTACTATCTGTGTAGGTGGAGGCGGTGGTGGTGCAGTCTGTGATTGAGGAGTCGTGACTGCTGACTAAGTGGTGGGGGTGGTGGAGCAGGCTGTGCCGGTTCTTGAACGAGTGGAGTCTGTTGTTGATCTCGACTCCTGGCATTTTGTCGCTCTACCAGGGCCACTAACCCGGACACGGTTTGCTCCAAGCGTGCGAACCGAGTGTTCGGACTTGGAGGTGGTGACGGTGGAGGTGATTGAGCTTGCCTCGCACGTGAGGGTTGTCCACGTCCCCGTCCTCTCCTCATATCTTTTTCTGTATTCAATATTACAACAATGCATTTAGAACAGTTTTCTGCACTTATTGAGCACTATTGAGCACTATACAATCAGGCAACATCAGTACTATGGGATGTAAACTATTCTAACTCTTCGACACTGACATGCACTAGACAATCTCGGCTCTGATACCAATAAATCATGTCACGACCCGAAGGCCGCGACGGTGTCTCTTACTTGTACGGATGCGTAGAAATTAGGGCTAATTTTTCGATTTCCTATATTTACTTTGTCTAAGTGCAATGTAGTGAATTTTTTATTTCGGGACGTTAACTCCCTCGCCTATTTTTATGACTTTACCCAGGTTATTTTCCTGCATAAAATTTACAAGTAATAATCCAGCTCATGCTTCCCAGAATGACAGTTAATCATATTCTAGCATTCCTATGACCAAGTTCATTTCCATATCATAGCATTTCCTCTTATGGTTCACATTTTTCCTACTTGGTCACTTGTTCATGCTATTCAATCCACAATCCATACTCATGCAAAAATCAACATTTCATACTTCATCATTGCTAGTCTAGATGCTATTCTCTATATTATATTACATCCCATCTAAGTACTAAATCAAAAATAGCCTGAATTGATAATGGAGATAAAAGAAGAGTAAGTATACCCAATGTTTACAAAAAAATCTCCTTGGAGAGTTGGGACTATATTTCAGGCTCGGGACTATTCGGAAGGCTCCGAAATACTCCCCCAACTCCGTGCTCAATCTGAAAAATTTAAATAGCGTTTAATGAGCAAGGCTCAGTAAGTCATTTATATAAGTGCAGAGTTAGAATTATACTGTTCTATATGCCATGCATGATGTCATGTGATCTTGAACATGTAATTATGAATGAAGCAGTTACAATCATAAAACGTGTAATACATATTCTTCTAAACAAGTTCAAGACATGTACAATATCAATACATTTCATGTATTCTTTTAAGATGTGCTTGAAATATGCAAGCTTTTTCATTTCATGTCAAGTATGCTTTTTGAAACATATGTCATATCACATATACATTTTTTAAATACATTTCATATCACATATACTCTTTGAAATACATTTCATATCACATATACTTTTTGAAATACATTTCATATCGCATATATTTCTTTGAAGCACATTTCGTATCTTATATACTTTGAAAGTATATTTCATATCACATATAGCATCAAAATGCATTTCATATACTGTAAATCAATGTCGAGTTTAGAGTTCATTTTCATTTTAAAGGCATACTCTAAACTTCATTTCATATCATTTGAGACTAGGCTAAATCCCTATCTCTCTATCAATAAAGACTTAGTTCACTGTAGCTAGCAGTGAAGAATCATATCATCGTCCCCTGGAAACCACTAGGGCGCTATCTATGGCCATAGACCTCATATCTCCCAGTCCCACTGATCAGGCAAGACTGAGACCTGTCCACGACTATTGTCGGACAAGCTTTTATACCTAATGAGTAATCTCGAATTAGGCGGCTTCCACTATGCTTTATTGAATTTAATTCTCTTAGGGTGCCTAAAGTCTCATAAAACAATTCAATCTTTCGTATAAAAATAGTTTAATGTACGTAATGCTTTTCTGAAGATCATTTACATGTATATACGTACATATGTGAAAACCATCATTTCATTCTTTTCAAAACCATATAAGCATCAAGCATTCTGATAAGTATGATAAGAATAAACCTTTTCGTATTTCATGCATAATAATAAAGCATGCTTAATGGTAAAAGAATTCAAGTAGACGAAATGAAAGCAGTATAATGTAGTGCTCATGATTCACATGAATGCCTATCATTCCATCTCATGATATCTATAAGTTTCTACCATAACGATTCATTTACGGTTAATATCATACCACTTTGGCACTTTATCGAATCTAACATCGTACCTGCATTTCATTTCGTTAAATCTAATCTCTAAGTATTCAATTCATTCTATAGTAAGATTCAATCCTATACAGGATAATCCTACTTCTACGTTATATAAACGTCTTACCTAGTGCGAGCTTAGTTTGATCTTGTCTCGTGGCTAGCTAAACCGTGTCCGTCGTCCTCTTGGCAAACTACACATTCACAAGGAATTTCGACTTAATAAAGTCTAGCTCAAGTTTTTCATTACGCTTATATAAATTTAAACTCCAACATAATATCTATATATTAAAATCTTCAAATCTATTTCTCTCATTTTCCTATGTGTGTGTGTGTGTATATATATTCTTCTTCCCTTTTATTTTCTTTTTCCTTTCCTTGTTTCTTATTTGTCTCCAAGATAATAATAATATATATATATGTACACTTACACATATATATTCATATATTTAGCATTTATATCATAAATTAAATAAAATTCTTAACTCTATTCTTCTCATCTCCATATATTTACAAATATATATTTTCATATATATATTTTTCTTTCTTTTGACTTTTCTTTATTTTCTTCTTTCTTTCTCTTTTATTTCTTTTTCTTTTATTTTTTTTCTTTTTACCTTGAATTTCCGGCAGCTTGGTGTGGAAATGCTCCCCCTACGGCAGCCCTTGTTTGGAGACCACCCACGGCAGCAGCCCTTGTTCCCACGTGAAACAGCCCCAAATTAACCTCCAAAATGCTCAGTTTTTCTGCTTCTTCGCCAGTCACCACATCACAGCAAATCTGAAGCTTTCGTTCAACCCTAGAACAGCCTTGAACCTTCAGGAAATTAACCTTGATTTCCAGCCCTCTCTCCTTCCTTAATCTTCTTCTTAAACGTAGCCTCAAAAATTCCAGCATATACCTCTATTTTCCTTCTCGTGGCAGTCCATTCCTTCCTTCAAAAATCCATGTTTTCCAGTTCAAACACAGCCCCCATAAGCTGGCCACGTTCAGCCCCTCTCTTTCTGTCTCTTGCTCAAGGCTAGAAACACCCCAGCTAAACACCACCAAGACCACTCCTTCGAGTGTTCTGTTTTAGCACCAAGATCAGTCAAACCTCCTTTCCGTTCAGCCTTCTCCTTTTTGTCCGAACCAGTCCCAAGTGGAGCCTCTCGGTTCAGCTCCCAGTAGCCTTCCCGTGATCTTTCTTGCTCAAGCCTACAAGGTGCGACGTGAGGAGGGAAGGAAGGAACGACGGGATGAAGTGAAACTTTAGAAATGTGAAGAGGGACGGAAGAAAGAAAAACAGAAGAAAAGGGCTGAGTTTCTATTTAGGTTTTCTTTTGTTTATTTTATTACTCTAATATGCATAGGGTTCCTGTTTGACTTGAGGGCTCTGCCGAATGGCAGAGCAAATTCATGCTTTGGGTGGGATTTTTCCCACCCGCATACTCTTTTTTTTTTTTTTATACTATGTAATATAATATAGTATAATATAATATATATACTTTTAATATAACTATTATATTTCAAACCTTTTAATATATATATATATAGCTTTTATTAAGGATTACAAAAATATATATTTCTTCCATTTATATAATTGTATTCTATATAATGTACACTTGTATATTTTCTTTTATACATTCATGTATTTAATTTATATGCTTATGCATTTACATCTATTTGCATGTACATATATCTATACTTATGTGTATAGGCACAACTCCTTTCGTATTTATTTAACGTACATTATATATACACATACGATATTCATGTATGTGTCAAGTTATTCCCGAAGATGTATACGCATATGTATATATATTTTTTTCATTTCATTTTTTTTTTATCATTCGTATTTAATCTCGGATAATTGACTTCTATGAACACTTACTATAATTTCATACTTGAAATCTCATAAGTACATTATCTCTTCTTATCACTAAATTACATAAGAATACATATTTAGCTAGGAAAAATATCGGTTCTCACAGGTTTCGGTTCGGGTTTTTCGGTTACGGACTTTTTCGGTTACGGGTTTTTTCGGTTACGGGTTTTTTCGGTTGCGGGTTTTTTCGGTTTCGGGTTTTCTCGGTTGCGGGTTTTTTCGATCTCGGGTTTTTTCGGTTGCGGGTTTTTCCGGTTTCGGATTTTTTCGGTTGCGGGTTTTCTCGGTTTCGGTCCGGTTTCGGGTTCGGTCCGGTTTTAATCGGGCGGGCTTAGCGGGCTTAGTCAAATTATTTTAAAATTTTATAAATTATAAATATTTTATAATTTTGAATGTAATAATTAATTTAATTTTATATAGTTAAATAAAAATATAATAAAAATGCTAAATTAAAGTTAAAATTTAATAAATGGGAATTGTATAATATATATATATATATATATATATTGAGAAATTTGGTTGGGATGATTTTGAAAACATTGGGAGTGGACTAATGAAGAATATAGTTATCTACAATAATAAAAGAGAACATATCATCTATAATTATTACATTATAATTAATTAATCAAAATTTAAAGTCACGTGAGATCTATCAAAATAATACATAAAGTTCGCACTTGTAAATGATGGACCAGTACATAATTTTTAATTATAATTGATTAATTATCGTAAAAAGAATTACAAGTAAAATACTTGAAGACATAAAAGATATTGAAAAAGTTTTAAATCTTGCATTGCATTTGCAAGAAATGAAAGCACTCTTGCTATTGTAAACTTTTGCCTTGGAAGCATCTGTATTTCTGTACTAATTAATTTTTTTTGTCCACAAACTCCATCTACTAAAAATCATCTTTGAATTGCCAACAACCTCTTGGCCTAGTGGTTAAAGATAAGTTGTCGCATATTATAAGTCTTGAGTTTGAATCCAACACCCCTATCTAGAGCTGTTAGTGGGTCGGACCGGGCCGGTTCTCACCGGTTCCGGCTGACTAACAACTTAAACCGGTCCGAACCGGTAGTGGATTGGTCCGAGCCGGGCCGGTTCGCATTATTTTTACTTGCGAACCGGCCCGGTTCATGGACCGGTTCGGTCCTTTTTTAATTTAAATTTTTTATTTTTTTAAAATTTATATTAATTTATTTTAATAAAAATAATATATATTAATATATTTTTATAATTTAATATAACAAATTTATTTTTATAATAAATAATGTTAATAGTTTAATTTAACAACAATTTATTATAAAGTTATTATAATTTATTTAATTAATGTAACAATAATGTAAAAATAAATTACTATAAAATTATGTAATAAAACTATTGTTATAATAAAATAAAATTATATTATGAATATGATATTATAATAAAATTATTATGATAAAAAAATGAAATTTAGAGAATAAAATGATAATATTATAAATTTGAAATAAGAGAATTTAAGTGAATTTGAGAGAGTTTGAGTTATTATTAAAAAAGTATAAGTGAGTATTAAAAGAATAAGAGTGGATGAGCGTTTAGATTTGAGACAAAATATGAAAAAAAATTTTAAAAAAATAAAAGAAAATAAATTGATATTTATTGAGGAAAAATGAAAATTTAAAACAATTTTAAAAATTTTAAAAAATAAATTTTTTTAAAAAAAGGGAGGGAAACGTTCCCTCCCTTACAAATCAACAAATGCCTACATGCCTGCCACTGCGCGGCTTTTTAAAAAAAAAATTTTGTTGAACCAGACCGGTTCAACCTCGACCCAATAACTATCTCTACCCCCATCTTCAGTTATTTAATATTTTTTTTGTAATAAAAAAATTATCTTTGAATTTCGATTATAATTAAAATGATTATAATAGACATTACATTATATTAGACTTAATAATTCGTGTATATATATATATTTTGTATTCGTATTGCATCAAATATATTTGTATCATATAAAATATAAAAATTATTGTATTAAAATTTATATTGATATACCAAACACAATTTTTTTTCTAATTTTTATCAAAATTTGATCCAATGTCACGTTCATTTTTTTTAATTATCATATCTACATTGCATGACAGTATATTGAGATAAAGATATTTCAAAGTTTGCTTTGGAAGTTTTTTCATGTGATTCTCAAGGGAGGGAAAAGGTATATTCCCAAAGAATTTGAAATTTTTTGGTAACGTGGGAAAAGCTTGTTTGGAGGGAATTAAAAAATGACAATCAAACAGATCTCATTTCACACGAAACTCTCATAAATAAAATATTATTATTCATTATTTTTAATTTCTTTTCTTGTTTTGACTAAATTTATATAAATATAAATTTTTACATTTTAATGTTTTTATTACTTGATAATTATTATTTATTTTTTTAATTTCCTGTGATATTTACATTTGTTATAAAATATATAATTATATATTAATAATTATATAAAAATTTATTTTTTAAATGAGCCAAATATATATAGTAAAACTAAAAGAAAGTGAAAATCCAAAAGTATTAGCTATACAAATAAATAACTAACAAATTATAAATAAATCACACTAAACAATTAAACATTTATATAAATAGCTTTATACTCTTAACAATAACTTATTGAGCCATTGTTTTTTTTTTAGGTCAATATTGGGTCATTGGAATTTAGATACTCTTAGTTCAATAAATTTTTTTTTTTACTTTGTTTAATTAGCTTTTTTAATAATTATATTATATTTTTAATAAAATTTTAAATTTTTAAGAATCTTTTTTACATTTATTTTGTCTTTTTAAATGCCAACATAATTAGTTATTAAATTAAATTTAACCGCATAACTAGTTAACTAATTCTTCAATTATAATGTTGAATAAAATTATAGTATACATTAAAAAAATAATTAATATTATGAATAATTGGTCAATTAATTATCTCAATTTTATATTTATTTTGTTTTTAGTTTATACATAAATCATAATATAACATTATTTTTATTAAATATAATCATACTCAAACACATTAATTAATCAAATATCTCATTAAAAATTTAGAACGTTAAATTAAACAAGTTATATACATCAATTGACATTATATTATAAATAATAATATTTGATATAATGTACCAAAAAAAACCATTTGATATAATGATGTAAATGAGTAATATATAATCAAGTACCGAACACTACCCGACTCTATAATCGAATAATTATGAGTTCGGATAGTGTTCTTATTACCCGTATCGGATTCGGGTAGTACCCTTATGGTACGCTATACTCGATTAACTTTTGATCAAGTAGTATCTGGTACCTGAACTTGTTCATCAATTATATGAAAGTAATCAAAATTATATGCTTGTACAAAGATTTGAACCATGACCTCTTATATTTATTGTTATATGTTTAACCACGTGAGCTAGATTGAGAATTTGTTATATTTGTTGTAAATTTTATTTTTATTTTAACACAACTTGCAATTTAAAATTTAATGAAACATTGTTGGCCAAAAAAATAGTTTACTGAATAATAATAATAATAATAATTTATTCTTAAGATAATAAGATTTTAAAATTTTAGACATAATGTGAGAATCGCAAATTTTCTAACTAGATATGTACTCCACATGTAATCTAGTCAATGTAAAAGATAATTTTACTCTTGAAATTTCAAGTATAAGATTATGGTACGTATCCATAGAAACGAAGCCTCCGAGTAGAATGTAAATAGTACACCAATACTGCATACGCAACATACGTGAGCACAAGTAAAAATATATAAATAGATAAATGAATAGATAAAATACATATATAAATAAATATATATGTATATACAAAGGTGAAAATAATTCAATATGCATATAAGTAAATAAGTTTGAGAGTGAATATATATAATATCACTTATACCAATATAAATAGATGATTAGACAAATAAATTGAAGTATAAGTGTATAAGTATTAAAAATATATACATATGTATAAAATATATATAAAATAGATATAAATATATATCTTCAAAGTATATTTATATACATATGCAAAATATTAGTGATGATGAAGAAATTAATAAATAAAATAAAAATGTGTCAAAAAAAAGTTGTAATAAAATATGAATTTAAATAAAATATATATATATATATAAAATATAGGTATTAGGGTTAGTGGGAAACACCCACTAACCCGTCGGTGTCAAAGGGAGACAATTCTGTCTCCCTATCACATCTTTTCATTTTTTAAAATTGTTACAGACTAAACACTCAGCCCTTTCTTTTGTTTTTCTTTCTCCCGTTCCTCTGTACATTTTTTTAAGCTTCATTTCCTTTCCGTCGTGCCTTCCTTTTCCTCCTCGCGTCGCACCTTGTTGGGCCAAGCAGAATAGACCACGAAGAGGTTGCTGGCGGGTGCAAGGCATCAGGTTGAGACTTGCGGTGCAGCAGAAAACGATGGCTGGAAGTGCTTGCCGGAACCGAGCTTGATCTGAGAAAAGAGGAGACAACAATGGTGTTGGTAAAGGCCGAGTAAGGTAGGGTTCAAAGACGCCGTTCGAATACAAGAAACAGAGGTGGGAAATTGATTTAAAAGAGGGATTGTGTATGGTATTACAGATCAAATAATAGGGCAGTTGACGAGGGTTGAGCTGGGTGGTGTTGTGAGCTGAAAATGAAAGGGGTAGACTATGGTTTTTGGAAAGCTAAGTTAGGGCTTTAAGAGGGCTGAACGTGGACAGCTTATGGGAGCTGTGTTTAAAGCTGGAAAACGTGATTTTGAAAGGGGTTATAAGCTGCCACGAAAAAGGGAGAACAAGGTTGAGGAAGAAGCTTAAAGTCTTGACTGATCAGTGGGCATTTTAAGGACTGGAAGCAAGATTTTCGGTGGCTGTTTGGGTGCTGAAACAGAACACGAAATAGTGATATTTGTGGTGGCTGAGCTGGGCATTTCCAGCCCTAAGCAAGAGACGTACGAGGGCTAAGACTGGCGGCATTGTGGTGGTGGTTGTAGCCGACATCCAAGGGCTGCCGTAGGAGGGGTATTCCACACCAAAGCTGCAGAGATTTCCTAAGGTAAAAGAAATAAAAAGGAAGAGAATGCACCTAGATTTCAATATATATATATATATATATATATATATATATATATATATAATGCTTACTTGAAAACAAGGCAAGAAGTAAAGAAAGGAAAAGAAAGGAAAAGGAAATAAAAAGAAAGAAAATGGATAGATATATATATGTGTAATACATATACATATATATATATATATATATATAAGGATATGGGAAAAATAAGAGAATGTAATTTAAGAATTTAAATTATAATGTGTTGAGTGTATATACATATATATATATATATGTATAGACAGGTATCAAGTAAGAATTTAAAAATTTCATAAGTGTATAGAAAATTTGGGCTAGACCTTATTAAGTCAAAATTTCTTGTGAATGTGTAGTGCGCCAAGAGGACGACGGACATGGTCTAGCTGGACACAGGGCACGCTCAAGCTAAGCTCGCACTTAGGTAAGACGTTTATATAACGTAGAAGTAGGATTATCCTGTATAGGATTGAATCTTACAATAGAATGAATTGAATACCTAGAGATTTAATATAACGAAATGAAATATAGGTATGATATTTGACTTGATAAAGTACCAAGGTGAGAGACATTGATCGGAAGTGAATCGATATGGTATAGGTTCATAGATATTATGAGATGAAATGATAAACATTCATGCAATTTATGAGCATGTCATTTTATGGTCTTATTCCACTTCCTTAAATTTTATTGCCATCAAGCATGACTTATTACTATACATGAAAAACTGAAATGATTTATTCTTATCATGTTTACAAGAATATTTTGGATGCTTGAATGGCTTTGAAAAGAATGAAATGATAGTTTTCACATATGTACGTATATACATGTAAATGATCTTTAGAAAAGCATTACGTACATTAAACTATTTTTATACGAAAGATTGAATTGCTTTATGAGACTATAGGCACCCTAAGAGAATTAAATTCAATAAAGCATAGTGGAAGCCGCCTAATTGGAGATTACTCATTAGGCATAGAAGCTTGTCCGACAATAGTCGTGGACTGGTCTCAGTCTTGCCTGATCAGTGGGACTGAGAGATATGAGGTCTATGGCCATAGATAGCGCCCTAGTGGTTTCCAGGGGACGATATGATTCTTCACTGCTAGCTACAGTGAACTAAGTCTTTATTGATAGAGAGATAGGGATCTAGCCTAGTCTCAAATGATATGAAATGAAGTTTAGAGTATGTCTTTAAAATGAAAATGAACTCTAAACTCGATATTGATTTACAATATATGAAACGCATTTTGATGCTATATGAGATATGAAATATACTTTCAAAGTATATATGATATGAAACGTGCTTCAAGGAAATATATGCGATATGAAATGTATTTCAAAAAGTATTTGTGATATGAAATATGTTTCAAAAAGCATACTTGACATGAAATGAAAAAGCTTGCATATTTCAAGCACATCTTAAAAGAATACATGAAATGTATTGATATTATACATGTCTTGAACTTGTTTAAAAGAATATGTATTACTTGTTTTATGACTGTAACTACTTCGTTCATAATTACATGTCAAAGGTTATATCATGGTTTCATAACTTAGACATTTCATGACATGTTGAAGCATAGATTTTAAGATTTAGTGGTATCAGAGCCGAGATTGTCTAGTGCATGTCAGTATAGATGAGTTAGAATGGTTTACATCCCATAGTACTGTCATTGCCTGATTGTTAAGTGCTCAGTAAGTGCAGAATACTGTTCTAAATGCATGTTTTTTTTTATATAGAAATTAAATGATAACAAAGTAAAGAAGACTACTAAGTGGTGAATGATTTGAAACCTCAATAAGTAACACAATAGCCTGTAAGGTATTGTGATATAAAAAAAAAAAAATAAAGGGACTCTTCAAACCTGTCATTGGTATAATTAAGATTGAATACGACATGCTATATACTATGAATCTTTTGTAAATGTTAGAGATTTGTAAGGTATGTCGTGCAAGATAACAAATTGATGTGGAAGTTAAGATTGCGTGAAATAAGACACGCAAGACCATAATGTCTTGCTATTGATCTTGACCTAGTTTGATAGTTTCCAAAGTATAAAAGGATGAATGGTCGCTAGATATGAACTTACGAGATACATCAGATTTGGTAAAGTTATTGAGTATTGAACTTTGAAATTTAAAAGGGATTGTAATCCGAGAATTTTATCTGAAATAGGTGATCTTATAATCATAATGTTAGGTCTGTTCGGTAAGGCACTGAGAGGAACTCGGTGAGGGCCCCACCAGGACTTCTCTATCCGAATCGAACTAAGATCCTAAAATGATGATATTGGAATGAAAGAGGATATCATCAGTCAATAGATTTTAAGATCACCTGTTTAAAAGGTATCTTGGAGAGAGAAATAAACTGAGAAATGATGAATATACCCTTATATTGAAATAATTCTCCCGAATCATAGATGACTAATTTGATTTGGAACCAATTGATGGTAATAAAGTAATGGATGGTGTAAAGAATGTATTACAGGTATAATGGTCTCTCCTAGTAGCCCCACCTATACTCTGATGAGTAATGCGATCGGAGTGTATATTGTAGGAGGTCGCAAGATAGTCGGCTCTGTTATGGATTCTTAGGGCCTGAATTAAATGTGAAAAGACGAGGTATTTGATTAGGGATTATTGGATGTTATGAAAAGTAATACACTTACTACGTGTGACTAAATAAGTGAATCGATGTGAAATATATGTTAAATGATTTAAAAGTTATACGTATGTGTTTTGAGGATACGTAGTAGAATTGTAGAATGTAAATAACGAAACATTCAAGATGATATGAGGTTATGATTTAGAAGTTACTGGATGAATTTCTAAATAATTTTCGGAGTAATGTGGATTCGAGAGATTATTAACTCAATTCACAACATGGAACCTATTTATAAGCTCTTATCATGGAACATAAAAGAGTCTGAAGAGCTTAAGAAATTACTCCAGAGATTAATGAATAAAGAACCCATCTGTATTAGTGTAACTGGTGGAAACACAGACGATATGGTTCGAAAGAACAAGCATAGCTTATGATTGGGTACTAAATTTCAAGTACTCGACAGTATTATTATTGAGAATGAATAAGTTATTGTTCAAGATTGATGTTTTACTTGATCCACTCAATGGTATATGTAGAGTTTCAATATCAATCTTTGAATAAGAGCTTACAGATAAGTGTTCATAAGGTGATGTTCAGAACTCAGTATAACTCTTACGAGTCTTTTGTGGTACTAAAGAGATTTATGAAATATCTTATGACGTTTGTGGATTTAATGATTGAAATATTTCAATCACATATAGATAAATTATAATGGCATTAAAACCACGAGATGTGAATATGTATATTTATTTGAAGAATATAAGCAGCATCTATGAATAATTCCACAAACTTCTGGAAATTGAGAATTTTGTCGTCAAGTTCAGTAAATATGATTTTAACTGAACAGTACCTTTGTAGAGACGTGTGGTCTCGAATGATAAAGTGAATATTGGTTTGTTTAAAAAGAGGTTATTTCTAAGTGAGTAAGATTAAAAATATAGTTATTGGGGTACAAAAGTTTTGAAGTTTACCCGAATAATATAAATGATTTGTTAAGGAGTTGTGGAATTGGTTGCTTTACTGATATGATACATACCTATAAGAAAATTAAGTGGAAGCGAATGAATATGTATGAATATAGTATTTGAAATTGTTAAAAGATTTTTAACGGAAGAGTATTATACCATTTGGAAAAGCAACGAAAGAAATAAATGTGAAAAGATGAAAATGTATTAAAAGACGAATCATATGATGATAAGGGAACACGAATTATGAGGTAGTTTCCAAACCTAAGATTTTATGTGATTTCCTCTGATTTTCATGTGGTTATGGCTAGATATAAGATCGAGCCAAAAAAAAAAGTTTAGTTGTACTCAGAGGAGTAAATAAATGAAGTACTACCAGTCATGTAAATGGATATATATATATGTATATATATTGGAATTGTGAAATTGCATTAAGTAACGTGGAGACGGAATTAGGATTTTGAAAAAATTACATCCTCAGGTACATCCTAAAATTTAGTGATATTACATGTACTATAAGAATAAATGATGCAAGGGCAATATTATATGAAAAGAGATGTCAGGGAAAATTATTACCTAATGTCTCATTCACTGTAAGTGATGATTGGTATTGAAGTCTGCAAATAAATTGCAGTCTTAGCTAAACCGTGAAATGATGATTGTGGGATAGTAAAGAATCTGAAGAAACCATGATGCCATTTGGGTGACTGTCGACAGATTGACTAAGTTGGCACACTTTTTGGCTATGAAAGTCACAGATTCACTCAGTGCCCTTGCAGATTTGTATGTTAGGGAGATTGTGAGATTACATGGAGTCCCAGTAAGCATAGTGTCAGATAGAGATTCTCGGGTTACTTCTCGTTTCTGGGAACATTTCCAGGATGCTTAGGGAACTAAATTGAGTTTCAGCACCACTTTCCATCCTCAAACTGATGGGCAATCCGAGAGAACAATTCAAACCCTTGAGGATTTGTTGAGAGCGTGTGTCATGGATTTTCAAGGTTCATGGATTGATCATTTGGCACTGGCTGAATTTGCGTATAAAAATAGCTTCCACTCCAGCATTGGGATGGCATCGTATGAGGCATTGTATGGACGTAGATGTAGATTCCCGATAGGTTGGGAAGAAGTAGGTGAAAGGAAGATATTTGCTCCCGAACTGGTAGAAAAGGCTTCAGATAGTGTAAGATTGATATGTGATCGATTGAAAACAGCTCAGAGCAGAGAGAAGAGCTATGCCGATAATCGCAAGAGACACTTGGAGTTTCAAGTTAGAGATAAGATGTTTTTAAAGATCATTCCATCCAAAGGTATAATGAGGTTTGGAAAGAGAGGGAATTTGAGTCCTCGGTACATTGGTTCGTTTGAGATACTAGACAGAGTGGGTGATGTGGCATATCGACTAGTGCTACCACCAGAGCTGTCAATGTGCACAACGTCTTCCATGTATCTATGCTTAGAAAATATCATCCGAATACCTCCCATGTGATTGAATATGAACATTTGGAAATCAGGGAAGACCTAAGCTATGTTGAGAGACCGCTTCAGATTTTGGATCGAAAGGATAAGGTATTGCGGTCCAAGACAATTCCTTTAGTAAAGGTGCTTTGGCAACACCACATCTCAGAAAAAGCTACATGGGAGTTGGAGGGTATGATGAAAGAGAAGTACCCCCACTTATTCTAGGATAACTTGTAACAATTTGGAGGACCAAATTTTTAAGGTGGAGAGGATGTGAGAATCGCAAATTTTCTAACTAGATATGTACTCCACATGTAATCTAGTCAATGTAAAAGATAATTTTACTCTTGAAATTTCAAGTATAAGATTATGGTACGTATCCATAGAAACGAAGCCTCCGAGTAGAATGTAAATAGTACACCAATACTGCATACGCAACATACGTGAGCACAAGTAAAAATATATAAATAGATAAATGAATAGATAAAATACATATATAAATAAATATATATGTATATACAAAGGTGAAAATAATTCAATATGCATATAAGTAAATAAGTTTGAGAGTGAATATATATAATATCACTTATACCAATATAAATAGATGATTAGACAAATAAATTGAAGTATAAGTGTATAAGTATTAAAAATATATACATATGTATAAAATATATATAAAATAGATATAAATATATATCTTCAAAGTATATTTATATACATATGCAAAATATTAGTGATGATGAAGAAATTAATAAATAAAATAAAAATGTGTCAAAAAAAAAGTTGTAATAAAATATGAATTTAAATAAAATATATATATATATAAAATATAGGTATTAGGGTTAGTGGGAAACACCCACTAACCCGTCGGTGTCAAAGGGAGACAATTCTGTCTCCCTATCACATCTTTTCATTTTTTAAAATTGTTACAGACTAAACACTCAGCCCTTTCTTTTGTTTTTCTTTCTCCCGTTCCTCTGTACATTTTTTTAAGCTTCATTTCCTTTCCGTCGTGCCTTCCTTTTCCTCCTCGCGTCGCACCTTGTTGGGCCAAGCAGAATAGACCACGAAGAGGTTGCTGGCGGGTGCAAGGCATCAGGTTGAGACTTGCGGTGCAGCAGAAAACGATGGCTGGAAGTGCTTGCCGGAACCGAGCTTGATCTGAGAAAAGAGGAGACAACAATGGTGTTGGTAAAGGCCGAGTAAGGTAGGGTTCAAAGACGCCGTTCGAATACAAGAAACAGAGGTGGGAAATTGATTTAAAAGAGGGATTGTGTATGGTATTACAGATCAAATAATAGGGCAGTTGACGAGGGTTGAGCTGGGTGGTGTTGTGAGCTGAAAATGAAAGGGGTAGACTATGGTTTTTGGAAAGCTAAGTTAGGGCTTTAAGAGGGCTGAACGTGGACAGCTTATGGGAGCTGTGTTTAAAGCTGGAAAACGTGATTTTGAAAGGGGTTATAAGCTGCCACGAAAAAGGGAGAACAAGGCTGAGGAAGAAGCTTAAAGTCTTGACTGATCAGTGGGCATTTTAAGGACTGGAAGCAAGATTTTCGGTGGCTGTTTGGGTGCTGAAACAGAACACGAAATAGTGATATTTGTGGTGGCTGAGCTGGGCATTTCCAGCCCTAAGCAAGAGACGTACGAGGGCTAAGACTGGCGGCATTGTGGTGGTGGTTGTAGCCGACATCCAAGGGCTGCCGTAGGAGGGGTATTCCACACCAAAGCTGCAGAGATTTCCTAAGGTAAAAGAAATAAAAAGGAAGAGAATGCACCTAGATTTCAATATATATATATATATATATATATATATATATATATATAATGCTTACTTGAAAACAAGGCAAGAAGTAAAGAAAGGAAAAGAAAGGAAAAGGAAATAAAAAGAAAGAAAATGGATAGATTATATATGTGTAATACATATACATATATATTATATATATAAGGATATGGGAAAAATAAGAGAATGTAATTTAAGAATTTAAATTATAATGTGTTGAGTGTATATACATATATATATATATATATATATATATATATATGTATAGACAGGTATCAAGTAAGAATTTAAAAATTTCATAAGTGTATAGAAAATTTGGGCTAGACCTTATTAAGTCAAAATTTCTTGTGAATGTGTAGTGCGCCAAGAGGACGACGGACATGGTCTAGCTGGACACAGGGCACGCTCAAGCTAAGCTCGCACTTAGGTAAGACGTTTATATAACGTAGAAGTAGGATTATCCTGTATAGGATTGAATCTTACAATAGAATGAATTGAATACCTAGAGATTTAATATAACGAAATGAAATATAGGTATGATATTTGACTTGATAAAGTACCAAGGTGAGAGACATTGATCGGAAGTGAATCGATATGGTATAGGTTCATAGATATTATGAGATGAAATGATAAACATTCATGCAATTTATGAGCATGTCATTTTATGGTCTTATTCCACTTCCTTAAATTTTATTGCCATCAAGCATGACTTATTACTATACATGAAAAACTGAAATGATTTATTCTTATCATGTTTACAAGAATATTTTGGATGCTTGAATGGCTTTGAAAAGAATGAAATGATAGTTTTCACATATGTACGTATATACATGTAAATGATCTTTAGAAAAGCATTACGTACATTAAACTATTTTTATACGAAAGATTGAATTGCTTTATGAGACTATAGGCACCCTAAGAGAATTAAATTCAATAAAGCATAGTGGAAGCCGCCTAATTGGAGATTACTCATTAGGCATAGAAGCTTGTCCGACAATAGTCGTGGACAGGTCTCAGTCTTGCCTGATCAGTGGGACTGAGAGATATGAAGTCTATGGCCATAGATAGCGCCCTAGTGGTTTCCAGGGGACGATATGATTCTTCACTGCTAGCTACAGTGAACTAAGTCTTTATTGATAGAGAGATAGGGATCTAGCCTAGTCTCAAATGATATGAAATGAAGTTTAGAGTATGTCTTTAAAATGAAAATGAACTCTAAACTCGATATTGATTTACAATATATGAAACGCATTTTGATGCTATATGAGATATGAAATATACTTTCAAAGTATATATGATATGAAACGTGCTTCAAGGAAATATATGCGATATGAAATGTATTTCAAAAAGTATTTGTGATATGAAATATGTTTCAAAAAGCATACTTGACATGAAATGAAAAAGCTTGCATATTTCAAGCACATCTTAAAAGAATACATGAAATGTATTGATATTATACATGTCTTGAACTTGTTTAAAAGAATATGTATTACTTGTTTTATGACTGTAACTACTTCGTTCATAATTACATGTCAAAGGTTATATCATGGTTTCATAACTTAGACATTTCATGACATGTTGAAGCATAGATGAACTGAATATGAGAATATGACAGGTATATGATCGCATGATGAATAAGAGAATGACTGATAGTAAATTTTCCTCACATGACATCATGCATGGCATATAGAACAGTATAATTCTAACTCTGCACTTATATAAATGACTTACTGAGCCTTGCTCATTAAACGCTATTTAAATTTTTCAGATTGAGCATGGAGTTGGGGGAGTATTTCGGAGCCTTCCGAATAGTCCCGAGCCTGAAATATAGTCCCAACTCTCCAAAGAAATTTTTTGTGAACATTTGGGGTATACACACTTTCCTTTTGTGTTTATTACTAATTCAGGCTATTTTGATTCAGTACTTAGATGGGATGTAATCTGATATAGAGAATAGCATCTAGACTAGTAATGATGAAGTATGGAATATTGATTTTTCATGAGTATGGATTGTGGATTGAATAGCATGAACAAGTAACTAAGTAGGAAAATGTGAACCATAAGATGAAATGCTATGATATGGAAATGAACTTGGTAATAGGAATGCTAAAATATGATTAACTGTCATTCTGGAAAGCATGAGCTGGATTATTACTTGTAATTTTTATGCAGGAAAATAACCTGGGTAAAGTCATAAAAATAGGCGAGGGAGTTAACGTCCCAAAACAAAAATTCACTACATTGCACTTAGACAAAGCAACACGAGTATAGGAAAAAGAAAAAAAAATTAGCCCTAATTTCTACGCATCCGTACAAGTAAGAGACACTGTCGCAGCCTTTGGGTCGTGACACATAAAGTACTAAAATTAAATTAATAGAAATTTCATAATATGTTAAGATACAATTCTTAAGATATTGATAATTTAACATATATGACATTTTATTATAATGTAAATCTTAATATATATATATAGTATATTATGTTTATTATTTTATTTGTAACTCATTATAATAAATTAAAAAAAAACACTTTTTTAACTAAAAAAGTAGTTGAAAAGGTCAATATCTATTTAATCATCCAATATTCTGATTATTAGTTGATCAAGTTAAACTAAATTACATGAATACATCATAAGAGATTAAATGTTTGAAATTAAAAACAAGAGTATATTCTAAAAGCATGATAAGAAATTGGAATGAAAAATGTCTGAAATTAAAACTATAATATGCTATGAGAGATTGTTTAATTTATTCTATATTACATGGTAAGAGATTATTATAATGTAACATACAAATCATTATGATAAGATAAACATATTAATAATCTATTTTATATAATTAAGAGCTTGTATAATTGATTATATATCACATGATAAGAAATTATTTTTAAAGTTATAATAACATACAAATCATTATGATAAGGCGTTATTTATTAACTATATTATGTATTTTATTTGCTATCAAAAAAACTATTCCAAATTGAGTACTAATTTTTTTTCATATTCACATTAACATAATAATATTAGATTAACATAATAATATTAGATATACACCAATTGATTGAATATCTAATTAAAATGTTAAATAATAGATATTACTAAATTAATTAATATAATGCTAGTTATTTAAATATAATTAATAATAATATTAACAAAGTATAAAAAATAAATTTTATTAAAATTACTACTTACATAGTAATACAACTTTAATATATTATTAAATTACACTTTAATTTACTATTAGAATTATTATTTTTATCCACACTTTAATTTTACATTTAATAGATAATAAATGAATTATTTTTAGTAAATACTTAATTCTATCAAAATAATACTTACACACTAAGAGATTACATAATTTATTCTTAAAAGATTATTATAATATAATATACAAATCATTATTATAAGATACCAAATTAGTTTATTCATGTATAAGATTATTATAATATAATAAATAATTAATTATCACTAGTTTGATTTTTTAATATCTTTTGTTTTAAGGCTAAAAATAAAATTACTACTATAATTTTCTCTTTTAATGATACCCAAGTATAAAAAAATTGTACTTGTATTGTTTAATTTAATTACTTAACTTTTTCTAATTTTAAAAACTTTGAATTTTAATTTAAAGATTAGGTTTTTTTTAATCTAAATTTAATATCTTTCTATACTTGAAACTTTAAGAAAATATAGTTTAAATTTAATTTTATTAAAAATATTTTTAATGTGTTGCACAAAATATCAAATTCAAAGTTTCAAACAAATATTGAAATTATATAATTTTTATATATTTGATTTATTGTTGTATTAAAATTAAAATTTTATTATAAATAAAAATAATAAAATGTTAAAATGATTTTTATAATAAAATCAAATGTCAAATTAATAATATATTTATTATTATAAATGCAGTAAGGATAATATTAAAGATTATTTGATATCATATATTATATCATATATTATGGTGTTTTAAATTAATTTAATTTAATTAAAAAGATTCAATATTTATTATGCTGGTAATATATAATTGATAAAATTGTATAATAAATAATAATTGTTTTCAAAATTTTAAACTTTTTAATTAAAAAAGTGTATCAATTATTTATTTATTTTTAAATAATAATTATATAATTATAATTCGGGTTTTCTCGGGTTATAAATTCGGTTTTTTCGGTTTTCGGTTCGAGTCGGTCTCGGTTTCGGATCGTATCGGGCTCGGGTTATGTCGGGTTCGGGTTGTGTCGGGTTCGAGCTTTTTCGGTTTCGAGCTTTTTCGGTTTCGAGCTTTTTCGGTTCCGGGCTTTTTCGGTTACAGGCTTTTTCGGTTACGGGCCTTTGACTTTTTTGGTCAATTCGGGCTGGTCCCGGTTCGGTCTCGGGCGGATTCGGGCGGGTTTTCGGGCTCGGGCCAATTTTTGCCACCTCTAAGATGGGCAACGGCCTGAACGTTGCCCATCAACTTTGTAAGGGAGGGAACGTTTCCCTCCCTTTTTTTTTAAATTTATTTTTAAAAATTTTTAAAATTGTTTTAAATTTTCATTTTTATTCTATAAATATTAATTTTTTTTATTTTATTTTTTTAAAATTTTTTTCATATTTTGTCTTAAATCTAAACGCTTATCCACTCTTATTCTTTTAATACTCACTTATACTTTCTCAATAATCACTCAAACTCTCTCAAATTCACTTAAATTCTCTTATTTCAAATTTATAATATTATCATTTTATTCTCTAAATTTCATTTTTTTTATCATAATAATTTTATTATAATATCATATTCATAATATAATTTTATTTTATTATAACAATAGTTTTATTACATAATTTTATAGTAATTTATTTTTACATTATTGTTACATTAATTAAATAAATTATAATAACTTTATAATAAATTGTTGTTAAATTAAACTATTAACATTATTTATTATAAAAATAAATTTGTTAGAATAAATTATAAAAATATATTAATATATATTATTTTTATTAAAATAAATTAATATAAATTTAAAAAAATAAAAAATTTAAATTAAAAAAGGACCGAACCGGTCCATGAACCGGGCCGGTTCGCAAGTAAAAATAATGCGAACCGGCCCGGCTCGGACCAGTCCACTACCGGTTCGGACCGGTTTAAGTTGTTAGTCAGCCGGAACCGGTGAGAACCGGCCCGGTCCAGCCCACTAACAGCTCTAGATAAGGGTGTTGGATTCAAACTCAAGACTTATAATATGCGACAACTTATCTTTAACCACTAGGCCAAGAGGTTGTTGGCAATTCAAAGATGATTTTTAGTAGTTAGAGTTTGTGGACAAAAAAATTAATTAGTACAGAAATACAGATGCTTCCAAGGCAAAAGTTTACAATAGCAAGAGTGCTTTCATTTCTTGCAAATGCAATGCAAGATTTAAAACTTTTTCAATGTCTTTTACGTCTTCGAGTATTTTACTTGTAATTCTTTTTACGATAATTAATCAATTATAATTAAAAATTATGTACTGGTCCATCATTTACAAGTGCGAACTTTATGTATTATTTTGATAGATCTCACGTTACTTTAAATTTTGATTAATTAATTATAATGTAATAATTATGGATGATATGTTCTCTTTTATTATTGTAGATAACTATATTCTTCATTAGTCCACTCCCAATGTTTTCAAAATCATCCCAACCAAATTTCTCAATATATATATATTATACAATTCTCATTTATTAAATTTTAACTTTAATTTAGCATTTTTATTATATTTTTATTTAACTATATAAAATTAAATTAATTATTACATTCAAAATTATAAAATATTTATAATTTATAAAATTTTAAAATAATTTGACTAAGCCCGCTAAGCCCGCCCGATTAAAACCGGACCGAACCCGAAGCTGGACTGAAACCGAGAAAACCCGCAACCGAAAAAATCCGAAACCGAGAAAACCCGCAACCGAGAAAACCCGAGATCGAAAAAACCCGCAACCGAGAAAATCCGAAACCGAAAAAACCCGCAACCGAAAAAACCCGTAACCGAGAAAACCCGTAACCAAAAAAGCCCGTAACCGAAAAACCCGAACCGAAACCCGCCTGAACCCGCCCGTTTGCCACCTCTAACCACATGTAAAGGGATGCAGAGAAAGGAAACCCTTACAATTGAAGAACCGCCTAAACCAAAACCTGATGAGGAAATGGAAACGATCCAGTTAGATGACGAGGATGAAGGGAAAATAGTATATGTGGGAAGCCAGCTGCCTGAACAAGTAAAAAAGGAGATGGTCCGATGCTTAAAAGAGAATTGTGATGTGTTTGCATGGACTCCAGCCGATATGCCAGGAATAGACCCTGAAGTTATTTGTCATCGGTTGAACGTAATCTCAGGGGCAAAGCCGATAAAACAGAAGAAGAGGAATTTTGCTCCCGAGAGGCAACAGGCAATTAGCGAAGAAATCTCGAAGTTGTTGCAAGCAGGATTTATCAGAGAAGTTAATTATCCGGAGTGGTTGGCCAATGTCGTGATGGTGAAGAAAGCGAACGGGAAATGGAGAATGTGTGTAGACTTCACAGATCTGAATAAAGCTTGTCCTAAGGATTCGTATCCACTACCTCGAATCGACAAGTTGGTAGACGAAACTTGTAGGTATGAATTACTTAGCTACTTAGATGCCTTCTCGGGATACCACCAAATCATGATGCATCAGGACGATGAGGAGAAGACTTCATTCATTACCGATGTCGGGACATATTGTTACCGAGTAATGCCATTCGGTCTGAAGAATGCGGGGGCAACCTACCAGCGCATGGTAAATAAGGTGTTCCAAGACCTGCTGGGCAACACCATGGAAGCCTATGTCGATGATATGATAATCAAAAGCCGACAGGGAGAGTCACATGCCAGGAAAATGACAAAGGTGTTCAATGTGTTGCGGCAGTACAAGATGAAGTTGAATCCCAACAAATGCTCATTCGGGGTAAGGTCTGGAAAGTTTCTGGGATTCATGATTACTAATCGAGGGATAGAGGCTAATCCTGAGAAAGTTCAAGCTATTCTGGACATGAGGCCACCTAATACAGTAAAAGAAGTTCAAAGGTTGACAGGAAGAATAGCAGCCTTGAGTCGTTTTTTATCCAAATCAGCTGAAAGAAGTCTACCATTTTTCAAGGCGATAAAGGCAGGAAAGAACTTCAAGTGGACAGAAGAATGCAACGACGCCTTTGAAAGGTTGAAAGATTACCTAAAAGAGTTACCTCTGTTATCCCGGCCACGTCCCGGAGACCACCTCCTTATGTACCTCGGCGTAGGAGAGAAAGCTGTAAGTGCAGTCCTACTAAGGAAAGAAGGGGATAGAGATTGCCCGATTTATTATGTAAGCAAAGTCCTGCTAGATGCTGAGGCAAGATACCCCTTAGTTGAAAGAATAGTTTTATCCCTGGTGATGGCAACTCGGAAGTTACGGCCGTACTTCCAAGCTCACTCGGTGACTATCTTAACAGATCAGCCCCTCAGGCAAATATTGCAAAAACCAGAACACTCTGGACGTCTAATTAAGTGGGCCATCGAATTGAGTGAATATGACATTCACTTCCAACCTCGCCAAGCAATAAAAGGACAGGCATTGGCAGATTTCATTGTAGAATGTACTGGCCGAGAGGTACAAAAGGAAACTGAGTTGGCCTGGTGGAAATTATTTGTTGATGGAGCTCGTAACATGGACGGCAGTGGAGCTGGAATTGTGCTAATATCACCTGAAGGGGAAACCTATGAGTATTCCCTGCGTTTCGATTTCCCAAGTTCAAACAATACAGCCGAGTACGAAGCCTTGATAGCTGGGATGAGACTTGCTGAGAAAATGGGGGTCAGCAACTTAATGGCACACATCGATTCACAGTTAGTGGTAAACCAGTTCTTGGGTGAATATGAAGCACGAGAACCCGCTCTAGTCCCTTATCTGCAGAAGGTACAATTGTTGGCACAGTCATTCAAGCACTTCCAGCTGACTCAGATAAATCGAACAGAGAACAACCATGCAGACGCTCTTTCAAAATTGGCTTCTTCTAGAGGGGTCAAAGGGGGTATGGTGAAAGTGGAATCCCTCGCTAGGCCAAGTATAGAAGAAGAAGATGTCTGTGATGTCGAAATCGGAGGCGATTGAAGAAGCCCAATCAAAGACTACATACTGGGGGGCACACTCCCCGCTAACAGAGACGAAGCTCGAAGGCTGAAGTTAAAAAGTGCCAGGTTTACCGTGGTGAATGGGGAACTCTATAAACGGGGGTTCACATGCCTCTGTTGAAGTGTCTAGGGCCTCAGCAGGCCGAGTACACCTTAGCTGAAGTTCATGAGGGAATATGTGGCGAACATCTGGGGGCTCGAGCCTTGGCCTCGAAAATACTGCACACGGGGTTTTATTGGCCTACACTGAGGAAGGACGCCACAGACAAAGTGAGAAGATGCGAAAAGTGTCAGAAATTCGCTCCTATAGCTACAGCGCCTGTTTCGGCTCTTCAGAACACTCTCCAACCAACTCCATTTGCACAATGGGGACTAGATATCCTGGGGCCTTTTCCCCTAGGCTCAGGACAAAGGAAGTATTTGCTTGTGGCCACAGACTACTTCACAAAGTGGATAGAGGCCGAGCCTTTGGCTACAATCTCTGAGAAAAAGGTAGAAGCAATGGTGTGGAAAGACATAATTTGCCGATTTGGGATCCCCCGTGTGATAAACGTAGATCATGGGAAGCAATTCGACTGTGATGCTTTCCGAAATTTTTGTAATGGCCTAAAGATTCTCCTAAGAATATCTTCTGTGTCTTACCCACATGCCAATGGGCAGGCAGAGGTAAGCAATCGAATTATACTACACGGGTTGAAGACTAGACTGGACAAGGCAAAGGGAGCATGGGTGGATGAGCTCCCAAGTGTCTTATGGGCCTACAGAACGACGAGCAAAGTGTCAACAGGCGAAACACCATTCAATTTGGTATATGGCACTGAAGCCCTCATCCTGGTGGAAGTTGGAGCTGAGTCACCCAGACTAATCCCTTACATTGAAGAACGTAATTCCCAGGGACTAAGGGAAAACCTTGACCTGATACATGAGCTGAGAGACCAAGCAAAAATAAGACTGGCTGCTTACCAACAGAGAGTAGCTGCTTATTACAATGCACGGGTCAAGAACAAAGAGTTGCAAGAAGGGAACCTCGTATTGAGAAAGTCGACAATTACGAACGCCCATAGGGAAGATGGAAAGCTCCGGGCTAATTGGGAAGGACCATACAGAATCAGAAAGATGGTCGGACCTAGCACTTGCACTTTAGAAACCTTGCAAGGAAAGAAGCTCTCGAAGACTTGGAACGCCAACCATCTTAAGCTATATTGGCAGTAAAAATTGTAATTTTTGCTTTCTGATTGTTATTCTTGTCTTTATTTTCCCATCTATTGCTACATTACTTCATAGATGATATTATTTTTCTGATTCATGAATAAAGTCCAGCCAGTCATTTCCTATATTCTCTAACGCAACATGTGAGATAGATTATGTGCTACAGGAATTGAAACGATACAACAGCTGGCTGCCAAATAAGTCCCTAAGCGAAAAATGCGCGAGATGGGCACAAATAAGACCTTAAGCGTGAAGAAGACGCGAGACGGGCACAAATAAGTCCCTAAGCGAAAAATGCGCGAGATGGGCACAAATAAGACCTTAAGCGTGAAGAAGACGCGAGATTGGCACAAATAAGTCCCTAAGCGAAAAATGCGCGAGATGGGCACAAATAAGACCTTAAGCGTGAAGAAGACGCGAGACGGGCACAAATAAGTCCCTAAGCGAAAAATGCGCGAGATGGGCACAAATAAGACCTTAAGCGTGAAGAAGATAAGCGAAAAATGCGCAAGATAGGCACAAAAATGACCTTAAGCGTGAAGAAGACACGAGACGGGCAAAATACCAATTCTTGAACACGAAAAGTGCGTGCGATAGGTAAAAGTACAAACTATGTAACAAGTTACGAGGTACGTTACAAAATCTCCAAGTTCATGTGTTGTAATAAATCGACAAGTTATGGTTAACACTTTGGCTATTTTAGTCTTGATTATCCTTAAGCGAAAATAACGCGAGATATGAACAACGCTCGAGAAAAGTTCATTTTTGAACGAATAGTCAACACGGTTTCAAAAAAGAACTTGGGGAGCAACATGATAAAGTCAAACAATACAAGGTACTCTACTAATTTCAAATAAGCAAAAGAAAGAGCTACAGAATGAAATGATACTTTCCATTGAAAATGTATTGGATACATTGGAGAACAAACAAAAAGTACATTGGAGTTAACAAACAAAACAAAAACTCTAATCTACGCCAATAACCGAATCAGCCGGCTGGGAAGACGCTACATCAGCACTTACGGCGTGAGAAGCTTGAGGCTCAGGAACTGGAGAAGTCAAAGAACCAGGATCCTGGGAAGACGAGGATGCCACCCCGGAAGCAGGAACGTCACTCGAGGGCCCAACCACGACCGCAGAGTCTGGCACGGGATCAACGGCAGCAGAATCTGAAATTTGGAACTCGTCGCTGTCCAACCCCACCAGTGCCTCGATAGATTCAGGCTGATCGTCTGTGTCGATAGGCTCAGAGACGTCATGCACTGCCAAAGGCTCAGATCGATCAAATGCCTCGGAAGACTCAGGTGTATGTAGTGACTGTCGAGGAGGCCACGGACCCTCAAGGTTGTCCAGATTATCTACGACTCCTTCCGCTAAATAGGCCTCCGGACTTTGTGCGTCGGGCTCATACTTGGTCCAAGAAGGAGCATCGTAGTACTTAGCCTCCTCGGTGAAGAGCAATTCAGGTAAAGCCTCACTAGGCCGATGCTTCTCCAGCCAAGCGCGAGCCAAATAGAAACCATACTTAATAAATCCCGTCGAGAACGCCG
The DNA here is from genome assembly GCA_031772115.1 of Heritiera littoralis. Taxonomy (NCBI): domain Eukaryota; kingdom Viridiplantae; phylum Streptophyta; class Magnoliopsida; order Malvales; family Malvaceae; genus Heritiera; species Heritiera littoralis. The sequence goes on along the minus strand of JAPDPK010000083.1, from coordinate 268,010 downwards.
CCTTCTGGTCAAAACAATGCTGAGATAAGCGGTATTCACGAACGGCCTCAATTCGGGCTTCTCTTTGACGATCCAATACATTGTGCAGCTCCTCAATAGCCTCATCTCGTTGCCTCTCCATGGCTCCCCGATCCTCGACGGCCTTGTTATAAGCCTACTGGTATCCTTGAAGTGAAGACACCTTCGCCTGCTCTTCTTGGAGCCTTAACTCAAGATCAGCATTCTTTCGCTCTAGGTCAGCGTTCCTTTTGTTTACCTCCTCCACCCTTTTGACATAAGGACGAAGCTGGTTGACCTCGTTTGAAAGCTCCATCTTCTGATCCCGAAGCTCGTGAATCTCTTTGCTAGCTTGCTCTCTAAGAGCCCGGTGCCGAGCATTGACGGCCACAATCTGTTGAGCTGACTGAGGAGGCAAAAAACAAAAGTAACTCAGAGAATCTTTCAAACAAGAGAAATAATTACCAAACAAATACGAAACTCTTACCTTCATAGCGAGATAGTCAGAGTTATCCTCCGCATCCGGAATGTTTGAAAAAAGCCCCGCCTCGTCACGGGGGAGAATGGTGCTCCAAGCCAGACGAGACGCTATCCCGGCATCCTCGATGCTATCATTGTCGTTCACTCCGGGATAGGTCTAAAAATCGTCCCCACTGACGACCACCCCACTATCGATCAAGTAGCGCCTCACAGAAGGGTCTACCACCTTGGGCAAGACTGGTCTTGTAGGCATTGAGGCTTCAACAATCAGCCTCTTCCTGTATTTGCGCCTCGGCTGGCGAGGCGCCGACCTACCCTCAGCAACACGAGAGCCGCCTTCTTGAGGGACTAGATCACTCCTTTGGGAATCGGAGCTCTCGCGATCGCCTGGACCTCGATCAGGGACAAGAGGCCTCTTCCGTTTGTTTCTCCCAGCCTCTTGTGTAGGACGGCTAGATTCACCAGTAGAGGGAGGAGGAGGTGTAGGAGCACGAGCCGGTCCAGATGGAGCTCCAACGGGCGACCGAGGAGGAGGAGCTATCGAAGTAGCAGCACTAGCATCCCTCCTGCGCATCAAATCTCGGAAGTTCATGCCTGCACAATATATAAAGAAAGGATGAGCCAACCAAGTAAAATATCACGCACATGAGTACAAAAAATAAATAAATAAAAAAGGATGGAAAACCTAGAAAACCACTAAAGTCTTCTAAACTATTCAGATTCGAATCCAACGGAAAATCAACGAAGGGGCTCCCAAAGGCGTCGGCTTGAGCCCACTCAGGGCCATCCCCAAAATAACCACTAGTACCCGCAGCCTCAGGGGATTCGTCCTCCGAATCTGAAGAGGACTCATCTACAAGGCGGCCCACGGGGGTAGATGTTTCATCTACTGGGACCGGGGATGGCTGACTAGGGCCAGCATCAGATAAACGGGGAGTTGTAGGCAGGGTAGATGGGGCAGCAGAAGCTTCAAGAACGGTCCTGCTTACGCCCCAGCCAGCAGCGGCAATGTTTTCCGGGGTTAGAAGAGAAAATAAATTACGCTCCCCGGTAGAACAGATTCGCCGAATAGGCTCGCCAAATTGGTCTTTTAAAATTTCTGTCCTAAACCTATCCGAACGCTGTGAGTGGTCAGAAGCATCACGATTCCATCTAGAGCGAATCCGCAGATTGCTTGGAATCTCGACAATGACCCACTCGCTCTCAAAACCGCGCAGTTTATTGGAGAGATCCGAGAAGATTTTATTGTTAGGAAACTCCCCGACTGTTAACTGTTGAAGAGAGAACGTTATCAACCCTTTCAGCCTACGAACTCTGAAGAAGGCGCTTAAGAGAGGAATAGTGGGAATGATACCTAGGTGATGACATACTACGGAAAAAGCTACCAGCTGAGCCCACGCATGTGGGTGAAGCTGACATGGGACAATGTCTTTGTATCTAAGAAATGCTTCACCAAACTCCGGAAGAGGGAAGCGAAAACCAAAAGACAAAGAAGCCTTATGGACAGCTACGCCACTTCTAACCAAGGCAGGCGTGACCTCCCCCTGCACTGGAAGCCTATAGCCATAACCCGATGGAAGAGGGAAACGCGTCCTAATGTCCTCTAAGTCAGCACTTGTCAAAGCGCACACAAGACCACCCATTTTAAGTGTTTTACCCGGGCGTAACGAAGACATGGCAAAAAACTATCCGGCAACAGAGTAATGGCGACAGACCCTTTGGGCGACAGACTCAATAGGCGACAGACCTGCTGAAGTGACAGACCTTTTTGGCGACAGACCTGATTTCTAATAGACTAGCGGAAGACCTAAAACTCTATGCGGAAGACCACGACATCAGCGGAAGACCACGATACCAGCAGGAGACCTAAATCGAAGTTGCGAAAGGCAATAAATATGCGGTAGATGTAAACTTACTGTTTCTGAGGTAAGCGAGAGACTACTGAAGGAGAGCGACAGGCTCTTTTGGCGACAGACTCTTTTTTTTGGCGAGGGGACTGCAAATGGGCAACAGACGGCTAGTCAGAGGTTTTCGTGGGGTCTCTCGTCTGGTCCCAGCGGTTTATATAGCCGCGACAGGGAATGCCAAACGTCGCGCCTGATCACGTCCCTCGCAAAATAGACCTTTCACCTGCAAAAAATACACAAAAAGCAAAGAGAACTAGTCACGGTGGGTTAAGGCCCAAAAACACATATTTATACTCTCTTGATTGGAGAGATCCAACAAGAGAGTGGGGAGCAATTGATATGACAAAGTCTACCCGTGTTTGGGCCAGGCCCAATGTTGTGAGAAACTACCACGCGGCAAGAACTCACTGGTCCATGTGGCCTTCGGCTACAGATGGTAAACGCATCACACCTGTCGCTGGGCGACAGACTCGGTTGTGCCCACGTGGCCTTCGGCGACAGATGGTAAACGCATCACATCTGTCGCTAGGCGACAGACTCGGTTGTGTCCACGTGGCCTTCGGCGACAGAAGTAGAGGTGCGCGATCACACCTGCCGCCCGCGACAGACTCAAAGTCTGTCGCCTGCAATCACAACGCAACACGTGGCACACATCTTCGGCTCCTGCTAGCGACAGACCCCTGACGTCACAATGTTCCGTGTGGTATGAGTCTCTCGCCGACGACAGGCTCCGGAAGCTCCCGATCTTCAAGGAACTTGTGTTATATTGGGACACAAATTCTCAGCAAGATAAGGGACTTATCCTTAAACAATTAACCTAGATTGTTGACTTATAAATAGGTCCCCAGGTACAATCTTATTATCTAATTTTTGACTATTGGCTTTTACGCTTCCCAATATTGAATAACTCTTTGCTGACTTAAGCATCGGAGGATCTACGCAGGGAATCACCCCTGCGTCCCTCTGACTTCTCTTGTTTTACAGAAGCTTCTTGGACACACGTGAAGACTTAGTACGAACATCGACGTCAGCATATCTTTATTGTTGTTTTGTGCTACAACACTAATAAAACCCCGAAAGAAAATAAAAATGCAAATTACCTAAGAAGATGGGGACGTTGCAGGAATGTGGTCTTGGACGATGGTCTTGCGATGAGACGGATCGGACATGGGAAGTATAGATAGTCGACAAAAGGCGGCCTTTGGGTTGTACTCCCCATCGCTTTTTTCCTTCAAATTTCTTTACATCTCTCTCTCTCTTTCTCTCTCGGATTCTTCAGCTTCGAAACCCTCTGAAATCCAGGCAAACCATTTTAAATTTAATTACATTTTAGCAATTTTGATGGTAGTTAATTGTATTTCATATGTATTTTGCAGAAGGATTCCAAACCAATGCGAAAAAGGGTCTACCAAAATGAATGATAATGTTTGTTTCCATACCCATTTTTCCTCTTCTTTTCTTTCTCACTCTCTTCTTTTTCGCATTTCTGAATTCTTTTGTTTATTCCAATGGTTTGTTATGGATCTTAGAAGCCGTAAATAATGATAGTGATTTAGTTATATCATGTTGGTTTAATTTATGTTATTTTTCTTAATTTTTCTTGCTATATTGCCCTCCCAAGTGCAAATTTCGATTTTTTTTTTTAAATGAAGAGGATGTCGTTGTGTTTCAAGTTATTAATGATGAATACATTTTATGCAATTCCTAAACAAAATGTTTTACATCAATGTTCAAGGGAAATATATTTTAGGGTGATTGTTAATATAAGTTGTAGCATTAACAAATTATTTTATTAATGATGTTAAGCTTTTTTTTTTTTGCTGTTCTACTTTTTTCTAAAGCATTCTTTTTTCTCCCTCCATTGCCATTTACTTTAAAATGCTTAACCTGCATTATTTGTGATTTTGTAGTTTTCACTTGCAACTGCTAAAGCAGATATCTTTTACTATCTTCCAGGATGGGACCCAAGTCAAGTATGCAGGATTAAGATTGGCTTGCTTTCTGTATTTATTTTTGGGTTGTAAGGAAATCTTTTGCCAAAGTAAGTTATGACATAATGCTTTCTAAAAATTTGGCATTTCTCTTCTTTTCAGGGCTCTCTAAACAAGTTTCATGGTCAACATGCTTTGGTAGAAAGGGAAAGGAAATTAGATCAAGGCATTTTAATCGTAAGGTAAAAAATCATACTCATTTTATACTAATACCATGCTGATGGAAGGAAATTGAGGAGGGAATTAAGTTGGTTTAAAGGTTGTGGATGTATTGTTTGGGTTCCAAGATGAGTTTGATATATAGGAATGATGGGATGTGATCTCTTCATTTGCAATAATAATCATATATTTTTGTTTAAACATCTTCTTTTTCTCATTTTTGAAGTTTCCTTTCTAAATTTCTTCTTTTTCTTTTGCTTTTTCTTAAGCATAAGTTGAATCTTAAGTTTATGCACTTTGTTATAATCATGAAGGGATATTTCGAATTTGAAGAGCTTTCCAAGTGATTATTTCATAAATTGAAGCAATGTTACCAGTGAAAAATAAACCATTGATGCACATTACTTAATATTGGGATGATCCTCTTACATAGCACTGGAATTTTCTAATGCATTTTTTTGTTTGTCAACTAATAGATGTAATTGAAAAACCAATGTCGATATTTAAACTTGCAATAAACTTCAATTCTCATTATGCCTTCATCATTTCTGTCAAACTTCTCATAATTTAAGTTGTTCAAAAGGTTCCTTTTTTTTGTTTGTTGATGGAAAGACTATTAAAGGTGGGAAGTGCTTCAAACAAAAGAGGAATTGCTCTTGCTTCTCCAAGTTATGGATGGATGCATTATATATTTCTTTGTTGTCTAGGATTCAAAATGTAGTTGAAAGCCTGAAACATTGTATTTTCAATATGTGCCACTTAGTATTTTACATGTTGTACTTGAAAAAACAGGGGTTTACCTTTTTTTTGTAAAACTTCTTCAAGACATTTAAGAATAAAAAAACTTTTACTGCTATCTATGCAAAATATCTTGCCCCTTAAGTATGTTGCCTTTCTTTTCTTTTTGACTTGCTCTGATGCCATGTAAATATAGGGTTACCAACTGAAGGAATGCTCTGAGTTTTATATTTAATATTTGTATGATAGATGTTTGCTTCATTCCATGTAATGTAGGCTATTATGAATTCATGAAATAATTTATTTGATTATTGGATAAATGAGCTTTAATACAGGGTTCCATGTTCTGCCTGCAAGAAATTACCTGCATTTTTTCACACTTGCAATCATTGCAAATTGCTCTGAAAAACTTCTTACTTCTGCTGAGCTCTCATTTTCAAATATTTTTGAACAACTATGCAGAAATGTCTCTTTTTTTATGTTTCTTACCTACACTTAGTGGTGGCAAAAGTTGACCCGACCCGAAAAATCCGTCCAATTAACCTGAGTCCAACCAAAGCTGACCGATCCGATTTGATTAAAAAAGTCAACAACCCAAATCCAATTCGATCCGAATCTGAATTGATCTGAAACCAAATTTATTCGAATTTACATTGATTCAAACCCGACCGAATCCGAACACGAATTGATCCAAATTCAAATTCATCCGAATTTAGATTAACCCGAATCTGAATTGATCTGAATCCGAATTTGTCAGAACCCAAATTGAATCGAATTCAAATTGACTTGAATCCAAATTTATCCAAACCTAAAAAGATTCAAACTTAAATTTAATATTATCAATAAATATTTAAATGTTAAAATTAAATATCAAAGTATTTTAATATAGTAAAAATATAATTTTTTTCAATAATATGAGTTATATTTTTTTTAATCTAGTTAAATTTAAATATTCACTTTTATGTTGCATTTATTTGAACCTAATGTATAATTACTTAATGGTTAATCTATAATAGAGTACAGAAGTTATATCATTTACACTAATGTTTCCAATTATTCTACAAAAAATCAAAATAAATTAAAGAGATATATAGTACTGTTTTATGATATTTAGTGGGGATTATTAAATCACTTTGATTCAGAAGTTATTAATTATTGTAGATAATAAAAATAAAATGAAAAAAATATAATTAATTTATGACTATTGGTAAATATATTATAAAGAAAACTATCATACAGATTATTAAATATTTTGATTATTTCAATCCCAATTGTATTCTAGGTCATATAAGAAAAAAATTTTATTTTCGTGAGTTTTGTAATTTTTAGAATATGGTTTCAGTTGATTTTCATACCAGATAAATCACATCAAGTTGACCAAAGCTTAATCCAATAAATCTGTCCAATAAACTCGAATCCAAATCCGACCAATCCGAACCCAAATCCGACAAATCCGATTTAACTAAAAAAGTCAACGATTCAAACCCGATTTTATCCGAACCCGAAATGATTCAAACCCGAAATAGATCGATTTTTCTTTGACACAATCCCGATCTTATTCGAACCCGAAATGATCCAAATCCGAAATAGATCGATTTTTCCTTGACTCAAATCGGACCTTATCCGAACCCGAAATGATCCGAATCCGAAATGATCCGATTTTTCCTTAATCCAAAATGATCCGATCCAAAATGATCCAATCCAAATCCGATCCGATCCGTCCATTTGCCACCTCTACCTACACATACTTCCTCCTATTTGGCAAATAAATATAAAAAAATAAAATCCCGCAGCAACGCGCGGCCATTTTTCCTAGTATATATTAAATGCTAACGTATGATGAAAAATATTTGATAATATAGACTTATTTTTAATTATCAAAATTTTGATAATATTTTAGTAAATCTACCTTTGGTATCTGGCAGAATCTTTGGAACCTGACTTTGTTGGTAAAGCCAATAATTTTGGACTTAATATGCCTTCAAAAGTTTCCTAAACCAACCAAATACGCCAACAATTTGAGAATAGTGAGAATGCTGCTTTGCTGAAAAAATTTATTGCTACCTTCTTAAAAAAAATTGTTTGACTGAAAAGGAGTTAATAAAAATTTATGAAAGAAAAAATAACTTGAATGACAAAATGTTAAATAAAGTTGAATTGAAAAGTATTTAAAAAAAAAACCCAAAATGAGAATGGCTTGTTGCTTCTTAAAGTGATAAGAAAATTGATTGTATTGTTTGCTGCTTTGGTTAATATTTTAAGATTTAATAAAGATGTAATGTTAAATAAATATGAAATGAAATTTATAAAAATGACAAAACGTGGAATGAAAAGGATATGTTGCTTCTCTGTTGAAATTGGAATCCTTTCCAGCTGCTTAGCTGGGGTGAGAAAGTGTCGCTTTTCATTAACCAAAAACAGTGTAAAAGAGTGAATGTGTACGGTTTTCTAAAATCATATAAGAATTTAAACATAATATATTAAATGATGGATAAGATTTGAATGTGTAACCAAAAAAGTCTAGGGGAATGAGTGTGTAGGTTTTCTATAATCAAATAGAAATTTAAAGATTATAAATAAGATGATTGATAAGATTTGAAAAATACTAAGAAATTACAATGGATAATAGTTGTAGACACTTAATTTTGTTCGGGTTTATAAATTTTACTATAATAAATTCGATACTAATTAATTTTTGAAGTTTGTTAAAATTTGTTAGACATTTTTGTTACTAAGTTTGATTAAATTCATTTTAAAATTTAATGGATAAGTGATTGGATTTAATTTCATATTTATCAATTTTAAATTTGGACTTAATTGATTAGGTCCAATCCAAAATTCAGTATAATATGTGAGCTTGAAAGCCCAGCTACAAATGGGCCATGACTTTTTATTGATTTTTATTTATTTATTTATTTATTTTCTTTTTTGGTTAAATTGATTGATAAAAATATATTAAAAAATAAATAAAATAAAAAAGAGAAAAAAAAAACTACAAATGGGTAGAGTTGGCAGCTTCAAGCACTTCGTACAGAGTTTGAAACACTTCGAATGAAGTTAGGAGAATCCATTTCAGATTATTTCTCTCGGACAATGGCTATCGTGAGCAAGATGCGGATTCACGGTGATAAGACGGAAGATGTGACCATAGTAGAGAAGATTCTTCGATCCTTATTACCAAAGTTTAATTTTGTTGTTTGTTCCATTGAAGAATCTCATGATATTGATGAACTTTCAATTGATGAATTACAAAGTTCTTTGTTGGTTCATGAGCATAAAATTAACCAGCAGGAGAAAGAGGAGCAAGTCTTAAAGGCCTCAATAGAAAATCATTCGGCACAAAGAGGAGATAGAAGACGTGGTAGAGGTAGAGGTCGAGATAGAGGTAGAAGAAGTAATGAACGTGGAACCCAACAACAATTCCAAAACCAAGATTATCATTCTCGTGATTCTCAAAGAAGAGGACGAGGAGGCCATCACTCAACATCTTATAGACCAAAGTCAGCAGACAAGTCTAATGTTGAATGCTACAGATGTTGTAGGTATGGACATTATCAGTCAGAATGTCGAACTAATTTGAACAGACAAAGTGGAGAGAAAACTAATTATGCAGAAAAAGAAGAAGAGGTGTCTCTCTTGATGGCATGCCATGTGAATGAAGAAACAAAACAGAACATGTGGTATTTGGATACTGGCTGCAGCAACCGCATGTGTGGAGATAAGAAGGCGTTCTTTGATTTGGACGAATCGTTTCGGAACAAAGTCAAGTTTGGTGACAACAGCACAATTTCTGTCATGGGAAAAGGAAGGGTAACTATTCAAACTAAAGGAAATTCTATCCATACTATTTCTAACTTTCTTTTTGTTCCAGATTTAAAGACCGATTTGCTTAGTGTGGGTCAGCTGCAAGAAAAGGGGTATGAGATTTCTATCAAAGATGGAGTATGTCGAATTCAAGATACAAAGTTGGGCTTAGTTGCTCAAGTAAACATGACAGAGAATTGTATGTTTCCACTTTATCTCCACAACACCACTCACTTATGTTTCTCAGCAAGATTGAAGGATGTTTCATGGCTATGCATTTTCGCTATGGTCACCTAAATTTTGGTGGATTGAAGATTCTACAGCAGAAAAGTATGGTGACTAGTCTACCTCAAATTAGAACTCCCTCTGAGGTCTGTGAAGAATGTGTTGTTAGCAAACAACATCGTAATCAATTCCCACAAAGAAAATCGTGGAGAGCAAAAAGGCAACTGGAATTGGTTCATTCTGACTTGTGCGAGCCAATAAATCCATCTTCCAATGGAGGTAAAAGATACATAATCACTTTCATTGATGATTATAGTCGAAAAACATGGGTTTATTTTTTGCAGGAGAAATCTGAAGCTCTTATAGCCTTTAAAAGCTATAAAACACAAGTTGAAAAAGAGATTGGATGCCCAATAAAAGTTCTTCGTACAAATCGTGGTGGAGAATTCAATTCACAAGAATTTGCAAATTTTTGTGAGAATCATGGAATCAAAAGGCAGCTTACAGCAGCATACACACCTCAACAGAATGGAGTTTGTGAAAGGAAAAATCGCACAATTCTAAATATGGTGCGAAGTCTTTTAACGAGGAGTGGTATTCCAAAAACCTTTTGGCCTGAAGCAGTCAACGGGAGCATTCATGTTTTGAATAGATGCCCAACCCTCTCTATTCAAAATATGACACCGGAGGAAGCATGGAGTGGACGAAGACCAACAGTTGATCATTTTAGAATTTTTGGGTGTATTGCATATGCCCATATTCCCGATGAGAAGAGGAAGAAGCTAGACGATAAAGGATAAAAATGCATTTTTCTTAGTGTTAGTGATCAATCAAAAGCTTATAAACTTTACAATCCTATCACTAAGAAAATTGTTATCAGTCGTGATGTTGTCTTTGATGAAGAAAAAAACTGGTTGTGGAGCGAGAACAGTGATAGGATTCAATTATGGTCACATCTTCCGTCTTATCACCGTGAATCCGCATCTTGCTCACGATAGCCATTGTTCGTGAAAAGTAATCTGTAATAGACTCTCTTGATTTCATTCGAAGCCGTTGTTTTTGACCACGATCCTTATTACTAAAGTTTAATTTTTTTTTTTGCTATAGTTATGTTGTTTTCAGCAAGCTGTGTTGCCTATTTATAGGCCAATTTAATATGAATAAAATGTAGAAAATTGTTAAGTGTGGTCAGCGAGTATCTTTCTTCTTGTCATTGGTCAGTAGCTTCTTCATTTTTTTTTTCAGTAGCAACAATAGTGAGCCACGGCATCTGACAACTTTGTGCAACCAGCAATTCCACGCTTTGATGGTCACTATGATCATTGGAGTATGTTGATGGAGAACTTCTTGAGGTCCAAGGAGTATTGGTACGTGGTTGAATCTGGCGTAGCAGAACCCACAGTCGGGATGTCCGAGACGCAAAAGGCTGAGTTGGAGACAACGAAGCTAAAGGATCTCAAGGCCAAGAATTATCTCTTCCAAGCGATTGATCGCTCAATGTTGGAAACAATTCTTTGCAAGGAAACCTCTAAACAAATTTGGGATTCCATGAAGAAGAAGTACCAGGGATCAAAAAGGTCTAAAAGGTAGCAACTTCAAGCACTTCGTTCGGAGTTTGAAACGCTTCGAATGAAATCAGGAGAGTTTGCTACAGATTACTTTTCACGAACGATGGCAATTGTCAACAAGATGCGGATCCGTGGTGAAAAGATGGCGGATGTTACGATAGTATAGAAAATTCTTCAATCATTGACTCCGAAGTTTAATTATATTGTTTGTTCTATCGAGGAATCAAAAGACCTTGATGAACTTTCAATTGACGAGTTGCAAGGATCGTTGCTAGTACATGAGAAAAAGTTGGTGGAACAAGACAAAGAGGAGCAAGCTCTAAAGGCTTCAACTGACCACAATGCTTCAACAATGATTCGATCAGCAGATCGGGGAAGAGGTAAAGGTAGAGGAAGAGGAAGAGGAGGTCGAGGCAATAGAGATGGAGGTAGGCAGTATCAATATCTCAAAGCTGATAATGATTCATCAATGTCTCAAGGCAAAGGGAGAGGTCATGATCAACAATTTGACAAATCCAAGGTGGAGTGTTATAGGTGTCACAAGCTTGGCCATTATCGTTCTCAATGTTATACCAAGCTTCCTCAAAACAAAGAAAGGTCAGAGAAATCAAATTTTGCAGAAAAGGAGGAAGAAGAAACTTTGTTGATGGCTGCCCATGAAAACAAGCTTCAACCAGACACATGGTACCTAGACACGAGTTGCAGCAATCATATGTGTGGTAATAAGTCTTTTTTCTCTCATTTAAATGAAGATTTTCATACTAATGTGAGCTTTGGTGATAACTCTAAAGTAAATGTTATGGGAAAGGGTGATGTCCAAATCATGATTAAAGATAATTCTATTGAGACTATGTCGAATGTCTTTTATATTCCTGACCTGAAAAGCAATTTGTTAAGTCTTGGACAGCTGCAAGAGAAGGGATATGAGGCTACAATCAAGGATGGTGCTTGTAAAATCTTTGATGCTAAAAGAGGTCTAATTGCTCACTCTAGGATGACACCAAACAGGTTGTTTCCGCTGCAAATTAAAGCTCTCCAGACTTGTCTCATGGTCAAGGTGAATGATCCAATGTGGCTTTGGCACTTTCGTTATGGCCATTTGAAATTTAGTGGCTTGAAGACTCTTTCACAAAAGAATATGGTAACTGGTCTCCCTCAAATTATTCCTCCTAACAAGTTATGCGAAAAGTGTGTTGTTGGCAAACAACATTGGGAGCTATTTCCACGGGAAAAATCATGGAGAGCCAAGAAGGTCTTGGAATTGGTGCATTCCGACATTTGTGGACCAATAAACCCATCTTCTAATGGAGGTAAAAGGTACTTAATTACTTTCACTGATGATTGTAGTCGAAAAACTTGGGTTTATTTTTTACAGGAAAAAACTGAAGCTTTCGATGCCTTCAAAACCTTCAAGGCAAAAGTTGAAAATGAAGCAGGCAGAACCATTAAAATCCTTCGAATAGATCATGGTGGAGAGTTTTGTTCAAATGAATTTGAAGTTTTTCTGTAATGAACATGGTATTCGAAGACAGCTAACAGCAGCCTACACACCTCAGCAAAATGGTATATCAGAGAGAAAGAATCGAACTATCCTAAATATGGTGAGAAGCATGTTGGCAAATGGGAGAATTCCGAAGAAGTTTTGGCCAGAAGTAGTAAGTTGGAGCATTCATGTTTTGAATCGAAGTCCTACATTTGCTGTTCCAAACATGACACCAGAAGAAGCTTGGAGTGGACGAAAGCCAACAGTTGATTACTTCAAAGTCTTTGGGTGCATTGCATATGCACATGTTCCAGATGAGAAGAGGAAGAAGCTAGATGACAAAGGTGAAAAGTGTGTCTTTCTTGGAATCAGCGAACGATCAAAAGCTTACAAATTGTTCAATCCTATCACTAAGAAGATTGTCATCAGCCGAGACGTTGTTTTTTGATAAAGTTTTTACTTCAGTTTAATAAAGACTAGCTGCAGATGACTCCTTTAAATTGAATTCTCCAAAGTGCAAACCCCAAGTAACCTCCTGAGCTTATGAAATGCAGGTAATTTGAGAGGCTTTGTGAATATGTCAGCAATTTGGTCTTCACTCCTACAGTAGATGAGATCAATTGTTCCATCCATTGTGAGGTCACGCAGGAAATGATATTTCACATCTATGTGCTTGCTCCTTCCATGGAGAACAGGATTTTTAGATAGCTTTATTGCTGAACTGCTGTCACAATAAATAAGAGTAGGTCCTTCTTGCTTGAAATAGATCTTTTCAAGAATCTTCCTCAACCAAACAGCTTGACAGGCACAGGCTGTTGCAGCTACAAACTCAGCTTCTGTTGTTGACAGAGTGACAATTGCTTGCTTTTTTGAAGACCACGAAACAGCTCCCGAACCAAGCATAAAAACATATCCTGAAGTGCTCTTTCAATCATCTAGATCACTTGCGTAATCACTGTCTGTGAAACCGAGCAACTCAGACTTGTCTTCCTTTTTGTAGAACAATCCATAGCTGGTAGTATCTTATAAGTATCAAAAAATTCTTTTGGCAGCTAAAAGATAGATCTCCTTTGGACACTCCATGAACCTGCTTATGAGACTAACTGAATGCATTATGTCAGGTCTCGTGGCCGTCAAATACAACAAACTCCCTACAATTTGCTTGTAAAGAGTGCTATCAATCTTCTCTTCTTCAGGATCCCGAACAAGTTTCAATTCCACTTCAGTAGGCGTGCTAACAGGATTGCAATTTTTCATTTGAAACTTGTCCAAAATTTCTTGCACATATTTCTTTTGGGATATAAAAATCCCAGTTGCCGATTGCACCACTTCAATACCAAGAAAATAATGCATCTTTCCAAGATCAGTCATTTCAAACTCAACCATCATGGACTTCTTAAATTTTTCGAACATAACATCATCATTTCCAGTGAATATAAGATCATCAACATATAAACACACAATGAGCAATTTTCCTCCATCACCAACCTTTGTAAAAAGTGTGTGCTCATATGGACATTTTTGAAATCCTTCCTTCAAAAAATAAGCATTTATACGGCTATACCAAGCTCTTGGAGCTTGCTTTAGTCCATATAAAGCTTTCTTTAATTTGAAAACTTTATGCTCATTTCCTACCTTAATATAACCAGGAGGTTGATTAACAAATACCTGTTCTTCCAAGTCTCCATGTAAAAAAGCTGACTTCACATCCATATGAAAAATAGGCCACGAGTTTTGTGCTGCCAATGCAATCACCAACCTGATTGTATCATGTCTTGCAACCGGAGCAAAGACTTCTTTGTAGTCAATGCCAAACTCTTGCTTGTAGCCTTTAACGACTAAGCGTGCCTTGTACTTATCAACTTCACCGTTCTCTTTTAGCTTTGTCTTGTATACCCACTTCATACCAATGGACTTTTGCTCTTTTGGAAGCTCTATCAACTCCCAAGTGTTGTTTCTTTCAATAGCATCAATTTCAGCATCCATCGCCTTTTGCCACTTTGACTCTTTAACAGCTTCTTCAAATGTTACTGGATCACAATCAGAAAAAAGAGCAAAATGTGTGAGTGGGTCTTCTTCATCAAAATCAGTTACCTCATAATCCATCATCCATGCAGGTCTTTTTCTTTGTTGTTGAGGCCTTTGTTCTGCGACTACTTCATTTATAGGCGGAACTATCTCCTCATGTTGCTGCCTTTTCTCTTCATCACCGTCAAAATCTGCCGGAATTTGTTGTTGAGCACTGTTTTCGCTCCATAACCAGTTTTTTTCTTCATCAAAGGCAACATCACGATTGATAACAATTTTCTTAGTGATAGGATTGTAAAGTTTATAAGCTTTTGATTGATCACTAACACCAAGAAAAATGCATTTTTCTCCTTTATCATCTAGCTTCTTCCTCTTCTCATCGGGAATATGGGCATATGCAATACACCCAAAAATTCTAAAATGATCAACTGTTGGTCTTCGTCCACTCCATGCTTCCTCCGGTGTCATATTTTGAACAGAGAGGGTTGGGCATCTGTTCAAAACATGAATGCTCCAGCTGACTGCTTCAGGCCAAAAGGTTTTTGAAATACCACTCCTCGTTAAAAGACTTCGCACCATATTTAGAATTGTGCGATTTTTCCTTTCACAAACTCCATTCTGTTGAGGTGTGTATGCTGCTGTAAGCTGCCTTTTGATTCCATGATTCTCACAAAAATTTGCAAATTCTTGTGAGTTGAATTCTCCACCATGATCTGTATGAAGAACTTTTATTGGGCATCCAATCTCTTTTTCAACTTGTGGTTTATGGCTTTTAAAGGCTATAAAAGCTTCAGATTTCTCCTGCAAAAAATAGACCCATGTTTTTCGACTATAATCATCAATGAAAGTGATTATGTATCTTTTACCTCCATTGGAAGATGGATTTATTGGCTCGCACAAGTCAGAATGAACCAATTCCAATTGCCTTTTTGCTCTCCATGATTTTCCTTGTGGGAATTGATTACGATGTTGTTTGCTAACAACACATTCTTCACAGACCTCAGAGGGAGTTCTAATTTGAGGTAGACCAGTCACCATACTTTTCTGCTGTAGAATCTTCAATCCACCAAAATTTAGGTGACCATAGCAAAAATGCCATAGCCATGAAACATCCTTCAATCTTGCTAAGAAACATAAGTGAGTGGTGTTGTGGAGATAAAGTGGAAACATACGATTCTCTGTCATGTTTACTTGAGCAATTAAGCCCAACTTTGTATCTTGAATTCGACATACTCCATCTTTGATAGAAATCTCATACCCCTTTTCTTGCAGCTGACCCACACTAAGCAAATTGGTCTTTAAATCTGGAACAAAAAAAAACGTTAGAAATAGTATGGGTAGAATTTCCTTTAGTTTGAATAATTACCCTTCCTTTTCCCATGACAGAAATTGTGCTGTTGTCACCAAACTTGACTTTGTTCCGAAACGATTCGTCCAAATCAGAGAACGCCTTCTTATCTCCACACATGTGGTTGCTGCAGCCGGTATCCAAATACCACATGTTCTGTTTTGTTTCTTCATTCACATGGCATGCCATCAAGAGAGACACCTCTTCTTCTTTTTCTGCATAATTAGTTTTCTCTCCACTTTGTCTGTTCAAATTAGTTCGACATTCTGACTGATAATGTCCATACCTACGACATCTGTAGCATTCAACATTAGACTTGTCTGCTGACTTTGGTCTATAAGATGTTGAGTGATGGCAGCAACTTCAAGCAACCACCATGGCAGGCTGAAAACCCATTTTCCCGAAGTGACCAAAAGACAAAATTACAGAAAACTTCAAATTCATTTGAACAAAACTCTCCACCACGATCTGTTCGAAGGATTTTAATGGTTCTGCCTGCTTCATTTTCAACTTTTGCCTTGAAGGTTTTGAATGCATCGAAAGCTTCAGATTTTTCCTGTAAAAATAAACCTAAGTTTTTCGACTACAATCATCAGTGGTATCAATTAGCCTCCCTCAGTCACTTTTTTCACCATCAACCACCATGGCAGGCTAAAAACCCATTTTCTCGAAGTGACCAAAAGACAAAGACAAAACCTAAAGATTAAACAAAATGGCTGGATCAAAGGACGACCTTGAGGGGATTTAAAAGAAATGTTTCTGCAAAACAGTGGGTTTGGCTTCTCTACTCTCGATCTCACCAGTCCCCATTCAGCCAAAAACAACCCCAACATTATCACATCACCACCATACCTAACCATAACACAAAACACAGACTGGCCTATCACCATTTTCGACCACCATTCACCACTGCCGACACCACCCAAAGCAACCAAAACCCCAAAAAAATCATCACCAACACCAGACCTTCATCCTCTTGAACCCGAGTCATCACTCAAACCTAAAATACCCAAACCTCCATCACCAAGCTTCAAGCTCCCACTGCCATTTCCACAGCCCAAACTCGAGACTTAACCAAACTACAACAATTCACAAACCCATCACCTTCACCCCACGGCTCAACACCTCTATCCGAACCACCATCACAATCTCCAACCACTATCACCGTGACCCAGTGCCAACCCAAAAAAAACCCATCTCTATTGTCACACACCACCATTCCCTGTCTAAAACCAATCCCAAATCAACCCCACTTTAATCCTCAACACCACCATCCAAACAAGAACCTCACCACACACCATTACTCAGACCGGAACCCCATGCCTATCCACGCCATACGGTCTCCACCCAAGACCTAAGAACCCAACTCCTAAATCCCAAAACAACCCTACATCTAAACACACAGTAACCTGCAAAAAAAAAATGCAACAACCAAACATAAGCCTCAACAATAGCAAAATAAAAAAAAAGGAGTTTCAGTTCAGGGGTTTTCAAAGGATATGAAACTTCAAACTTGGAAAAGAGAAAGGTTAGGGTGGAAGACAAGGGCATAATGAGAGGAGAACGATGCTAGCAGGTCGAAACTCAGCCACTTTGGGTTTGAAGCCGTAAGTTTTTGAGTAGATCTAGGTAGCTAGGGAGGATTTTAGGCAACTCGAAGGTTAGAATTGGGCTCAGGAGACGAAGAGGTCTCGGAAAGTCGAAAGCTTTTCGTGATTGGCCTTCGAAGACTGCGGCCGAGGATGACCACGGATAGCGGTCCAAGCGGCGATCAAAAATCGCAGGCAGAGAGCCTTTCAAGGCTCTGAATTTTTTTTTTGTAAAAAGAAGTTAAAAATGAAGAAATAAAAAAAGATCTTTTAGAGTGTTGAAAAAAAAATGTTGGGCAGATGCGTGGGTAGACTCGGATCCTACCCGAGATCCACTCGCCTGACTCGGGAGCACTCACAGGCTGACCCAATCCGCACTAGCGCAGGTGGACCCAACCCGTGACCCACTTAACCTGCTCATCAGGCCCGTTTCCATTTAAGCCCACTATTGTTTAGGCTATCTTCTAACCTGTTTTGAAAGGCTCTTTTTGGGTTTTAAACCCAATCCCCTTGGGTACTCTCTAATCTTCCCAATTTATTTAGCTATTGGTATAATTTGTGTGTTTTTATAGTTTTTATATTTCCATGTTATAAAAATTTTACATGTGAAAATTCGCTAGGACTTATAATAAATGTTAGTATTAAGTTTAATTAATATACAATTCTACGATTTTAGTTTTAATAGTAAAAAAAATTCCTTTTGATAAAATTTCTTCATGAAATGTTGATTAAAAATAAAAGTTAATGCTGATGATAAGATTTCGTAGAAATTACAAATAGCGATTTTTCGAAAATCTTTAAGTGAGGGAAATCATCTAATATTACTAAAAGTATTGAAATATTTAGTATGATTTTTCAATATATGAATTTTATTTTTAGCTTTTTATATAAAAACAAATAAAAATAAGTTTTAAAGAATAATAAAAATAAAAAATGCATGTGCATCATATTTCATACACTCCAACCATATGCAACCATTTAAAATTTAAAAATGAAATGAAAATTTTTTATCCAATGATGGGACGTTATGGAAGTTACAAGCAGTGATTTTTAACGATTCTTAGGTGAGAAGTGTCTACTAAGTATTGTCAACGTATTGGAGTATTTAGTGCGATTTTTCAATAATTTAAATTTTTATTAAAAATAAAAATGAATAAGGTTTTTTTTTTAATAAAAAAATTTTAACTAAAAAGAAAGTTAATAATAAAGTTTAAATTTAAGTAAATTAGTCCGATGATGGAATGTTACGAAAGTCACAATTAGTGATTTTTAACTAATCATTAGGTGAGAAGACTCTAACGTTACCAAAAGTATTGGAATATTTAGTATGATTTTTCAATACATAAGTTTTTATTTTTTAAAATAAAAACAAATAATATTTTTTAAAAATATGCTAAATAAGAAAATAGAAATCCTTGTGCATCATATGTATAAATGCTAATTTCAAAATAAATGAAATTAGTCCGATGATGAGATTTCGTAGAAATCACAAATAGTGATTTTTCAAAAATCTCTAGATGAGAGAGATTATCTAAATGTTACAAAGAGTATTGAAATATTTAGTGAAACTTTTCAACAACGTGAATTTTTATAAAAATAAAAATAAATAAAGTTTTTTAAGAAAAAATAAAATTTATATGCGTCATTTATATTCTCTGTTTGCATCATATGCATCCATGGTTAATTACAAAAATAAAATGCGAATCCTCTGAGGACGAGATTCTATAGAAATCGCAAGTAGCGATTCTTAGGAAATCTCTAGGTGAGAATATTATTTCAAATATTACCAAAGGTATTGGGGTATTTGATTTAATTTTTCAATACAACATGGTTCATATTCGCTTTAAAAAGTAAATGATAATTAAATTTAGTTTTTTATATAAAAAATTATTTAAAAAAAATAGAGTTGGTTACAATGAAAAGGAAATTATTTTTAAATGTTAAATTAAGACCATTTTATTAAAATTAAAGGATAACATGTGATTAAGACGGTACCGTTTTTAAACAGGTGTTGTGGGGGTGTTAATCCTTCCTCACGGGTAACCGTACTCTCGAACCCAAATCTTGTTTTCACGGAACAAAATTATCCTTTTAATAAAACTTAAATATTTTAAAGATTTTGTTGAAAAGATAAGATTTTTAAGTGGCCAATCACACTTTGTAAAAAAAAATTCGTGACGACTCCCTGTTTTTAATATTTTCAAAATAGTCGAGCGATCAAGTTTTCGGACTATATCGTTACGACCATAGTTTAAATTTAAAATTGTGTAGACAATGATGCAGATATGAATATATTTAAGTGTATGGTGTGAGAAAGAAATAGAGGTATTGTCACGACCCGAAGATCGCGACTTTCACTTGATTCTTATACTTTTCTTAGTCTACAAATTTATGGACTAAATTTTTCTTTTTCATTTTAAGGTTTGTATTCGGTGTCAGTGTAGTTACTATACTATTTAGGTGACTTAAACTCATTCCATTTAAATATTAAACAACCACGGAAACGGTTCTTAGTTACATCCCGACTTGTTAAACAAAATATGTACTGTGCATCAATTAAAGTCATACATGTAAACAAGTAATTTATATGAAACATATACCTTAGAAGATTAGTACCAAGTCCATATACAGTCTCCGATGCCCACTGAGCAGCTCACATGGCAGATGTTAACTTCAATAATCTGAAAGAGATGAAATTTAGTGGGGTGAGCAAAACCACGGCTCAATAAGATACTAATATAAATACAAGAGTAGGATTACACTGTCTTAATCTGCAATGCTTGAAACTTGCAAATTTGCAATCACAGTTAATCCTTTCTCATCGATAACATATCATTATCTCATTTCTTGTCATATGTCTATCACTTATACTTTTAAAATTATCATCATAATCACTTTTCAGTCTTCTTGTCCTTACACTATAGTGCATCGCACAACAATCTGTCGTATCCAAATTGAATGTCATATACTATTAGTATATATTTTCCTCTATCTCGGAGTACATCATGTCCAATT
The DNA here is from genome assembly GCA_031772115.1 of Heritiera littoralis. Taxonomy (NCBI): domain Eukaryota; kingdom Viridiplantae; phylum Streptophyta; class Magnoliopsida; order Malvales; family Malvaceae; genus Heritiera; species Heritiera littoralis. Next base: position 247,678 of record JAPDPK010000083.1, on the reverse strand, counting down.
GAAGCACCATATCAATTCACTTTATATTTCATAATCGTACTCCTGTAATTTATCATCTCATATCACTTTTCCTTATAGAGAAATCATGATCACCACAGTGTAAGTTCACAATTCTCTTCATATCTATCATATGTTCATATATCATATCATGTCATCGTCTAGATGAAATATCATTTATGTCGAGTCATGACATTTATCATGAAACTCGTGTACAAAGCATATTATCATGTCAAGGTTTAATATCCAATTATGTAACTTTACTGTATAAACCGCTATCATCTCTAATCGTGTCATATGTACTTTAGAACATGCTCCACGTATGAATTTTCAATTCATTCAAGTCTACCTTTATGGCATGATAAAAACATGTTCAATTTCAATTCATGTATTCATTTTCAGAGCATGTCTAAAACATGTGCGGTTTTAAAACATTTTTCATATACTATAAGTCATATCAGGTCTAGAGTTCATTTCAAATCGATTTATACCTAGACCGCATATCATTTTAAATTCGACACGAAATCGTATATAAATCATATCAGTGTCGAAATCATTTATCATATACTTTTAAAACATATACTGTAAATCATATCAGGTCTAGAGTTCATATCAAATCAAACTATACTCTAGACCGCATATCATGCCATGTTCGACACAAATTTTCGTATAAATCATATAAGTGTCGAAATCATATCTCATGGACTTTTAAAACATGTTTAAAACATGTACTGTTTCAAAACATATTTCATTTCAAATCTGTTTCATGTACAGTATAAATCATGTCAAGTCTAGAGTTCATATCAATAAAATCATACTCTAGACTTCATATCATATCAATTAGAGACTAGGCTAGATCCCTATCATCTCTATCAATAAAGACTTAAATCACTGTAGCTAGCAGTGAAATCATATCATCGTCCCCTGGAAACCAACTAGGGCGCTATCTATGGCCATAGACCTCATCTCTCTCAGCCCCACTGATCAGGCGTGACTGAGACCTGTCCACGACTATTGTCGGACAAGCATATCTATCTGCCTAATGAGCAAAGCTCCAATTAGGCGGTTTCCACTATGCTTTATTGAATTTAATTCTTTTAGGGTGCCTACAGTCTCATAAAACATTTAAATCTATAGCTTTCTTTTCAATATCATGTAAGGTATATGGTAAAATTCTGTATGAGACTTCATATATAAAAAAATATATATATTTACCATATACTTTCATTTCAAAACAAATCAATACTTTTCAGTATTCATATAAACATTATTAAAATGTTTCAAGTTGCAAGAAGGCATGCTTAAATGCGATGCTGTAAAACATTTCAGTATGCAACTTCGGTAATGTTTCCATCAAATACTCTAAAGCGATTCATTTAACTTTATCACCATCAATTATTCGATTTCAAGACTTTCTTTCTGTCAACCAATAAATCACTATACAATTCATTCACTATTCATCTAATTCAGTATTCAATTTGCTCAGTACTCAATTCATTTGGAAATCAAATCACTTGGTATTCAGACCATTCGGTATTCAATACCCTTTCTTGATCGTCATTGACTATTATAATCATTTATACACTTCAACATCAATATTAGGATCGCATCATTAGTATGAATCCTCTAAGTTTTGATAAGCATTTAAACATCAATTTCTACAATAGTCATTAAGTTACCGAATTTATGCAAATAATAATATCATCCTTCAATATCTGTTCCAGAATCGACATCGAGGATAACAGAATCACAAAATCGATAATCACTTATCAAATCCATTTATGATTTGATCTATTGATACATGTTTATCATTTTCGATTTGAGGTTCACTTTCATTTACTATCACAAAATCATATCTAAATCCTCAAATCCATTTTCATGTGGCCTTTATGATTTTATCCGAACTTATGCAATTGTCGATCTTATTATTCAAGATCTATTCTAAGGTTATAAGCACAATCATCTTTTCACATATTTATCACTCATTTCTTTGAATCCATAATTGATCGGATTGTGTCGTAATTAAATCTCCATTTCAATCTCTCGAATTTGTCCATATTATCACTTTCGAAATTATTTCAAAATCATGAAACCGGACTCGGTAATTCTGGAAATCATTACTCCGTTAATAACTTCACAATCCAATCATTCGACCATCGAAATTTCAACTGTGATCTTCTCTTCCAAGCTACATCATATAATTATCATCACTTTTATCCGTGATCCGTCTAATTAATAATTCAACCTCAATCTATTCACCACATTATCGTTTTCAACGATCTATCTTCTCATCGATTTCAATATCAAACTCTTTCGGTAATACTATAAAATCCTTTCAATATTTATTTTCAATAATTATCTCCAAGATTCCATTTATGTGAGAAACTTAATCTTTTTCCTCAATTATTTTCCTAAAAATTTCGGCAGCATAACGGCTTAATTTTCCCCTAACCTCCTGCAAGGGAAACACAATTTATACTTGCAGCCGTTGATTCTCACCAATTTTACCTCTTACTAAGACCCCCACCATCAGTTGTGGGTCCTCTTAGCATTTTTAATATCAATTAAATTAATGCATCATATATAAAATATCACAATTCCATAAAAATCGTTTCCTCAATGCATCATATAAAAATCATAAATCCCACATACAATATGATGCTACTAATGCTTTATAAAAGTATCTTACTTGTTCGCCAAAGCTTAGCGCACTTTCCGATTTCGAGCCTTGCCGAACTCCACCATTCGTCTCATTTCCGTTTTTGCTACAATTTCAATAATTGAGACATATTTTCATTTAGAAAATAATCCAACAATTTATAATAAATTCTATAGAAATATAGCAAAAACTTTTAATTTTTCTTACCCATTTCTTCTTCTCCTTTTTCTTCTTTCTTTTCCTTTTTTCCTTTTTCTTTTCTTTTCTTTTCTTCTTTCTCTTTTTTTTTTTTCTTTTCTTTTCTTCTTTTTCCTTTCTTTCTTTTTCTTTTCTTTTTCCTGAACCGGGTCGGGTCGGGTTCGGGTCGGACCGGGTCAGGCGGGTCGGATCGGGTCGGACCGGTTCAATCTTCTGCTGGCCGGTTCGGTCACCGGCGGCCACCCATTCCGGCGGTTCGGCCACTCCACAGCTTGCCGAAGTTGCGAGGATGCCGGATCTGGTCTCCGTTTGGCCCCATCACCGGCGACGGCACCGGATCTGGTGGCATGGGTTTCGGCTCCTTTCTCCTCCGTTTCTTCCTCCCTCCGCCGTTCGTAGCCTCGCCAGTGGTCTTCTTTTGCTTCCCCTCAGCTCCACCGAGCTCGGGGTTGGGGTGGCGGTGCCTAGACCGGCCGGCACCGCCACTTTCCTCTTTTCTCTTTTCCTTCGGTTTTTCTCTTCTCCCATTTCCGCTTCGCTTCTGTTTTTTTTTCGTTTTTTTCTTTCCCGCCGTTGGCACCGGCGTCAGCTTCCTCTCCTCGGCTCACCGGCGGCGACGTCGTCTCTTCCTCCTCCCGGCGCCGGCCGGCTCGCCTTTTTCCTCTTTTGCTTTTACGTTTTCTCCTCTGTTTTAACAGAGGAGAAAACATGGGAATCGGGTATATCCCGATTCCCTCCTTTTTTTTTTTTTCTTTTCTTTTTTTTTTTATATATTTATAATTATATATATATCAAAATATTAAACATATATATAATTATATATTTTTCATATAAACCATTTATATATATATATATACACTTCGATTTTAAAGTACTATATATATATTTTTCATATGTATTACATATATACATAAATGTATAATAAAATACATATGTATTTATTCCATGTATAAATATATATTTATCAAAAGCGTATTTATATAATATCATTATATAAATCTATCAAAATATATATTTTTATTTCTTATTAAGTTTTGGATTTCTTTATATCCAAATTTATTTCTCCATCTTCTTATTTAATTTGGATTTCCATTTATCCAAATTAAATTTCTCGGATACCTTATATTTATTTCGAAAATTCTTGGTCTTCACAGGTATAAAAACCGTTAACTAATTTAAAAAATATTAGTGTTTGTGTGTGAGTGGGAGATAGGAATGTAATAATAGAAGTATAAAAAATTATTAATTAATTCTAAAAAAATAATGTTAGTGCTTGTGTGAAAGAGAGAGACAGAAACTTGAGAGTGAGGAAGAGAAAAATAGGATAATAACTAAAGAAAGGAAAGAAAGAAAAGATGTCTGAAAAATTGTTAATTAATTTTAAAAAAATAATATTAGTGTTTGTGTGTGAGAGGGAGACAAAAACATGAGGGTGAGGGACAGTAAATAGGAAAACTAACATAAACGCAGGCCATAAGTTGTAGATGAAATAGTTTTTAAACTGCTGTTAATTAATTTTAAAAAAATAATATTAGTGTTTGTGTGTGAGATGGAGACAAAAACGTGAGGGTGTGGGAGAAAAAATACGAAAACTAATAGAAATGTGGGTCATAAACCATCAATAAAACATGTTTTAAACTGCTGTTGTTTTACCAAAAAATTGTTTGCGTGTCATTATTTTAAACTATACACATAAACGTTCACGTTAGCCAAAATGTCGTGTGCGTGGTTTTTAATATAAATATATATATATATATAAATATATATATATATATATATTTATTTATTTATATGATTTTGTTTAATGTTTTTCTAGAATTATGTCAATGTCTTTGAAATAGAGTTTTCTCTAAATTGGGAAGTTTTTGAGGAAAGACTTAAAATTTTGATAGAGAGCTTACAGCTGTTTTTATAAACTCTTTTCCAAATATCAAACACTAATTAGTTATATTTATCAATATAAAAATACCATAAATAACTATCAATATCAATAAAATTATCAAGATAAATATAAACAATCCTGTTGAAAGAGTGGGAAATGGTGGAAGAAAGCAGGAAGAGGGAAAAAGAAAGTGATAGTTTTTATTTATTAATTTAATAATTTTAGTAGGTTAAAATTGATTTGTTATTTCAGGATATTTTTGTCTTCAAATTATTTAAAGTGTAAAGATTAATTTTTAGGATTTATTCAAATGTTTTCTTATGATGGTAACATGTACAGTATGAATGATATTTAAAAGTAGTAAGAGAGTGATCAATCATAAAAATTTGACACAAATTCATGGGCAAGACATAAGTAGAGTTCCTTAAGCTTAGTTTTGTTGCCTCATTAACATTAAATTTCATCCAACCATTTAAAGGAGTAGACCATTGCAAATTTTTACTTTTATGCTTCCCAATCATTAACAAATCATTAACAGCACACCTTCTAAAGGATTATTTCACCATATCAGTTCCAAAATGGAACATTCCTCCCACAAAGCTTTAATCCATTGCAAGAATCTTAGTTTTGTAAGATTAAAAATAAGCCTAAACATGCTTCTAAATATACATGAAACATTTCAAATAATTGATACATGGAAGCTGACAATAAGGATCGAACTAACCTCCAGCCATTGCTTTGCTATTTGTCTGATTTTGATCTAGTCTTTGAAATCGATAGACTTCCCTGAATTATTTCCAAGCCTTCCAAGCACTCAAAAGCCTCACTAGATAGCATTTTTCTATATGGGATTAACGTGCTTGGGGACTGGAAGGAACCCTCTTTAAATACTAATGAGAGCATGCTAATTATGGCAATAAAATCACGTTTTAACTCTCATAAAATCATGCTTTTAATAGCCAAATATTGAATTGAGATTCATCGTGAAATTATGGACCATATCCGGAATTAGTCAATATGAGATTGCTGGTATTATGGAAACCAGATTTTGTCAATTAAAAAATATTCTATTTCTATAATCAAGGATATACCAACATTCTCCCACTTGGTCCATATATTTCACTCACAAAAAAAACAAATCACATGAATCATGACAATAGTTCTTCTAATGGCGAGTATTATCTTCCATGTATTACTATGTAAAATGTTTCTAAATCAACACATATTCACTTAATGAATAAGCCCTATGTTTATTCTCAGTCCAAACAATAAGGATATTTCTTAAATAAAAACTATAGTGTGCACAAATCAAAATGAGAAACATCATATCATTAATAAGAGTCTCAATTACAATCATAATGAGGGACCAAGTCCCATATGCTCTACATGATCCTTAAATTTAAACAGTGGCATGCCCTTAGTCAAAGGATCATCTAACATCAATTCAGTGCTAACATGTTCAATGACCACATTTTTATTTCTATCACGTTCTCTTATAGCTAAGTACCTAATGTCAATGTACTTACTTTGACTACCACTCTTATTATTCTTAGCCATGAATACCGCAACTGAATTGTCATAAAATATCTTCAATGGCTTAGATATGGAGTCAACAAGTCTAAACCCACCAATGAAACTCTTAAGCCATACAATATGTGAGGTAGCCTCAAAACATGAAATGAACTCAGCCTCTATAGTGGAAGTGGCAATTAGTGTCTGCTTAGCATTCTTCCAAGAAACAGCTCCACCGGCAAGCATGAAGATATAATCAAATGTTGATTTTCGAGAATCAACACAACTAGCAAAGTCTGAATTAGAGTAGCCAATCACCTCCAACTCATCGATCCGCCTATACATAAGCATATAGTTCTTGGTGACTTGTAGATATCTAAGCACCTTCTTCGCAGCTCTCCAATGGTCCATCCCCGGGTTACTTTGGTATCTACCCAACATTCCCACAGTAAAAGCAATGTCAGGCCTGGTACAAACCTGTCCATACATAATGCTTTCAACAACTAAGGCATATGGAATGTTCTTCATTTGTTCCCACTCAAAATCATTTTTCGGACGCTGGTTCAAATTGAACTTGTAACCATTCACAATGGGAGCTACGCTTGGTGAATAATCTTTCATCCTAAACCTTTCCAAGACTTCATTAATATAAGCTTCCTGTGACAGACCCAATACACTGCTATGTCTGTCTCTATAGATCTTTATGCCAATGACATAAGATGCCTCGCCCATATCCTTTATATCAAAGTTCTTAGAAAGAAATTGTTTCACTTCATGTAGCATCCCCTTATCATTGGCTACAAGTAGTATATCATCCACATATAGCACAAGGAAACAAATCCTGCTCCCACTAACCTTCTGATATATACACTGATCCATGATGTTCTCAACGAAACCAAATGAAGAGATGACTTCATGGAATTTTAGATACCATTGGCGGGAAGCTTGTTTCAACCCATATATGGATTTCTTAAGCTTACAGACCAAATGCTCACCATTACTAGAGAAAAACCTTCAAGTTGTTTCATGTAAACCTTTTCACATAGATCACCATTGAGGAAAATTGTTTTCACATCCATTTATTGCAACTCTAAGTCAAAATGTGCAACTAGCGCCATTATTAGGCGGAAAGAATCTTTCTTAGATACAAGAGAAAGGGTCTCCTTGTAATCGATTCCTTCTTTTTGAGTGAATCTTTTGGCTACGAGTTTTGCCTTATAACGCTCAATGTTGCCTAATGAGTCAGTCTTGGTCTTAAAGACCCATTTACAGCTTATAGCCCTGGCCTCATTAGGCAACTCGACAAGATCCCATACTCCTTTAGATGCCATCGAATCCAGCTCATCCTTTATAGCATCAAACCAAAGTTTTGATTCTTTACTATTCATGGCTTTTGAAAATGTCTCTGGATCATTAACGGGCCCAACATTGAAATCGGACTCTTATAGATACACAATATTATCACTAAGAGTAGCTGACTTCTTTTCTCTAGTAGACCTTCTTAATGTTGGTTCAACATTCTCTATAGGCTCATGTTGTTCAATTGGTTGCTCATTCAATTCTGGCATATCTGGAGAAGCCTTATCTACTGGTAAGTTATCAGCTACTTGTGGATCTTCAATGATTGGTTGTTCAATATCCAGTTGTATAGAAGGGATATTGTTCATGATAACCAATCCTAGACTTGAAGTAGAGAGTTAATCTCTCACAAGAAGTAGGTCCTGAGATTGATCACTCCCACTAACTAAGTCATTTTCAAGAAACTTGACGTTTCTTGATTCCACAATTCTAGTACTGTGAGATAGACAATAAAATCTGTAGCTCTTAGACCGTTCGACATATCCGATGAGATACCCACTTATGGTCCTAGGGTCCAATTTCTTTTCTTATGGGTTGTAAACTTTTATTTCAAAAGGGCATCCCCAAACGGGCATACGATGCAAACTTGGTTTCCAATCTTTGAATAATTCGAAAGGCGTCTTTGGAACAACCTTGGTTGTAACTTGGTTCAATATATACGCTGCCATTTTAAGAGCTTCAATCCACAGGGACTTAGGCAACTTCGAGCTACTAAGCATACTATGCACCATTTCTATCAAAGTTTGGTTCCTTCTTTCTACGACACCATTCTGATCTGGTGAACCAGGCATGGCTTATTGGGCAACAATCCCATTTTCTTGAAGGAACTTCACAAATGGTCCAGGTGCTTGTCCATCTTCTGTGTATCTATCGTAATGCTCCCCACCTCTATCAGTTCTTACTATCTTCATGGATTTTTCACATTGTTTTTCTACTTTAGCCTTAAAGATTTTGAAGGCGTCTAATGCTTCGTTCTTGTTATGAAGCATGTAAAGATACAAAAACCTCGAGTAATCATCAATAAAGGTGATGAAGTATTTCTAATCATGTGCATCAATGTTTGGACAGCATATGTCAAAATGCATAATTTCTAATATGGTTGAACTTCTATTAGCACCTTTTTGGCACCTTTCTTAGACTTATTGGTTTGCTTACCCTTAATGCAATCCACACAAGTGTCGAAATCAGTAAAATCTAGAGTACTCAGTATTCCATCATTTACTAATCTCTTAATCCTATTTGTAGAGATATGACCTAATCTCCAGTACCATAACGTGGAGGAATCCTCATTCATAACACATCTTTTAGTGCTACTTTGGACATGTAAGGTGTTACGGGTAGTGTCATTTTGCAAATCGATAGAGAAAAGACCATCACATAAGGTACCATTTCCAACAATATCGTATTTAAAATATATCAATAATGATTTATTTGAAAATTGAAAGGAATATCCATAATGTACCAGTCTAGAAACAGAGGTTAAATTTCTCGAGAAACTAAGAATATAAAAGGTCTTTTCTAATTGCAAAACAAAACCACTTTTAAGAACTAGAATACAAGTTCTAACGCCTTCAACACTTTGTTTCTAGAATAGACGCTATCCTCATTCCCCACTAGCTTCCTTAGGTTTGTCATACCCTGTAAGGAAGTTTTAATGTGAATTGTAGATCCAGAATCAATCCATCATGTGTTATGACTAACCTCAACCATATTTGATTCAAAACAGACGTAATAGAGTGGATTACCTTTCTTAATGAGCCATTGCTGAAGCTTGGCGTAGTTCTTCTTCATGTGTCTCTTCTTTTTACAGAAGAAACACTTGGACTCTTTCTTCTTAATGTCAGCTTGAGTAGGGATTTTGCCTTTTCCTCTGTCTTTGGCTCGGTCCTTGTTCTTTTCATGGTTTGCCAAAAATGCACTTTCACCTGTTCCATCTGTGGTCTTCCCTCCTTTTGTATACACATGGTCATTAATTCATTAATGGTCCACTTATCCTTATGTGTCTTATAGGATATCTTAAATGGTCCGTACTGCTTTGGAAGAGCATTCAGTATATAGTGCACTTGGAAGGATTCGAATATATCCACCTCCATCTTCTTGAGTTGGGCCACTATATCTCTCATTGCCATTTTGTGCTGACGCACTCCTTCCACACTGGTGAGCCCTATTGAGGAGAACTTCATGATTAGGGTGTTGGCCAACGCTTTGTCCGAAGTGACAAATTGATCATCTATGGCCTTTAGCAAGGTCCTAATGTTGGTATGTTGTTCAAGAACCATGTATCCCAACAGATATTTTCATCTTAATATACATGACACTAAGGCGATTGGATCGCTCCTAACATTCATGTAAAGCCACTTGGGTTCGAATGCTGGTTTCAATCAGTACGGGTTTGTTTTTCCTTATAGCATAGTCTATATCCATGCACCCTAATTGGAGAAGAAATCTCTCCTTCCAAACCTTGTAGTTCTCTCCATCCAATTCAGGAACTTCCAGGTTAATACTAGCCTGAGGAAGCATTACATAAAGGAAACCACATGCTTATGTATCTAAAGTTTTTGAAGCAACCTACATTATGTCTACCAATGTAAACATATTTTATTAAACAATTATGAATCTCAGACATAAAACTTGCTTGTGGCTAACGTTCTAATTCTAATAGATTCATACCATTCTAATAAAACTATCAAATTATATTATTTCCTAATCCCTGTGGGTAAATTAAGAAACTAATTTGTTATTTTATCCTAATTAGTTACAAAATTATAATAAAAATTCTTGTGGAATAAAATTTATTATAACTTTATAACTAATCACAATTTATGTCAAATACCATTATGTGATTTGACAAATATAATTTTATTTAATTAAGGTTACTGTGGCTAGGCCCTAATTAAAGAAATTATGAATCACTCAGACATATTGGTAAAATTTTTAAGTTTCATTCATATTTTAAAATTGCAATTAATATAAGGCAATTTTAATTCTAAATAATGTGAACAAACTTAGCTGCATGTGCTCAAAGTCAACCACAGTATATAAAAATAACAAAATTATACATATTCATAATAAGCACACATAGTATCCAAATTTAAATTCTCATAACTTTGGCAATTCAACCATAAATTTTCATGATTATTTCCACAATTCGTTTATGAATTATTTATTCGGCTCTAAATTATTCATAAATTCCAAATTTATGAAAATTCACATAATTCATAAAAATTTTAAATATTACGAGGTTGCAATTTTCTGCCAAAAATTAATTTAATACTAAATAGCCAATTAAAATGACTAAATAAATGCATATAACAAATTATTTTGATCATATTAATTAAATCCTTAAGGCCTAAACAAAATGGCCCAACAATAAATTAAAACAAGAGCCCATAAAACCAAAAGTGGCTCATTACATTAAGAATCAGCTCAAAATGAAGAAATAGGCCCAACCGTATAGCCCAGCAAAAAGACAAAATAATGAGCTATAATTTGTTTTTCTTTGATACAGGTTTTCTGCACAATTGAGCGTGCGCATTGTCACACCTTGTTTTTCATAATCAGGTATGTGCAGTTATTCTCGGAGTCGAGTGTATGCGCTTCACGCACCCAAGTCTTCTTCCTTGCCTTATCGAGGCTTTTGCAGAAAAATGGTTTTTTTTAACTCGACTCGGCCAAAAAAAACCCTCACATAGTAGATCTAAAATTTTTGAGCCAAAATAGCATGAAAACAAGGGAGTTTAAAGAAACCTAAAAATTCAAAAACCATAAATGAAGCTTTAATGGCTTCTTTCTCTAAAATTTCAGAAGATAAAGGTTAGATTAAAGCTCTAATACCAAAAGAAAGATTAAAGTTAAGCCTAAACATATTTCTAAACATACATGAAACATGTCAAATAATTGATACGCGGAAGCTTACAGTAAGCCATTGCTTTGCTGTCTGTCTGATTTTGATCTAGTTTCTAAAATAGATAGACTTCCTCGAATTACTTCCAAGCCTTCCAAGCACTCAAAAGCCTTACTAGATGGCGTTTTTCTATATGAGATTAACGTGCTTGAGAACCAGAAGGAGCCCTCTTTAAATACTAATGAAAGCATGCTAATTATGGCAATAAAATCACGTTTTAACAATCATAAAATCGTGCTTTTAATAGCCAAATATTGAGTTGAGATTTGTCATGAAATTATGGACCATATTTGGAATTGATCAATATGAGATTACTGGTATTATGGAAATCAGATTCCATCCATTAACAAATATTCTATTTCCATAATCAGGGATATACCAACAAGCTTAACTAAGAACTCCAACTCGTGCATCTTTAACATTTTCTTATTAAATTCGTAAAGTTCCTTGCTAACCAAATAGACCACAAAGCTACTGAAACTGTAGATAACCAGCAAGACTCTAAAGTTCCTAAGAAAGGTTGATCAAAATAGTTTAGGATAATCCCCTCAGTGAATTTGGTTGACACCATTCGATCTGCCACCAATTAAGAAACCTGCATCAAAATGAATCAATCCAAGAACATTTAAATAACATATGATCAGAAGCTTCTTCTTCTCTATTGCACCATGGACATAACCTCTATAATTGTGGCAAACATATTCCCATGTTTGTCAAAAATGCTTTAGTTGGTAAACTGTAAAGCACCACTAACCATAAAAATCTTTGCACCTATGGAGGTATTTTAAATGCCCACAATTTGTAAAATTAAAAAACCACTCAAAATTAGAGGAGTTAATAAGTGAAGAGATCTTTTTAATAGAAAAAACTTCCCATGAACATCATGCTCCCAAATAATTTCATCACCTTTATCCGAAACCAATCGAATACAAACAAATTTGCCGATCATCTCCATAAGCATGCAACATTCTCATTCAATAATGATCTTTGAAATAAACTTGTCCATCCCAAATGTTTGAATTCATTATTCATAAAATGCTCCATCACCTTAGCCATCTTATCAAAAGCCAAAATGAAAAACCTTGGATACATCTCTTTGATAGATTTCACACTGCACCATCAGTCCATCCAAAACAACATATCTTATACATACCAAGGCCATCGTAACATGGCCTAGAATCAGAATAAAGAGCAAAAAGCTAGGCCTAAACATATCTACAAGAAACCTAGTGACTAGCTGATTGTGTGAAACCTTGAGGGACATTCGAATAACAAAAAAAAAACAGTTAGGTTGAGATGCATTATTGCTAGCACCAACGAGAATTTAGGAGCTATTAGAGAAAATCATTACACATGGGAATTGTAACAAAATAGTAGTAATGAAAGAAGGTAGATGACTTACTTCCAATTTTCCTTCTTCTTTCTTCTATCTTTTCCTCTTTTCTATGAAATTCTCTGATATTCTCTTGTGCCTTGTCCTTGAGTTACTTAGCCCATATCATTGGTGCTATCATCAACCTCCTACACCATGCCTCCCAAAATAAACTCTAGCCTCGAAGATGCCATTGCTCATCTCACCAAAACTTTTTCCTCACAGCTCGTTGACCACCAAACCTCCATGGAATCCAAGTTTGATTCCAAATGCAATGATATGGCTAACATCATTCATACCCAACTCACAACCATCCATAACCTAGAACTAAAACTTGCTCGCTTTGAAAAATTTTCCCAACCACCTTCATTACTACCAACTCCTACTCAAACCATTCTCTCTCAATCCTCTTCCACTACTATCCAACAAACCCTTCCTCCACCTTCTTCTAACTTTTCTATGAAACCTCCTAAGGTTCATATCACGATGTTTGATGGTTCCAACCCTCTTGATTAGTTGTTCTAGGTCAAGAAATAATTTGAATTTCATAATATTGGCTCTACCCATCCACTATTGCATTTTATATGACTAGTCAAGCTTTCACATGGTATCAATGAATGCACTGCAGTAATCAACTTCAAGATTGGCCTTCTTTTACTTGTGCCTTGCAGTTGCAATTCAACCCTTCTTCCTTTGTTAACCACCATGCCACCTTCTTCAAAGTTAAACAGACCTCCTCTCCCTTGTTATAGCCTATCAAATGGAATTTGAGACCCTCTTAAAGAGAGTCTCTAGGCTTTCTGATGAACACTATATGTTTTAGGGTTTTTATGAAATTATTATATCTATAAACCGTAAACACTGCTAAGAGAGTAATTAAAGTACTGCTTAATCCTAGAGAATTGGAAGCTCTTTTTCTCTCTAACATGAGAGTTTCTTTTTGCTAAGAAATCCTTCATAATTTTCTTTGTGTTTAGTTCCTTTTGTTTTGATTTTCTCGCTTTCTTTTTCGTTTGGCTTGTAGTTCATCTAGGTTAGAGTCAATCTTTGGTTACTTTATATAGGGATATCCATTAGGAATTAGTTTTTGTCTTCTTCTTAGAGGTCTACGAGTTTTTAAAGTAACTATTGTTTAGCATTAAAGAAATATTACATATTCACATCACTCACATCGCCATTTAATTAATCAAATCTTAGTAAGTCGAAACAGCTGATATTACTTGCCAATGAAAAGCTAGTAATTAGATCATGGAGGATTTGGAAAATAATTTCAAAGATGGGTATTAAAAAGTCTTATTTGGTTAAGATTTAAGGTAATGGGGAAATTATTGGCTGAAGGGTATTAAACAAAAAAGGAGTTTTGAATATACTAAGAGGAATATGGCCAAAGGAGGTGGCATCATATATAAGTGAAGTCAGAGTTAGTAGATATGGAAAGTCTATTAATAATGATGAGTTTATAAGAAATCTATGGAGGAAAGTCTGCAGTCTGTAATGGGCTTTTGTCTAGCTTTGAAGAAATGGTCGGCAGTGGATACTGTGAGAAAAGTGGAAGCTCGAAGGTGTTGTTATGGATTCAAATTCACAATCTCTCGCTGGAAATGATAACGATAAGAAATACATAAATGATTGGTAACAAGTTAGGAAGCATAGTAGAGGTGATGAAACAACAAAAGCAAGATAGATTTGAAAGAAGTTTTTTGAGAATAAGAGTGGAAATTAGTATACATAATACTCTGGTAGATACAATTTCGATTCCTAAGGAAGGAATTAGAAGGATTTGGGCTAAGATAAAATATAATAAGCTATCAAAGTATTGTTTTGCTTGTTGAAGACTTGGCCACTTTCTCAAAAGCTACGAAGAGGAGGTGAAAATGATAGGAAAACCGAGCTAAGGTATGCACCAATGCTGTAGGCAACGCCACTTAAAAGTGAAGCCAAAATATCTTACAAAGCAAAATCAAGCAAGTCAAAGAAGGAATAGTGAAGGGAAGTGGGAAATCGAAAGAACAAGTGGTGAATAAGAGTTGCTAAGAAGTGGCACATGCAAAAAATGTGTTTGTTAATAACCATTAGAAATATAAAAGTGGCAAGAAAAATAGTTAGAGGGATCGGGAGGTTCTTAGTAACAACATTAGAATCTGTGTTGATTTGTGAGAAATCACAATAGAATTTATGTCAACAAATAAGGAACAAAGTAATAAGCATTGCTCCTAGCAACCTCCACATTAATAGTAAGGGTCTTACTATAAAGTCTACATACCAAAAATCAACCAACCATAGTGAAATTCCTAAAATAAAAGATACCTCTAAATGGAATCCCACTATACCTAGTGAATTAGAACCTAATATGAGCCCTTCTCAAGTTTTGGAAAATGAAAAAAAAAAAACAATAACAGAGTCAAATGAGTTCCTAAACAACGAGTATAAGAAAGTGTAGGAAATGAGACCCCACCTAGTAGTAACTCAAAAGGAACCCTTGGAGAACCATCAATATCTTGAAATGGTTATCACCACAAAAAAGTTTAGACTAAGTTATTATAGAAGCTGAGCCATATACCAAATTTGTTGAGGAAGCAAATATTAATGCTAAAGATATTAAGTTCCTTTATATAGTAGAAATGCAATTAAAAGAGGAGTTGGTTAAGTACATGCCTAGGATGGATAATGTGTTAGTAGAAAAAAGTGGTAGAAAAAGAGCTAATACCTAATTGAAATTGAAGAAAAGCATGGAAAAACTATTGAGGAATGAGGCATAGAAAAAAAAAGTTAAAAGTAGAAATAGGTGGTTGTATAGAATGAATAAAGAAGGAAGCTAAATGTTGTGGAATGGCGTTTATGGTATAGTATCAAGAAAAAGGAGTTAATAAAGAGACAAAATCAAGTTAAAATGAGAAGAATAAGTACAGTAGGTTAGTTATACTGGAGAAGAGGTTGTTCAATGTTCCTATGAACAAGACAAAGATGAGGAAAAAGGTGTAAGGAGAAAAGGTAATAGTAAGGGAGGAATAGATGAAAATGAAGGTGGTGATTGACGAAAAACAGCCATAAGACAGCCATGAAGCTACTATCATGGAATCGTCATGGAGTTTGATTATCTTTGATAGTTCAAGCTTAAGGATCTAAAATAAAAATGGAAATAAGATTTGAAGAATCTTTTCATATGAAGTCAAAGGAGTTAAGTAGGGGTTTAGCTTTATCTTTAAAGGGGGAAATGATAGTAAAGGTTTTGATAGAAATAACAATTTTATTATTGTTTTTCATATAATTGTCTTTAGTTTGTAACTACTGTTTCTAGATTTGGATGATTGTTTGTTGTTCCCTAACAAAACACTTTAGCTTTTCCTATTTTTAAAGTAAGGTTTTTTCCCCTCTCTTTGTTTTCTTGGGTTTTAATTGTTTATGTGATTTTCCTTTATACTCAAACTTATTTTCATCTACTTCTATTTAACTCAATTTTTTGAATCTATCAAGTCATATTTTCTCTTAATGCAAACTTACTTTAACTGAAATTGAGATATTGTTAAAGCTGTAAGAAGATTTATTTACTCATTATTCATATTATTCAATCTTTTGTTACTTGTTTCCCCTAAAAAGTCTTCTACTCTAATTGATTAAGTTTGAAATTTAATTGTTGTTGAAGTATTTTATTCCTTTATCTACAGAACCATAGTCAGATTGATGTCAACTTAAAGATAGGCTTTTTAGTTACTGTTTGCTGGTGATAAAGTGTAAGAGAAAATGTATGTCTATTATTTTTCACATTCTATATCTATACTCAAAACAATTGACTGTTATGAAAATGTGGTATTTGATCAACTAATATTATTGTTATCATTCGTTTAATGATATATGGTTGATGAAATTTTATTTTTGTCAATTAAGTACTTTTTTAATTTTTGAATTTTATAATTGGTGTAATGAAATTAAGCAGGTGGATAATATATTACTATTTTCATATGAAATTATTTATAAATTATTTATATATAATAAAAAATGATATCTACATATTGATTTAAAAGCATAGTCCAATATAGACTTGTTCAAGGGTTGGGTTACCTGCCCAATCCTAAAGAGTAAAGACCCATCCGATATTTAGTCGAATTTGGATAAAAATATAAGATGTATTTAATGGGCTTAAACAAATTTTTTAGGCCTGATCAGAAAATGAGACAGGCCTAGGCTTGACTGTTTAAAGCCCGAGCCTGATCCAAATATAAATAAAATTAAAGTTTTTTTAAAATATATTTTTTAAGTATATTGTAATTATATATACATAAAACATTATAAATTAATAAATATGTGTATAGATATTTAATAAAGAAATTGACATACAAATTTTGACTAATCAAATTAAACTTTAAAAGGACTAAAAGAATAAAATAAATAAATAAACACCAATTAAAATACTAAATAAATAAAATAATATTCGGACCGACCAGGCTGAGCTCAAGCTTGCAATATAAAATAAAAAATAGGCCTGGACTAGACATCAAGCCCGAATTTTCTAGCCAGACCGGATTTGAACTTGCATATAAGCCGTTATTATTTGCCTTAGGCCTGGTTCAAACCCGACCCAAGCCTGCCCATGATCTTGTCTAGTCTAATGCCATAAAATAACCTTTATGTGGTAAAACATAGTCTACTAATAAAACAATATATTATAGACTACAATTTTCATATTTAATAGCTTTATTTGATAAAATGTGGCCTATTATTCAGAAAAAATAGAAATTAGGTTTTTGCAAAACAAAGATAATTTATTTAATTAAAGACTAAAGGGTCAAAAAGCTTGTTAACTTTTATGTAATTGTCATCCAAGCTCCTTTTTTTTTTACAATTAATTAAGCTCTTAAATTTTAATTTCTACTTAATTGAGTTCTTTCATGGACAAAAACCATCACGCCCCTAACAATTTTTGGTCAAGAATAAAAGTTAAAAAAATTTCTCTTCGTACTCTTTTCTCTCTCTCTCTAAGGGAGAGACATTCTCTCTAAAACTCTCCCACTAGTCAACTAGAACTTCAAAGAAACCCAAAAACGATGTCAATCATCGGTCAACCGTTATAACTCTGTCGTCAACTGTCGCTTGTCAATAATAAAAATTTAGAAAAAAAACCTAAAAATTTTCTAAAAATGCCCTCTTTAATTTTCCTAAACTAGACTTCACCAAAATCTTTTAGAATCTTCTAGATCAAGGCCTATATGTTCAATTTTAAACCTCTAAAAGTAACCTCTCCATCGCTCTTAAAAACTTGACTTTCTAGCATACTCTTTATCTCTTTGTAAATCACTTATTCACAAAACATAAACCTAAAAGCTTTCTCTATATCACTAAGCCAAAATATTTTTTTCATTTTTTTCCTTTATTTTCTTTTATCCTTTTCTCTCTCTCTCTCTCTTTTTTTTTGTGTTGCTTTTCCCTTAATAGGAAAATGATGCTAATAAAGATAGGTGTTTTCTTTTTTGATGCGTTTTGTTTTTATTTATTTGGTGGTTTTCAGTGGTTGCTAAGTAACTTGGTTGTGGTCTGATTGCAGGTGGTATTTTGGTTGTTGGGTGGTGGTGGTTGAAGGTTTGTGGTAGGGGTGTTTGATGATGATTGGGTTTGGCCAGATGCTTGAGTGAATGTGAGGAAAA
Organism: Heritiera littoralis; assembly: GCA_031772115.1. Lineage (NCBI taxonomy): Eukaryota > Viridiplantae > Streptophyta > Magnoliopsida > Malvales > Malvaceae > Heritiera > Heritiera littoralis. Next base: position 229,156 of record JAPDPK010000083.1, on the reverse strand, counting down.
GGATTGGCAAGGTTCAAAATTTTTTATTTTGGGTTTTTGCTGGGTTCAGTTGAAGGGTGGAGCAAAATAAGGAAATGAAAGAAAAACAGGAAAGAGGCACAGGCGATCGATAATTGGCTAGAAGCGAACATAGTCGAGGGAGTGCACGAGTCGTAATGGTAGAAAGAAGATAGGCATTTGGCTCAAACTGGGAAGAAGAAAGAGGAGAAAGAAAGAGAAAATAGGGGAAAAGGGAGAGGTCATTTGAGTACAACTAGCTAGAAAATCATGAATTTAATAGTTTCCGTCCATGAAAAGACTTAATTGTGTAGAAATTAAAATTTAAGGGCTTAATTATTGCAAAAAATGATAAGAGCTTGGAAATAATCACATTAAAGTACAAGGGCTTTTCTGACCCTTTGGCCTTTATTAAAAAGACCGTAGCTATAAAACTGAAATGTAGTCTATCCTTATAAAAATAATTCAATGGATTTAAATTAAAAAAACATAATTAAATTTCTGAAAGAAAGGAGTAGGGTTTTCTTTTAACTGTAGTCTAATATCATAAATTATACTACGATTAATCATAGTCTAATATCATATATTTGATTACATTTGAAAAAACTGTAGCAATGATGCTTGAGAAAAGACTATACTTAAATGGATTATGATTGAAAAAATGTAATCTTTTGTCATAGACTAAACATTGTCCTCAAGGTTTTTTTTTTGTAGTACTTTTTCACCTTACCATTTGGAAACAAAGGAAAATGTGATTTTTGTAGGAAAACAAGTGTGAAAGTAACAAGAACAATAAGAGACCACTCATCAATAGGAGTTCTGAGAAGAAATTTTCAAAAAAAAAAAAAAGAAGACTTGGCAAAAAAATTTCCAACACAATAACGAGAAAGTAAAAGGAAATGTGAAAGTAAGTAGAAAATTCTAAGTCTCATTTTTAGGCTAAGGGGTAATCAAGGGCAAAACCATCAAGGGTTAAAATTGAAAATTTGACCTAATCGTTACTTCTGCCGCTTGTTAATGGATCCTAGAAATCATGCCTTGACGGTTAAAGCATTAAAGGCAATTACACAGAAAATGGCACTTGCATTCATGCAACTCCACATGACAACACAACAACCTTCAAACTGTTAACATGACACGTTTGTCCAAGGATTGCATTAAACAAAGGCTAAGCATCGCGATTGCCAACCACTTATGAAATTCAAAATTCAAAAATTTTTCATAAACCATCAATAAGCAACAACACTTAAAAACCAACAAAACATGTCATCTCATGTGATCGATTCACCAACACGACACGATATCATAGGAGCCGCTTCGCCAACATGACACATCACTATTTGCAACTTATTCACCAACATGACATGTCCTCACAGGCAACCAATTTGCTATTCACAAAACCTAAATTACATGTCACCTTAAGCAATCGAATTACTCGCATGCTTGTGAAACAAAATCACTCGCTCGCCCAACAACCATAAAAAAAAAAAAACAACAACAACTTAGGCACTCACCAAGTCCATACACTCCACATGTCAAGCACTTAACCTAGCCAATCAACTCAATTGCCTGATTTGAAGTCTTTTAGGCGAGCACTTTATACTCGCCTTCAAGTTTGGGGGCAATTGTTAGGCCCAAAATATACTGGAACCCAAGACACAATTTATGTGACTATTAGCTCAACTCATCATCAGAGGCTCAGCCATCCAATTGGCAGTCAGAGGACAACTGGAACATGGGATCTTGGTGCTCTAACAAAACCTACGAAACAGTGGCACTTGGCACTTGCCATTATAAAGTAGTCGAATCTTGCCAAAATCAAAATTTATCTTTTTTTTGTAGACATATGATCACATATACAGACGTAGAAACCAAAGAAAAATGAGAGATTTATGAATGAAAATACCTTCTCTTATTATATTTTTATAACCATTTTATAGTTTTTTAATCCAAAAATCAGTTTATATGTACACATTGCATTTCAAAATTTGAGTGAAAAGATCTTCCCTTGATTTCACTCTGTTCACAAATGTGTTGACAAACTTAAATTAATGCCATTTATAATTGCAATTTAATATAATGAAAAAGAAGAAATGGCTAGGCAAAGTCTCACAATAACCTGACATTTGTCAAAAGTCAACATCCGACGTAGCCTTAAAGAAGGAAAAAAAGAAAAACCGAAAAACCTTATCCTATCTAACACCACACGCCTACTGAACGCTCAAAAACAAGCATCTCTTCACTCTCTTTACCAGAAGACAGACAATGGCAACCCTTAATTTTGCTCCATCTCCTTTCATTCTCAGCAAACCAAAATATCCCACCACAATTTCTATCTCCCACTCCCTGCTCAACCCCAGAGCCCGCCATGGCTCTTTCAGATTTTCAACATTCATTGCAAGGTCTTACAAAGTGGTGATAGAGCACGAGGGTAAGTCCACAGAGCTAGAGGTGGAGCCTGATGAGACCATTCTATCCAAGGCATTGGACTCTGGCTTGTCTGTGCCACATGACTGTAAGCTTGGGGTGTGCATGACTTGCCCTGCTAAGCTCTTAAGCGGCACAGTTGATCAGAGTGAAGGTATGCTTAGTGATGATGTTGTGGACCGTGGATATGCCCTGCTTTGTGTATCTTATCCAAGATCAGATTGCCATATCAAGACTATCCCCGAGGAAGAACTGCTGTCATTGCAGTTAGCAACAGCTAATGATTGAATTGTTTGTGCTTGATTTTTAGTTCCTAAAAGTTTTGTGTACGTTGGATACTGTCTTTGTTCATGAATGAGTTGAGTAGCTTATTGGATATTTTCGGAGGTAAATTTTGATTGCAAATTTAGGTTTGTGGGTTCCCTAATCATGACTAGACAATAGCACGATTATCCATCAGTTACTGTTGTAATTTTACTTGAAAATTATTAATTTGCATCGCTCATTCATCGTCCATTCAATGTTCATTAGAATGATTGACCCAGATTCACGAGACTGATGCCCAATTGATCCTTCATTTCTGGACTCTTCATGAATATAAAAAGTGCACCGGATTTTGAGTCATAATTTGATGATATTTCAACACTTTGTATTGTTCAATTCCGAAGGATTAAGACGATATCACAATGAGAAGATTGTACATAAGGTTCAAATTTCGCAAGAGAGTTTCCATTGCCAACAGCTTGGAAAAGTGAAACATAAACCTTTGGAAGATGCAGCTGCTTCATCAACTAACCCTCAAATAACCAAACAGTAGACGCCAGCCAGCTAATTTTCTTTTGCACTCCAGTTGACATTCCAGAAGATGTGAATTGAAAATACCCACTCCATTAGAAACGTAGGAGAAAGAACAAGTTTACGCTTGCCATGAACTAATAATGCATCATCAGGCGGTGATTTTATACATGAACGTGACAGTTCAGAATGCAACTGAAAACGTTGTCAAGATATAATCAGGCGGACTTGATAAGAGAACCAAGATAGCCGACTAAATGCACTTTAAGTTGTCGATGCCTGCTCTGCTTTCTTGGGTCTTCTTTGTTTAAGCTTAACCTTCACATTTACACCACCATCAATTATAGACTGAAGAACTATCTGAAGCTTCCCCTCTAATCTTTCCCCTCTCCTTGGTGTGTAAATCACATCATGGATATCATCATCCAATGCTCTCTGAGCTAAAATTTCTCCCACAGCAGCACAAGCAGATGCATTTCTAGTCGAACCTAAGTCAAATTTCATATCCTTAGAAATGGAATGTGCCACAGCAACAACCTTGCTAGTCGCCCGGTGAATGATACAGGCACGAACCGATGCTTTGGATATATAAATGTCCAGGCAAAAAGGCTCATGGTAAGGACCAGTAAGCTGATTAAAAGTGGGAGTCCTAACCTTCTTCTTCTCAATAGAACAAACCTCAACTTTATCGAGAATATTAGTAATACTTCTATTTCTAACAACTTCAAGCATTTTAACATTTGACTTCTCAGTCCTTTCTTTAGGATCATCCTTCTTCTTTAAAGTCTTGTTTTCGGTTTCCTTGAGATCATCCTTATTCTTGGAGCCTTTCTTCCGGTGAAAGTCATAAGCATACTCCTCAAACTCTTTGGAGGTGCGGTCAATTTTATAAAAGAGATTACCCCGAATTCTCATATTATCAATGTCATCAAAGTCTTGATCATCTTCAATTGTAGGAGAACCATCATCTACCCTTTGATGAACCGCTTCCATGAAGGGTCTTTTTTCCAATTCACTATCAAATCTTTTATAAAAATGAACTAAACCCGATGAAACTTGCCAGGTTTCATCGTCTACAAGCTCAATATCATAACGACCCAAATGAGAAGAGCTATCATTGAACAAAGGAGAAAGATGTATCTTACTGGAGTAGTTTGTTACTGGGGTTGGCTTGATATCTTCGTTGTTGACAATTGGAGGGACCCTTGAGCAAAGACTGCGGAGTCTCGGAAGGAAACCCGAATTCCCAATTGATGGAAATGCAATGGCCTTTCTAAGCAAATGTAACGCCATTTGATTTGGGGTTGTTAGTTGGGAGAAAAGGAGCGAAATTGTCAGGACTGAAGAAGCTTTTAGTGGCAAATCATCAAATAGTTGGTAGACCAAAATGCATTTACCTCTTTCGAAAACATTACTAATTGGTGTTTGTTAATGAGTAAATTCTACTTTTACTCCAAGAAACGATCTCCTAACGTTGATGGTCTAGGGGTGGACACAGCTGGGGAAAAGGAGAAAGCTGAAGACTGAAGTGAAGAAAAGATTGTTTCAAGTAAGAAATGAAAATCAGTAGGATGCTTCAGCCTTTCAGGCCTTGGTTCAAATCACCCGAACACTTGATTAAAGGGATGGGGGTCCTTAGGGACAGGTGGTCTGGATTGGTGGATTGGAGTTATACTTTAACAGCTCAATTCTATGCCCTTTTCCAATGGCATGCGAATGAGGTTTCACGTGCTTTGACTGGTGCTCCGTCGTATCCCCATCTGTTTGCCATTTATTCAGGATCGTGAAGCTTATTTTTGTTCACAGGGAACTACAAAGAATGAGGAAGGATTGCAGCTTTGGATTTACTTCATTTTTAAGATGATAATAATTAAAGGTATAAATAAGTCAAATTATTTGTGAGTTACTCAAACTTTATTCGATTAATACTTGAATTTGACTTTTTTATTTTTGAGTTAAACTCGAGCTCGAACTACAGAATACCGAGTGGAGTCGAGTTTGAACTTCTTAATACTTAGTTCGAGCAGCTTATGAACCTTATCAAACTTTTTTTAGTATATATTTTTAATATTTTACTATTAATTTATCATATTACCCTCATAATATATAGTTATATTGACAAATCGAGCCTATTAAGTCGAGCTCGAGTATTCTGTTGAAACGAACTCGAGTTTCAAAAACCAAACTCAATCAAGCTCGAGCCAAGTTTTGAATCATGAGTTTTCAAGTCAAACCTGATAATGGGTCGTCTAGCCTCAACTCAATTACACTCCTAATAACAATCATTAAACCAAATCTAGAATCATTCAAGTTTTATTAACCGGCGATTGATGATTGAAAAATAAACTTCGGCCAACAATTTCTTGATTGAATTATTAAGGATGAGTTGTGACATATTATAAGATTTAAGTTTGAATCTATCTAAGTAACCCATCCCCAATTAATATTTCGCTTGTAACAAAAAATAAATAAATAAATAAACTTCAATGTCTCGTGAGTGATTTTTTGTATTTTACATCAAGATTTCTCCACGATTTAGCTATCAGTTGGGCCTATGGATTTGATTCAATTTGAGTTGAATTTTTGAATAAAAAAATTTATTTTTATTTGATTTCACATAATTTGAAATACTAAATTATTAGCAAAAATATTTTTTATTTAATTTTAATTAAAATATATATTTAAAAATTTTAAATATTAGCATTTTTATTATATATATTTTAAAAAAGATAATTATTCTATACACCATCAGTGGAGTTTTTTAACTCCACAAGCAAGGTTAGAATCATGACATATGTCTTATTTTATTTATTTTTTATTTTTTAATATCTTTATAAGACATGTGTCATGATCCTAACCCTACTTGTGGAGTCAAAAAAACTCCACTGATGATATATAGGATATTAATCCTTCAAAAAATTTTGAAACTCATAAATCCAATGAAACAAACTAAGCCTTAAATATAAATTTTAAAAAACTGGCAGAAGTTGGATTGATTCTACCATGAACTCCTCCAAGTGCATGTCATATAGGAAATTGTAGATAGAGGTGATAATGGGTCGAACCAGTCAGATTCCAGACCGGTTTCGATCGGTTCCGGCCCACTATCACATATAACCGGTCTAAACCGATTGATGAACTGGGCCAGTTCATCACTTTAATATAGATGAACTAGTTAATCTTAAACCGAGCCGAGCCGTGCTAAATCGACTAGCCCTATTTTTTAATTTTTAATTTTTTAAAATTTATATTAATTCATTTTAATAAATATAAATATATATTAATATATTTTTATAATTTAATTGAATAAATTTATTTTTATAATAAATAATTTTAATAGTTTAATTTAACAATAATTTATTATAAAGTTATTATAATTTATTTAATTAATGTAACAATAATTTAAAGATAAATTACTATAAATTATCTAATAAAAATATTGTTATAATAAAATAAAATTATATTATGATATTATGATAAAGTTATTATGATATTTGATTCAAAATATAAATAATGATATTATGATAAAGTGACAAAGTTACTTATTTAATAAAGATGTTGGTTTAAAAAAATTATATTACTTTTAAAATTTTTAAATTTTGTTAAACTTATTTATTACATTTGAAATATAATTCACTTATCGTTTAAAATATAAGTAAACATATCATTTTGCATTTAAAATATTTATTCATTTATTTAATATGTTTTTAAAATATTCATTCATTTTGTATTTTAAATATTTATTTATTTTTTAAACATAAATAAGTATAACATTAATTAATTTGGTATTTAATAATAATAATAATAATAATAAATTAAAATAACAAAGGAGAAAAAGGGGAAGTAGGAGACCAAAGATTTTTTACGTGAAAAACTCCTTTAAAGTTAGAAGGGTAAAAACCACAGGACTGTAGTCCATAAAAATATTTACTATGACTAAACTTAATTACAAATTTACATACAATTTACAAAAAAAATATTATTACCTATTCTTCATAATTTATACGGATTGCCTTAGAAATTTCGTCCTCCTCCTCTGAATTATTATCAGCGAATTCATTGGCCATTCCATGTTCGACATTGAGGGATTTCGCGTCAAACATGTCTTTAAGGCATGTTAATATGCACAATGAATTCGGATTAAGAGTGGTTTGATGGTCTTCAATAATTCTTCCACATGTCGAGAATGCAGATTCTAAAGCAACAAAAGAACCTTGCACAGCAAAAACATCTCGGGCCATGGAAGCTAAAATTGAAAATTGCTTTTGGTTTTCTTTCCACCATTAGAAAAGATCAAAGATTTCACCTGTAGAAAAGTCTTGACTTAAGAAAAATCCTATCTTATTGAAGTTAGAACTTCGTCGAGTTGTTGATCCAGATCCGCCAACTTTTCCTTTTAGCTTCATTCTCTTCTTTGTTGCTTCCTTAATTGTGTTCAAAATACCTTTTCCTTTGCTGTTGCTACTCTCGGTTTCTTTGAATGAATCTTCTTATCCTCGGTTAAAGTTGAACTGCTCCCTTTCTGCTTCATAAACATTAAGCAATTCTCAAAAAAGATTGTTAATTGAGGACTTTCGGTCCTCAATAGAATCAAGACCAAGAAATTCTTTATAATAATAATAAAAAATCTCTATATTTACCTCATCTTAACTTGAATCTAGTAAAGTTGCAATACAATAAATAGGAGGAATTGTTTCACAATATTTTTTTAATTTTTCCTCCATATCATATACAAAAGAACATAAAATTTCATGATCTCTAAATTTTAAAAATTTATCAAACATTGTATAGATAATATGAACAAAATAAGGTGTAGATGGATAAAATTGAGTTGAAAATCTTTCAGTTGCATCTTTAAAAGTAGATAATAAATCAACACAACATTCAATAAAAATCCAATTTTCTTCATAAAGTGCTAAATACGGGCTACATATATAATTGTTATAAAAATGAGTAATAAGTTTTTATAAGGTAAAAAAGAAGAAAGCAAACGATGAAGTGAGTTCCACCTTGTTTCCACTTCTTGTGGAAACACTTTAACAGGTATATTATTTTCTATACAAAGTTGCTTCCATTCACGTTTATTATTTGGGGTGCGGATCCATTTTGTTAAAATTTTAATTTTATCAATTGGACCATGCCACTAATACTACCACTACTAGTAGCATTAAAACCACTTTGAACACACAAATTTACAATATGGCATGCACATCTTGCATGAAAAAATACATTTTGTATAACTGAATTTAAACTTTTAATTAACATAAAAATAGCTGCGATATCACTTGAAGCATTATCAAAAGTAATAGCAAAAACTTTATTATTTTCAAGTCCATATAATTTATAAACTTTAGTAATATATTTATGAATAGTATATGAATTATGTGCTTCTTCTATTACATCTAAAGATAAAATTCGTTTTTACATGCACCAATCTTCATCTATCCAATGACAAGTTATAACAAGATAACTTATACCATTAGTACTAGTCCATATATCACTAGTTAAACTAACCCTAGATGAAACATTACTAAGTTTATCAATTAAAGTTTGTCTCTATTCTTTAAACATATCCATGCAATCTTTTTTTAATATATGTCTAGAAATATATTTATATACAAGTTGTAAATATTTGCAAACAAATTCTAAATATCCTACTTTTTCAAAAATTATGAATGGTTGTTCAATCCTAACTACAAATCTAACTAAACCACGTCTAGCTTGAACATTATCAAAATTAAATTTTTTTCCACACCATTATGTATATTAATTTGAGATTGTTTGCCTTCAATAATTTCATTTTCTTCAGCATTTAGATTAATTTTATGTGCACCAATTAAATGTCTTTTATACGTACATGTACCACCACCACTTCCACCGAAGCTATAAGCATAAACGCCTTTACACAATTTACAAATAGCACAATATTCATCCATCGTACCTTCTTTTACTACAATATCAAAATACTCTCATACCCTGCTTGTTTTTTCATGTAAATCTTCAATCTTGTCGGTCTTGATGATGTACCGGCAGTGGTGGCGACTGATAATTGTGTTTGAGCATGACCTCCTCCACGACCACAACCACCACGACTACGACCTATCGATAGTGTCGAAGGAAGCTCCTCCTCCTCGGATGAATATCGAGTTCGATTTCATTGAATGATTCGTCACCTAAATTAGGGATTTCAGTAAAACCAAAAGGTCGAGAAATAGAACATGAACGACAAAAGAAATTTGACATTTTTATATTTTTTTAGAATAAATATATGTTAAAATATTTTTAAAAAAATAGATGTATGATATATATATTGGAACTTGGAAATTAAAAGTAAAATTTGTAAAGTTGTAAAATAAAAAGAAAAATGAATTTTAGAGAGGAAAATGATAATATTATAAATTTGGAATGATAGAATTTAAGTGAATTTGAGAGAGTCTGAGTGAGTATTAAGAGAGTGTGAGTGAGTATTGAAGCATATGGGTGTTTAGATTTGAGAGAAAATATAAAAGAAAATGTAAAGAAAAATAAAAGAAAAATGAAGGTATTTATAGAGAAAAAATATTGAATTTTAAAAAATTAAAAAAAATTGGAGGGAAGGAGCGTCACTTCCCTTCTTTTAAATGGGCAATGGCCAGCCATTGCCCATCAAATATTGTCACAGCAATGGTAGTTTTAGCCTGCCACTGCCTAGGCCTACGTAGTGACAGGCTTTATTTCAAAAAAAAAATTCGAACTAGACAGGTTCGAACCGATCCTATCTGGTTTGAACCGGGACCAACTGGTCCCAGTTCCTTAATGGGCTAGGCCCTTACCGAGCCCAATTATATAATTTTTGAACCTGCCCAACTCAGTATCATACCGAGCTAGGCCGGTTCTGAATCGGTTTCTATAGGTTTGGAACCGATTTCTACCGGTTCCGGTTATCAGGTTGGATCGATCCGATCAGGTTTTGAATTGGATCAGGCTGACCCGGCCCAATAATCACCTCTAATTGCAGATAAAATATAAAGGCTTAGTCTTGCAATACCTACATTGTCTCCTTTAGCATCTACACTAGCAGTGCATTTAGGTGAGGAATTTTAAAATTTTGAAACATTTTAAAATGAAGGTATTTCAAAATGCATCAATTTAAAATACTAGCATTTATAATTGTCTTGTTTGGATAAATATTTTTTAGAAAGAGTTTTGAATACTAAGATTTGAAGAAATAAAAAAAGAATTATAAAAGAAAAATAATGATATTATATATAAGAAAAAGAAAAATATCAAAAAAAAATTATCATTAGATTTGTAAAAATATGTAGATATTATTAATAATATAAAGAAAGCAAATATATATTATATTAAATAAAAATATCATTCTTTTTTAGTCTTATATTTAATAGTGGGTTACATGTTTGAAAATTTTTGAAAAACTACCTCTTCAAGTGGATTTTTAAGGAGGAATTTGAGCATCTCAAATTTCCTCCTGAAATTCCTTTTAAATTTTGAAATTCTTCAAATTTTTTTGGTAAACAAGGAAGTTGGATTTTGGATTTTTAAATATTCTGATTGAAATAAAATCTTTCCTTGAAATCCTTCATCCAAACACACCCTAAATAGTTCCAAGGGTTAAGCTTCAAATACCTATATTGTCTTCTTTTTATTTTTTGGGTGCAATACATTGCCTTCATTAGCATCTACACTAAAGTGTTTCAATCAACTACATCAATTACCTTTTAAGGGTAAGGTATAACAATGTTATTTCACAGAACAAACTGTTTCTAGAATAACTCCTTTACGAAACAATCTCTTCTCAAAAGAGCTTCTTACCTCTTCTTAAAAGATCTCATTCATATAACATCCACTTTTCAGAACAACTTATTCACAGAACAATTTCTTTTCAGAAAGCTCATTAACAGAATAACATCTTCTCAAAACAGTTTATCCACAAAACAGTATATTTTCAGAACAACTTTTTACAAAATAACACATTTACAAAAGAACACCTTTGTGGAATAACATTAACATCTTTATTGAATAGCAGTTTCACTAAGAAGTGGAAATAATCTCAAAATAAGGTAGTGTTTTTTAGTTAACTTTATTATTAGGATGTTCTAGAGAATTTGGTTTGGTGGATCAAATATGAAAATAGTTAAGAGTTTTTTTCTGAAGTATGAGTGTTTTTTCCCTTTCTTTGTAGAAAAGATAGTTGACTTCTTTATTCACTATTTACTATCTCCAAAAGAGTAACTCTCAGTAGACAAACATTAGTTCTTTACAATCGACAATTCTCACTATTATGCCTAACTTCTATAATTTAAACACTTACATATAGGAGTTCTCCCCATTTTTTAAATGACTTTTCCTAATTCCCCGAAATTCTCTCTAAAACTCTCTTCTCTAACTCTTTCCTCAACTTTGTTCTCTTATATATTTAGCTCTTCTTACCCTTACAACCTTCTAGCACTACTTGTCGTTGCACTCAATACTTTAGGATCTGCTTCAGATTTTCTCTTCGTCGTCTTCCAGCACATGTTATTCTACTAGTTCACAACAATTCCAGTTCACAACAAAGAACTCATTTACATCATCTTTTTTTTTTCTCATTTCAATTTTTTATCTTTCCATTTTTCTTCCGCTCTACCAAACAATGCCTTTTTTTTTTGTAACTATCTATCCTACTTGAAAAGAAAAAAAAAATCAATCCTCTTCTTAAAGAGATCGGTCTATTTTCAAACAAAGATCTCCCTTTAGCTTAATAAAAGTAAAAGGGATCAATCTCTTACCAAAAAACTCGATTTTATTGTATTCTAACACTCAATTTAAATTACAAAATGAAAGCTTGGATACCTTCTAAGACAAAATCAATCTCTCGTTCTCTTATAAAAAAATATGATTTTTTTTTTACTAACCAACCAATATCATAATCGATTATTAAAATAAATCGAACAATTAAATTATTTTTCCAAACCGATCAATTTTACCATTGATCACCCCACACAATAATCCATACAAAATAATGATCTTGTAAAGGCTGTATCAGAATGGGCTAGACACTAAAGTTTAGGTTATCAAACAGATTTTGATTTTTGAGACCCAAAGTCTCCGCAACAAGCCATCTTTCAGAAAGAGAATGAGTAGACCTGATAATTTTAAATACAACACGATTACATGACACAAAAACAATATGAATATAAAACACGAGATAACACGAATTAAAATTAAATAAAAATTATATATCAATATTGTAAAAACTAAAAATAATATTTTGTTTTTCCGTGTCAACACGAATTTTGACAAAAAATTTTCATGTTTTACACAAACACTATTTTACATAACACAAAAACGAATTACAGACATGAATTGTCAAGTCTAACATGACACGAAAATGAATTAGAAACATGAATTGTCAGGTCTAAAAATAAGCAAGTTCACTGGAATCAATCAAGTACCATCTAGCATCAAGTACCATCTAGCAGTGATTAACCCATCTCTAAGAAAAAACTTTTATCAAAACCAAAAGAGCCTTCTCATATGGCATTAGGTTCTATTTGAAAGCATCTAGAAAACGAGGATGTAAAGGCTCAGATAAACATAACATCTTTCTACAACTAATCCTACACGGTTGTCTTGAGTTTAGACATTGTTATGCTTCCATCATGATTACTTCACAATCACCTAGTACTAAAGTTTGATCAACATTAGAAATACAGCTTCTCACAATAGCAAAGCAAGAAGCAGAACAGTTATAATTAACACACAGACATCGCTACCGTTAAAACGGTTAGTGATTACAACAACCATTTAGAAAGAAACTGAGATTCGTCGGTGGTCATCGTATCAGTGGTTACCATCTCCAGAGTAGTCATTGTCTATCGGTAGTAAGCCTGCTGATAAGCTGGTGCCAAACCATTACCATAACCCCCATAGGCAGGATAGTTCAGGGAGCTCCAGGGTATGAACCAGCCGGGGAGGAGGGGCTGCTTCTGGTGAATAAGCATAGGGATTGGTGGGCGGACTCCTGCTTCCATACATGGCGGGTGGGGATGGATATGCTGGGATAGCAGCAGAGTATTGGGTGTGTGATGGAGACCTGACAAATGTATGAGGTGCAGGAAAAGATGAGACTTATGCATTCGTCGAACGGCCAGCTTTAGCTGGAGGCATTGGACCGCCATTACTAGCTCGTGTTCGCTTGTTAGCAGGGACTGGAGCTGGCTTTCTCTTCTCATCTTGGTCTTCTCTAGCTGCTCAAGCGTTTCTTGAGGTTTTCAGGTGAAACTCAACCTCAAGTTTGTACTCTTCTATGCACTTGATGACAGCTCGAAGTGCTGATTGCTCCTTACGTGCAGCAAGTTGCTGCAAAAATCAAGAAGAAAGATTACTTATTAATTGAAATGCAACTGCTAGAAAAGAAGAAAATTTTAAGACAAAGGTATAGATGACCAAAATTCTGGTCAGCATACTTGTCAATAGTTGATACCATCCCTTTCATGGTCTTCTACCACTAATCAGGAGATGGAAAGAAATGCAAAGAATTTAAAGATGCATGCCTGTTTAGATCTAATCAGAGACAATCCCCCATCCTTCATCCCACCAGAAAAGAATCATGAAATGAAAATGCCATTCAGGCATTCACCCATATTAGGCATGCTTTTTCCAATCAGAGTTTAATTTATTTCAGCAAGCAGGCAATTATTCGACAGAAATAAAACAAAAGAATTAAGCATTCAACTTACAGGAAACCCCAGGAGAAAACCCTAGCACCAAAAATTAATTTAGCAAAAAAATGGATAATCCAAAATCATAAATAATAAAGAGTAAAATTATCACTATGAGTAAATTAGGGTATACCGCAGCCCGGCCAGCATTATTGGTATCTTCTAAAATAGAAGTTGCAGCCTTCTTTGCATCCCGCAAGAAAGCTTTCAGCAGGGGTACAGGGGGAACTTGTCCACAAGGCCAACTTCATAAGTGAAATGAACTGCATCAAGCTGCTGTCCCTTACTGATCAATTCTTCAATCATGTCTATATAAGAATTAAATGTGTTAAAACTCAACCTTAAAGTTGTAACTGAATGGATCAATTGCAAGTAAATATGGTAAAGACCCGTAGAAAAGAATCAGTAAAAGCACAACAAACCTTACAACAAATGTTTTTCAATGAAATGTTGACCATGTTAAGGATTAAATAATGATATTAGGCATTAAAAACAACATTGCAAATTAGACACGGAATGTTACTTATTTGAGTTATGCAAGCTACATTTATTAGTTGCAACACCTTTGAATTCATACTTTTCTCAGTAACAAACTAACAGAACCCTTGACTACAACAAAGAGCTTGCTACATAGCCAATCTCATGAACATCTAGCTTCACCTATCACAACATAAAGTTCTAGTTCTTATCCTATTTAAACCACAACCAGTAACAAAAGTCCCAAATTGCATTATAATATCAGTACCCTAAATGGTCCCCTGAAGAATACCTATATTATCCAAAAACACCAAACTACAACAAAAAAAAATATACATATATACAAATTGACAACTCTCTAGCAGTCAAATTAGCAATGAGAAAATTATACACAAGCATGAACCATCTCCAAAGCGTATAAGCTTACAAAAGAGAAGGCGCATGTTATAGCAACATGTTAAGCCAATATGCTGCTATTTGACATCCTAGGTTTCAGGGCACTTAATTATGCAAGTTAACTATTGCTCCTGACTCTTCCCTTTTGACGGAGTACCTATATCCACCACATATCAAAACGACATGTCTGTTGCTTTGAATCAACCATCCAAATATAAGGAAAAAACTTTTAAAAAAAATAATAGAACTACCAGTGTTGTCGGACACATACTCATATCTAACGCTCCCTCTACAATACAATCAATATAAGATCATAAAATGACCTAAAACTCTTATCTTTATAACTCTTAAGCTAATTCTGTATGTTAAACCACCTAGTTCAAATTAATCAGACAACATAACCACTTTCACCACACCATCACAGTGAGACAGACATTCCAGTGCTTAACTTAAAATCTTGAGTCCTAGAATACAAGCTCCTCTAATAAGCCATACCATGTCTGAAACTCTATCATACTCTCACTAACAGGAATTAAAACATAATATATATATATATATATATATATATATATATATATATATATATATTAAAAACAACGTAATTTCATCACAAGAAAAAAATCCCCATACCAGGCATTTTATCACCGAGGCCAAGCGAAACGGCAAGTTTAGGCATTTGTTTCCTCCAAGCAGAACCAACCACAAGCTTACTATAAAGCTCCAGATCCTCTTGCTTAACAATCCCAAACGTAACCAAGTGTTGCAAGAAAGTATGAACATCCGGAGTCTTCACATTCTCAATCCCTCCTCTCTCTTCAAGACTCTTTTTCCAGGTCTCCGCGATATCTTTCGCTTTCTCTTTCATAGTCGGCGTAACTAGCATCCTAGATTTTCCGATCACGGGATCAATCACAACTGGAATTAAGCTTTCCAGAGTCAAAACGCAGGCCCATCCTAAATCATTTCCTCTCTCATTCCCTCTTTTATCCACCGGAAACACCTCCGATATGGCCTCCATAACGAACCTCGCCGGATCGATGCATTCCGATAAAGCTGACGGAATTTTCTCTCTTAACAAATCGATTTCTTTCTTTTTGCCAGTCACGAAGTTCCAAAACTCTTTAGCTTCCATTTTCAAGCACAAAGATTTTAGAATTTGCAAAAGGCCGTCTCCGTCGTCAACTTCGCCGTCGGGGTTGTCTTCGACGTCGTCTTTAAGGATTTCCAAGGCGGCTTTTTTGTGGGACTCGACTCGACTGAGTGCGACCTGGACGCTGTCCTCGATGCTTATTTCACGCTTCTTTAGAGAGTCGAGTGAGGCCTTGGTCTCCGAGTCGAGTGTTTCAATTTTGCGTTTCAAGGCCTCCGATTGTCTCATCAGGTTTTGCTCCAGTGAGTTGATGTGATCGGAGAGTTCCTTCCAGAGGAGAGTACAGCTCGTCATCAAAGACGTTTGACGCTGGAATTCATCGAAACTCGGCTGAGTTAACTCGGTCAATTCGCCCGGATCGGGGATCGACCCCATGGTTGGTGACTTCTCCTTTTCTTTAACTCGTTCGATGACTCAGAAGCTGAAACCAAAGAAAGAAATGAGAAAAAAAGAAAGAACGGAGAAATTAGAAATCTT
The DNA here is from genome assembly GCA_031772115.1 of Heritiera littoralis. Lineage (NCBI taxonomy): Eukaryota > Viridiplantae > Streptophyta > Magnoliopsida > Malvales > Malvaceae > Heritiera > Heritiera littoralis. Next base: position 212,734 of record JAPDPK010000083.1, on the reverse strand, counting down.
CGAAACGGAGAAACACAGGATGATAAAAGCTTAAGCGATGATGACGTGGATCTTTCTGGATAAGACACGTGCTGAGTCGATTAGTAGAAATGCTTGTCTCTACGCTACGCCTTGGGTGTGTATAATAAGGGGTGTGCATCCCTGACGGTAGAGCTAAAATGCGCGGACTAGGTGAAGGTGCGTAGGATAAGGATAAGGGGGGTGTTTGGTTAGCTTTAAAAGACGGGAGATGGAGTGCTTTCTCGGAAACCGAAGTCAGATCAGAAAAAAAAAAAAAGAGAAAAGCAAACAGGGAAGAAACAGTGATAAATTGATAATGGGGAAAAAGGCAGAGAAAGTAAAGGAGAGGTGGGCCAGTGAAAAAGGACTCAACAACAGACCCATATGGGAAGAGTCCGAAAAAGTAAAAACAATTGTTTCAGGAAAGGAAAAAAAAAAAGAAAAACTATTCAAGATTATAGTTATCAAAATCATATTATACGCAATACATACAGTATGATTTGATTCGATTTATTATAAATTCGATATGTATCGATATAAAGAATTAGTTTTATCATGAATCGATAGCGTATCTATCGATACACAAGCGAATCGATACGTATCATACGATACACCGATTCACTTCGATACTACTTACAGTAACATTGAGCCAGGTCCAAAAAAATATGATCTGATCTAATTAGCTAAAAATGTAATTTTAATAGTTTTTTAACCTAAAAAACACTTAAAAACATATTTTTAATATAATTTAATCTTGAAATATTGAAAAAAAATAAACTTTTAGTTAGAAAATTAAAAATATAAATTATATAAAAATATTATTTAAAAATATATACTATTAATGAATATGTTAAGTGTTTAAAAAAATCATATTCTTTATTTTTATCATATACTTACTTAATTCTATTAATATGTATAATATTTTTTATATTTTATTTATCTTACATGTGTATATATTATTTATAATTAATTTTAAAATTATTTATTGTATTTTATTATATGATACGATACTCGATTCTTAAAAATAAAAATTCGATTTACGATACGTATATCGATTTAATAACTATGTTCAAGATAAATGAGAAATACATAGGAATGAAAAGAAGAAGAGAGAGAGAAAAGAAAGAAAATTCTCTGATATATAGGGGTGTAAAACGGGCGGGGCGGGTACAGGGCGGGTTGTACGAAAGCAGGCTTAAACGGGCTAAGCCCGTTTAGGCCCGTTTTTAAACGGGTTAAATATTACATGCCCGGTCCGTGTTTAATACGGACCGGGCCGGCCCGCGGGCCAAGCATTTTTTAAATAAAAATTAAATCAAATTAAATTTTAAAAAATCATTAAAATTCATATATAAATATAATCTAAATACAATTACAATTAACTTACAATATTTTAAAATAAATAATTACAAACTTGAAAAAACATAAATTTTTATTAAACATTAAACTTTTCCAAAAAATTTTTTAGTATTATACATATAATGTCATGGTTTGAATTCAAAGTAAAATTATATGAATTCATTTTTTTTGCTAGAATACAATAAAATCATGTTATGTATTATTTTGATAAGAAATAAAAATACATTAATAATATAGTTTAAAAGCTAATTATATAAAAAAAACAAAAAATGGCTTAAAGGGGTTGACCCGCAGGCCACGTGAACCGGCCCGCACGGATTGGTGGCTCGCGCAGGCCAATCCATTTAGAAACGGGCCTAAAAAATTAAAACCGGCCCTCATAAAGCCCGCGGGTTTAATGGATTGACCTGCGGGCTTTGGCTTGTTTTACACCTCTACTGATATACTCTGAAAATGGGTACAGGGCACGTGCGTTTGGTTGTCAGAAAAAAAATTGGAAAAATGATTAGAACACATAAGCAAGAGAACACCTAAGCATTTATAATTTTTGTTTGATTACTTTTATTTATTAAATCCATCAAATTTTTACAAATAATATTTTAAATATTTTTATTGAATTAATTGATTTAAAATGACTGTTTAAGTAGTTTAGGATCACAAATATATTTATTTAAAATTATTTAAAATTTTATTTATTATATATCAAAAATAAAATAATATTATTAATTTATTTGCATAATTATTTTTTTCTTACAAGAAAAATATTTTATTACAAAAGATAGAGATAAGATTACTTGAATTCGAGCTCAAACATTATAAACTATCATCATTCTTCATTAAAAACCTGATCAAGAAGTTATTAGCTTTACAATATTTATTTATATAAATATTTGTATAATTATTTTATTTGATTAACATTATGTTTGAATTAGAGATAAGAAATGAAAAAAAAAAAAAGAAAAGCAAAAGAAATATGAAAACATTTCTCCTACTCTCTATTGATTGGATAAAATTTTTAAAATATTAAAAAAAGAGAAGGGCGTTGAGAATCACTCCTTCCCCTCAAAAGTTTCATTTTTTACTTATTTCAATTTGGAAAAAGAAAAAATTTAAATATACTCACTTTTTTACTATTCATACCATTTTTTGTGGTGAACAATAATTTTATAAAAAGATTGGGTTAGAAAAAGCAGAAAAATGGGTAGGTTTAGAATTTTTGTTGAAAAAAAAGCTAGTGATTGGAAATGAGCAAAAAAAATTAATTATATAATTACGTGTATACTTAATTTTTTTATTTTTAAATAAACATTATAATAATTTTTATCTTATAACCATTGTTGCTTGAATGTTCGGTAAATACATTGACTCTAACATAACAAAATTTACTTGGACCAACGTGAAGATAAAAAAATAAAATATTTTTCCAAAAAAAAATACCTTAATATATACAAAATTTAAATTTTTAATCAAACGAATAACCAATATAAATTATTATTATTTTATTAAAAGGAGATAATATTTGAAAATAAATATTATAATAAATTATTTCTTTTCCACTTTTTAACCAAACAACAGTTACTAGAATTCTTTTACTTTTATTTCATTTATTAATTTTAACGCTTCAAGGTTTCTAACTAAGAGTACATATACTATTTCTTTTCCTTTACTTTCCTTCACTTTTCTTTATTTTATTTTCTTTTAATAACATTTATCCAAACACAAAATAAATATATTTTATTATAATTTATTTATCATTCATAAACACATTTTTAATTATTTGTAAATATATATTAGTTTAATCTCTATGAACGAATTCATTTAATTATTTTAAACATTTTAATTTTTAAAAATATGCCCAAAAACTTCTCTTTTCAACTCATTTTTCTTCAATGAATTTTATAAGGAGAAGTAAAAAGTAGAAACTTGAATATATTTAGAATCGTCAGTAGCCTAAATTTGATTATTTTAAACCCTTTTCTATATTTAGAATCCTCCTTCGCTTAAATTTGATTAGTTTAAACTTTAAACCCTATTTGCTTTCTTTAACTGATATTTTGGGTGATTAAGCCCCACTTAGAAGTATGTATCTTTTGACACGTGCGCATGCCGGGCCCAATAATGGTTTTTCACAAATGAGTGGAAATTAAATATAGGGAGGGTTAGGTGAATGGTTTCAAATTAGTGTTCGAGGTTGTTGGTTGAAATTTTCGGACGGGATTGAAAATTTATTGAATCAATGTTTGATAGGTTGAGTAAAAAGGGTTCAGTCTCTCTTAAATAAGGTCTTGAATTCGAGTTTTGTGAATGAAAAAAATAGTATTGGTAGAGTTTTTCCCGTTTCGAGTCCGACCGTAACTCGACTCTGGATTAGTCGAAACCCAAAGTGACTTTCGGATATCGAAAAATCTTAGACCAAAAAAAAATTATTGATGATTTTTTTTAATGGAAAAAATTATTGATGATTTTGGTTTCAGTTTCTTTGCTTCGATTTAAATTCAATTATTTTAGAAACATAACATATCAATAAAATAAAAGGTAACTAATTTCAAATTTAAACATTTGATACATGAAAAAGTGTGCTTTGATGTGTTTCGTCGAGTGAAAAGTTAAAAGAAAGATGGAGGTGAACTAAAAAAGTGGGAAAAAATAATTTTTTTAATATTTAATAGCAAAGAAAGTTCTGAAAAAAATAGTAAAAATTATTATTTTTTATCTTTATTCATAAAAATAAATTGTTTCAAATTTCAAAAATTAGTAGTGAGAAACACAAATTGAATGTGTATATTTACAATATTATATTTCATTTTTTTAAATTTTACATTATTATCTTAACTTAATAATAATAATAATAATATAAGTAAACAATTAAAGTTTTGTCTAACGATTGTTACCTCTTTTATTAACAGATTAAGTTTAAAATTCAATTTTTCATTTCTTTTTTGTACGTCCTATGAATTAAAAAATAGTAATAATACAAGTAAACCATGTTCATTTTCTTTCTTTTGGTTTTTCAATTCTACCTAATAATGAATAGAAATAATTATCTTCTTTTAATTTTTTTCAATTTTTTTACCAAGCTCATAAATGAAAAAGAGAAATATGTTTGCATTGATTGGTAAAGTGGATAAAAAAAATTATAGATAGAAAATTAAAAGGGAAGAAAATTGTAATAATGGAATTTTTTTTTTCTTTTCGCTAATGTGCTCAACAAATAAAATAAAAAATTAAAGGCCTAAAGGGTAGAAAGCCAAGCAGCAAGCTTATGATCACCTAATAGAGCGACCATTGGCCACCATGTCAAGTCTCCAATCACTCTTGTCAATTAGCTGCCACACTAATCAACTTAACACCTCAAGCCCCACACATTGTAGAGTGATAGGACTCAACACTAAGACGAATAATACACAATTATAAGAAGACACCTCGAGACACATACATGAACATAAACTTATTCGCTCTCACTAATCCTTCTGCATTCTCTTCAACCTTAAGCTCTCTTTATTTTCTTCTTTCTCTTTTTTAAACTCAAGCAAGTTGATAGTTGGAAACGCATACCGAAGTCTTAACTTTGGTGTCCCTTGACCTTTGTGTTTCCTCCTTGTAGGTCTTAGAATCATCATTGCTTGCTCATTTAGCAACATTATATTGAAGAGCCTCTGATGAAGACCAAACGCCTCAATATAATGGCATTGTTTATAGGAAACGCGACCAGGTCTCTAATCCAAACACAAGCAACTCTTCCCACCATCAAGGTCCCCTCTCCTCTTATACAACTAGCCTTGCCCCTAAAAGGCATGGATATCAACTCAACCACCCTTACCCCTTGGAAACCCTCTTCCCAACACCCATGTGTAAACAAGTCACCACCTCCTACTTTCCTTTCCCCTGCTAGTGTTTCCAAACTAGTGGCCACCATATCCACAAAGCCACTACCAAGGTACATTTCCACCAAAGACATGTACCATCTCCCATAATACAAACCTGATCGCCCAAGCAACCCTTGGGGCAAGCCAAGGACATCTCTACACCATAAACCCTATGGCAGCCCTTACTATGGATCACCACTACTTGCCAACAATGCATATGGTTGAACTTAAGATAAAAGATCTTTAAGTTAGAAAAAGAATTAGTAACTGATTCACCTCCACTCTAGGTTAATTTTAAGCCAATAAGGACAACCTTGGCACCTCTCTCTCTCAAGGTTAGGCATCTTTTGCCTAAGGGTAGCCGAGGCCACAGAAGCTATGTCTTTTGAGGCAATATATCTTTCTCACATAAGCCCATCTCGGCCTCAAACTCTAACAAAAGTTTTAGATCTAAACTATCCAAGCTAGGAACACCTACAATATCTATCGAGGAATAGCTAAAGTCTGAATTAAAAGACATGACTGGGAAAGAATAACGTACCTAAGAGATTGAGAACAATAAGGGGTTGAAGAGGTCAACTAGAAGAAGTGATCCTAAAAGCCACTAAACACAATAGAACATGAGATATTTTTTATGGAGATGAGGAAAATTTTGGAATAGAGTAGTGAAAAAAAGAAATCAAGGTCATTTTCAAACAGAAAGAGAAAACCAAAATTCACCCTAAGACCTAGGCCAAGTACATAAACTAAAATGATGCAAAGTATCTAGCTAGGTCAAATCTATTGACCAAGGTGAGGGTAGAGATCGTGTCACGTAATGAGATGAAAATCGAGGCACTCAAACTTAAATGTGGCATTAAAGTTGCCCACCATCTTTCTCTCTCTCTATCTCTTTCTCTCTCTACCTTACAAAAATAACAAGTAAATCGATAAAATCGAAAATACACCTTAAAAGGGCAAAATGTAGCATTCAACTCACCTCTTACATCGGTTCAAGATAAGTTTGCATGAGCAAACTCACAAAAATAGGTCACAGTAGTGTGGCTTAAGTCGGCTTGGCCAAGCCCACACATACGACTAACCTCGATATAGTTCAGGTCAACATGACTAAGCTCACATGAAGAGCCTACCACAATGTGACTCATGCCGAAACAACTAAACTCATTATGGAGCTTACCATAGCCTGTATCAAGTCAATTTGACTAATCTCATACATATCACTAACCTCTACATGGCTCTGATCGACACAACTGAGCTCATTTATGAGGCTCACCATGGCATGGCTCAAGTTGGCACAATCGTATTCTTGTATGAACCTCACCATGGCATAGCTTAGATCGGCATGACAGAGCTCACACATATAGCTCACCTCCATGCTACCCAGGTCAACACCAATCACCCTCATACATAAAGCTCACCTTGGTCCAAACTTACCTCGATGCAAAGTCCTAAATCTATCCTTAAAACATTAAGTCCCCTTAGATATATTATTTTGTTTGGACTATTAAACTAGTTTAAGGTTAGGATAGAATGATATAGGTATTTTGGGTTCAATGGCATTTTAGTCTTTAACCTCGAGTAAAGTAACAAACCGATATGGCAGGGCCACCTTAGTAGTACCTTGCACTGGCCTCAACATGTCTATCACTGGCATGCCTTATAGAGGACACTCGCCCATCACGTAGCTCACCCACCATAAAAAGGCAAGTTACCTCAAGTCAGCCACTTACGTCTCGCCTCCTTAAAATGGCACACCACATCCCCCTCACCCTATTTCAACCAACCATGTTGAGCCACTTAGGTTGGATGTGGCTCATTGTACCATGTCATCCATGCCAACGACATCAAATGAGCTCTCATATACAAGGTAATCTCTCTTACTAGGTAAGCCCAAGTCACCATTTTACTACTTATTCTCTCATTCACTTAGCTTGGCTCTCTTAGTTTCCTTTTCTTCCTTCACCATCTGACTTGAGCGTTAAAAGCAAATATCAGAGCTACATCTTACTTCTCTTGACGTGTTATTTCTCTCTTTCAAATCTACCATTGAAGTCAATCTCACGCAAACAAGTTTCCAAAGCTATAACGATGAGATCCAATCATCAAAAAGTGGTTTTGTTGTTTCAAGACACCAACTTAACACATTCTACTAGTATTTTTTGTTGCCAAATATGAGCAGTAGTGTATCATTTGGGGTTAGTTTGGATAGACGATAAAATTAGTTTCGATGAGATTGAAAAAAAAATTATTAAAAATATATATTTTTAATAAAATAATAAAAAAATTTGAATGCAAGAGTAAAAGGGTAATTTTACACTTTTATTTTTGTCTTTTTGTTACTATTTTGGTGATGCAGTGAGATCCAAACCCCTCCCCCCCCCCCCCCTTAGTCACTAGATGTAACCACTTTAGTCATTCATGGCTTTTTCTAAGTTGAAACCATTCATCGAATAATCCATTTTGTCATTGCTAGTGGATATATCTTATTAATGATGTAATATGATTTTTTTTATTAACGAGGTAATTGGAATGTAAAAGTCAACCGCATTCTCTTTTTTTTCTACAAGACAAAGTTGAAAAATTCAAAATTCATTCAAGGAAAAAAAAATCTATTAATCACTATTATTATAAAATACCATAGGAGAATAAGTGAATTGTTATTCCGATCAAACTCCTAATAGATTTTTTGACTAAAATAGCTTTTTTTTTTCCTCAAAATTTAACCCAAGCTATAGAATAGACCTCCATTTAGGTCGGTTAACCAAACGTGACCATAGCAATCATTCTTCAAATGCCACAAATTGCATGTTGGGTACAGTTGGGATACCGCATCATCATTCTTTTGTTTGTTCACTACCTAATATAGCCAATAAAGGTTAGGTTAATGCTAGAGCCCTAAACCCGCGGGCTGCGGGCTGCTGCGACAGCAATGGAGTATCCCACTTTTTGTTTTGGTACAGAATGGAGTATTTCACATTGAAGCTCTCTCGTTAGATTCTCAATCCAAATTCATTTCCGCCCATTGTTTCAAGTTTTTTTTTTTTTTTGTGAAAATCACTTACAAAGTCATTAGAATCACCTTCTTTATTTTAAGTTAGCATTTTATTTTGGGTAATTATCTATATACCGTTAATAAAGTTTTTTGACTTTACAAATGGTATTAAAATGATATCACGTTTTTAAAAATATTTTAAAAAAAGATTTATATATGATGCACTGATAGTGTATAGTTTTTATATACTGTCAATGCACTAGAAATTGACACCTCATCAATAAGCTCTTATGAGCAAATTAAAAAATATTATTTATATTTACTTTTAAGGGCTTGGTATACTTTTTAATTTGCCAATTGATGAAGTGTCAATATTTGGTGCATTGATAGTGTATAAAAACTATACACTGTTAGTGCATCATATATAAACTCTTTAAAAAATAATCAATAAATAAAATAAAACATATCATTATTCTAACAATTTGTGGAGTAAAAAACTCCAATTATGTTTTATTGAATATTAATCATTTATTATACCCGACAGTCTGATTTAATAATAGAAGTATTTCTCTTAGTTTAAAAGTTTCTCAATTAATATTTAAGATTTCATCATAAAAATTTTAAATTCAAATTTTTTATTACAAGAAAAATATTAAAAAACAGAAGATAAAAGATAAAGTTACTTGCATTCGAATTCAAGCCTTACAAAATGTCACAATTTATTTTTAATCATTCGATCAAAAAATTGTTGACAATGAAACAACGAGATTATAAAATGAAATTTATAAAATAAAAAATTATTAAATAACGTAATAAAGGAAAAAGAAAACTACATTCGTGATAACTTTAAAATATTAGCATTTTATATTGGCATAAATACAGATGCATGAATCACCGACGATGTGACTTGTTGATGCTACAAATCATATGATTCAATGGGTCAATAAGACATGGTTCATGGTTCAAAATAATCATCATAACTACAAAGAAGAATAACCTTACTAATAATAATATCTTAGCTTCTTTACGTTGAGGATCCTATGTACTCTTCTTTATGTACAAACGAGTAATCAGCCTCAGCCGACTTGACAAATGACAATGAATCCTAAGCCAGTGATTGATCAAGTGATAACACTAGTAATTATGTTCCAATTTCCCAACAAAACCTTCCTTTCATTCTTACCCAAAAAGAGAAAAGAAGTAAACAGAAAACTTCTCGCTTGCGTTATTGTACCCCATCGTTACCCCAGACAGAACAGGAGGCGAACGCGGATAGAAAGGACAAAATGTGCACAGTAAATGCCATGTGGTGGCAAAGGTAAACCATGTCATTGTCTTCATTCTTTTTAGGACACCTTTTCTTTTCCAACAGAGAAAAAGTCCTCCAAATTTAGGCTTCCTAGAATTCTCAAAACCATACAACTGATTTGGAATATCAAAGCATTCTATGTTATTACATAAACGAATTTGGTCACAACGTATGCAAAGAAAATAATTTTCTGTCCAGACTTGCTACCTTGGTTAAAAAGCTACAATTTCTTTGGTGATAGAATATAATAAACCAGCCAATTTGCAAGATATGAAAATTTCTAAAAACCAGATACATCTCATTGAACTTTCGACAAACTGAGGACAGCCAACTCAACACCAAATAATGTCCTGAAACTCATTTTCCAACACCATGAAGTGGCAACATCTATGAGCCAGTAATTTACAATATTAAATGATTATAATTAAATACATTATAGTCCGTTGCAATGTTAGCCAGAAGCTACTACCTTGTTCCTTTCTGCTCTCGCCAACTCTCAATCACAACCCTCTTCCTCATGTCAAAATCAACCTTGTCCAGATCAGCCACCGTTCCAAGATACCCATAAAAGATCCTCTTTTTTTCTCCGGTCCTCTCATCCACCTTCACAAGACTCGGATTTTTTTCATCATCCTTGCCTAAAGTCAGGGGCTGTACATGGGACCAACCCTTGCGGCCACGGTTTTCCTTCTGAAAGTATTCAGCAAGCCTGACAGCATCCTTCAGGCCTGACTGATCACCCGCAAACTTCACCACTGTAACACCCATATGACCTTCTCTACCATATACGGCCTTTGACTTGCCACTTCCGAATCCAAGTTCTGAAAGCACAAGCATCAGAGTAAAATGAAATGTTTCAAAATAAATTAACTAATTGAAGCTTTTAGGTACATGGTGAAGCTCATTTGATATTTGCCAAGGTTGATATGTTGATACATTTTTGCACAATAATAGGACTCGATGTATTATAACCTACCCCAATCTCTTGGGATAAAGGCTCTGATGATGATGATGATGATGATGAATAGCACTCGTTGTATAGATTCCCCAAATTGTCATAGCAAAGAATCTCCTAGAATCACCAGCAGGCAACTCAGATAAACAAACATGCTCAAGTAAGGCACCATGTTTTTTTTTTTGCCAACATGAGACCCCTAAAAAGTTTTGCTCTCTATTGGCTGCTTACAAGATGTGAAACGCTCACATGGTGCAAGTCAAAACATACAACAGACTGGCTCACTTATTGGGATAAATCAACAAAAACAAATAAACAGATGTCTAGAACCCACTGTCACTGGCTGGCACCAAGCAATAACACACTAAAATGTACTCATCCAGACAACCAACTATATATTTCAGTCTAGAACATGAATTTCAATAGATAAAAAACATAGTTCCAAAAATGATGAAGATGAGAAACAAATTAATACATAATGCCTGGTACAACAGAGTATAAGGAAATGACCAATATACAGCAATCCAGATTCCAAGCTTCAAGGTGATTAGATAGAAAACCATTTAACACAATAGTAACTTAATAGAGAAAAAGACAAGTTTGTGAATCCCCACAAACAAGTTTAAACTAATGCAATGAAAGAAAGAAATTCATATCCATAAAGGCCACAGTAGAATATGACCATGTTTGCATCTGTGTCGAGAAAGGATCCTCTACCTAAAAAGTAATGAAAAAATCCACTACTTTATCTCTTGGTGATTAATGCACTTTAAACTAAATCTAAGATTAATATTTGTTCAAATCATTTTTTCCCTTTTAATTAATTTTCATTTGCTTTATACTCAATTTAAGGCCATTATAATTTCAGCCAAAGATCATCTTCAATGTGAATTAGTCACACTAAGATAAAATAGTGGACATCTCCACTATCATAGAGAGAATCTTTATGCGTGTAACAGTTCTGTTAAAGGTTTTAGAGAGAAAAGGTGGCACCGATATGCTGCTAGTGGTTTTACAATTCTACAATGGATGATCTAAGCATGTAAAAATCTAAGCACAAGGACAGACCATGAAAATTTTACAAAGTAAGATCGAAGCATGCAAAAATCAACAATTCAGTGAATTTTTATCAGTGAGAGACAGACGCCCACCAAAGGTCTAGTGAGCATTGTGAAATGAACATAATAGTGTAAATTATATGATTAATGACTAGTTATCTCAAATATGATAGCTAAATACTACAGGTACCTCACGCAACCAAACGACAAGATTATAATTGGACCATTAACAAGCTCTGGCATGTTAATGTGAAACCTCCTTTCTAGGCCTAATCCTGTGGTGCTTATTGGCCTTGCCCAATGCCCACCCTTCCATCCCAGACAGAGGAAAAAAAACACTACTTTTATAGTCATTACGCAATTATTAGCATCAAAAAGAAATACGATATCTTCCCTGCCACTCGCAAAAGCAATACAAACTTCTGAATACCATCATTGAAGCAGGCTACTGAATCACAGTCCAGAGTACAATTAAACATAACTAACTTGTGAATTACTATCTGCAAAAATACATGAACTTCGAGAAGCAACTATGAGCGTTTACCATTTAGTACTTGAAAAAACAGGAAGGCACTTTCTCCTAAAATTTTGCTTAAGTAGTCCGCTAAATGGATGTCAATCTGCAGCTGCTTGAGGAATCTTAAAAAATAGAAAAGCTAGACATTGTCTAATGGAAACTTGGCATTTCCTAGTGCTCATCTTCTCTGAGCATTTTATCCAGCAGAGATAGAGGCATGTTGCCGAGATCAAAATTTTGTCCCTTTACGCATCATCCTAGCATTGTTTCCAGTAACTACAAAAACAAATATTTACAAATCTAAAACCATCAATTTAACTGTTACGAACCAGACATCTTAAACTGGAATAGCCCGACTAGCAACATGGACCTGCAGCTTAACTACTGATATGCAGGTTGGAACTGGAATATGATTAGCAACAGTACTTGCAACAAGAAACTACAACTTCTATCAGGAATATGCACACATCAAGGAACTGCACATAAGCTAAACTACAGTCAACATCATATAGAAGCTCTTACAAGAACAATTAAAATTTGGACAACTTCTCTAATCTAACCATGACAGACCTATGGCTTTTCTAAAACAGCCATAGATTCCTCTAGACACGATAAAACCAGCATCCAAGAATTTCAACAATGTAAATCTCCTCAACCCTCATCACCTTCATATCCCAGTTGAACAGAAACACAAACAGCAAAGCAATCTAAGGCATTCTTAACGGAAAACAATTAACTAACCCAAATGAAATTACAAACCAAAAGTAAATGTGACAGGATAGCGATCAGGTCTGACTGCACTATATTTTAAGAGAAAAGTAACTTGCTGCTCATACTTGAATACTGTCCCCTTGGTATTAAAACTTACCACCACAACAATCAGAAGAAATAAAAAAGCAAATGTATAAGGGCGAAAAAAAAAAGCAAAGATGAAATTCAAAGAATTTCAATAATGATAAAATACTTGTATATTGAATATTGCAACTTTATTGAATACATAAATGTGACACTCAGAATCAATGTCCTAAAAACTAAAGTCATTAACCTCTAATCCATAAATAGCAAAAAGGCAGAAAAGTTGACATGGGACAAAGAGGAAATTAAACCATAAATTAATGCAACATAACAAATATACAAATGGAAATAAATAAGATTGTAATAGTCTCGGAACAGGTTTCTGAGACATCAAATTTTCATAGCTCCACGCAAAAAGGCTGTTAAATGACAGAAAAATTGATGATGTTTTCATAGGAAAATATTCATACTGACATGAGATAAACTGTATCTTGACTCAAAAACCATAAATTTTTACAATCAAGGATGCCTATAAAATAAATATATCCAAACTCAATGAAATGCTAAAAACAAATAACTTTTCTCGTCTACAAATAACACAGAACCGTGCTTAAATAAGCACAAAAGCCAAGTTGTCGTGAAGCCAAGCACAACTGAGGTGAAGTCAACCATGTCAGGTTTTAAACTCCCTTGCTTACCATTTCTTATAAATTTCATCTTCACACTAAAAGAGAGGAAGCCAAGCTAGTTATTTCAAACCAGATGGTTTCACCAAGTTATAGGTCAATAGGTCAGTCACAAAAGTTCAAGGATATTTTATCAAGCCAGTGTTTTGATCTGTACTGCAATCAAGAGCAGTTTGAGGACTATCTGCCCAATTTTATCAAGCCAGTGTTTTGAACTGGATTGCAATTAAGACCAGTTTGAGGACTAAGATTGCAATTAAGACCAGTTTGAGGACTATCTGCTCAAACTACGTAGTTCAGTCCAATTTTAATAATATTGGGTAAAGCATAAATCCATCAAGCATCATAGCTAAAGCTTTGACAGAAATTGGCTCAGAGCATCAGACCCATAGGACCAGATTGGCAGGAGGTTTTCTCCAAAATTGATATTTTAATGCAGAGACAACACTTAAACCCATTTATGGATCAGATCAAGCACAACTTGTCCCATTAAATAGTACATGTCACACAAACAGGGCGCAGATCCCATCAGGCCGAAAAAATAACACTTAGCAATAGTGGATAGAAAATTTAGTGCATAAATAGAAAAGGGAGAAAAAATTTTAAGGGAATTGAAAGAGAGAGTCTGCATCAGACAAATTTAAGACCTCAACAAGTGCAACTAAGGGTTCAGGATTGGCCACACTGACCGTTCAAGCAAGAAACAATGAAGAATAAGCGCAAGCATAATCAGATATACTATCCACAACTGAGGATAACATATTCAACTCACACTTATAGTTAAAAGGATCAAATGAAGGAAAAATGAAAAGAATCAGTATGCACAAATTGCTGTCTCAAGTTTCACCTAATACTCAAAGGCAAACGAAGGAACCAGCATGCACAAAATTTCTTTCTCAATTTTCAGAAAATTTCATGGAATTAAACCCTCCCTTAGTTTATTTTGTATGTTAGTTTCTTTCCTAGGTTGCTAGATAGATAGTTTAGTTTCTTTCCTAGGTTGCTAGATAGACAGCTTCATGAGATGGAAAGATTTCTCAAAATGACCCTTACAAGTTTCTCAAGGTCAATTGGAATAACACAGTTGTGAAGTCTCCTCAAATGCTTGTCTTATACAAAATGGAATTGGAGTAATCCAACAAGAAATTCAACTAATGACAAATTATAACCAGTCTATGCACCAAGAAAACATTATTCAAAACTTCTATGGAAAGAGGAGGGGAACTAATTAGATAGAAAGGATTTCCTAAAAACTCAATAACCACCAGGCAAAAAACCAATAATAATGAAAATGGGGTGCTAAATACCTCTTAGTTTGCTATCCATTGCTTTGTTTCCCAAACCTTCCATGCGCCCATCTTTACCCTTTCCTGTAATTGTATTATGTATTATCACCACAGGAGGCCACATAATCAGATCCTCTTGGTTTGAGGCTGCTTCATCTGCAGGTAAGAACTGATAGGCCTTTGAATTATCAGGAGGCTTTGAATAGTTCCATCCCATTAATACACAGAGAGCCTTGTGTAAGCCTAAGTGGTCAGCATTATCTGAGTAGTACGTGTGCATTATCAGACCATGCATATCAGGGAAGTCTTTAGAGGACCTGTAATTTTGCATATCAAGCGCATTGAAGAATAAAAATTCAGGTCTTCCTCTCAGACATTACTATGAATTAACCTATAAGATTGCTCTAGGGCACTAAACAAAAAATATTCAGTAGTTCAAAAATAAGTTGAACACATAAAAAGGGCAGCTGTAATGCACATGGCATAGAGCCAATATATTGCAGACCGTCTTCCAAGGAGACTACAAGCATTAAATAAAATCTAGCACAAAAAGCAAATTGGAACACGGGATTATAATGAACCTATTCCTTATGATAGCATATCCATACGACCATTTCCTTCTTTCTATTGGAAATAAGGATATCGACATCACCCAAAAAAAATTATTGTAGTAGCATTTGGGGAAGAGAAGGGTAGAGGGGATAGCATTTGAAGCAAATGGGCCGACCAAATAAGCACCGATTAAAAAATAATAAAGGTTTCAAAAAACATAGCTGTGAGCCTGTGACAACAATCATTATGACAGGCAACCCATCATATTTTGAAGAAATATACAGCTACAACAGGCTGCAGATCTTAACATCACAGACATTAAGACTAAAGACTTACAAAAGTTGAATCAAGTTGCATTCGAGAGAAGAGTATCAAAGGAAAACAAGCATATGAGGTTAATATTTGGTTCCTCTGATATGAACCAGATAAACACACTTTATACACAAAGATTTAACTATCTACTTCATGATAAGAGAATAATAATGAGGTTTACATTTCTACTGCCGTAATACAAGCAGAAAGATGACTCGATAACTATAAAGCATGACAGCAAACACACACAAAAATAAAAAAGCTGCATGCTCTATATGCATGCTGCTTGTAGACATGATACTTAGCAGATAAAACAGATAGCATAAAAAATTCAGATGAGCTTACAGCCAAACTCAAACAAATGATAATCACCCAAGGGCCACTATGAAAAAAAAAAATTCAAAACCTAAACTGCTGCATGCAAGTTAAAGGCAATAAAAATAGAGTAATAGACTACTTTCATTACTTTAACTTAAAATTAGCAGCCTTCAACTTATCAATTAAAAGAAGCATGGCTATAACAAATTACCATTATCAGACCAACCCAGCCACGTCACGTGAGTGAGAAAGAAGTTACAACCCAGAATATATTAATACCAAGCAGCAGAAAATACCAGCCATAAACTACTAACAACTAAGCCAAAGGGACAGACCTCTACCAGGATATCCAGATAAAAGCCTACAATAATCTAAAATGCCACTATAAAAGAGAAGGTCATTATAACATGCAAAAGAGTGCAATTTGGCTGCAACCTACAAAATCATGATGAAAAGAACTTGAAAAGGGATCTGTAACCCCCTTGCTTTCCAAAATCAACTATGGACATGCTCACTACTTAACAATTGTGACAACTTAAACTGCAAATAGTCAGACTCATGAAAACTGATGCCAATCCAAAAATTAAATTATATTTTATTGAAAATGATGGGAAATAAGATATTAGAACCCATCATTTAAACAACATAAACAAATATGAACAAGTAACTGTACAGGACACATAGAGACCATCAACAGGAAAAAAAAAAAAAAAAAAAGGAAGCGCTATAAATCAACATACATACCAGCAATATCATCTCCCAGACATACTTTCCGTTGCATGGTTAAATAAACTGATATACTTATGTACCACTCCAAACACTAATGTACCGGATCACTAGATAAAGAAACAAATATGTTTTACAACCTACCCTTCATTTTATGAAAAAATTTTGCTTGGGTCATTTAAAGTCCCAACAATGTAGAATCATCAACAAAACAATCCAGCATCCAAGCTTGCAAGCAAAGAGAGCCATTTTTTACTTTAATGATGAACAAGTAGGTTGACTTGGGTGTTTGATATATAATCTTAACAGGAAATAAGACGAAGCAATGCCACATGGGAAGCACTTCTCTAAACCAGTTAGTAAAAGCAAGCAGCCAAGCATAACTATGCCATACAAAGCAAACCAGCAAAAAGATGATAGCAAAATCAAGATTAAAGTTCTAGCTAAACGGATCAGATAAAACACCTTAACCTAACTAGTAATGTCATATTGTTGAGACCTTGTTTGTCCCACCATTTATGAAAGGAAGACGACTCTGCCTCAGCATTGCCTCACCACACCCAATTAACAATTATTGTAAGTATTATCAATAAGCCATCTACTTATTCAAAACTTATTATTAAAACTCAATGGCTAATCATTATTAGTAGTTTATGCCATAAACCATCTATCAAAAAGAAAAAAACAGTTGCATTCTACCCAGAGATAATCCAAAAGAATAACATTGGCAAATATTCAAAATTCTAGAAAGAAATTGGCAACAACATCAAACACCAATGGCACCGACCATGACTAGTCAACCAAACACAAATTCCAGACATAAGGCATCAGCATCCTTAGGTCAATATCAACTACAACCTCTAAAATATTAACAGTGCATCGCATGCTATACAGAACTCTAGCCTCAAACATTAAAACGTAAAAAGGCACAAAACGAGTAGTCTAACTACTTGCATCACCACACATAATGTAAGAACTAAAGCACCTAAGCAGTAAAGAATTGTATTTTGATTTCAAATCATAATATGGAATTCAAACTATGCAAAATAACATTCAAAAAGTTAATTCCAATCCAGAACCAAACCTAAATTTATCATCAAACCTGCCACAAGCCAAGCATTGAAGCCGCCCATGTTTCCCATCCTCCAAGTAATTCTTTTTCTGGGTGCCATTCTCATAAACTGCCTTCACAAAGTTCAAAAACGCCTTCTTTAGAGCGTTTTGATCAACCTCCAAATGCTTATTGTTAAACCCCAAATTATTATTTCCAAATCCCCCACCAACTCTCATAAACTTGGCCGCCCTTATTTCCTCATTTCGAAAAGGGCTACTCGTTCCAGCAGTACGATCCGGCCCGCCCGGCCCCAAGGTGTAGACTTTTGCATTTGCAAGCCCGAATTTTTGCCTCGATAATTCTTCCTTCTTCTCCTCCCTTAGATCTTTTTCTTCTTCGCCGTACTTTCTCTTTAACGGGCCAGGCCCTTCTCCTGGCCGATTCCAATGATCACGGCTATCGCGGAAGCCCAAGGGAGGGCTACCGAAGTCGCGAGGCCCGAGAAAGGGTCGGGTCGGAAAGTCCTGGTAATCGGGCGGGAGAGCAAAGTAGGAGCGGACGCTACCGTCATAGAGGACGATTGTCCGACGCTCCAGCATGTGGAATCCGTACGCCGGTGGAGGCACAGGGCCTAGAGCGGCGGGGTCGGGGAAGGGAGGAAGGGGAGGATGGGCTTGACTCGGGTCGGATTGGGATTTGTTTTGGGCGGCGTGGCTTGGGGATGGGCCGGTCTTGGGAGATGGGTTGGGCTTTCTGGAGGATTTGGGGTCGGTGGTGGTGGAGGAGGGGTTTTTGTTGGCGGTGGAAGAGGAAGATTCCCAGCGGGATTTCCGCTGATTGTTGGAGGAGGAGGATGGTTGCTTTGGCGGGTTCGGGCCGGCCATACTCGGAGATTAAGCTGGTTTTAGGTTTCTTGTTCTTTTTTTCGGTGCAGTAGGTTTCTTGTTCTTTAAAATTGTGTTCTTGGGCTCATTTAGGAGGACAGAGGGGAAAGAAGCGGTTTAACGACGTACTTCGTGACCCAACAGAACAGTGAAAGGTTCTTGTTCTTACACTTTCTAATATTCCCTTCTTTTTGACTTTTTTTTTTAAAGCTCCACTACGGCTAACATCGAATGCCTTACGAGTCGCGAGGATTTTTTTTTTATATAGAAGTTGCAATAGTTGTTCGGAGCTCAAAAATTTGTTTGAATTCATCTAAGATCGAATCTAAACTAATTTGAATTGATAAAAAGGTCAAAAACTCAAAATCGAAAAAATTTGAAATTGAAAAAATCCGAATCCGAAAAATTCGAAATCGACAAAACTCGAATCCGATCCAATCCGAAATCGATTCGATCTGAAACCTGTAAAATCGAAATTTATATCCCGAAAAAATTCGAATTATAATTATATGATTATTATTCTAAAATAAATAAATAATTGATACACTTTTTAATTATAAAATTAAATTTTGGATAAAAATAATTATTTCTAATAGTAAAATGTAATTTAAAAAATACTATAGTTGTATTATTGTGTAAGCGGTAATTTTAATAAAATACATGAATAAATCAAGCTATTGGTAATTAATTATTTGTTGTACTAACAAGATTCTAATTTGGTATCTTATAACAATAATTTACATATTATATTTTATTATAACAATATTTTAAGAATAAATTATGTAATCTCTTAATGCGTAAATATTATTCTAATAGAATTAATTATTTATTAAAAATAATTAATTTATTATCTATTAAATATAAAACTCAAGTGTAAATAAAAATAAAATTTCTAATAGTATTATTGTGTAAGCGATAATTTTAATAAAATTTGTTATTTATACTTTATTAATATTATGATTAATTATATTTAAATAATTAGCATTATATTAATTAATTCACTACAACAAATACGGTTGGGTTTGCTGTGTGATAAGAAAAGGAAATGGCTGCTTAGATGGGAAAAAAAACTAAAAAATTGAATTAAAGCAAAGGAATTGGAATAGTGGAGAAAGATAAAAAATGGAGGAGAATGAAGAAAGGGGACATTAGGTCTTTAACTTTAGTCACATTTGTGCCTTTAAATGACCTAAAATGGTTTTTTTTAAAATGAAAATTTGATAGAGAAATCAATTAAATAAAGGGAAATGAAAATATAAAATTTGAGAGGAAAATCAATTAAATTAACTAAAATGGTTTTTTTTTAAATGAAAATTTGAAAGTAAAATCAATTAAATAGAGGGAAATGAAAATATGAAAATTTGAGAGAGAAATCAATTAAATAGAGAGAAATCAATTAAATTAACTAAAATGTTTTTTTAAAGAAAATTTGGATAAATTTTCATATGCAATTAATTTATGAATAATTTTGTTAAAAAGTAATTTATAAATAATTTAATTTGTAAGAGAATTTAATATCTATCAAATAGTAACTGGTCAATTGAATATATAAATAACTACCAGTTTAAAAAATAAAAAATAGATTTGCAGTGTTAAACTTTTGAAACACAAATAGGTAGCTAGTATTAAGTATAAAAAAAGTTAAAACAATTCAATTATTATAATATTTAAACATTCTTTCCTTCATTTTTAATAACGTTAACATGTTATAATTTTTATTATTAAAACGTTTCAACATTCTTAATTTTTTTACTCTAGATTTCTATTTCTCTAATTATATTCCTATATATGATTGATCATAGGCTTATTTTTATAGGGATTAGTTAATCCTAGAATCAATATGAGTTTTAATTGAATAATAATTAGGAGTTTTAATCCAAGCAAACTATAACTTTGTGTTTTTTTTTAAATTGAAATAATTATATAAAACAAGAATGAACAAGCCCAATTAATATAATGTGTTGTCTATACATTAAACATAGCAATATGTAGGTAATAAATATATAACGAAAAAGTACAATAAATTTCAAATGATGAGATTTTGAAAATGATAAGATTTTGAAAATAATGAAAATAATAACTATTCGAATAATATAGATAAAAAATCAATTTTATAAAATATAACATTGATAAAAATTAAATTTTCATGCGAATATAATATAGTTTAAGAGAAAATTACATTTATGATTATTTTTATTTTATATTCTCAAATTTTACTTATGAATTTATATTTTATTATAATGAATATTACCAATGATATTTCGTAACAATTAGTTTGATTGTTTTTGTGAAAACCGAGAATTTTCAAATAAATATTAGGTATCCGGAGAATTTTATTGGGGACAAATTGAAATCGAGATTTAATAAGAAATGAAAATAGAGAAAATAAATTTGGATATAAAGAAATCCAAATTTAATAAGAAATAAAGATATGAAATTTTATATATTTATATAAGGTTATTATATAAATATATTTTTAAATAAATATATGTAAATATCATATGTTGAAATACTATTTTATATCATAGAATGAATACGTATGTATTTTATTATACATTACGTATATATGATATACATATATAAAATATATGTGTATAGTATATATATAAATAAATATATATATACACACACACATATATATGTATTTGATACAAAATATATATATATATTTGAATACAAATTTTAAGTAAAATATTTATATTATATATATATAATGATAATTATGTGTATAATTATAATATATATTATTGGTAATATTTATATTTATAAATATTTATTTATAAATATAATATTATATATCTATATTATAAAAAAAAGAAATTAAAAAAAAAAACTAAAGAAGCGGGAATCGGGATAACCCGATTGCCACTCCTTTCTCCTCTGTTACAAACAGAGGAGAAAGACAAGCAATGACCGGCCCCTGCCGGCCGAGAGAGGAAAGAGGGGCGCCGCCTGCGAGACGAGGGG
This sequence comes from Heritiera littoralis, assembly GCA_031772115.1. Lineage (NCBI taxonomy): Eukaryota > Viridiplantae > Streptophyta > Magnoliopsida > Malvales > Malvaceae > Heritiera > Heritiera littoralis. Next base: position 191,098 of record JAPDPK010000083.1, on the reverse strand, counting down.
GAAGAGGAGAAGCGACCGGCGGCGGCCCGAAGTGGAAAAAGAAAAGAAAAATCGGGAGAAAAATCGAGAGGAAAAGAGAAAAGAGGGAAGTGGCGGTGCCGACCGGTCTAGGCACCGCCACCCCAACCCCGAGCTCGGCGGAGTTGAGGGGAAGCAAAGGAAGACCACCGGCGAGGCAAAGGACGGCGGACGACGGAAGAAAAGAGAAGAGAAAGAGGTTGAAACCCACGGTCCAGATTCGCCACCGCCGACGCCGCCACTGAGGAAACCGAGACCAGATCCGGCATCTCTGCAACTGTGGCTAGCTGTGGAGGGTGCGAATCGGCGGTGATGCTGGCGGGAGGTAACCGAACCGGCCAACAGAAGCCGGCCCGACCAAACCGAAAAAAAAGGGGAAAGGAAAAGGAAGAAAAAGAAGAAAAGAAAAGAAAAAGAAAAAGAAAAAGAAAAGGAAAAAGGCAAAAGGAAGAAGAAGAAAGAAAAGGTAAGGAAAATTGAGGAAAAATAAATTATTGATGTTATTGAATAATTTTTATTGTCACATATTCACGTAAGTGCATGGTGTTGTGAAAATTGTAGTGGAAGTGACAGGCGCGATTTGAGGTTCGACGATGCTAGGAGCTCGTCAAGACGCTAAGCTTTAGCACCAAGTAAGATACTTTTATAAAGCATTAGTAGCTTTATATTGTATGTGGAAATTATGATTTTTATATATGATGCATTTATTTAATTGATTTTAAAAATGCTAAGAGAACCCACAACTGATGGTGGGGGTCTTAGTAAGAGATAAAGAAAATGTGAGAATCAACGGCTGTAATTATAAACTGTTTTCTGTTCAAGAGGCTTAGTAAGAATTAAGCCGTTATGCTGCCGAAAATTTTAGGAAAATATTTGAGGAAAAAGATTAAGCTTCTCACATAAATGGAATCTTGGAGATAATTATTGAAAATAAATATTGAAAGGATTTTATGGTATTATCGAAAGAGTTTGATATTGAAATCGATGAGAAGATAGATCGTTGAAAACGATAATGTGTTGAATTATATGGTTTAAACCTTATAGAATCGGTAAATCAAGTAAAATTAATATCACAAATAGTATCAAGTTAAGATTGAGGTGGAATTATTTATTAGACGGATCACAGATGAAAGTGATGATAATTATATGATATAGCTTGGAAGAGAAGATCACGGTTGAAATTTCGATGGTCGAGTGATTGAATTATGAAACTATTAATGGAGAATGATTCTAGAATTTACCGAATTGACCTATTGATCTTGAAGTAGTTTCGAAAGTGATGACATGATTAATTCAAGAGGTCAGTAATGAAAGGATTTCACAGTATCACACAGTATTATTGGATATATGTGAGATAATCAACGAACCTATACTAGTAGTATGGATCTTAGTATCAATACTGTGGTACACAATGGATAGTTATGATACTGAGTCATAACGAATGTATAATTTATGCAGACATAACTCTATTGAAATGGAGGTTGAATTACGACACAATCCGGTCATTTATAGATTTAAATAAATGAGTGATCAAATATGTGAATATATGGTTTACTTATAACCATAGAATAGGCCTTGAATAATAAGATTTGACAATTTCATAATTTCAATACTTAATTATACATGCCATATGAAGAGTTGATTTGAGGATTGTGATCTGATTTGGTGGTAGTGAATGAAATTGAACCTCAAGTCGATAATTATGAAAAAAGGATATTGAATACCGAATGGTTTGAATACCAAGTAATTGATTATTGAATAATTGGAGTACCGAGCAATGTGAATACCGAATGAAATGAATATTAAATAATTTGAATATTGATTTATTGATTTGACAGAGAGAAAGTTTGAAAAGAATAATTGATGGTGATAAAGTTAGAAAAATTGCTTCACCGTATTAGATGAAATTATTACTTATATCGATATTGGAAAATAATATCGAATTTACCTATTAGGTATGATCTGATTGAAATCAAAAGGATGGAAATGAGAGAATTGGATTATAGTTAACACTATAATTAAACAATATGTTTTACGAAGATGATAGTTCATTATTTGAAAAATCATGATTTAATCTGCATCACATTTAAGCGTGCCTTCTTATAACTTGAAACACTATAATAATGTTTATATGAATACTGTAAAGTATTGTTTTGTTTTGAAATGAAAGTGTATGGTATATGTATATATTTCGATATATGAAGTCTCATACAAAATTTTATCATATGCTTTACATGATATTGAAAAGAAAGCTATATATTTAAATGTTTTATGAGACTGTAGGCACCCTAAAAGAATTAAATTCAATAAAGCATAGTGGAAACCGCCTAATTGGAGCTTTGCTCATTAGGCAGAGAGATGCTTGTCCGACAATAGTCGTGGACAGGTCTCAGTCACGCCTGATCAGTGGGGCTGAGAGATATGAGGTCTATGGCCATAGATAGCGCCCTAGTTGGTTTCCAGGGACGATGACATGATTTTCACTGCTAGCTACAGTGATTTAAGTCTTTATTGATAGAGAGATGATAGGGATCTAGCCTAATCTCTAACCGATATGATATGAAGTCTAGAGTGAACTCTAGACTTGACATGATTTATACTGTACATGAAACAGGTTTGAAATGAAATATGTTTTGAAACAGTACATGTTTTAAACATGTTTTAAAAGTCCATGAGATATGATTTCGACACTTGTATGATTTATATGTGATTTTGTGTCGAACATGGCATGATATGCGGTCTAGAGTATAGTTTGATTTGATATGAACTCTAGACCTGATATGATTTACAGTATATGTTTTAAAAGTACATGATAAATGATTTCGACACTGATAAGATTTATATACGATTTTGTGTCGAATTTAAAATGATATGCGGTCTAGAGTATACATTGATTTGAAATGAACTCTAGACCTAATATGACTTATAGTATACGGAAAATGTTTTAAAACCGCACATGTTTTAGACATGCTCTGAAAACGAATACATGAATTGAAATTGAACATGTTTCTATTATGCCTTAAAGGCAAATTTGAAATGAATTGAAAATTTACATGTTGAGCATGTTCTAAAGTATATATGATATGATTTGAAATGATAGCGGTTTATACAGAAAAATTTCATACATTGCATATTAAACCTGGATATGATAATATGCTTAGTACATGAGAATTCCATGAGGAATGTCGTGACTCGACGTTAATGATGTTTCATCTATACGATGACATGATATGATATGATATATGAACATAAGATTGATATGAAGAGAATTCTGATCTCACTCTATCGTGATCATAAATTCCCAGACGATAAATGATATGAATTGATGTAATATGGGAATATGATTGTTAAATGTAAAGTGTATTCGATAGGACATCTGCATTAAACATGGAGAATATATGAGGAGTATCATGACTCGATGGTAGCGATATTTCATCGATATGAAGTTATGATATGAGATGAAACATGAATATAGAGATACACGAAGAGAATTATGACTTCGTACCACCGTGATCATGATCCATAATATGAGACTTGATAAGAGATGATAGTATACCGAAGTATGATTATGAAATGAAAAGTAAATATGAGAATTGATATGAGATGATAGAATACAAAAGTATGATTATGAAATGAAAGGTGAATATGAGAAGTGATAATGAGATGTTATCGATGAGAAAGGATTAACTGTAATTGCAACATTGCAAGTTTTAAGCATTGCAGTTTAAGACAGTGTAATCCTACTCTTGTATTTATATTAGTATCTTACTGAGCCGTGGTTTTGCTCACCCCATTAAATTTCATCTCTTTCAGACTATCGAAGTTAACATCTGCCATGTGAGCTGCTAAGTGGGCATCAGAGACGGTGAATGGACTTGGTACTAATCTTCTGAGGTATATGTTTCTTATAAAATACTTGTTTACATGTAAGACTTAAATTGATGCACAGTACATATTCATTTTAACAAGTCGGGATGTAACTAAGAAACGTTTCCTTGTTAATTTAATATTTAAATGAAATGACTCTAGGTCACCTAAATAGTATAGTGACTACACTGACACCGAATACAAACCTTAAAATGAAAAAGAAAAATTTAGTCCATAAATTTGTAGACTAAGAAACGTATAAGTATTAAAGGAAAGTCGCGGCCTTCGGGTCGTGACAGTTTTATATATATAATATTAAGAAAATTTTAATTTGACAATGACTATGAAAATTCGTTGTAAATCTTATATAAATATGATATAAATATCATAACAAATTTTCTTTTCGTTGTATAAAATATTTAAAAAGTTAATTAAGTAATGATAATAAAAAGTTGTTGCAGACACAATAAAATAACGTCCTTTTATTTTATTTTATTTTTTCCAATTTGATAGGATTTTCCAACAACAAAAAGTATCATTGTATATAATATTTAAAATTTTAATTAGACAACGACAATAAAAAGTCATTGCAAAAATAATAAAATATTGTAACGCTTTTTTTTTCTTATTGCTAAATTGGTAGGAATTCACAACAACAAAGAATATAATTGCATAAAATTAAAAAAATCCAATAAGTAACTATGAAAAATAGTTGCAGATGTAATGAGAATTTGAAACAATATCGTGAGCTTTTACAATATATGATTGCTAAAAGCCTCCTTTTAGTAGTGTAAATAATAAAAAACAAGTATACAAAATTATAATCAAACAAATGATATTATTATTTTTCTTATCTATCTTTCATCATTGAAAAGGTAAAATAAATTGTTTTACATATTACAATAATAGTATTATAAACAAAAATTATATATTAGATGTATTAAATATACATAATTAATATTTTGTGATATGATAATTTTTGTGACACATCAAATATGTCATCAATAATTTTCTCTTTAAATTATTATTTTTTATTTTATTTTTTTTTATTAATTTTTATTTAATTAAAAATAAAATTTTCTTCTAACAAATTTAAGTGTTTTTATATTGTCACATATTAATTACACACTGATTTAATTTTAATAGTGATAAATAAATGTGAATATCATAGGAAATTAAAAAAAACTAAATAATCATTATCAAGTAATAAAAACATTAAAATGTAACATTTATATTTATATGAATATTTATTAAATTTTAACTTTACTTTAGCAATTCTATTATATTTTTATTTAACTATATAAAAAATTAAATTAATTATTATATTCAAAATTATAAAAATATTTATAACTTATAAAATTTCAAAAATAATTTGACTAAGCCCGCTAAACCTGCTCGATAAGACCTGGACCGAATCTGAAAATAACCGAACCCGAAAATGCTCGAAACCAAAAAAACCCGAAACCGAAAGTACCCGAAACCGAAAAAAATCGAATCCAAAAAACCTGAACCCGAAAATAACTCATATCGAATTCACCCGAACTGGCCCGTTTGCCACCTCTAGTTTTTTATCTTAACTAGTATGTTGCCCTGTTTCGCATGAATTTTTTTTTAAAATAATATTTAAATAGTATTCATTAAAAATGATAATAAATCAAAATAATTATTTTAAAATATTGATCTTTTAAATAAAAAATGATAATATTTAATTTATCAATTAATTATTTTGTTTATTTTTTCAAAAAATTAAAATTTTAATGCAAAGTTAAAAAATTAAATAGATCAAAATAAAAAAAATGGGTTTCGTAAACTCGGGCCCAACTTTTAGTTTAAGTCCATATTTTATTTTATAATACAAGTCCGAACCCGATCTAACTCAACTTGAATATTATTTTAGTTATTTTTTTATATTATAATTTTTTATTTTTTGTTCTTTTTAAAATTTAATTTGATTTGTCAAAATTTACATGTTAATTTTTATATTAAATACATATAATCAAATTTATTAATCAATAATTTTTTATATACATATAATTATATTATACTTAATAAATATATTTAAAAAAACTTATAACTTTAATTATGTTTAGGTTAGGTCGAGCCTGGGTTTCAAGGGATCAAGCCTAGACTCTACTCGATTTTGAGCAGGTTTAACTTTTTATCCAATCTCGTTAATTACATTAAATATTTTTGCCTATGCTCAACAAAAAATTGGGTGGGTTTTCGAACTTGAACAGATTTCAACCATAGATTTTTTTAATATTACAGATTTGGGATTTTAAATTTTAATTTTTTTCTTTTTTACCTGATTTAATTCATTTTTTATTTGAATTATTTTCTCTTTTTTTTGGTTGATTCCTCAAAATTTTAGCTTTTTTTCCCAAAATTTTGACTTTCACCTTCCCCGATTTCCTCCTTCTTCTTTTTTTTTTTTTAACTTTCTCCCTTTTTTCTCTTTTAAAATTTAATAAAAAAATAAATTATTAAAATTATTTTTTGTCACGACTCGAAAACCATGACATTCACTTAACACTTACATTTATTCCACTTAGTAAAATTACAAACTAAAATTTTCCTTTTCATTTTACAATTTGCATTCAATGTCAGTGTAGTCATTAAACCATTTTCATTCATTCTTTATTTCAATGATGATTTAAATTACTCTCTAAGGTAAGGAAGGATCATTTATAATCCATAACATACTATTTCTTAAAAACGATAGAAAATATCCCCCCTTATATTTTTAGATTTCCCCAGTTAACTACCTGCAAATCATCATAATGCAAAAAAACAATATTTCCCATAGTCCACATTATATTCACCAAACATGTATCATCTCAACAGTCTTAGTATTCACAACTAATCACCACATACACATCATATAATATCAAAATATTACATCAACTACTCATTATCCTAGTTTATATCCCATCTTACAGTATTGTACAAACATTGCCTAAAACTAAAAGCATATAGAGAAGAAATATTATCATACCAAGATATTCAACGACAAGGACTTCAAGAGTCGAGACACTATCAAGTCACCAAAACTGTCCAACGTGTCCCTTGAATCAGTCTGAAAAATAGTTCTCATTTAATGAGTGAGGGCTCAGTAAGTCATTTATATAAGCGCAGAATTAGACTTATACTGTTCTAATGCAATTGCGTGAAAACTTTAAGTAAAGATTCTCATGTTATATTCACTTCGTAATCGTTTATCAAGTAGCTCAGATCATGTCATAAAGGTTTCTAAGTGAGCAAGAGCTTAAGGTATCAAAGGAAAAAGGTATTTCGAAATACCTCATTATCCACATTTCGGCACCTGTCTATCACATTGACCTTTGATTATAACCAATCAACTATTTTTCAATCCTCTTGTCATTATTCCACATTATGTCATGCAACAATGAATCATATGTAACTCTGACATCATATGGTATTAATTTACGCTCGTATCAATCTCATGTCATATCACATCTCGTATGAAAAATATATTCAAGCGCAATATCAACTCATGTCACTTTTCATCTAGTAAGTACACTCTATACTATATCAAATCATATCACTTTCAATGTAGAGAACATAATCACATATGGTATATAAGTCATGATACTTTTTCATATACCTCTCTTGTTCATGTACAGTATAAGGTCAAGATATCTTTCATGCAGACAACATATCGTTTTGTCCCGATTCATTATGCAAACTTATGCAAGCTTTACTGTATAAAAATGACTATCATTTCAAATCATCTTACATATACTTTTAGAGCATGTTCAAAACATGTAAAATCTCAATTCATTTCATGTTCACTTTTAAGACATGTTAAAGTGTGTTCAATTTGCAAATCATATCACTTGCACTTTTAAGGCATGTTTAAAAACATTTAACGTCTCAAAACATTTCATATTCACTTTTAGAGCGTGTTTAAAACATGTAAGTCTCAAAACATTTCTCATATACTGTAAAACCATGTCAAGTCTAGAGTTCATATCAATTAAAACTATACTTTAGACAGCATATCATATCACGTTTGAGACTAGGCAAAATCCTTAATACTCTATCAATAAAGACTTACTTCACTATAACTAGCAGTGAAAAATTATGTCATCGTCCCCTAGAAACCAACTAGGGCACTATCAATGGCCATAGACCTCATGTCCTCAGCCCCACTGATCAGGTGTGATTGAGCCCCATCCATGACTATTGTGGGACAAGCATCTTTGCCTAATGAGTAATCTCCAATTAGGCGGTTTCCACTATGCTTCATTGAGTTTAACTCTCTTAGGGTGCCTATAATCTCATAAAACATTTAAAATTTCACTTTTCTTATGAAAATAATGTAAAGTATGTAACACATTTCTTTAAGATCATTTACATATATAAATGTAAGGACCCACGTGGCACTTTCCTTCCGCAGAATTCAAGATGTGGCCCCGTGGCGACCTTACAATGTGAGGTAGGCGGTCACCCACTCACTCACGTATTGTCCACTTTGGGCGGTCGCCCCCCTCACAGCTTTATTCCCCATTGGGACGCATCTTTCCACTTTCGAACCCATGACCCCTCAAGTACATGGGTTCTACAATCATCTTACCATAGGCCTAATGGTTAGCATGTCTCAACACTTGCAAGAAGTCAAGGGTTCGAGACATGCGGACACGCTCAAGGTGTTAAATGTCCTGGGAGGTACTCCAGACACCTTGAGACAAAGCTGTGAGGGGCGGTGGCCCGATGGGTGCACCTCAAAGTGGACAATACGGGTGAGTCAGACTGTGCTGCACACTCTAACAACAAAATGCGCGTTTTTATGTAAAGACCCACGTGGCACTTTGCCCCCGTAGGATTCAAGAGGTGACCCCTACGACGACCTTACAATGTAAGGTAGGTGGTCACCCACTCACTCACGTATTATCCGCTTTGGGCGGTCACCCCCCTCACGACTTTATTCCCCACTAGGCCTAATGGTTAGTATGTCTCAACACTTGCAAGAGGTCAAGGGTTCAAGACATGAAGACGCGCTCAAGGTGTTAAATGTCCTGGGAGGTACTCCAAACACCTTGAGGCAAAGCCGTGAGGGGCGGCGGCTCGACGGGTGCACCCCAAAGTGGACAATACGGGAGAGTCAGACAATGCTGCGCACTCTGACAATAAAACGCGCATTTTTATGTAAGGACCCGCGCAGCACTTTGCTCCCGTAGGATTCAAGAGGTGGCCCCCCGCGGTGACCTTACAATGTGAGGTAAGTGGTCGCCCACTCACTCACGTATTATCTGCTTTAGGCGGTCGCCCCTCTCACGACTTTATTCCCCACTAGGCCTAATGGTTAGCATATCTCAACACTTGCAAGAGGTCAAGGGTTCGAGACATGCGAACACTCTCAAAGTGTTAAATGTCTTGGGAGGTACTCCAGGCACCTTAAGACAAAGCTGTGAGGGGCGGTGGCCTGCGGGTGCACCTTAAAGCTGACAATACGGGTGAATCAGACGGTGCTGCGTACTCTGACAATAAAACGTGCGTTTTTATGTAAGGACCACGTGGCACTTTGCTCCGGTAGGATTCAAGAGGTGGCCCCCGCAATGACCTTACAATGTGAGGTAGGCAGTTGCCTACTCACTCACATATTGTCTGCTTTGGGCGGTCTCTCCCCTCACGACTTTATTCCTCATTGGGATGTGTCCTTTTACGTTCGAACCCATGTAACCCATGACCCCTCAAGTACATGGGTTCTACAATCACCTATGACACGGAAAGCTTCAATGATAATTTAAATTACTCTCTCTATGTATCAAAACTTGCAGTCGTCACATCAGTGAATTGTGGTTTAAATTGTGTGGAGGATATTCGATATGAAAATGTGTATTTACGTGATATTGCGAACTCAGTAAGAGGAATGTGATCTTAGTAACCTGCAAATATTATTAGAATATGTCTGCATGTATATTTATACAAATGTATGGTGGATCTTATTGATGACATTGGAGGTTTGGTAGACGTGTGCAATTGCATAATGAATGATAGATGACATATGCGATATGATCTTGTGTGAATGAGAAATTAAGGCTACTGCAGATATACCATAGTCTAATTACCTAATATGCACCATATCGGATTTAATAATTATTGATTTATATCTTGGTGTACTTAAGAATTCATTCATGCATATCATGTGATCTCATGTTGTTTTAAAAGAGATGCATTGAAATATTTTAAGTGAAAGTAAATGTTTGAAATGACTAGACAGCCACAGACCTTGATGTTTAACACTCATTTGACATCAATCATGACATAAATAGATTGAGCATAAGATTTAATTATGCATTGATTTGAGAAATGATTCAGTTTTAAATGTTTTATTATGTGGACTATCTTAAAAGATTCAAAAAGAAATTTGAAGCAAAGATTTCGATTTAGAGACGACAGGTATCCTATGGAATGCTTGTGTGGCATATGCCTTTGTGGCACAAAGTATGTATATATTATGTGGTTCTGCCTGTGTGGCATGGAACTCTATTTATACATACAAGATATGTATATGTAAATGTTGCCTGATGAGACCGTTCCAGGCTGTCCGACAATAGTGGTGGACACATTCCTCAGTTTCCAACTGATCCGTGGGACTGGGACGATCTATGATCATAGATAGTGAACCCCTCGAGAGAAACTATCCCATTGATAGCTACAATGGGTTAGAGATGATATGATAACAGAATAGGGATCCATGCCTAGTCTCTTACTAAATGTTAAACGTTGTCTAGAGTATGATTTACTATATGTGAACTCTAGACATGATATGTTTTTACAGTATATTTGATATAATTGAGATTGAATATGATTTATACATGGTTTTATACCACATGATATGATTTGATATTGTATATGTTTTGAAATATGTTTTAAAGCATATGTAAATGATTCTGAACTACACGAGTTTCATACATGATTATGTACTACATGAAACATGATTTGAAATGGATGTTTTATACATCAAAATTTTTATACGTTACTTATAGAATCCTATCATGACAGTATATGTTGCATTGATACATGAATTGCAGTGACACAAGGATACTTGGTATCATTAGGGCATGATTGAATAAATATTCAAAGGATATTGGCTTCTAAATGATATTGGGAGATACACTTGCAGGATTCATGCATTGCATTAGAGACGATATAATCCTAATTCAATTATTATATTAGTATCTTGCTGAGCCGTGGATTTGCTCACCCCCTTTAATTTCACCTCTTTTCAGACTATTTGAGTTAAACTCCGCCATGAGAGCTTTTGAGTGAGCTTTCGGAGACGATATCTAGACTTGGCACTGGCCTTTATCCTCCAAACCCACTCTGTTGCTTTTGAGGTATACGCTCTTTGTAAATCGCTTGTTTACATGTACAGACTTTAATTGATGCACAATACGTATTTTGTTCAATGAGTCGGGATGTAACTTATAACCGTGTTAAATTATTATATAGGTTCATATAATCATCGAATGCTATCTAGGATGTGATTATGTTTGGTTGAGGGTATGTTTTGCGGAATATGTAAATGTAATTGAGATGATTCTGAGATTGTGTGTAGAACATGAGGTATATGAATTGTGGATTGTGGATTTCTTGTAGGTAATTAACTGGAGAAAGTGATAAAATATGAAGGGGAGGTTTTCGACCCGTTTCTTTGCTAGTTTAATATTTAAGTGAAATGGCTATAGTTCACCTAGATAGTTAAGTAAATATGCTCATAAATTAATGTTTAAGTTATAAGGCTAGAGTATAAATAAAGGATCAGTGAAATTAGTTTAATGATTACACTAACACCGAATATGAACCTTAAATTGAAAGGAAAAATTTAGTTCGTAAATTTGGGTAAACGGAATAAGTGTTAGTGTTAGGTGTACATCATGGCCTTCGGGTCCTGACATTATTCCCCACTGAGACGCGTCTTTTCACGTTCGAACCCATGACCCTTCAAGTACATGGGTTCTACAAACATCTTACCAGGATTCAAGAGGTGGCCCCCGTAGCGACCTTACAATGTGAGGTAGGTGGTCACCCACTCACTGACATAGTGTCTGCTTTGGGCGGTCGCCCCCCTCATAGCTTTATTCCCCACTAGGACGCGTCCTTTCACGTTCGAACCCATGACCCATCAAGTACATGGGTTTTACAATCATCTTACCAAGTCATGGTAAGATGATTGTAGAACCCATGTACTTGAGGGGTAATGGGTTTAAACGTGAAAGGACGCGTCCCAGTGGAGAATAAAGCCGTGAGGAGGGCGATCGCCCAAAACGAACAATACATGAGTGAGTGGGTGATCGCCTACCTCATATTGTAAGATCATCGCGGGGGCCACCTCTTGAATCCTACTGGAGCGAAGTGCCACGTGGTTCCTTACATAAAAACTATATATTACCAGTACATTATATATAAGCTTATAGAAAAATTCAAATTTCTTTTAAAAAGCCTATTTTTTGGTACTAAAAAATGTATTTTGTTTCAAAGAATGTTGATTTTATTGGCTTATAAATAATATTGAATCAAATTCTTTAGGTACTCGCAACTCAAGTCTTTTACCAAACTATTGTTTTTTAAAATCTTATTTCCCAATATATTATATTTGAAAACTTATTTCTCAATGTATAATATTTTTGACATGTCATTGCCATGTCATAATTTTTTTATATTTTTAAATACAAACATATATCAATTAAAACTGAATCACAGTAACCTAAAAAAAATTTTTTCTTCTCTACTTTTCGTTCTTTCTCTATCTCCTTGGTTTTTCTATTCTTTTTCCATCTCTTTGGTTTCTTTCACTTTGCATCCAATTTTTCATAATAGAGGTACGTTGTTTTTGTTTTTTATCTTTCACTTTTTTTTGTTAGGTTTACTGACTTCAATTTATAGTCAAAATTGAAATTTATTTGATCTTTTTTTTTTGAGTTTGCCTTATTTTTCATTGATTGTATCTACTATAAGGTTTTATCAGATCCTCTTAATGTTGATTGTATCTGATATGAGGTTTTATTGAATCCTCTTTTATCATAAAAATGAAAATAAATCCAAAGTTTCATTGATGCTAAACAGCTAAAGCCAACGCCTTTTTTATGATTTGGCTTAGGAATTGAATTACAGAATCTGGTACTTCAGTCCTTACACTAAGAGTAATCTATACATTAGTGTCTATGTCAAACTCCCATAACTTCATATATAATAATCAACTTTACATTCTAAGGCAATAATCTAATTACTAATGCAATTACTAAAAGCCATTATGAATCATGTAGCCTCAATTAGTTGAAAATTGTAAAGAGAACAAGACAGATACACATATCTTCACCAAAAGTTTCTTTTCATAAATATCTAACTATAAAAAATAAAACATTTAGACATAAGCCTTATATTTTAGTATCTCAACATTAACAAAATGCAACAATTAATGCAAGACACCAAAACTACATCAAAGTTGTCAATAGCGACCAACAAAAACATCTCTTTTTTTTTTTGCAAGAAATCCAAACCACACAGCAATCTTCAACCCAAAACAAGTTTAGGTTTCAACATTGGTTTATGAATACTTTGTCTAAGATACAAAATTTCATATTACACCATGAGACAACTTTGGTTTTGATTTTCCATATCCTTGTATATGCTTACTATATACAGAAAACAATGAGTAATCTATATGCTTGGAATAGTTTCTGTCCCAATAACTAAGCAACAAAAACATCTCCTACTTTCCTTTTTTTGTACAAGAAATCCAAATCATACAACAGTCTTCAACCCAAAACATGCTTAGGTTTAAACACTAGTTTGGGAATAGTTTGTCTAAGATACAATATTTTAGATTACACTAGGGGATTGCTTTGGCTTTGATTTAAATGTACTTGTATATGTTTACTATATACAGAAAAGAATGAGTAATCTATATGCATGGAATGGTTTCTGTCCCAAAATTTTAGAACAAAAACATATCCTTGATTCAAACTTGAAATTGAAGGTTCAACAAGATAAGCTAATATTCTTATTTAGTCACTGGAAATACTTTTCAAGGTCCACAACAACCCATATTTCATCAACTAAAAATGAGGTAGAGAGAGAGAGAGAGAGAGAATGAAGTCAATATAGTTTTTGTACATGAATTTTGAGTGTATGCTAGGGAAAAATCAATTCTCATAAACTCATAAACCGATTCAGTTGGATTCTTGCTTTTATTTCTTATTATCTTGTGTTTCTCTCTTTTGAAAACATCACACATAGAGTCTAGCTTATGGTGTCCCTGTCTCTTATCTCCTTTTGGGCTTTTAATTTTTTTTATCATTTTATATTTTGTTTACACATGGATAATACTATTTAATTTTTTAAATTTTAATTATACCATTTAATGAATTATTTTGTTTTTATGCAGTGATATGGGAGAAAAAGATATTATTATACTTTGTTATTGGAATGAGAACATTATACAAGGATCAGAAGGTTTGTCTTATGATAAACCTCCTTATAAAGCTATTAAGGTGAAGTCAAAGATCAATTACAAAGTGCTGCAAAACAAAATGTGTTCCATTGCATCTTTGGATAGACAACAATTTAGACTCAAAATGACTTGTAGATATCCATTAGTGGTCGAACAAATGTTGAAGTATATCCCTATCCCTATTAAAGATAATGACGATGTGGATATTATGTTTGATGTTATTGCCAAGCATCCAGAGCTAAGTAACATTGATTTGTACTTAGAAGCTGAAATTATTTCAAGTGATAGTGGATGTCTTAGCAATCAATGTGATATTAATTTTCAAAAATCCCATCATCAATAGCATAGGTACAAAAAAAAATTTATTTAAATTAATTTTCTTTACTTGTGTTTCTACACACATATTACTAATTAAATTATAATTTTTCTTTTGCAGAAATGAAATGGATGGTGATTCTGTTGGTAGAGGCAATGATTGGGATGCAATACCATCCATGATTGAAATGGAAGATTTTAATTGCTTATCTCAAAATGCTATGATGAATAATGCTATGTTAGATGAAGATGATATCAATGAGGAATTGACATATAATGAGTTAGAGGAAGAAGAAGAAGATATATTTGACACCAACTGCAATTCAACCCCTATTGCTCAGTTAAAGATGCCACAAGGTACAACAATACAACAATAGTATCAGACAAGGTCTAGTTCACATGGTGAGGCTTTGCATGAGGCTCCTAACTTGAATTTTACTAACTTGGAAGGGGTAGATAATGCAATGGTGAGCAGTTGGTCACTTCATCCAAATGGAAATCATTACAGTTCAGATCAAGAGTTGTGCAAAAGATTGGTTTTCAAGGACAAAGAAGAGGTTATTAGAGCAATGAAATTATATTCTATTAAAAGGAACCAACAGTATAAAGTGGTAGAAAGTTGTTCAACAATTTGGAGATTAAGGTGAAAAAAATATTTTGAGTCCAGATGTGGGTGGAAATTATGAGCATGTAAGCGTAGTACTCATGGACTTTTTGAAATCACTTAATATAATGGTCCACATAGTTGTTTGCATTCCAAGCTTAGTCAAGATCATCCCTATATAGATGCAAGCTTGATTGCTAATGAAGTGAAACATCTTGTTAAGGAAAAACCATCCATTATAGTGTCAGCTTTGAGAGCAGAGATAATGAAAATATTGAACTACAGTGTTTCTTACAAGAAGATCTGGAAAGGGAAGCAAAAGGTAATTGAGCAAGTTTTTGGTGATTGGGATTATTCATATAATGTTTTACCTAAGTTTATGGCTACACTCCAATATTATAATCAAGGTACTATTGTGGAATAGTGTATAGAACATTTACCAAACACAGATGAGTCTAGATTTCACCGTGTCTTTTAGGCCTTTGCTCTATCTATTGAAGGATTTAAGCATTGTCGTCTAGTTATGAGCATTGATGCCACTCATTTAATATAGAGGTAAAATGATGATTGCAATGGGAATTGATGGGAATGATCAAATACTACCTCTTGCATTTGCTATTTTGGATAAGAAAATTTTAGTTCTTGGCATTGGTTTCTTCATCATGTAAAAAAATATATTGTACAAGAGCGCTAAGGTATTTGCTTGATATCTGATTACCACAATGGTATCCTAAAGGCAGTCAATGAGAATGGATCATCATGGATAGAGCCATATGGTTTTCATCGTTATTGTTTAAGGCACTTTATTAGTAACTTTAATACCAAATTTCATGACTCGCATTTGAAAATATTAGCTTACCAAGCTAGTCGTTAGAATCAAGTTCGAAAATTTAATGCATAATGGATGAGATCAGAAAAATCAATCCTAGAGTTCGCGAATGGTTGGAAAAACATCGTCTTGTTAGATGGGCAATTTCACATGATGGTGGTAGGCACTATGGAATAATGACCACAAATTTGTCAGAGATTTTTAATAGTGTCCTAAAAAGAGCTCAATATTTACCTATTACTACATGTGTTCAGCTTACCTTTTATAGGTTAGTTCATTACTTTGATGTTAGACGTTCTTTGGGTATTAGTGCTTAAAAACAAGGTGAATTGTACACACCACATGTTATTTCAACACAAGCAGCTCTGATGTTAAAGGCAACTGCTCACACTCTCAAATCCTTTAATAAAGACAAAGGATTATTTGAAGTGGTGACATAGAAAGGTAAAAATGTTCAGATTGTTAATTTGGAGAAAGGTACATGTTCATGTGGTAAATGGGAGATTAATAAATACTTGTATTCTCATGTTTTAAGTGCATGTGGTAAGCTTTCACTAAATACTTGGCAATATGTTCAAAAGTATTATTCTATTCAAGAATATTGCATGACTTGGGCTTTTCAATTTTTCCCTCTCCATCATGAAGCATATTGGCCAGAGCCTACATCAAATGGATTCCAAATTATAGTCTTAAACGTTCAAAGAAAGGTCGACCACGTTCTACAAGACTTCAAAATGAGATGGATATCAAGGACGCACGTACATTGATTCATTGTGGAATATGTAAAGCATAAGGTTGTGATAGAAGAAAATGCCCAAGTAGACTTCAAAAAGTTTTAGCTAAAGCTACACGGTTAGATTCTTGCACTTTTCTTTCTTCACATTTTGTTTACCTACACGGTTAAGTATTTTATTATGAATTTGTTCTACTAAATACAATATATGTGTGTGTTTATTTATTTCTATTTTATTTTAGAACATTTGAGCTATGGAAGCAAGTTCTGAATTTGGCTATTGTTTTGATTTATAGGTGAACTATGAAGATTCCTTGAAGGATCATTGTTTTCAATTGGATGCAAGCTAAGAAGAACATATGTTTAGATTTAGCTGCTGTTTTGATTTATAAATGAACATTACTTTGTGAGAAAATGATAAAAGAGCGAAGCAATAAAACTATTTTTCATGTTACTTAATTTTAATCGATTTTTCTTGGTACTTATTAGTAACACAAGAGAGAGATTTAATAAACTACCATTCTTTTGGTATCTTTTGTCACATGCATCACAAGTAAATTCTTACTACTTAAAATTTACAGAAAATATGAATAGAAAAATCCATAATTTTAGTCCTAGATCAACCAAAATAGTTTCTATTTAAAGTTACCTAAAAAGTTGTAATTTTTGTCCTCTAATATGATTGATAAAACACAAAGTAAGAATTATCTATTTGACTAGTAAAAACCACTTATTTGATAACAATTCCTTAATAAGATGATTCAAGCTAGAATCGATGATCAAAATTTATAATTTATCATTCGTATAATAAGAAAGAGGTTCCAACCAAATGTTTGTTTTCAAATAAAAAGAGAAAATTTAAACAAAGGTTATAAGTCCAAACTTTAAATAAAAAATCAAAATGTTGAACATGCTTGACTTACTTTTGAGCAATAACTATACCAAATTTCATGCAACCAATATAAACCTTGGGCCTGGACCAATGTTTAGTCAAAGTTGCTCCAAGTGTTGTTGCAAAAGCATATAAATAAACCAAATGTAAGAAAATATAAAGAAAAAAGGAAATCATGTTTGGTTACAATAGGGTTAAAAGGACAAGAGATTGGATTTGAATCTTGAACATTGATCCTCTATTAGAAAAATTACAATTGCTAAATTAAATCTGATCAAAGTCTCATTAATGAGTGAGAAAATATAAAACAATGGTATCCAAATTGCTTCTTGTAACCCTCTCCCTTCTTGAGAACCATCAATCCTCTATAAAGGGAAGTTCTTATTTCGGGAATGGAGTAATATAAGCTATTCATATTCTCATAGTCCCTAAATTTATGATATCTAGAATTTTCAAGTATATTTCACAAGCAAGTCAATCATATATTAAAAAACCAGTATATATAAAAACTAATATCGCAGCGAATTCTATTAAAAAAATAAGACAACAAAAAGATAAACTTTCTATTATCATTATTTTGTTCTTGCTATTAAATCACTATATGGTCTAATTAATTCTTTTATCTTCTTCTACTTCTTTCTTTCAAAGCCCAGTGTGCATTTATATGCTCTTATTAGTGGCATTTCTGTTTCATTTATTCTTCCAAAACAGCTCCATCTTTTTTTTAAAAAATCACTAAAATGTTTGGTAGTTTTACAAAACAAAACCTCTAAGGCATACTTTTATGAATAGCATAAAAAATTCCAGAAATTGTTGATATGTCACCACCAAATTAGATTGCTTGTAAATTCTTACTGCCTATGAACTAAAAGAAACAGTAAGTTGGCGTCCTTTAAGAAAAGTAGCAGAATCTCAAGTCAACTATCATTTCTGGTTTAAAAGACAAAGAAGAGTTCTTCTTTTTTTTTTTACAAAAAGTAAAGTTGGTTCTTGCAAAACTCGATGCTATGTATTGATAAAAATTAAAGTTCTTTTTACTTTTACAGCAAGAAGATGGAGTTGGTCAGTGGGTGCTTTAACCGGTACTTTTTTTGTTTTTATTTTGAAAGTTAAAAAATATGACATGTTGATGACATGGCACAAAATATAGTATATTGGGAAATAAGTTTATAAATACAGCAGTTTGGTAAATAAGATTTTAAATGACAATATCTATAACTTACATAAAAAGAATCCTATAGGGTTCTTTGATTGACACTTGTCAAGAATATAAAAGTGTGAGAACCACACTTTTCTTAAACCAATAATTTACTCAATGTATAACCTTAAGTGATTATAATGCAAAATAAGATTTCAAATGT
The DNA here is from genome assembly GCA_031772115.1 of Heritiera littoralis. Lineage (NCBI taxonomy): Eukaryota > Viridiplantae > Streptophyta > Magnoliopsida > Malvales > Malvaceae > Heritiera > Heritiera littoralis. The sequence goes on along the minus strand of JAPDPK010000083.1, from coordinate 171,999 downwards.
ATGATCATGGTTCATATTTATGGAAACGAAGTCTTCGAAAATAACGTGAAACATACACTAATAAAATATATGCAACGTACGTTATATGGATACAAAAAGAGTTGGAATTATAGATGTGTATATATATATATGGTTGCGTGCGCACATGAATCAGATGAAATGCATGCAAAATGCATGCATGCACAAGGAGTTGGAATTATAGGTGTGTGTGTATATTATATATATAAATATATTAATATATATAATATATGGTTGCGTACGCACATGAATCAGACGAAATGCATACAAAATACATGCATACGTACTTACGTATGTACACAAATACATAATATAATTAAATATAATATATATGATAAAAAATATAATATATAGGTATATATATAATTACATGCTTAAACATATATGTGTATATTTAAAAAATATGCATATATAAGTATAATCATATTTGAAAGGAGCTTAAATACATATAAGAGTGGATATATAAATATATATAATTACATTTTAAACAAGTAGAATATATAAGCATACAATGAATTTAAATGTAAACATATAAGTATTTGAATAAAAACATGCAACTATAAAGAGCTATAGATGAAAATAAAAAAGTTATTGAAGTATATTGCAAGTGTACACATATATTTATGAGTATAAAAAAAACATACATTTATATAATATATAATTATGAAAATGAAAAATATATATAAAATACTAAAATAGATAAAAATAATAATAATATAATAAAAATATATTGTTGAAGTGGGGTTTTTTTTTTATCCAAACAAAGTTGTATTGCTGATAAAACAATTACAACAAAGTCAAAAGTTCCCTGGGTGGACAGGCAAACCAATCTTGTGGGCATTCCCTTGATTTGGTTTTTCTAGCCACCCAGTCAGCCACATAATTAGCCTTTTTGTTGACAAAAGTAAAATTACAATGTTCAAAAGAATTTTTTAACTGAGAGATATCATCTTCTACAGCTGAAGTTGACCAGCATTGAGAGTGGTGATTACCATTAAGTCTCTCAATGATTTCTTTACAATCTAACTCGATAATTACCTTCCTCCATTTCCTCTTCACTACGAGTACACATCCAAGCCTCACTGCTAAAGCTTCAGCCACCATGATTGAGGATGAATTCACCACTGCATTCACTCCATCCACGATTTTTCTGTTTTCATCTCTTGCTACAGCAGCTATACCTGCCCTATTGGAAGATCCATCTAGAGATGCATCACAATTTATCTTTATAAACGAAGCAGGGGGTTTTTGCCAGCTGGAGAAAGTCAATTCAGATTTATCAACAAACTGATCTGTTTCTCCCACTCCTAACAAAATAAATTCTTGATAGTTCCGGGAGGCCTCCAACCATGAAGCAATTGGATTTCCTGAAATACCTTCAAACACAAAAAGGTTTATGTCCTTCCAGATTCGCCAACACAGGAGCTTTTTGGACTAAAAGAGCCGTAGTCTAGAATTGGCCTAATTGCTTCATTCCACTAGTGAATAAACCCTCGAAAACCTTCCCTAGATGGATAATAGCTGAAGTTTGATGCTTTCCAAACTGCAGAAGTAAAAAGGCAAAAGAAGAGTACATGATATATCGTTTTTGGCTCATTGTCACATCTTGGACAAGAAGTATATCCTCTTTTTTCTCTTCTTGCTAAATTTACTACAGTTGCTAAAGCTTCATGGCTGACTCCCCACAAAAAATTTTTAACCCTCAGTGCCACCTTTAAGTTCCATATACTACTCCAAAAAGATTGATCTCTCATCAAATAATTGCTAGATAAAGATAAAGAAATCAGAGTCTTTCTCTGAAGACAAATCTTAAAACCAGATTTAACACTATAAGAGCCATCTTTTGTGAAATGCCACACCAGACTATCTTCCTTGTCCGGATTTCCAATCGGGATGGAAGAGATGGCCTTAACTTCCTCTTTATCAAAAAGAGACTTGAGGAGATCAAAATTCCATTCTCTTCTTTCCTGACTTATGAGGTGTTTCACTAGAGTTGGACCATCAGCTGTTCTTCTAGTTGAAGATACTTTGAAGGATTTTAAAGTTGGTATCCATCGATCCTCCCAGATAAATATCTTTTTTCCACTAACCATATTCCATCTGGTCCCTAATTTTAACACTTCAATCCCTTCACAGATGTTTTTCCAGGCCCATGAAGACTTCTTCCCTTTTTGAGCATTGAAGAGAGAAGAGTGTGGAAAGTAGATTGCCTTCATCACTTTAGCCCATAAAGCTTCTGGTTTGGATAATAGTCTCCACGCCTGTTTTGCTAAAAGTGCCTCATTAAACAAACTGAATTCCCTGAATCCCATTCCTCCTTTTTCTTTTGATTAAGATAATTTTGACCATCACATCCAGTGAATCGAATTTTTGTCGTTATCTGAGTTGCTCCACCAAAACTTATTAAGAATTGCATTGATATTTTGGCAAAAGGAGATTGGAAGTTTAAAGCAATTCATAATATAGACAGGAACTGCTGATGCTACTGACTGAAGAAGAATTTCTTTACCAGGTTGAGATAGGAGCTTGCCTTTCCATGCTTGTGTTTTGGCTTTGAGTTTCTCCAAGATAAAATTCAATGCTTCTTTTTTCCCTTTGCCCTAGATAGAAGGGATTCCGAGGTATTGACTCGCCCTCTTCATGTCCTGTACTCCACATTTTCTTTTAATCTCCTGTTGGATCGTAGGATTAGAATTGGGGGAGAAAAAGACTGATGATTTGGATAAGTTGATTGCCTAACCAGTTTCATTGGAAAAGTGCTCAAGGATTTTCAGAATAGTTTCACAATTCTGAATATTCACTGGTGAGAAGAGCAGACAATCGTTAGCAAATAAAAGGTGGCTCAAGATTGGACACCTTCTATTAATCCGGAACCCCTGTAATCTTCCATCCAAAAGAGCTTTGTCAATAAGGTATGAGAGTACATTACTAACAAGAATAAAAAGAAAGGGGGAAACAGGGTCTCCCTGTCTCAACCCTCTCTGTGGTTTGAAAGGGTGTCTTCTTTCTCCATTTAAAACAATAGCAAATTGGTTAAAATAATAGCAAATTGGTTGAAATGGGGTTTGGTGGGAAAGTTTCCCACTAAACCGATGGGAGTGGTCTGCCATGAGGCAGACCATCCCATCACAAGCTTAAAAAATATATATAATAATAATAAATAAAGGAATGAAAGAAATTGAAACTGAAGAAAGAGACACCAGAGAGAGAGAATGATACGAAAGTTTCCTTTTCTCTTGTGTTAGGAAGAGAAATTGAAGTTGATGAAAAAAGGGAAAGACTGAAAGTGGGTGACTGAGTTGAGGGAAGCTTCGTACGTGACATTCTAGGCAACTTTGCCGTCAAAACAATGACTCAAATGGCAGTTGAGTACGATTTGGATCGGAGCTGCCTTGGGGTTGATTGTAGGTAGTAGTGAAAGGCCATTTAAGGGGCTGAGTTGGATGGTTATTTCAGTGTTGAAACAATGGCTGAAAGTATGGTCTTGGTGTTGGAATAATCGACTGGAATAGGGACTAGTTACATTGATGAAAATAGGTATTTGACATGGCATTTAGAGCTCTTTAAACGCTATAACAGGGGCAAACATGGGGAAAATTTGGTGTTATAGTGGCTGTTTAGAGAAGGAAGAAGAGGGCCAAGGTTGACGTTGTTTGAAGCAGAGGAAAGCCACAGAGAAGCAGCTGTGTTTGTGGCCCTCGGCAAAGCCTTTGCTCTTAATAGCATTGTCAGGCTGAAAGTGCATGATCTAGTGGCTGTTAGAGCTAACCTCAGGGGATGGTGAAAGCTGAACCGAGAAAGGACTTTCAAGGTTGAACTAAAGCGAAAATAGGGGCTATTTGGCACTGGTTTAGTGTCCAATAGAAGGCTGGAAGTTGCTGCAAGAAGGTGCAAATTGCAGTGATTCTAGAGTGGTTTTAGTGCTGCATAACAGTAGCTTATAGGGGGTGTTAGAGCTAAAGTGTAGAAGCTTTTAAGGGCTGTTGAAAGCTGGACAGAGGAGCTAAAAGGGTGACTGGTTCAAGGCGGTGTAATGGTGCCGAGCTAAGCTGGAACTAAAGATGAATAGGGGCTAATGCTCGGCTAGAGTTTTGGCTACAAAAACGTGACTGAAAAGATGGAAATAGGGAGCTTTCGGTTGGTTCTTTTTAAGCATGGTTGCTGGTTGGATTTTTCAGGACCGTTGGGCATTCTCGAAGGCTGTAAATAGTGGCATTTTGAAAGGCTCTTGGCAAGGTTATTTTGGGGCTGAAATGGAGACGCATGAGGGCTGTGTTGTTCATTGAAGCAGGAGCCAGAGTTGGGGTTTTTGTCTCAGCTAAAAGGTGTTGGGCATGGCTGAATTGGCCAAGAAAGAAAAGAAAAAGAAAAGAAAAAGAAAGAAAGAAAGAAAGGAAAAGGAAACTATATATATGGTCCTTAGATCTAGTTAATTGGTAAGTTATTATCATTTAAATTTATATATATTTAGAATTTATTGAATTCATACTAAATTAATTAATGATGTCTAAAGGGTATACGCGACAAGCTCGACGTACGTGTGAAATTCGATACACATGTACGAAGCACAGATTTTATGCACATTAAGCTTTAAATCGGTAAGAAAGGTCATATGATTCCATGTTAATCTTACAAAAATTAATTAGAATTATATTTTGCTGGTACTAATCCAATTCAAATACGTAAACGTGTAGCGCGACACATAAGCAACAACACGAGTTTGGCTAAGATTGGCATACGTGCATGCTAAGCTAGGAGTCGGTAAGACGTTTATATAATTCGGACTTAGAATTATATTGTATAGATATAGTTAGATTGTGTGATAATAATGATTATTAAAGGCTAAGGCTTAGTGATACATAATGAATAATATGCCTATGGTATGATGACAAATTGATGAAATGATTGAGTGGTGTTGGTATTGTGATTGAATTATTTACGAAATAAGCCTTGAATGAGTTTGTTTATGTTTGAATTGTTTTACCATTATTGTAAAAGTTGATAAGATAATATTTAAATATACTTGAAATACTAAGAGGATCCACATTTGGTGGTATGGGTCTTAGTATCGATATCGAAAAGTAAAGATGATTGATTTGATTGGTAAATATTGTGAAATAAAATTAAATATTGTAGAATTATAGGAAATATTGAATTGATTTGTTAGATATGATCTTGTTGAAATTGAAGGGATGGAATTGAGGAATTAAAGAGAAATGTGTAATGATGTTAAGCTAGATTGTCACGACCCGAAGGCCGCGACTTTCCCTTAATACTTATACTTTTCTTAGTCTACAAATTTATGGACTAAATCTTTCTTTTTCATTTTAAGGTTGTATTCGGTGTCAGTGTAGTTACTGTACTATCAGGTGACCTATAGTCATTTCATTTAAATATTAAACTAGTAAGGAAATGGTTCTTAGTTACATCCCGACTTGTTAAACAGAATATGTACTGCGCATCAATTAAAGTCTTACATGTAAACAAGTATTTTATAAGGAACATATACCTCAGAAGACTAGTACCAAGTCCATACACTGTCTCCGATGCCCACTTAGCAGCTCACATGGCAGATGTTAACTTCAATAGTCTGAAAGAGATGAAATTTAGTGGGGTGAGCAAAACCACGGCTCAGTAAGATACTAATATAAATACAACAGTAGGATTATACTGTCTTAAACCGCAATGCTTAAAACTTGCAAGTTTGCAATTACAGTTAATCCTTTTTCATCGATAGCATTTCATTATCTCAATTCTTGTCATCTGTCTATCACTCAGACTTCTAAATAAATCATCATAATCGCTTTTCGGTTTTCTCATCATTATACTATAGTGCATCGCACAACAATATGCCGTGTCTAATTTGAATATCATGTACTATTAGTCCATGATCTCATCAATCTCATATTACATCCTGTCCAATTGAGATATCGTATCAAGTCACTTTTCATTTCATAATCGTACTCCTGTATTCTATCATCTCGTATCACTCTCCATATGGAGGATTATAATCATGGTGGTACGAAGTCATAATTCTCTTCGTGCATATTCTATATTCATGTATCATATCATATCATATCATGACATCATGCAGATGAAATATCGTTACCACCAAGTCGTGATACTCCTCATATACTCTTCATGTTTTTGTACCATATAAGGTCATGACATATCTTATGTAAAAAGCATCCTATTATGTCATGATTTAGTAGGCAACTTATGTAATTTCACTGTATGAATCATTATCATTTCAGATCATATCATATATACTTTAGAACATGCTCAACATATGAATTTTCAATTCATTTCATATTTAAGGTTGAAAGCATGCACAATTCTCTTTTTATATCATGTCAATTTAAAACATGTCTTTTCACTTTTCATATCATGTTAATTTAAAACATGTCTTTTCATATCATTTCAAATCAAAACGTGCACATTTCTCTTTTCATATCATGTCAATTCAAAACATGTATTTTCATATCATTTCAAATCAGAACGTGCACATTTCTCTTTTCATATCATGTCGGTTCAAAACATTTTTCATATACTGTAAGTCATATCAAGTCTAGAGTTCATATCAAATCAAACTATACTCTAGACCGCATATCAAGTCATGTTCGACACAAAATCATATATAAATCATATCAGTGTCGAAATCATATATCATGTACTTTTAAAACATGTTTAAAACATGTACAGTTTCAAAACATATTTCATATTCATCTCAAGAATGTTTCATGTACTGTATAAATCATGTCAAGTTTAGAGTTCATATCAATAAAATCATACTCTAGACTTCATATCATATCAGTTAGAGACTAGGCTAGATCCCTATCATCTCTATCAATAAAGACTTAAATCACTGTAGCTAGCAGTGAAAATCATGTCATTGTCCCCTGGAAACCAATTAGGGCGCTATCTATGGCCATAGACCTCATCTCTCTCAGCCCCACTAATCAGGCGTGACTAAGACCTGTCCACGACTATTGTCGGACAAGCATCTCTGCCTAATGAGCAAAGCTCCAATTAGGCGGTTTCAACTATACTTTATTGAATTTAATTCTTTTAGGGTGCCTACAGTCTCATAAAACATTTAAATCTTTATCTTTTCTTGTCAAAGATCATGTAAAGCATATGGTACCATCCTTTAAGAAGTTTATATATATAAAATATATATATCTACCATATACTTTCCTTTCAAAACTAATCAATACTTTATAGTATTCATATAAACATTATTAAAATGTTTCAAGTTATAACAAAGCATGCTTAAATGCGATGCAATTTAAATCATGAGTTCAAACAATGAACTATCATTTTTCATAAAATATGTCATTTAATTATAGCGTTACTATAATCTAAATTCCTCATTTTCATCCTTTTGATTTCGATCGGATCATATCTGATATTCACTGTGGTTCCTTGATATGCAATAGTCCTTCTCAATAGTTATCGACTATATAATCATTTGTACATTTCATCATCGATACTAGGACTACCACCATCAGTATGAGTCCTATTAGTATCTATGAATATCTAGATATCATATTTCTCTATAGTCGTCAAGATACTGGAATTATGCAAATTTTCGATATCATCATTCAAGATCTATTTCAGAGTCAACATCGAGGATAATAAACCACAAGATCAATAGTTACCTATCCAATCCATCTATGGTTTAATCTATTGACATTCGTTCATAATCTCGACTTGAGGTTCAATTTCATTCACTCTCACAAAACCAAATCATAGTCCTCAAATCAATTTTCATATGTCCTGCATAATTTAATATTGACTTATGCAAATTGTCGATCTTATCATTTAAGGCCTATTCCAAGGTTATAACCGAAACCATATATTCACATATTTATCACTCATTTATTTAAATCTATAAATGATCGGATTGTGTAGTAATTCAATCTCAATTTCAATGAGATTATGTATGCACGAGTCATACTTCCATTATAATTCAACATCATCACTATCCATTGTATACCACAGTATTGATACTAAGACCCCTACCACAATTATGGGTTCGCTTATTATCTCACATATATTCGATAATGCGATGAAATATAATATAACCCTCTCAACATTGACCTCTTGCAATGTCCGTATTATCACATTTGAAACTACTCCAAAAATCAAGAAATCGAGATCAATTTGTTCTAAAATCATCACTCTGTCGATAATTCCACAATTCAATCGTTAAATCATCTAAATTACAACTTTGATATTCTCTTCCATGCTATATCATATAATCATCATTAATTTTATCAATAATTCGATTAATCGATATTCAACCTCAATTTCAACTTGATAACCAATTCGTGATATTGAGATAAATCCATTTATCGATTCTATAATGCTTATACCATATAACTCATCACATTATCATGCTCAACCATTTGCCGTTTCAACTATTCCAAACATCAAGTTTTCTGGCAACATGATAAAGTCTTTACAAAACTTATCTTTCGATAATTCTTTCCAAAATTCCATTTACACGAAAAAACTTAACATTTTTTATCGAACATTTTCATATAATTTCGGCAGCATAACAGCTTAATTTTATCAAAACCTCCTACAAGGAAATACAGTTTATAACCATACAGCGGTTGATTCTCACCATTTATTTATCTCTTACTAAGACCCCCACCATCAGTTATGGGTCCTCTTAGTATAAAAAAAATCATTCTATAAATGCATCATATAAAAATCATAATCCCACATACAATATAATGCTACTAATGCTTTATAAAAGTATCTTACTTGACACTGAAACTTAGCGCCTTGACGAGCTTCACGCTTCGTCGAACACCTAATCACGTCTTTGTCACTTCCGCTACAATTTCAACAACACCAATTGCACTTACATAAATATATATAAATAAACTTATTCAATAAATATCAATCAATTTATTGTTTTTTCTTACCAATTCTTTTCTTTTCTTTCCTTCCTTTTTCTTCTTTCTTCTCCTTCCCTTTCCTTTCTTTCTTTTTCTTCTCTCTCTTTTTCCTTTCTTTTCTTTTCTTTTCTTTCTTTTTCTTCTTTCTCTTTTCTCCTTTCTTTTCTTTTTCTTTCTTTTTTTTTTCTGTCTGAACTGGGTCAGGTCGAGTCAGACCAGTTCAGTCGGTTCAGCCTTTGGCTGGCCAGTTCGGCCACCGGCAGCCACCCATTCCGGCGGTTCATGCCTCCCCCAACTGGCCGAAGTGGCTAGAATGTCGGATCTGGCCTTCGTTACTCGATCAGCGACGCCGGCGGTGGTGGTTTGGCTCTTTTCTCCTCCCTTTTTCTCCATCCTCCGCCGTTTCTCTTCCTCACTGGCGGTCGTCTCCTCTTTCCTTTCCCTCCGCTGGCGGCGCGGGTGGCGTGGCGGTGGCCAGATCGGTGGCCCCGCCACTTTTCCTCTTTCTCTTTTCGGCTTTCGCTTCTCCGGCTTCTGTTTCTCAGATCTTCTCTTCTCTCCGCCCCTTGCTGTCACCGGTGGTCTTCTACTCCTCCCATTGACCAGCGGCAGCTAGCTCCTCTCCTCTTTCTTCCTCCGGTAAGCCGACAGGGGGTAGGCTCCTTTCCATTCCTCCTCTGTTATTGTAACAGAGGAGAAAGGAAGCTGGGAATCGGGTTATCCCGATTCTCACTTTTTCTTTTTTTTTTTTAAAAAATAATAATATAATTATATATATAATTATATTATTAGTAATATACATTTTATTTTAACAATTATATACACTTTAATTTAAAATTAACACATAAATATTTCATATATATTTATTTATATACATAATTGTATATAAAATATACACATGTATTTATTTAATATAAAATAGTATATATATCATTTTATAATATATACTATATTTCATATGTATATACATATGTATTTATATAAAAACATATCAAAATATATTTATATAATCTAATTATATAAATATATAATATACGCATATTTTTTTTTTGGATTTCTTAATATCCATTTAATTTCTCCATTTTCATTTCTTATCTAATTTGGATTGCAACTTGTCCAAATTAAATTTTCTTGGATATTTACTATTTATTTGGAAATTCTCGATTTTCACATGGATATAGGTTATATATTGATGTGTTTTGAGGGTGAGGATTAAAAGAAGAATTGGCATTATGGTTAGCACTATATCATATGATATTACATCGATACAATTCATGAGCATGATAGTAAATCATTTTAAACTCAGGTTTAATTTGAATTACCTTTCAAGTATATTTTGTTTATAACTTGATATTTTGAAAGGATTTATTCATGCGATACTTATATGAATATTTTATATGTTTGAATTGTTTTGAAAAGACTGAATACATAGTGTAAGTGTATGCATTTATTGTAAGGACCCGCATGGCACTTTGCTCCAATAGGATTCATGATGTGGCTCCCGTCGTGACCTTACAATGTGAGGTAGGCGGTCACCCACTCACTCACGTATTGTCCGCTTTGGGCAGTCGCCCCCCCTCATGGCTTTATTCCCCACTAAGTCTAATGGTTAGCATGTCTCAACACTTGCAAGAGGTCAAGGGTTCGAGACATGCGGACGCATTCAAGGTGTTAAATGTCTTGGGAGGTACTCCAAGCACCTTGAGCCAAAACCGTGAGGGGCGGTGGCCCAACGGGTGCACCCTAAAGCAGACAATACGGGTGAGTCAGATGGTGTTGCGCACTCTGACAATAAAACATACATTTTTATGTAAGGACCCGCGTGGTACTTTGCTCCCGTAGGATTCAAGAGGTGGCCCCTGTGGTGACCTTACAATGTGGGTTAGGCGGTCGCCCACTCACTCACGTATTGTCTGCTTTGGGTGGTCACTCCACTCACGACTTTAATCCCTAGTGGGATGCGTCCTTTCACGTTCGAACTCATGACCCCTCAAGTACATGGGTTCTACAATCATCTTACCATTTGGACAACTAGGCATAATGGTTAGCATGTCTCAACACTTGCAAGAGGTCAAGGGTTCGAGACATGTGGAGGCGCTCAAGGTGTTAAATGTCCTAGGAGGTACTCTAGGCACCTTGAGTTAAAGCCGTGAGGGGCGGTGGCCGGACGAGTGCACCCCAAAGCAGATAATACAGTTGAGTCAGAAGGTGCTGCGCACACTGAAAATAAAACGCGCGTTTTTATGTAAGGACCCGCGTGGCACTTTGCTTCCGTAGGATTCAAGAGGTGGCCCCCACGGTGACCTTATAATGTGAGGTAGGCAGTCGCCCACTCACTCACGTATTGTCCACTTTGGGCGGTCGCCCCCTCACGGCTTTATTCTCCACTAGGACGCGTCTTTTCACGTTCAAACCTATGACCCCTAAAGTACATGGGTTCTACAATCATCTTACCATTTGGACAACTACCTCACATTGTAAGGTCACCGCGGGGGCCACCTCTTAAATCCTACGGGAGCAAAGTGCCACGCGGGTCCTTACATTTTATATATTGTCAAAAAATCCTAAGATGACACTTCATATACATATTCTTAAAAATAAATGTTAATAAAGTTTTTAAATTTATTTTTAAAAGCCTATACACTTTTCGACTTTACTTATTAATAAAGTGTCATTCTATGGTTGATTAATAGTGTACAGAAACTGTACCCTATCAGTGCATCATATTAAATCTCTTTTATTATTTAGATGGAGATAACACACCAACTAATTAAATCAAATATTTAAATGTAAAACAAAATAATTCTTGACCAAAAAAATAACTCAAAATATCAACCAATTTAAATAGAAAATAGTACTTTTTTTAATCACAAATATTTTTATCTATTTTACGATCTGAGATTTATCTTGTTCGGATCGAGAGAGATAAATAATAAAGTCATTCCAATAGTGATAACTCCAGGATTTGAAGTATGTCCAAATTCTTGGAGAATAAATTTACTTTAACTTCTTCTAATTACTTGTTGATAGAAAAAGTACATTTACTTGTAAGGTTTGATACACTTACCCCGTTTAATTTGAAAAATGTCCCATTATTATTTGAAGTAGTTTTAATTTTGAAATGAATTGTTATGGTAGTTTTATTTAAAATAAATAAATTACTATATATAATTTATAATTTATTAAGTCATATTATTATCTATAATCTATAACTATAGTAAAAAGAATCACATTGCCAAGAATTGGACATGTGTCCTTTTTTTTGCTTTTTTATTTTTATATTGTTTTATATATATTACAAATTTTATATTATCTAGGTTTGATAAAAACCATGACAAAACATGGGTTAAAATACTGATGGGTATAAAAGTTATCATTTAATGAGTGAGTGCTTGCCACATTACACTTCATTACCCCTTAAGAAGTATTTTTTATTTTTTTAAAATTAAAATTAAAATATTAAAAATAAATTTAGCCATGTGGTAGTTTTTAGTTTCATATGTGATGTTTTTTTTATTAAAATAAAATGATTATTTTTAAATTTTTTAATGTTAAAATACTAAACATATGAAAAAAATTTACTATGCAGAGAAAAGAGAGACAGTGAAAAGTTCAAATAAAAAAATTTGAAAAGAATTAAATAAAACATTCACAATTTTTTCTTTTATAAATATTTATTATTTTTCCAAAGTTAAAATTTTTCAAAAAAAAAAGAAGCAAAAGATACGAAAAGCGAAGAGAGAATAAAAATTAAAATTCAAAGAATTTTTTAAAGGAACTAAACCAAATATTCATGTAAAAAAATTCAAAAATACATATTAAAATTTTGTAAAAATTCAAATCAAATATCCAAAAATTTTGTTTAAAAAAATTCAAATAAAATACCAAAAAAATTAAAATAATATAAAATTTTTAAAAAGGATAAAACTATAGTATAAAGCAAAAAACTCCAAAAATAGTCTTTTATATATATATATATATATATATATATATATATATATATATATATATATATATATATATATAAGCCAAAGCAGTTGACTCAAACTAAAACATTTTATGTGGATATTTTAAATTTTGACACATGTAATATCCTAAAATAAAAAATAATAATTTTATTCATTTTTTTAAAAGATAGGAATCTTAAACATTAAAATTACAAAATAAATTAATTATCTATTTAAATTTTTAAAAGATAAAAATATATATTAAAATTAAAGAACATTTCATATCATTTATCAATTTTTTTACTCATCTTTTATCAATACATATATGTACGGTTGTTATATATATTAAAAACATATTTATAGAAATAACTAATTATAATAAGATTTAGTTTTTGATAATAATATTATATTTTATACAAATATATAAAAGCCAAAATTATTAGAATAATAAATTAATTTTAATTTTTTTATAAATAATCTTATTCCATTAATTATTTAATTTTAAAATATATGAAATTTAAAAAAATTATATTTTAATTGTATTATCTTCATTTAAATCAAATAAAATTTATCTCAGAATTAGAATTTTCTGTTATTACTTATTATGTTGTTTTTAAATTAAAAAAAAATCCGTTTGTTTTGTTTGGACTACCTTAAAGTTTTAAATCTTTTATCAAAAAATTAAAATGGGATATTTAAGCTATATATTTTAATATTGAATTAAACTTCTATGTCCTTTTTCAATTTTTGTTTCATTCCTTTTTTAGATTTATTTATTCAATCATTTATTTATTTATTTGTTGAATAAATTTTTTAGTAAAAAAATCCATAGTAATTATCTATTAATTTGAAGCGTATATTAGCTTAAATATTGTATTTAATTATTTTAAATTAATTTAAATTTTAAAAATTTAAATAATAATTTATTTTTATTTTTATTTACTTTTTTACTTTACTTACTTTTAATATTTGAGATAAAGGTGGCAAACGGGCCGGTTCGGTCCGAGTTATATTCGTGTTCGTGTTATTTCGATTTTGGGTTATTTTGGTTTCGGATTTTTTCAGTTTCAGTTTTTTTTATTTCGGATTTTTTCAATTTCGAGTACTTTTAGTTTCGGATTTTTTTAGTTTCACGTATTTTCAAGTTCAATTATTTTCGGTTTCGGGTTTGGTTCGATTTTAACTGGGCGGGCTTAGTCAAATTATTTTGAAATTTTATAAGTTATAAATATTTTTATAATTTTGAATGTAATAATTAATTTAACTTTATACAATTAAACACACATACAATAGAAATGCTAAATTAAAGTTAAAATTTAATAAATATTTATATAAATATAAATTTTTACATTTTAATATTTTATTACTTGACAATTATTATTTATTTTTTAATTTCTTACGATATTCACATTTGTTATAAAATATATAGTTATATATTAATAATTATATAAAAATTTAATTTTTAAGTGAGCGAAATATATATAGTAAAACTCAAGTGAAAATCCAAAAATATTAGCTATATAAATAAATAACTAGCAACTTATATATATAAATCACACTAAATAATTAAACATTTATATAAATGGCTTTATACTCTTAACAATAACTTATCGGTTTATTGTATTTTTTTGGGTCAATATTAAGCCATTAGAATTTGGACACTCTTAGTTTAATAAATTTCTTTTTTTTTATTTTGTTTTATTAGCTTTTTTAATAATTATATCATATTTTTACTAAAATTTAAAATTTTTTAGAATTTTTTACATTTTTTTGTCTTTTAAATACCAACATAATTAGTAATTAAATTAAATCTAGCAGTATAATTAGTTAACTAATTGTTTAATTATAATGTTGAATAAAATTATAGTATACATTAAAAAATATTTAATATTATGAATAATTAGTCAACTAATTACCTCAATTTTATATTTATTTTGTTTTTGGTTCGTACATAAATCATAATATAACATTATTACATTAAATATAATTGTACTCGTATACATCAATTAATCGAATATTTCATTAAAAATTTAGAATGTTGAATTAAAAAAGTTATAGACACCAATTGACATTATATTATAAATAATAACATTTAGTATAATCATATCATATATAGTTATATATTAATTAAGTACTAATTTTTTCAGGTTCACATTAACATAATAATATTAGATATACACCAATTAATTGAATGTCTAATTAAAATGTTAAATAGTAGATATTACTAAATTAATTAATATAATGCTAGTTATTTAAGTATAATTAATAATAATATTAATAAAGTATAAAAAAATAAATTTTATTAAAATTACCACTTACACAATGATATTACTCTAGTATATTATTAAATTACACTTCAGTTTACTATTAGAATTATTATTTTTATTCATACTTTAATTTTACATTTAATAGATAATAAATAAATTATTTTTAATAAATACTTAATTCTATCAAAATAATACTTACACACTAAGAGATTACATAATGTATTTTTAAAAGATTATTATAATATAATATATAAATCATTATTATAAAATACCAAATTGGTTTATTCATGTATAAGATTATTATAATATAATAAAGAATTAATTACCGCTAGCTTGATTTATTAATGTCTTTTGTTTTAAGGCTAAAAATAAAATTATCACTGGTTTGATTTATAATTTTCTCTTTCAATAATGTCCAAGCTTATAAAAAAATTGTACTTGTATTATTTAATTTAATTACTTAACTTTTTCTAATCTTAAAAAATTGAATTTTAATTTTAAGATTAGGTTTTTTTTAATGTAAATTTAATTTCTTTCTATACTTGAAACTTTAAGAAAATATAGTTTAAATTTAATTTTATTAAAAATGTTCTTAATGTGTTGCATAAAATATCAAATTCAAAGTTTCAAACAAATATTGAAATTATATAATTTTTTTATATATTTAATTCATTATTGTATTAAAATTAAAATTTTATTATAAAATAAAAATAAGAAAATGTTAAAATGATTTTTATCATAAACTCAAATGTTAAATTTGTAAGAATCACATATTCTAATATTGTAGCACATATAAGATTTCTCACCACAGTTCAATTCCTGTGTATTTCATAGATATAAGAAGTAACAACATGGTGGGCCCCACAGACCTTCTAATGTCCAGATGAAGGTGAAACTTGGTAGACTCACTATTCGGAGCCAAATAAAGTAATGGTAAGAGATTTCCATCCAAACTCATTTATTTAGGTTATTTTTGAAACATGTAAAACAAATTTAAAAATGACGATTAAGGATATAGGTCGGTAAAATTTTTGTGAATAACAGTCAAACAAAATTGACTTCTGACTAAGCCTATGTTTGGATTGAGCGTGGGGAAGGGAAAGGAAAGGAAAGGAAAGTAAAACAAAGGAAGGTTGTAAACCTTTCCTTTGTTTGGGAAGATTTTTTAGCTAGGGAAAGGAAAGAGAGGAGGAGTGAACACCCCTTGCTTTCCCTTGAGTTACTCAGTTTTTTAAAAACCCCAATTTGGGGTAAAGGGGAAGGAAAGGAAACTTGAAAAAAATTTTAACATGTAGAATATCAAATTTAACCTTATTATCTTATAAAATTTAAAACAAAAAGGGTTATAATTGGAAAAAAAGCATTACAATAAATCATTTCCTTTCCTTTCCATTGTTTAACCAAACAAGGATTGTTAAGATTACTTTCCTTTCCTTTCCTTTATTAATTTTAGCTATCCAAACAAAGGGTACATGTACCCTTTCCTTTCCTCTCCTTTCCTCTAGTTTACATTCCTTTCATTTCCATTCCTTTCCTTTACTAATGTTTATCCAAACATAGTGTAAGTGTCAAATGTAAAATAATCCTCATGTGAGAAAGTCCTATACCATGTCGATAGGTAGATTGAATCATTTGAAGAAACAAAAAAATACACGATTTTACGGTTAGGGGTATTTTCATAATTTCGCCAAATGACAAGTCAAACTTCAACGAAAGTTTGTCCGACCATAAGAACATGTTAAATAGATGTATGTAGTGATTAAAAGAAATATTTTGGAGATTAGACTGATAATTTTCAACAAAGTCAAACCGTAAGTGCAAAATAGTCTAAATTTTTCATAATTACCATTTTGCCATTAAAATCAGAATTTCTCCGGATTTTTCTGCCTTCTTCTTCCCATTTTCGACCAGCCCTTCTTCTATCTCAAACAGCCACCATTTTTGCATCTTGAAGAGAGAGAAAGCTTAGGAAACTATATTGAAAACTTAACAAAACCGAAAATTTCCTTTACCAAAGTTGCTCTCCTCAACTTCCTCTATCTTCCTATACCAAAATCATCATCTAAATCATCCAAAATAAGGGTGTGGGTTCCCTTGAAGAATTCGGCCAAGTGAAGAAAGGTAAGAACGGTTGGAATTTTTATGGTTTTCATGATCTATACTTAGTGTTTAACATGTCTAGATGTATATTCAAGCTTAAATCATGTTGAAATCATGAAATTGGGCAAGTGAGGGTTCGGCCAAGCATGGGAAGTCATGATCATGATGTTGTTTGATGCAAATTCAATGTAGAATTAATAGAAAATAATGACAGAACATGAATTTAGGTGGAATTTGAAGAAAACACAATCATGGGAGAGAAGAAAGCATTTGGGCCATGGTGACGAGGAAGAGGAATTTGTGGCCATTTTAACGTAATATAGGTCCTACAATAATGTACAAAATTTTCAGGAGTATAGGCGCGATCGGAATCGAAAAAGGACTTAATGTAGAGAAAGGTGTAATTTTTATACTGGTGGAAATTAGACAGAAATTAAGCTACAATAGGCAATGTATTAAATTTTAAGGTATTAAATATTTATAATTAAAATGTAAAGTATTGACAATATTGATATGATAATTTGCAGTTAAGAAATCTGAGGAGGACACTGGTGCTAACTTGCAACATTGTGAAAAATTATCAAGTAATGGATATATATGATGAACATAGGGGTACTATGATGCATGTTTTATTATGGAAATGATCCTTTGAAATTGTTTTGGAATAAATTGGATTGAAATTTGTGGTGGAATTTCTACTATGTTTTGTGCAGGAAGGTTAGGATATACCTAGCCGTTATACTGCCGAAATTCTAATAATTTCATGAATTGATCTTTTAATATCGTTAAGTGTTAGAAATGAATGATTTATTAGGCAATTTCATCTCTTTTATTGAAATTCCATATTTCCACATTACAATGAAAAACAATATTTAAAAATTCATGTTACTGAATTTTGTGTATGTAAAGGTACTGACATCTTATTATAACTTATTTACAGATAAATAGAATATTTTTAGAACTAAATATTGAATTGTGAATATTTTATAAATTTTTATTTTTATTTTTGAATTGCTTATACTTTCAAATTATGCCTTTATGGATTGATTGAAGATTTAGCCTTTTGAAATTATCTCCGTAAACAGCTACAAAATGTTTTATATTATTTTTAGAGACTGTTGGCCCCATAGCTACTTGCGGGCACATGTTACTATGAGTGTATGATCGTATGACTAACTTGTGAGCTGATTGATTTTGATCTCGTCATCAGCGTCCCAGATGGTGCCTGATCAATACCATTGAGGACTTTATTCTGACTATGGCTATATTTCCTATTGTATCAGTCTATTAGGTGATACCTTATCTCTACGAATTAATTTTGATAATATTTGTGATTTTTAAACTGTGGCTTGATATGAATTTTGTGAAATGGAATTTTTATATGTTTGCGAAGTATTTTGGAATTGATTTATTGAATTTAAAATTATGAATTTTATCTGGGAATTATTTGCTAAATACCCATTGAGTTGTAAGATTGATTTAACTTTATCAAACTCCCTATAATTGAAACTAGGGGTCGGAACACGACATGTACTTCAAAGTACTTTCCATACTCTATCTAGTTACCTAATCGACTATAGTATCTTTTTTGTGATTCATGCCAAAGATATTTTATATTCATTATTTATAAATTTTAATTGCATGTGTTTCAAGTACTTGCATATAGTATGCATAGTATGTCACGACCCGAAGACCGCGACTTTCACTCGATTCTTATACTTTTCTTAGTCTACAAATTTATGGACTAAATTTTTCTTTTTCATTTTAAGGTTTGTATTCGGTGTCAGTGTAGTTACTATACTACCTAGGTGACTTATAGTCATTCCATTTAAATATTAAACAAACACGGAAACGGTTCTTAGTTACATCCCAACTTGTTAACCAGAATATGTACTGTGCATCAATTTAAGTCTTACATGTAAACAAGTATTTTATAAAGAACATATAACTCAGAAAGCTAGTACCAAGTTCATACACCGTCTCCGATGCCCACTGAGCAGCTCACATGGCAGACGTTAACTTCAATAATCTGAAAGAGATGAAATTTAGTGGGGTGAGCAAAACCACGGCTCAGTAAGATACTAATATAAATGCAAGAGTAGGATTATACTGTCTTAACCGCAAATGCTTAAAACTTGCAAGGATGCAATTACAGTTAATCCTTTCTCATCGATAACATCTCATTATCACTTCTCATATTCACTTTTCATTTCATAATCATACTTTTGTATTCTATCATCTCATATCGATTCTCATATCATCTCTTATCAATTCTCATATCATCTCTTATCAATTCTCATATCATCTCTTATCAATTCTCGTATTGTGGATCATGATCACGGTGGTACCCAGTCATAATTCTCTTCGTGTGTTTCTATATTCATGTTTCATAACATATCATGACCTCATATCGATGAAATATCGTTACCACCGAGTCATGACATTCCTCATGGAATTCTCATATACTAAGCATACTATCATATCAGGATTTAATATGCAATTCATGTAATTTTTTCTGTATAACCCGCGATCATTTCAAATCATTTCATATATACTTTAAGACATGCTCAACATATGCATTTTCAAAAGTTTGCCTTTAAGGCATAATAGAAACATATTCGATTTCAGTTCATGTATTCGTTTTCAGAGCATGTCTAAAACATGTGCGGTTTTAAAACATTTTCATTTACTATAAGTTATATCGGGTCTAGAGTTCATATCAAATCAATCTATACTCTAGACCGAATATCATTTTAAATTCGACACAAAATCGTATGTAAATCATGTAAGTGTCGAAATCATTTATCATATACTTTTAAAACATATTCTGTAAATCATATCAGGTCTAGAGTTCATATCAAATCAAACTATACTCTAGACCACATATCATGCCATGTTCGACACAAAATCACATATAAATCATATAGTGTCGAATTCATATCTCATGGACTTTTAAAACATGTTTAAAACATGTACTGTTTCAAAACATATTTCATTTCAAATCTGTTTCATGTACAGTATAAATCATGTCAAGTCTAGAGTTCATATCAATAAAATCATACTCTAGACTTCATATCATATCGGTTAGAGACTAGGCTAGATCCCTATCATCTCTCTATCAATAAAGACTTAAATCACTGTAGCTAGCAGTGAAAATCATATCGTCCCCTGGAAACCAACTAGGGCGCTATCTATGGCCATAGACCTCATCTCTCTCAGCCCCACTGATCAGGCGTGACTGAGACCTGTCCACGACTATTGTCGGACAAGCATATATGCCTAATGAGCAAAGCTCCAATTAGGCGGTTTCCACTATGCTTTATTGAATTTAATTCTCTTAGGGTGCCTACAGTCTCATAAAACATTTAAATCTATAGCTTTGTTTTCAATATCATGTAAAGCATATGGTAAAATTCTGTATGATATTTCATATATCAAAATATATATATATAAATATCTACCATATACTTTCATTTCAAAACAAATCAATACTTTTCAGTATTCATATAAACATTATTAAAATGTTTCAAGTTGCAAGAAAGCATGCTTAAATGCGATGCTGTAAAACATTTCAGTATGCAACTTCGGTAATGTTTCCATCAAATACGCTAAAGCGATTCATTTAACTTTATCACCATCAATTATTCGATTTCAAGACTTTCTTTCTGTCAACCAATAAATCACTATACAATTCATTCACTATTCATCTAATTCAGTATTCAATTTGCTCAGTACTCAATTCATTTGGAAATCGAATCACTTGGTATTCAGACCATTCGGTATTCAATACCCTTTCTTGATCGTCATTGACTATTATAATCATTTATACACTTCATCATCAATATTAGGATCGCATCATCAGTATGAATCCTCTAAGTTTTGATAAGCATTTAAACATCAATTTCTACAATAGTCATTAAGTTACCGAATTTATGCAATTAATAATATCATCCTTCAATATCTGTTCCAGAATCGACATCGAGGATAACAGAATCACAAAATCGATAATCACTTATCAAATCCATTTATGATTTGATCTATTGATACATGTTTATCATTTTCGATTTGAGGTTCAATTTCATTTACTATCACAAAATCATATCTAAATCCTCAAATCCATTTTCATGTAGCCTTTATGATTTTATCCGAACTTATGCAATTGTCAATCTTATTATTCAAGATCTATTCTAAGGTTATAAGCACAATCATCTTTTCACATATTTATCACTCATTTCTTTGAATCCATAATTGATCGGATTGTGTCGTAATTAAATCTCCATTTCAATCTCTCGAATTTGTCCATATTATCACTTTCGAAATTATTTCAAAATCATGAAACCGGACTCGATAATTCTGGAAATCATTACTCCGTTAATAACTTCACAATCCAATCATTCGACCATCGAAATTTCAACTGTGATCTTCTCTTCCAAGCTACATCATATAATTATCATCACTTTTATCCGTGATCCGTCTAATTAATAATTCCACCTCAATCTCAACTTGATACCATTTGTGATATTAAAATTACTTGATTTATCGATTCTATAAGGTTTTAAACCATGTAATTCACTACATTATCGTTTTCAACGATCTATCTTCTCATCGATTTCAATATCAAACTCTTTCGGTAATACTATAAAATCCTTTCAATATTTATTTTCAATAATTATCTCCAAGATTCCATTTATGTGAGAAACTTAATCTTTTTCCTCAATTATTTTCCTAAAAATTTCGGCAGCATAACAGCTTAATTTTCCCCTAACCTCCTGCAAGGGAAACACAATTTATACTTGCAGCCGTTGATTCTCACCAATTTTACCTCTTACTAAGACCCCCACCATCAGTTGTGGGTCCTCTTAGCATTTTTAATATCAATTAAATTAATGCATCATATATAAAATATCACAATTCCATAAAAATCGTTTCATCAATGCATCATATAAAATCATAAATCCCACATACAATATGATGCTACTAATGCTTTATAAAAGTATCTTACTTGGTGCTGAAGCTTAGTGCCTTGACGAGCTCCTAGCATTGTCGAACCCCAAATCGCGCCTGTCACTTCCGCTTTTCTTTCTTCTTCTTCTTCCTTTTCCTTTTTCCTTTTTCTTTTCTTTTCTTTTCTTTTTTCTTCCTTCTTTTCTTTTTCCTTTTTTTTTTATAACATATATATATTTATTATTATATATAATAATAACAACTATAATATATATAATTATTATACATATAACCATAATTATATATATAGATACACTATTTATAATATGTATTTAAATACATATTTTGTATCAAAATGTATATATATATATATATACTTTTTTTTACACTTTTAACACAAAATAATATTTATATTTATCCAAAATATATTTATATAATATCATTATATAAATATATAAAATTATTTTTATTTCTTATTAAGTTTTGGATTTCCAAATATCCAAAATTATTTTCTCCATTTTCTTATTTAATTTGGATTTCCATTTATCCAAATTAAATTTCCTCCTTCATTTCTTATTTCCAATTAAATTTCCCTTTTATTTCTTATTTAAATTTGAGTTTCAATTTGTCCAAAATTAAATTTTCCGGATACCTTATATTTATTTAGAAAATTCGCGGTCTTCACATAGTATTAGTTTTGTTATATATATTTTTTACTGGGCATTAGCTCATCCCATTTTTCCCCTTCTCCTAAATTATTTTCAGTAGACCTTTGCTTCCGCTCAGGAGGACTTTATCTCAGGTATCCCTCAGGTGGACGAGATTTGCCATTAAGGTATACTTATTTCTTTTATATATTCAGACTTTAGTTGTACGGTACTAATATATGTAAATACATATATGGGATGTGAATTAAGAATAATTTCGTAATGTAAATAAATAAATTTACCTTGTATATATATATTTTATATGAGTAAAATGAAGATACTGCAGACAGACTGACCGTAAACGTGTGAAATTAGTGGAATTAGTACAATATATATAAATTCGGTTTGTGACAAAATTAATAATATATTTATTATTATAAATACAATAAATATAATATTAAAAATTATTAGATATCATATATTATGGTATTTTAAATTAATTTAATTTAATAATTGAATTAAAAGAGATTAAATATTTATTTTGATAGTAATACATAATTGATATAATTGTATAATAATTAATAATTATTTTCTAAATTTTAAACTTTTTAATTAAAAAAGTGCATCAATTATTTATTTATTTTTAAATAATAATCATATAATTATAATTCTGGTTTTTTCAGGTTAAAAATTCGATTTTTTACGAGTTTCGAGTCGGATCGGTTTCGATTTTAAATCGTATCGATTTCGGGTTTTATCTTGAGACAAATAAATTATGGTCAAACTGAATAAAAACTTAAATATTTTATAAGCTTTTCTTTTTATTTTGGTCCATTTAATTTTTTAACTTTGTGTTAGAATTTTATTTTATTTTTATAAAAATAAAATAAATAAGATTATTAATTGATAAATTAAATATTTTCATTTTCATTTAATAAATCAATATTTTTAAAATAATTATCTTAATTTTTTATTATTTATAATAATTATTATAATATATATTTTTTAAAAAATGAAAAGCCTTGTGCGAAGCATGGGTATAGTCCTAGTTTAATGCATAAAATTTAGATAAATTCTAAATAATTATCTAATAAAAATTAATGTTTAAAAATTTTATTTAACATTATTTTAATTTAATTATCTTTAATTAATTATTTCATTTAACATTATATTTAATTATAATATTATATAAATTACATTAAAATTTTTAATATGATTAAATAAATATTTAATATAAATATATTAAATAATATTTTTTTTATTATGTAAACAATATTATTTATTAGAAAATAAATCGTAAAACAGATGATTATATCAAAAAAATATTATATTTTTTATTTGTTTTACGGAACAATATTAATCAAATGTATTTTTTGTTAAAAAAAAAACTGACCCTGTGATTTCTATTAATTTATTAACATCTTTGGGCCCATTTCTCCTGATCCTTCATATTCTGTGTTGGAAACTGAAGATGGAGAGACTTCACCTGAGCCCCCTTAAGAATGGTCGTCGGGGTGCAAAAAATTTATTTTCTTTACCAAAAAAAATTTAATTTTACAAAAAATGACGAAATTAACTGAAATGACCAACTCATCCCTCATTCTTTGTCCAAACTCTTTCCTGTCTTTGATTTGGATAAATTTTGTTTCGGACTTGAACTCTGCAAGAAACAAGTTAAAAAGGAGGTTGTTGCAGCAGCCAGCAGGTAACATCTCGAAGCCAAGAAATTGTTTTGGTTACCATTTGAACTCTTTTTTGTTGTCTGTTCTTTATTTGTCACTTCAGAATTTTTCATTTTCTTTTCCTTCTCTCTTTCCTTCTTTCTTTTCTATTGTTTTTTAAGTTCCTTCTTTTTCTCTCCTTTTATTTCTGTCTTCTCTTGCTGTCCTCGTTAGAATATGTATCCAACTGAATTTGCAATGTCATAACTAATTAACTTGTTAAAGTGGGTTTTCTTTGTTACATGTGTTCCTAAACATCTATGATGTTTTCCGCTGAATATTATGTAGTAATTATTAGTTTTTCCCAGGCAGTATAGTTTTCATTTGTTCATATTTATAGGGTTAAGAGGTATTGGTGCTCAATTTGCATTTCAATTTTCAAAAAAAAAATCAGCCAAAGTTTGGATATAATACTTGTATTTCAAAAGAACCTGAGAAAGAATTTGAGAATTGTGGATTTTTTGCCATGGAGGTGAATGCTTTGGGCATGGGATAGCACAGGCCAAGAGACTCTAGCTGTTTCCTGAATGCAAGGGATATAGATATCCAAATTGGTTGAGAAACAAGAAAGAATGGCTCTTAATCTTGCTGCAAAGTTATGTGTCCCTACTTTTTCCAATGCAGTGGAGAAGGTCTTGAGACCTGAAAATGAATGTAAGAAACAATTTTCTGTAACTTTTTTACCTTTTATATACATTTGACTGCTTATTTCTGTTTATGTTTCTTATTTTCCTTTATTGAGGTTAGTAACACATGATATTTGAGCACTTAGCTACTTTCATTGTATCAAGGTTCATAAAAGGTTTTGGTTCTCGATATCAGATTTATGCATGTTCTCTTTTTATTTTGGTTTATAAAAAGTTTAGGAATAAGGAAGGTTACTTTATTTCCTAGGCCGAGACATACCGTCAACTCAATATTGGGATTTACGGATCTATTGCAATTAGCATTCGAACTTTAACCACTTGCATTTACCCCTGTTGGCATTTATGCATTTCCTTTATAAAGTCTGTAACAGAGCTTTACATGCTCCCATCTTGATGTATTTGTTCCTTATCAGTCTCCATTCTTCGCTGACTGTTTTCTGCAACACAACAGGTAAACTGCAATTCAGGTGTCATGTTGTTAAACCATCTTTATCTGGTCGTCGTGAAATAATAAGGTGTACCAGTGCTTCGTTGCTTGCTGTTCTGATCTTCAACTGTGGCTTAACTCCATTACCAGCACGGGCTGAATCAGATGAGAAAAAGGAAGAGGATCAGGGAGTTATAGGGGGCATTAGAGCATTGTTTGATCCTGATGAGAAAACAAAGTCAGGAAAATTGTTGCCAAAGGCTTACTTAAAGTCAGCCAGAGAAGTTGTGAAAACACTGCGCAAATCACTGAAGGAGGATCCAAAGGATATCGTTAAGTTTAGACGAACAGCAGATTCTGCAAAAGAATCAATTCGAGAGTATTTGAGCAATTGGAAGGGGCAAGAGAAGGTGGCTCGTGAGGTATGTATCCTTGACTGCTTGTTTGAAAGCACCAGATTCAGATTCTGTTCGGTGGATTTTATTGATCTTGTGCATGACAGGAGTCATATGTTGAGCTGGAAAAAGCAATCAGAAGTTTGGCCAGTTTCTACTCCAAGGCAGGCCCTTCTGCTGCATTACCAGAAGAGATTAAGAATGAAATATTGAATGATTTAAGCACAGCTGAAGAATTTTTGTAGTGCAAGAGGAGCATGTTGTACCTGATGCATAAATGCACCAGTCCGTCAGATATATATGAGAACGACATAATATGGTGGTTTATTTGATAGGAAATTGACAATTTTTTTTTGTTACCACTATGTTAATTTTTTTTATCTTTAATATTTAAATAAAAATGTCGTGGATATTTAGAAGAAAAGAAAAAAATATGTACTTTTCTAAAACTTTTTAACAAACTTAAAAAAATAATAATAAAAATCATTCAGCATAACCTTATTTGGTATTAAACGCTGAACTAATTGCTTATTTCTTGGCTTTGATTTAAATAGTTAGCCTGTTTTTAATAAAATTAATTAGTCACATAAGAAAGTACTTTCCTCTAAATATAGTGTTTTTTTTAACCGATAAAACTGTACTAGAATATTGTTTTCGAGAAAGTAAAAAAAAAATTAATAAAGTTTACCAGTCAGGTAATATAAACACCAAACAAATTTCAAAGCGTTAATGTCAAAAATAGCTCAGGAGTTATACACCCTCTCATGTACCAAAAAAATTAAAGTTAACTTCCATTTGGTAACACAATTCAATCCAAAGCTTAATTCAATCTGAACAAAAAATGGCATAGCATGAAATATCCAATAAAATTGCTAAGTTGCAATATGCTACAATAAATGTCAAATCATATGTGACTTACGTAAAATTTTTCAAAAACTAAAATCTTAAAATTTTGCAAAAGAAAAAAATCTTTCCAAATTAAAATCAAAAGAAAAATGACATGAGTGAATCAGGAAAAGAGGGAAAAGATACAGAAGTAGAAATGAAGAGGAGACCTTACAACAAGGTCAACATTGCTATGAAATTTTTCGGAGAGCGGGAGAAGGGAAATTGGTCGGTTCCTGAGCAGACCCTAAGCTAGATCCGCCCCAAGCCAACTGATGACACCAACCGCCTCCCCTCTCCTTCCCAGTCCCCACCCCATGCTCTCTCTTTATTATATTTATTATTACTTGTTTTAAATTTAAATATATATATATATATATATATATATATATATTATAATATTTTTTATACACTGTTAGTCAATAATAAAATGACACCTCATCAATAAATAAAATCTAAAAATAAATTTAAAAACTTTGTTAATATTTATTTTTAATGATCTCTATATAAAATACCATCTCATGGTAAACTAACAATGTACAAAAACTATACATTGTCAATGCATTATTTATAAACTCTCTATATATATTTAAAAAAGTTATATTTTTGTTTTATATTAATTACATGACCTATAAATACGTGACATCTTTATTACATGTCACGTCACACACGTTTACCCGCGGTAATAGATACATATTTCAAAATACGTGACACATTGTAACACAAAAAAAATTTAGATGCCATGTTGCTAACTTTAATTTTTTAAATACCAATATGATAAAAAAAAAATGCATAGTTTGGATACTATTTTTAACATGAACCTAATTTCACATTTAAAGTGTGATACTAATTTTAAATTTCAATGGGAGAAAAAAAATAAATATTTTCTAAAACTTGTGGTAATTACATAAACAGCAAAAAGGTTTAGGATTTCAGTGGGGGATGCTGCCCCCACTGTAAAACCGGCTCTGATCACACACATTCTCCTCACAAGAGCGAGAAAAATCGTGATTGCGAAGATGCAATGCTGAATCATTTTCCATCCCTACTGCATCAGGATTTGTACTTGCACCAGAGACTCGTCCCTGGTCTCACAATCAGCAAGTGTGGTTTCCTCAGCTGAAACTCGAACTTCAAGTTCATCAGAAACAGCTTCGTCAGCAGCTTCATGAACGCTATTCGTTATCACTTCCTTTAGAAGACTGAATGTTGTTATCTTCATCCAGAGAATCTAACTCTATTTTCTTTTCCATCTCTGGTGTGTCATGACTTTCATCAGAAACAATGAAAGATTTTCCAACAGGAGATTCACCTAACTTGTCCCCTGATTGTGAATTGGTACATATAGTCTCTTCAATTGTGAGCTCAGTTTTGACATCAGAAGCAGCAGCAACACCCAAATCACCCTCTTCGCAGTCCTCGGTATTTTTATTTCCCATGTCTATAGAGGAGGTAGCAAGATTTTTGCTGTCAGAAGCAGACTCAGCTGCCTTGTCCCCTGACTGTGAATCAGTCCCATCCTCAGAAATTGAAAGTTTAGATTCGATAACACCTGCACAGCTATCATCCATACCCTCTGTACAAGCCTCAGTATTATCTTCGGCAGGAGAATCCAGTTCTGCCTTATTCTCTACCCCCAGTGCATGATGGCTACCAAACGCAGATGCATTCTTGTCCCCTGCTCGAGAATTAGTGAGAGTAGTTTCTTCAACTTGTAAAGAAATATTAGGTTGCAGGGAGGCATCCAAGGAATCACTAGTTCCGCAAGTATCATCGACAGAAACATTTGGGCCTTGGAAATCTGAATCTGCAGCAGCAGTTTCACCATTTATCTGACCAGTATAATGCAAACCACCATCATCACACTCTTGAGTATCAAGCTCAGATGAGGAACCTGGTTTAGATTCATTAGCAACTGCAGGTGTGATATGCTCGTTAGATCCTGATTCAGTTTGCTTTGCACCTAGAGGAACAAACTTTTAGAAGTTAAAGAACAGTAAGTAAACATAACTGAAAACAATGACAGCAATTGCATTCACTAAAACCTGCGACAGAAGTCAAGTTTGCCTTTGTGTTTTCTTGTTCCAGAAGTATCTTCTGCAACATATCTATACCAGGGAAGACCAGCATATTCATGGATCTCATTTCTTGTTTAAGTGATTCCTCCAGAGGAGTGAAACCAAAAACTGCAGTCCATGTACGTGTAAGTTCAGCAATTGCAGGGATGACTAATTTCTCAACTTTGAGAGAGCAGAGAGCCTTCAGACACAAAAAGAATAACACACAATTAAGCAAAAAGGGAACAGGATATATACATATGTATGTATGTATGTATATGTGTGTATGTGTGTATTTATGTATGTATTTATGTGTAGAGAGAAACACACACACACACACACACAAACACACTTGTATGAATCACTCCTCATAGCTTACCGACTCAATAGCACGGAACAGCAGACGGCACATTCCTTGACGCCTGTATATATGACGAGTGCCAATGAATGGCATCTCTGCCAGCTGAGTTCCATGGAACCTACATAGGGCAATAGGACATCAAATTGGAACACATATATTTGAATGATCATCCAAATGAGTGCATCAAATCAACCCAACCAGGGATATCTACACCAAGAAGTCAGGTGCTTGTGTTTTCTTTGGTGATTCTACCCTTCATTATGTAAGTCAGATATTTTTATGTACCCAACCAAAGATAAATAACTGCAAAGGGGGAAAAGGAGCAGTATACGGATGCCAAAATGTTATACCTGATTGATGCTGCAGAAATTATTTCATCGCCTCTCTCCAGAATAGCAGTGTAGAAGCAGCTATAATTCAGTCGGTTGAAGTTTGATCTTTAAAGATAAAAGCAACAAATTGCAAATAGTAAGGCATTTGATGTTCGTCAAAGAATACAAAGGCCACAGTTACTACAATCTGTATAATCCAGAAAAATGCACAGACTACAGAAGAAAACACAGGATCTAATCCAAGCAGAAAGTGAGAAATGGATAGAAATTGTAGGAAAGTCATCTGTAATAAATTTAGGAAATATGTAAATATCTGTATCCCTAGAATTGAGGTCAGACAATCCCAAAATCACAGGGATTAGATTTAGGCAGATTTTAGTTTCCTATTTGCTGCTTAACAGCAGTTGTATATAATCCTAAGGGGTTTTGTATCGTTGATAAATTCTTCTCAATACAATAATCTGATTTTTCACATGGTATCAAGAGCTTTAGGTTTTTTCTTGAAAATCAATCACTTTTTCAACCTTCATTGCTGATTTTTCTGCAGTTTCTTTTTCAGCCTTCATTGTTGATATTTTCTGCAGTTTCTTCTTCAGCCTTCATTGCTGATTTTTTTGCCTTGGGCCTTCATAGCTGGTTTTTGTTAAGGCCTTCATAGCCATTTTCTCATACAGCCTTCATCACCAAAATTTGTTTCTGTTCATCTCTCCAGTCTTCTATTCATTCTTACATTTGTTTTTAGTCCTATAACCATGTTAGAGATACCAGATGCTGCCACTACAATGAGATTCAATCCAAATGAAATTGAGAAGTTGAGCTCTTTTGGGATCCTTGGAGAAACCCTCTGGTACATGCTTATTGGTGCATTCAGGTGAGTTTCCTGATTCCATTGGATTAAATGTCTTGGATGTAACCTTTGCCAATCCCTGAGTTGCGGATTCAGGAGCAACTGATCACATGACCCATCTGTCACAAAAGTTTAAAAATTACACATCCTGTCCAAGTAATAAAAAAATTGCCACAGCTGATGGCTTACTAACCACTATTGTAGGCATAGGAGATGTCCAAATTAGTCCTTCACTCATTCTGAAAGATGTTCTTTGTGTCCCCAAATTGTCTACCAATCTTGTTTCTATACAAAAAACTTGAGATTCCTGTTGCAATGTAAATTTTTACCCCACTTATTGTGTATTTCAGAACCAGGATTCAGGGAACATGATTGGGCATGCTAAGGAAAGGGACAGACTGTACTACCTTGAGACACTCAACAATTCATATATTGTCAAGAGTAAATCACCTTTGTCCTTCCTTTCTGAACACCATCAATCCAATAAAGAAAAGGTTTGGCTTCATCATCGTAGACTTGGACATCCGTTCTTTCATATTCTCAAAACAATGTTTCCATCCTTGTTTAAAGATCTAGATATTGGAAGTTTTCATTGTAATGTGTGTGAGTTAGCAAAACACAAAAGTGTATCTTTTCCCATTAGCAACAAAAGAAGCTCAATTCCTTTTTATTTAGTTCATAGTGATATTTGGGGTCCTTCAAATATTCCTAATGTTTCTGGAGCAAGGTGGTTTGTGTCATTTATTGATGATTGCACTAGAGTTTCTTGGATCTTTTTGCTCAAACACAAATCTGATGTCAGTATAGTTCTCCCAAATTTTCATACCATGGTACAAAATCAATTTGGTGCTAAAATCAAAAGGTTTACAACAGATAATGCTAAAGACTATTTCAATCATGTTTTAAATTCATATTTTCAAAAGGAAGGATAATTCATGAGTCATCTTGTGTTCAAACCCCACAACAAAATGGGGCTGCTAAAAGAAAGAATAATCACATATTAGATACAACCCGAGCTTTTATGTTTCAAAACAATGTTCCTAAATCTTATTGGGGGGAAGCTGTTCTCACAACCACACATCTCATAACTTGATTACCATCCAAAGTCCTAGGATTTAAAAGTCCCATGGACATGCTCTCAAAATTTTATCCTAACCTAAGCACTACAAATCACCTTACTCCAAGAATATTTGCTTGTGCGTCCTTTGTCCATGTTGACAGTCAAAACAGGGGAAAACTAGATACAAGAGCTATCAAATGTATGTTTGTGGGATATTCATCAACACAAAAGGGGTATAGGTGTTATCATCCACCAACCAAAAAATTCTCTGTCCCAGCAGATGTCACCTTCAATGAGAATGAACCGTACTTCACCACTCCCTATCTTTAGGGGGAGAGTTCAGTTAGGGAAGATAAGGATTTCTTTGTCATAGACAAGGATTTCTTTTTCATAGATCTTTCTTTGAAACAGTGTCACCTAAATCACAAAACAGTGAACCCGTGTCAGTGTCACCTTAGTCACAAAACAATGAACCCGTGCTCGTGGTTGCTCTTGATGATAGGATCATAGGGTCAAATGTACTCAAGAAGGAAATTCTTGGCTCCTGAACCTATGCAAGCCCAAGAATATGATCCAAGTCTTGGGAATGAGGTAACAATTTCTAGCTCTTCTTCAGAATTTGATCCAAATCCTGAGAATGAGGTAACAATTTCTAACTCGTCTTCACAAAATGAGTCAGAACTTGAATTTCCTATTGCCATTAGGAAAGGAACTAGAGAATGCACCAAAAGACCATTATATCCACCCTCTCATGTTGTTTCACTTGAAAAGTTCTCACCATCTCATAGGAGTTTCCTTGTAAGCTTGAATAGCATCCCTATTCCTAGTACCCTATTTGAGGCATTATTATCTAATTAAAATTGGAAACAAGCTATCAATGCAGAAATGGAGGCTCTAGAGAAGAAAAAGACTTGGGGGTTGGTAAACTTGCCAGCAAGAAAGAAGCCTGTGAATTGTAACGGGTTTATACTGTGAAGTATAAAGCGGATGGATCATTGGAAAGGTACAAGGTAAGATTGGCAGCTAAAGGATATACTTAGACATATGGAGTGGATTACCAAGAGACATTCGTACCAGTTGCAAAAATGAACACTGTCAAAATTTTTTAATCATTAGTAGCAAGCTATGATTGGGATCTACAGCAATTGGATGTAAAAAATGCCTTTCTACATGGAGATCTCGAAGAAAAAATCTATATGGAGATCCCACCTGGATTTGGAAGCAACATAGCCAACAAAGTGTGTAAGCTTAAGAAAGCCTTGTATGGGCTTAAGCAGTCTCCAAAAGCATGGTTTGGAAGGTTTGCCAAAGTGATGACAGGTATGGGATATAGAAAAAGTTAGGGAGATCATACATTGTTTATGAAGCATTCGGATTCAGGGGGAGTCACAGCTCTTGTTGTGTATGTTGATGACATCATCATGACAAGAAATGATGAAAAGGAGAAACAGTGTCTAAAACAATGCTTGGCCAAGGAGTTTAAGATTAAAGAACTGGGAAAGTTGAAGTACTTTCTAGGAATTGAAGTTGCATGCTCCAGGAAAGGTATTTTTATCTCTCAGCAGAAGTATGTCATAGATCTTCTCAAAGAGACAGGGAAGCTGGCATGTAGACTGACAAGCACACCAATAGATCCCAACCATAAGCTCGAAGAGGCAAAGGAGGATATTGATGTAGATAGAGAAATGAATCAACACCTAATAGGAAGACTCATCTACTTGTCTCATACTAGGCTTGATATTGCTTATGTTGTTGGAGTGATTAGTCAATTCATGCATAGACCAAAAGAAGTTCACTTACAAGCAACCAACCCAATATTGCAGTATCTTAGAGGAACTCTAGGACAGGGGATCCTGTTCAAAAGAAACACAAGGCTAATATTTGAGGCCTACACAGATGCAGACTATACAGGGACGATAATTGACAAAAGATCCACTTTTGGATATTGTACCTTTCTTGGAGGAAATCTTGTAAGATGGAGAAGCAAAAAACAAAATGTAGTGGGAAGATCTAGTGCAGAAGCAGAATTTCAGGCAATGGCTGAAGGAATATGTGAACTATTGTGGGTGAAGATCACTATAGAAGACCTAAGGATCCAGTGGCATGGACCGATGAGACTATACTGCGACAATAAATCTGCAATCAGCAAAGCACATAATCCCATGCAGCATGATCGAACGAACCACACAGAGATAGACATTTCATTAAGGAGAAATTAGATGGTGGATTAATCTGCACACCTTATTTGACTACTAGTGGTCGACTTGCAGATGTACTTACCACAGGACTAAGTAGTGTAGCATTTCAAACCATTGCATCCAAGCTGAGAATGGAGAATATCTATTCACCAACTTGAGGGGCAGTGTAGGAAAGTCAGCTGTATTAAATTTAGGATAAATATCTGTATCCCTAGAATTAAAGTCAAACAATCCCAAAATCATAGGGATTAAATTCAGGCAGATTTTACTTTACTAGTTGCTGCTTAACAGCAGTTTTATACAATCCTAAGAGGTTTTGTATCATTGATAAGTACTTCTCAATACAATAATCTGATTTTTCACATAAATATTAGCCAAAATCATAACAAAAACAAGAGTTCAATGTCATTTTAAACTTCAAAAATAAAACATAGTTTAAACAACACTCAAATATGAAATTTATCACTTGGATCCTTTTAGAAAATTGTTATAATGTATAAAAATACAGCATACTATCACTGTCAGACATTTCTCTGAAAGCATATCCATAGAATGACAAATAAAAAAAAACTCATAAAGGAGCATGCAAGTGCATAATAGCTCAAACAGCATACTGGAACATTCTATGCAGCCAAACTAGCAAATACATGCTAGGGTTACTACTAATATATCAAAAAATCATGGTGGAAAAATTTGAAGATAATGGGGAAAAGTAAACAAAAATTCATTTTGCAAATAATGACGAGATTCTAATAATCTACACAAAGAAACAAAATAATTAAATCATAATCAGCTAGACAAGCACTATTTAGTAAAAAAAACTAACCGAAACCACTTTAAATTCAGCATCCAAAATGCTTACCCACAATTATAAAGGACATTATTTATTAAGTTGATCCTACTCCTCCTATCAACAATGGGCAAAAAGCATTCATCCATCACAGTCACTGCAACAGCTAGTTTAGAATTGCATTCCACCCTTTGCGGAAGCCCTCTGGCAATTATATCTGAATCTGCATCTGTTCTTTGAACAAAAGACCATGAAAATCCTGCTTCTAGTTCATGTTTGACGCCTATATACTTCTGTAAATGCTCAAAGAGCTGTAGGAACAACAAAAGCATTTCTGAATAAGTGCCTTAACATTTTGCCTTCATAAAATTATATAAAAGCAGACAAGATATAAAACAGATCAATCCCCCATAGAAACAAGAGCAAACAGAACCAATCTTTCTTCTGGGAAAAAAGGAAAAGAGATGGAAACTAGGACCTCACAATGCATCAAATCAATCAGGGAAAAAACACAAAAACAAACTCCTGAGTCAAATGATGACATAAGATGAATCCACCAGATAACATATATTACACACACACACCTAAAAATCAACCTTTCTGTTTAAACAATATTATAATAGAAAAGCAAACACTGCATGGAAAATATATAAATTTTATTGCTGCTACACTTCATGATAACAGTTTTACCCACAGTGACAAGGCAATATCATTTTGTTAACCACTTTTTACATTTAAAAGACACAATATGATTCCCAAATAAAGAAAGAAAGAAGGCAATAAATTTTGAGAGCCATTAAATGATCAACATCACGGTAAAAAAGTGAACACATAAAAAAAATTGTAGTCAATAGAGTTCATAATAACTTTTTTAGTTAGCCACAATCATTGCAACAATATGTTAATACCACAATGCCATGAAGAAACCAGAATTACTTTCTGATAAATATTAGGGAATTTGATGTAAGAAAAGTTTAACATCTTTTAAAGATGGTAAATAAAGGGCATGATCGATTCTCTGATAGATTTTTCCTAATTTCTTGATTTACATATAATCACAATATCCAGAATCAAAATGCCAACAGAAGAAAAGCATTTACCTCTCTGCATGTCTTCCCACAGAAAGGAAGAAGTAAACTGTTAAAATCAGTATGAACCTCATCTGTCACTTTGATGCATGGTTTGTGGTCTACAAAAGCAGAAATGATCAGAATCTTATTGAAAAGAATTCAAGGATAGGAAACTACAGCAGCAACTTCAAACTTCAAAGAATTGAGAACACCAAAAACAAGAGAATGAGTACATTTTTTCTCGCACAGGCTGCAAGCGAGAAGTGCACAATCCTCATCCTCTTGAGCAATGTTGCCACCATTGCCACAAAATTTGCATATGCAATTTGGACAGTGCCAATCACCCACTGGTAGAAACTGTAAAAGTGTAAATATATATAAAAGCTAAGTTTATGTTCAAGTACAAGGCAGTATATGTTAACATGCGCAAACTATGTTTGTATTGAACTACTAAAAAGTATTCGTCAACAACCATAAAAGGTACAAAAAAAAAAAGTAAACTTTCTACCAGGAGAACAAATTGAAAAGAATAAAAATAAGAACTAGCAAATACTGTAAGCAGGATTAAACTTCACCCCATCTTTTGGAAGATAATTAAAAGCCAATAAGCAGGATAAAACTTCATCTTTTGGATAATTATTTTTAGCCAACGTTTTCAGGTCATCAAACATGATAGAAAGCAGTTTATATATGTAATAGTACAACTATTTTTCAAAAGCAAAATCATTTGAGGGAGCAGCATTAAGCCACTGAAAAATATTTCTTGCATAAAGACCAAAACATTGCTGATACCAACTCAGGGAACAGGTCTTGAGAACAGTCAGCCAGGTGAAAACATTCAGGAAAAGGTGTCTTCTAAAAGTTTTAAAAGAGAAAGAGACATATGCCTTCATTTGTCACCTAAATTCATGTCCAACACCAATCGGAGGAAGTTTAACAATGCCTTTTAATTTTGTTTGGCACTAAACAAATTTAGAGATTCCTTACCATAAGCTCAATAGCTGTAAAGTTCAAAATAAACACAACTATCAGCTTAAAGGATGATATTGTATTACCTAGCAACACATTTAGATCTAACTCAAGTCATTGACTCCATTCAAGTAACACAGCTGATAATTCTCAAGAGAGGGAGAGGAAGAGGGAGAGAGAAAGATAAAAAAAAAATGATCCACGTAAACTCAAGAACCCAAGATCCATGGACTTAAGTTTTGTCTTTTTTTTTTTTATTTGGTTCATAGGGTGGTGAGAGGGGAAGGAGATTCTAACATTGGACCTAATCCCTACTAAAGAGGGATAACAACCGCTAGACCACGTCTTGGTTGTATGAACAGTAGCTTTTCTGCCCATTGAGTATATCCCCTAAATTCTCAACACTCACAGAAATCTCTCCAACTACAAAGCCTGCATTATTAAAATAAAACTGACCAAGAAGATTACAAGGAAAACTTATAGGAAAAAGAAAAAGCAAACAAGAGAGACTAACCAACATTTGTAAATGTAAAACACTATATAGCAGGTGAGAAAATTATTCAGAGTACCTCTATATTTAGGCAGCTCTGATGAAATGTTGAAGGACACGTATCACAACATATCAGATCCCCACCATCTCCGCAAATGCCACAAGTATCATCACTGGGGTCGTCACCATCAACATCCACGGAATTGAAACCAATCTGCTCAGACTCCTCTAGTCTGTTCCAAGCATCTATCTGCAGCTGAAGGAGAGAAACACCAGAGTCCAAATATATATTCTGAAATGGCTGACGCAATTTGCTTCCAGCATGAATCTCAAATTTTGAAACCGTGAGGATTTTACTACAACAACCACAATGGATACCATCCCTTGTGATCCAGCCCTCAAGCATCACTTTTGTTTGCCTACGGTTCATATACTGCACCTTTTGGCTCAACTGCACTGCTCCAGAGTCAATCAGCCAGGAAAGCAGTGTTCTTTTCCCAGAATATGGAACAAAGTCATCACCCTCTGAACTCAGACCTGCATTAGAACCACGAACCAACAATGTGCATCTGCCAAGTTTTCTACTTTTTCTTCCCTGAACAAGATGAGAATTGGATACAGAGGATGGTTTTCCATAGCTATCATGCACATGGAGAGAACTTTGACCTTTTGCATTTGCACTGAAGGCACCATTGTCATTCATCCTACATTTACCCTGCTTAAGGAAAGAACTTAGTTTCTCTTCATGACTCAAGCTATCCATACTCTCATCTTCATGCCTGGTACTTGAAGATTTCCTAGCAACGGCTTCTGGTGCATTCTCACTGTCACTGTCATCTCTTCGCTTCTTTTTCATCTCCCTTTCCATCTTCTTTCGTGTTTTCCTTGTTAATTGGCTGAGTACTTCATCCGATAATGGGGTAAACACAGAACCATCGCCACCAGGTTTTCCCTCCACTTCCTCATCTAGCTGCTTTAGAAGTGCATCATATGCTTTAACGATGGACCAGTAAGCAGTTCCAGTAGGGTTGACGTACACTGCATCCAAATAGTCCCTGTTCCTTCTTGGTCTATAATCTATTGTCCAGCCTGCTTCCTGAAGCATTCCCCTTATTCGTTCACGTAATTTCTGCTTTTCAGTGCCACATCCACGCCTAACTTTTGCTTCTTTGATTCTGGTAGGCAGAAGCTGCTCAACTTGAGTTTTTTCCTCTTTGCTACTTACCCTCTTTGTTGAGTTAGAAGCTTCCATATTCTTTGACTGACGCTTCAGAGATGTATCATTATCCTCTGAATCCCAGTCACAGACCTTATTCATCTTAGTTGTTGGTGTCTTTAGCAAATTCATTTTCTTTTTCTCTTTCCTACCAAGTGAAACAGGCTTTTTGAGATCCTCCATCTCAGAGTACAATGATGAACGGTTGTGCAAGTTCCTCCTAATTGTATCATCAATCCTCGAACCACTCCGGGCTTCTTCAACTTCCAAGTCATCAAAACTTTTCAAAGGCTCAGCCAGCTTCTTTTTCTTGTTCACCATTACCTTCAAAACACCATTCTTGCCCTGAACCCTGATAGGCTTATCCGAATCAGCCATATACCTCTCTCTCAACAAGGAGTAATGCAGCTGACCTCTGTCCCTATCCTTCCTAAACCTGTTCCTATCATCATGATCACCCCAACTTGTCCCATCAGTCTTACCAAAATATAAATTTTTCTTCTTCTTCTTCTCAAGAAAAACATGTCTGCTAGGACCACTCTCATATTCTCCCTCAGCACTCCTCCGAGCAACTGCAGGCATTGAGCCTAACAGTCTCCTCCCGCTAACCTCTTCTCCACCATAATCAAATTGGCTCCTCATAATCATGTCCTCCTGATCAAGTCCATCATACTCATTAAAGTCAAACACATCTAACCTATTCCTCTTACTCTCACTCAAATCCTCCCCAATGAAGCCTTCCTCACTCCGCCTTTTCCTCTCCTCTCCATTCCTCTTCCTACCAATTTTACTTTCTTCATAAACAGCTAAACCATTAGAAACTTGAATCGTTTCAGGGCCAACCTTCCTTCGAGGTGGCATTACTAGCTCATCACTAGAACCCGAATCACTCATAACCATCCTGGGCCTCTTCTTCTCTTTTTTGGACTCGTAAATCTTCCGGCTTCCAGCAGACCCGGCCCCACCCAAACCATCTCCTTTCTTTCTCACAATCAAACATCCGGACTGGCTCCTATTCTTCACCACAATCCCCGATTGCTCACCAGATCTCATTCGCCCTTCCATCAAACCCAAACCAAAACCTAAATTCCTATTCTTTTCCTCAAATTCATCACAAAGTCAAAAGAAAATCCGTTAAAGAAAAGAATAAAACCTAAACATCCTCGTCCACCAGATCTGTAGCGAAAAATTCCCAGAACAAAGAAAGTGAAAACCAAAATTAAAAATAATAAAAGCTTCAGATTTTCAAACAAGATTAAAAAAATCTTTGGCGAAAAACGATACCTCGCTGTAGGTAAAAGGCAATTCTTTTTGGCGGCAATTCACCGGCGATCAAAGCGCAATTTGCCGGCGAAGAAAACGAGAACATAAAAGACAGGAAAAAAGGGAAGAGAGAGAAAGAAATAAGATTTTCGGCTATGGATTATAAAATAGAAAAACCAAAACCGTTGTGAATTAATTAATTATTATTAGTACTATTCTCCTTTATTTTATTTTTATTTTTTACGCTTTCTTTTTGCTTGATTGATTAATTAATATCCTCAGCCTATTTCCCTCAAAATCTGAATGTTACAAGAGTCGGGGCAGGCCGACACGGCGACGTCTAGGCGTACACGTCAGATCGGGACCACGATTTTCACTCTCGTTTGCCTACGTGGCAAGCTCTCGTTAGCCTTGAACCAAGCTGGTTGTTTAGCGTTGGACTGAACCGCTTTTTTTTAATAATTAACGAAATTTATGAAAGGAGGTTTAGCGAGGGAT
The DNA here is from genome assembly GCA_031772115.1 of Heritiera littoralis. Lineage (NCBI taxonomy): Eukaryota > Viridiplantae > Streptophyta > Magnoliopsida > Malvales > Malvaceae > Heritiera > Heritiera littoralis. The sequence goes on along the minus strand of JAPDPK010000083.1, from coordinate 131,938 downwards.
ATTGACTGTAAACCCGAGCGGAAGCGCGTGAAAGGAGCGGAAGGGAATGGGACAATCGAATCTTATTGTGGATTTAGGTGAAGTAAGACAGTGACGAAATCAGGTTGTTTTGGTTGGGGAATTTTAGTAGCGGTTTTGGTAAGAACAAATGTTGTTTTTTTTCCCTTTCCGGATTAAAACGTTACCTTCTTTCTGGATTAATGCTCGACACTTTTCTGACTAAAAAAGTTAGTGTTCAAAACGTTATCCATAATCTAGTTACTCCGTTTCAAGTGCCAACCTCGATGTATTTCTAAAATTGTTTTCTGTTATTACTGAGATTCAATATAACATTTACGAAGCGGTAAAATTTGTTGCAGTCTGTTTTTTTTTTTTTGGCCAAATGTTGCAGTCTGTTTAGTGACAGGTTTTTTATGTATATTCTTATTTTTCAATATTTTTTTGGTGAATTCTTTATTTTTCAACATTAAAATTGATATTTTACCTGGATGAGCAGTGCTTGAGAGCGGTAATAATACAATATATTTTTAAAAATTTTCTAAATATTAAATGTTGTTTTTAGTTTTTTAATGAAAACTTTTTTTTTTGTAAACCACAAGTATCTTTATCCATTTTAACGGTTTAAGATTAATTCTGTTCAGGGTTTAGTCACAGTTAAGGCTCTTCACCACTCTCCAAAGGTGTGTTTAGTGAGAGTTGAACCCGAGAGCTCTTCTCACGAACTCATTCTGCGTTACCAACTTGGTCACAACCCATGAGTTAATGAAAACATTATTACCGAGTGTATTTTTACTGCAATGTTCAAAAAAAATTAATAAATAAATAAGTAAATAAATACAAACAAAAACACTTTCAAACAATTCTTTAATTTATATAATTTTAGAGAAAATAATATGTAATCCGAATTTTTTTAGTGGTAGAAAAATGTCATATTAAGGAAGTGTTTTGCATAAGTATTTAGGTGCTAGGTCAGGGAGGACTTAGGTAAGGTATGAAAGGATTGAAAATGAGCTCAAACTCAGTCTGGCTTAGACCTGCTTAATGGGCCAAGCCAATCCAAGACTAGTTCGCTATCAACCTTGTATGGCAAGCCCATACCTGAAATTGGTTTTCATCGAATTGGGTTGGTTCTTCATTTTCTTGACTGAGCCTTGCCTGTTTAGCTCTAAGACTAATTTCGACCAGGAACCAATCTAGTATGTGGGCAATAGCTATCTTTCAAAAGTTTTCCTTTTTTTTTTCCGAAAATTTCTTTATAAATATCCCATCCCCTTCAAATTTTTTTTTTACATTTTCTCTCTCAATTTCTCTCCAAATTCTCTCCAACTCTTTCATTCTAAATTTCTAATATTATTCTTTCACTCAAATTCTCTTTAAAATTCAAACCCACTCATATTGTTGGCTCTATAGGCTAAATCGAGAGGGGGGTGAATCGGTTTTGTGGTACTCTTAGGTTCGTTTTTCTATTTTTCTAAATTCTCTAGCCTATGTTGAAGTTTTCTAAGTGCTCTAGGCTACTCAAGTATGCAATATAAATTCAATTCAACAATCACAATATAAATACAAATAAGTGAAGAGAGTAGGGAAAGAGAGATGTACACAATCGATTTATAGAGGTTCGGCAATCTTGCCTACGTCCTCTACCTTGAGACGCTTTTAGGATTTTCTCAAATCCATTAACTTGAATTTGTATTACAATCCCTCTCTTTGCAAGCTAAAGAGAAACCTCTCTCTTTTTCTAGGGCTTAAGAGAAACCTCCCCCTTTTTTCTAGGGCTTAAGAGAAACCTCCCCTTTATAAGGTGTGTTTGTCTTTATAAGGAATGTAATCAAAGATAGGCCTCTAGGTAGGCAAGTGATTACAATGGTTAAGCACAAGAGAAATCCTATACAATATTTGTGCTATTGTGATAACCGTAAATTTTCCCCTTTATTGGAAATTAGAAATATTGAAAATAAATATTGGAGAAATTAAATCAGAGGAAATAAATAAAATTTTGCGAGAATGGGATATGGGTGAAAATCCCGAGAAGTGAGGAAGTGAAAGAATTGAGAAATTCGTATAAAGGAGATTAACTTGGAAGTGAAGATAAAAATAATAGAGAGAGGAAAAGAATTAAATTGGATAAATTAAAATCCAAATCTAATTAAGAAAATAAGAGAATAAAATAAAATATGTTTATATAATTACAAATTTTATAAATGTATTTTATACAAATACGTATGTATTTAAAATACTATATAGTATATTTTAATATACGTTGGTATATATATGAAAATATATACTATTTCATGAATTTAAATAATACATATATATATATAAACATAATATTTTATGTATATATAAATATATACATACATACATATATAAAGAAAATGTAAATGTTATTTTATATTAAAGTTTATAGGTATATATATTGTATTATAACATTTATGTAATTATATATATATATATATAAATGTTATTTATTTTAAAGTATATAAATATACATATATATATATACTAGATATATATTTTGTAACGTACAATATATATAATTTATATACAATATATATTGTATTATAATGTATATGAAATAATATATATAGTGTATTATATTATATTATATTATATGTGAAATAATATATGTAGAATATATAGTATACATTATATGCATAAAATATATTATATAGTGTATAATATATAGTATACTATATACTAAAAAGGGAAAGCAAATAAACCTAAAAAGGGAAACAAAAACAGAAAAGGAAAGGAGGAAATCGGGGAGAAATCTCGACCCTCCCAGGCAGACCGCCGGTGAAGGAGATGCCACCGCCGGTGAGGGAAAATGGAGGGGATGTCGTCACCGGCCAGAGGAAGGAAAGAAGCTGCCGGTGGCGTGAAGAAACGGAAACAGAATCGACGGGAAACGAAGGAAACCGGGAAGAAAAAGAAAAATGGTGGACGGCGGTGCCGGCCGATCCAGGCACCGCCAATGCCACCGAAGCACCGCCGGAGGGAGAGGAACACGATGGAGGTCACCCGAGGCGCAATGGATGGCGGAGGAAGGCCGGCGAAGAGGAAGAAGAAACCGAGGCAAAACCGCTTCGATCCGCCGCCGTGCTGCCGATCCAGGGCAAACGGAGGGCAACGGCAAGTTCGTCGTGCAGCCGGCCAGCTGAGGGACACCTGAACCGTCGGAGAACCGGCCGTCGGCGAGGAACCGGCCGCCGGCGAGGAAAGGCACTGAACCGGTCTGACCGGGAAGGGAAAAAGAAAAAGAAAAAGAAAAAGAAAAAGAAAAAGAAAAAGAAAAAGAAAAGGAAGAGAAAGAAAAAAAAAAGAAGAAAGAAAGAAAAAGAAAAAGAAAGAAAAAGGAAGAAAAAGAGCAAAAAGGAGAATTTCGGGAATTCGAAAAATTCCCGGAAATTCGACAACCCGGACATTTACGAAAATTCGGTAAGAAATTTCTCGAAAATTTAATTTCAGAAAAATTAAATAAATTATGAAAAAATTCTAAAAATTAGAATTTTAATTCCAGAAATTATTTTCAGCAATCGGGATAAGGAATCGGGAGAAATGGAGTGCGGGCGCGATCGATAAGCGGAAGTCGCCGACCCGGAAAAAGGTGAGGGATGCATGTGCAGCACTATAAGGATACTCAGGCTGCATATTTTAAATTGAAATATTTTATGCAAATATTTTATGAAAATTATTATGATGCATGATTTGCTGAAAATAATTTGGGAAGAAGTACTGGCTGAAAGATTTAAAACTGTATTTTTCCGTGCAGGAGGTTAGTAAATCGACAGCCGTTATGCTGCCGAAAATTTTAGAAAAACTTTATAAAATCATATTAAGTGATTTTATTTCCGAATTTCGATAGTAAATCATGAAACATGAGGAAATTACTAAATTTCATAAAACATGAATATAATGAGATGGAATTTTAAAATATTCATGTATTCGAGAATGGTGACAACGAAATCACCGAAAATTCTCGAAATAGATAAATTACACGAAATACGAGACGAAAGATGAAGTGAAATATAGTGAATATTTTTATGAATATTTTTATAAATATTCACTAAAGGATTTTAACCCTTATGGTTTTAAATTATGGAATTTTATATTTATATAAATTCCATATAAGTTTATTTTATGATGAAAACTATGGTTTTGAGATTGGTTGGCATTCCTATCATGCGGATGCATGATATGTGATATGTTTAGTCCCGATCGACACCTGATCCGCGACCCACAGAGGACAATATAGATTATGGTCATAGATTTGACCGGTTTATTTCTGTACCCTTCGAGGTTATAGTATGATAAGATTGATGTCTATCTTAGACTCCATAAATGATAGGCGATGTGTTAGTAAAGGCCAAACCGAGCAAAGACTCGATGATTGTACCGTGTGAGTCACCTCTAGAGTCCTTCGAGAACTAAGTGCTACACGAGTTTCGATGTGTTAATAAGAAATTTTTGTACCGTGGGAGCCACCTCTAGAGTCCTTCGGGAACTAAGTGCTACACGAGTTTCGATGTGTTAATAAGAAATTTCTATACCGTGGGAGCCACCTCTAGAGTCCTTCGGGAACTAAGTGCTACACGAGTTTCGATGTGTTAATAAGAAATTTCTGTACTGTGGGAGCCACCTCTAGAGTCCTTCGGGAACTAAGTGCTACACGAGTTTCGATGTGTTGGTAAGAAATTTCTGTACCGTGTGAGCCACCGCTAGAATCCTTTGAGCACTAAGTGCTACACGAGTTCCTCGATATGACACTCAACTCCATTGTTAGTTAGAATGGATGTCGTAACTGAATCAGTGAATTGGGGCTTACGCCTAAAGTGATTAAGTAATCGGTTATATGAGAATAGATTTTAATAGCTTATTTTGCTCTTTAAAGGACGGTACTAATTAAGAGAGTACATTAAAACACGAAATGAGTTTTAAAGAAATAAGATGATGATTTAACTAATATTCTTTTCAAGGAATATACGAATATTAATTATTTTATTTAAATGTTTTATTTCGTAGAAGCATTATTTTGAAAAGAAAATGAAAAAGGTTATGAAAGATTGAAAAGGAAAAGGATTTATTAATTCAAAAAAAAAAGAAAAAATTTCTCTCTACAGTTGCTTCTAGGTTCCGTAATAAGTATGGTATTCTAAAATACCTACCTTACTCTATTCGAATCCCTAGCCGACTGTAGTATCCTTCCTACATGCGAGCCTAGAGCCCATAGGAAAAATGAAAAAGATTTTCAGCATATAGGAAGCTGAGTATCAAGTGAGGCATATAATTCTCTTACTGAGCCGTGGTTTTGCTCACCCCTTAATTTTAAACATTTCAGGTTTTGATGATTGTGAGTTCAGTGATTTGTGGATCCTGGCTGTACACGAAAGACAATATGACAGACCGACTGAGTTAATTGAGGTATGATCATTTATTTTCTATATTTAGACATGTCAACAGTACTGCTTATCTGATTAATTTCGATAGGGGATGTGTATAATATAAATAATGTTTTGTAAAATTGTTTAACAGTCCGTACAAGTAAAGTATCACAGACAGCCCAACCGGTTAAGTTGTGTACAATAAGGTGAGAAATGTGGTCACGAGTCGTGACAGATTTAATGGTATCAGAGCAATGGTTGGCCTGATGTCTGTGGATACTTTTGGAAGGAAAAGAGTTAACCATCCTTGGTAGTACTGTGTCGTCTGAATACATAGAGAAAATAAATGATTGTAAATGGAGTAAAATGATTTAAAGGGAGTGAGAAAGTATAAACTGAGAATGTTAAAGAAGAAAATAGGCTCGGAAATTACCGAATTATTGGTGATTCTTCTAGTCTAAATGAAGGCCTGTTCCGTGAGGAACAGAAATGGACTTGGTGAGGGCCCCACCAGTACTTTTCTGTCCGAACCGAACTGAGACCTGAAAGTGATGGTATAAAGTAGGGGAATGAAATATCATCATTAAATAGACTTTAAGATCATCGATTGGGGGTAATTTGAAGAGAGAGAAAATTTTTAGCCCAAAATGACCAAAATACCCCTACCCAAAATTTTACCGGGAGTCAAAATAGATCACCAGAAGTTGGAATTGACCAATTTGACAGAGAAATTAATGTTATAAAGCTGAATTAAAAATAAATTAATCCCATTGTGGATTTTAGTGAACTTCTCTGTCGAAAATCGAATGATATCTAACTTGCTGTTATAAGTATCAGAAAGGATACTATCAACACATAGATGATCAGTTCATTGATTTGAATGTATATTGAGGAGATAGAAATAAATGTCGAAATGACGAAAATGCCCCTATATTGGGTGATGTTCGGAATAGTGTTAAAACCGAGCTGAATTGGAATCCATTGATAGTAATGGAATTATTAATGGCATAGAAGATGTCATATGAATCTAACAATCCCTATTACTGATTCCACTAACACTTAGATTACGGACGCGAAAGAAAAACCCCGAGTGGACTGTGGGCCATAGCGGATAACAGTACGATTGAGTGAGGCGGCCAGGGCCCCCTACGAGTGGACTTTGGGCCATAGTGGTAAATCCTGGGCTTTACAATAAAACAATCCGTGAGGGACTAAGTGCCACGTCTGTGTGACGGGGGCCACCTCTAGAACCCAGAGCAGACAGTACGTATGAGTAAGATACTGGGGTGGTAAATCCCTGGTTAACGGAGATCCAGGCACTCCCGGTCCTTACAATAAAACGAGTACGGATGAGTGAAGTGGCTCGGTAAATCCCTGAAAGAAACGGTAAATCCGGGGCTTCACAATAAAACAGTATGATGCGATCCAAAGAGTGTAGTGGAATGTCATCAGATGTTTGGCCCGGTTATTGACTGAAAGGGTTGAAAAATTAAGAGTGTATTGAACGGGATCGTTAAATACTATGAAAAATGAAATGATTTTAAGATCAATTGCATTGTGTTTTATGAACTACGAATGATTTGCAAGAGACTTTAGAAATTTGATATCGTTATGCTATCAAATTTTCGTAAGAATATTGATTTTTGCGATTTCAGCTAAAAAGGTAAGAAACTTCTTAAGGATAGAACTTTCTTAAGGAATTCAGTCTTGAAAATATTAAGTTGCCTGATTTTAGCATAATCATGAATATTTAAATTAAATTTTATCTTATGGAAGTTACCAAACTTTAGTGTTTTAGAAATATTTATAAAAAAAAAAGTTGTGAAATTTCAGATTTCTGAAATTCCTTGCATTTTAATTGGTTTCGGAACCTTTATGAGTTTTGAAAATGCTCTTTCGAACTAAGACTTATGAAACTCTGCATTAACATGAATTATCTAAAGAATTCAGTTTTTATTGAAAGCTTATTAAATTTCATGATTTTAAAGTCTTGTGATTTTTCCGTCTTAAATTTGGTTTTACGAATTTATTATAAATCATGGCGCTAAAAATCTATTTTTTTTCCTTATATATATGTTGTTGGAAATTACTAAGTTTTTAAATAATTGGAAAATAATTATGATTTTCTACGATGATCTGCTTTATGAACTTTTATCAATATCTGTATGATTTGACTTACGGATTTGAACTCCAAACTATGAAACTTTTGTTTTGAGACATTGGCTAACCATCATCCAGCAGTGTCTGGCTGCAGTGTGACTTTCGGGGCCTATAGTATCTGGCTGTAGTGTGACCTTCGGGGCCTACAGTATTTGTATCTGATATGAATTTTGTGCACTATGTTGCTGTGTGATTTGATCTAGTCCGCAGTGGCCACAGATGACACCTGATCAGTGTTCACTGTAGACCACTTGGACTATGGCCACACGCCTATCTGTTATTATCCTTATAGGATATCTTTGCTGCTTGATGTATACCGAGTTACTGCCATGTCTCCACTTTCTGTTATTTCTGATTTCTGAATTATTTGATTTTCGAACTCTGAAATATGTGCTACAGAATGAAGTACTGTGTGGAGTACTGTAAGCTAGAGAATAATTATAAGAACAGTGAAGTGATAAAAAGAAGATGACAGCAAACCTAAAATTCTTCAGGACCCTTGAGACAGAACTGTGATGGGCGACTCAATGATGGGCGACACGTAGTGGATCATGTGCTATGAGATACAAGCGAACTATGTTATCGCCGACTCACTAGTAAGGGTAAACCTGGGGCGAAAGGAATCGCCTAGGGAATGCTCGCCAACGGTCGATTCAAACAGGCGGGACTCTTACAAGAAGCTTAGTGATAACACGAGTGTAAGGAACTAGGTACGTAAGGGTGCCAAGGTTCGAACCTCATGGATAATATACTCAAGGGAAATTAAGCCTGAATTCAGTAAATGGAAATGGTTTTAAAGTGAATAACTGAATTGAAACGAGTAGCTGTAAAGTGTGTTGATAACTATTGTACTTGGTACAGCTTACCAGAATGAGATTCGTAACGCTGTAAAGTATGACTAAGTAATGAAATCAAGGTAGAGTATGTATCAAAATGATTTGAATATTGAATGTCTCTGCCTTGAGAATACACTGTGAAATGATGGGACACAATGATGAAGGTCCAAAATGATAAAAGAAGTGTGGTTAAAGAAACTACCGGATGAGAATCCCGATAAATTTCAGAGTAACATAGATTGAGAAATCAGGTTAATGTTGACTCGATCGTGGATATGAAATTTATTCTTAAGCTTGTATCGAAGAATATAGAAGAAATCCGACAAGCTTAAGAAAATAATTTTTGGAAAATATTATGGATGATGAAATTCACAAGTATCGATGTAAAGGAAGGAAATACAAATGATATGATTTGAGGATGAATTAAATGATGTATTAAAATTTTTGGTTATACACTAAAATTCTTATAAAGAACAAATAAATATTATATGGAAGTGATGCCTTAAATATGATTTAATCGGAGATGTATAAGGAGCTTATAAGAGCAATCTTTGTAAAAGGCATAATCAGATGAAAAGTTGAAGAACGATGGTCAAGATGATAAGAAATGTATAATTAAAGAAATTATCATATTTGATTTTCGATAGAACTTCCAGAGTTATATAAATTAGAGGAATCGAGATAACATTGACTTGATTTTGAATATGAAGTTAAATTCTAAGTTTATATCGGAGGATATAGAAAGAATCCGAAAAGCTTAAGAAAATAACTCTGAAAATTGTGTGAATAATGAAATTCACGTGTAAAGGTCTGAATGACGAAAATACAGATAATGACAAATTGAGAATAATGAAACAGTCTGTATAAGTATAAATGAGAGAAATACGAATGATATTGAGTTGTAGATGAATTAAAAAGGATGTATTAATTTCCTATCATTGATAAAGTTCTGGTGAAGAACAAGTATTCATCTACATGAAAACAGACGCTTTATGGAGCTGATTAGGGATGTGTGAGGAGTTAATAAGACTAGCCTCAATATAAAGAGTCCTTAGATAAAAGATTGAAGATTGGTGCCCATAAGGTGATGATTTGAACTCGGAGTGAATTTTACGAGTTTCAATTGAAGTTACAAGGGTAATGAGTTGCCTTGTAAAGTAGATAAGCCTAAAGAATGAGGCATCCTTACATGAGTAAATTGATGAAATACTGATAGAGTCTAAAGTATAAATGGAACATGAGCAGCATTGTGATATGATCCTTAAACTCTTAAAGACTGTGGAATTGTGCTGAGATTTGCAACTAAAGATTTGGCTAGACAGTACCTCCTCTTGAGATATATGATCTCGAGATGACAGGATGACAGTGAACCTGTCTATGATATAAAGATAATGATTGAGATACGAAAGTAATGAGTCTAGCTAAATACTATTGTCAGCCTATAAAAGAGTGATGAGACTAGCTGCTCTATAGAGGAGATCTAATTAAAGAAATTAAAGTCGGTAGATGCATAGTGTAAAGAAAAAGATGGTATGCAAGATTTTAAAAGATCTTAATAGTATAGTACCATATCAATTGAGAAAACCGACAAAAAGGGATGAGAGTAAGAATACGAAAACGAAAGTGAAAGTGGAATAAGGAAATAAACTGCATGATGGAAGGGAACATCAATATGAAACAGTTCCCGAAGTTAAGACTGAAGGTGATTTGTGTTGGTTATCACATAATTGTGGCAAGATGTAAAAGCAAGCCAACTTTGATAAGTACAATTAATGATACTCAAAGGAGTAAGATAATTGATATGTTTATTGCTAGTATATAAATAAGAAATGTTTGTACATATAACCACCTCGAAACGATAGAGATGGTGGAATTGTATAGATAATGTGGTGCTTAAATGGATAATTCGAGGATTCAATCACAGAATCTAAATTATGAAAAGAGATTTAAAGACCATACTACATGAAGAGAATATGATAGTCTCATGAATTATGATCGTAAGAGATGATTTATAGTAAAGTCGGCAAATGAGATGCAGCCTTGGTGGAATAAGTGTGAAAATGAATATTGTGGACAATAGAAGTCCAAAAGAGAAATGATGATATGGAAGTGATTAAAGACTGATGATCTAAATAGAATCTCTTTCCATTATCAGACTTCTAGATTCTCTAGTGCCTTAGTCGCAGTATAAGTGTTAAACGGTGTGAATGTGTATGTACAGTTCCAGTGAGCCTTACATGTGATGGGAGTCTCTGTGTTGCTATATGCTAATGAGAGATAGCAAAAGGCTTTGAGATCCTAAGTGTATTGATAGCACCGCTCCATACTGATATATATATGAGCGTGAGATGTAAACGCTCCATGATATTGAGAAAGCGTGTGCATGAGATGTGAAAGCTACTGGGACACTTACATATAATTGATTGACACGAGTACATGATAGTACCAAATTATGTCGACTCGGCACTAAGTGAGAAGAATGGATGATGAACAGCATAGATTAGCTGTAATATTAAAAATATTGTCTATGGACTCTTATATGAAAAGAGTAAAAGTGAATAACTTCCGATTTGAGAAGTGAACTTACGGGAGTATAGACACGTATGATGAAAGACAGCTCTAAAGTATTGTTGATGTTGAAAGTGTGTTGGCAATATTACTTGGAGGATGAACTAGAGGTCAGAAGTCGTAAGTGTACGACATGTACCACCTTTGGACTTAAGTTAAATTCGGAGGACTGAATTTCTTAAGGTGGGGAGGATGTGATAACCGTAAATTTTTCCCTTTATTGGAAATTAGAAATATTGAAAATAAATATTGGAGAAATTAAATCAGAGGAAATAAATAAAATTTTGCGAGAATGGGATATGTGTGAAAATCCCGAGAAGTGAGGAAGTGAAAGAATTGGGAAATTCGTATAAAGGAGATTAAATTGGAAGTGAAGATAAAAATAATAGAGAGAGGAAAAGAATTAAATTGGATAAATTAAAATCCAAATCTAATTAAGAAAATAAGAGAATAAAATAAAATATGTTTATATAATTACAAATTTTATAAATGTATTTTATACAAATACGTATGTATTTAAAATACTATATAGTATATTTTAATATACGTTGGTATATATATGGAAATATATACTATTTCATGAATTTAAATAATACATACATACATACATATATATATATATATAAACATAATATTTTATGTATATATAAATATGTACATACATATATATATAAAGAAAATGTAAATGTTATTTTATATTAAAGTTTATAGGTATATATATATTGTATTATAATATTTATGTAATTCTATATATATATATATAAATGTTATTTATTTTAAAGTATATAAATATACATATATATACTAGATATATATTTTGTAACGCACAATATATATAATTTATATACAATATATATTGTATTATAATGTATATGAAATAATATATATAGTGTATTATATTATATTATATGTGAAATAATATATGTAGAATATATAGTATACATTATATAGTGTATAATATATAGTATACTATATACTAAAAAGGGAAAGCAAATAAACCTAAAAAGGGAAACAAAAACAGAAAAGGAAAGGAGGAAATCGGGGAGAAATCCCGACCCTCCCAGGCAGATCACCGGTGGCGGAGATGCCACCCCCGGTGAGGGAAAATGGAGGGGATGTCGTCACCGGCCAGAGGAAGGAAAGAAGCTGCCGGCGGCGTGAAGAAACGGAAATAGAATCGAAGGGAAACGAAGGAAACCGGGAAGAAAAAGGAAAATGGCGGACAGCGGTGCCGGTCGATCCAGGCACCGCCACTGCCACCGAAGCACCGCCGGAGGGAGAGGAACACGATGGAGGTCACCCGAGGCGCAATGGATGGCGGAGGAAGGCCGGCGAAGAGGAAGAAGAAACCGAGGCAAAATCGCCTCGATCCGCCGCCGTGCCGCCGATCAAGGGCAAACGGAGGGCACCGGCAAGTTCGTCGTGCAGCCGGCCAGCTGAGGGACACCTGAATTGTCGGAGAACCGGCCGCCGGCGAGGAACCGGCCGCCGGCGAGGAAAGGCACTGAACCGGTCTGACCGGGAAGGGAAGGAAAAAAAGAAAAGAAAAAGAAAAAGAAAAAGAAAAAGAAAAAGAAAAAGAAAAGGAAGAGAAAGAAAAGAAAAAAAAAGAAGAAAGAAAGAAAGAAAAAGAAAAAGAAAGAAAGAAAAAGAAAAAGGAAGAAAAAGAGGAAAAAGGAGAATTTCGGGAATCCGAAAAATTTCCGGAAATTCGACAACCCGGACATTTACAAAAATTCGGTAAGAAATTTCTCGGAAATTTTAATTTCAGAAAAATTAAATAAATTATGAAAAAATTCTAAAAATTAGAATTTTAATTCCAGAAATTATTTTCAGCAATCGGGATAAGGAATCGGGAGAAATGGAGTGCGGGCGCGATCGATAAGCGGAAGTCGCCGACCCGGAAAAAGGTGAGGGATGCATGTGCAGCACTATAAGGATACTCAGGCTGCATATTTTAAATTGAAATATTTTATGCAAATATTTTATGAAAATTATTATGATGCATGATTTGCTGAAAATAATTTGGGAAGAAGTACTGGCTGAAAGATTTAAAACTGTATTTTTCCGTGCAGGAGGTTAGTAAATCGACAGCCGTTATGCTGCCGAAAATTTTAGAAAAACTTTATAAAATCATATTAAGTGATTTTATTTCCGAATTTCGATAGTAAATCACGAAACATGAGGAAATTACTAAATTTCATAAAACATGAATATAATGAGATGGAATTTTAAAATATTCATGTATTCGAGAATGATGACAACGAAATCACCGAAAATTCTCGAAATAGATAAATTACACGAAATACGAGACGAAAGATGAAGTGAAATATAGTGAATATTTTTATGAATATTTTTATAAATATTCACTAAAGGATTTTAACCCTTATGGTTTTAAATTATGGAATTTTATATTTATATAAATTCTATATAAGTTTATTTTATGATGAAAACTATGGTTTTGAGATTGGTTGGCATTCCTATCATGCGGATGCATGATATGTGATATGTTTAGTCCCGATCGACACCTGATCCGCGACCCACAGAGGACAATATAGATTATGGTCATAGATTTGACCGGTTTATTTCTGTACCCTTCGAGGTTATAGTATGATAAAATTGATGTCTATCTTAGACTCCATAAATGATAGTGATGTGTTAGTAAAGGCCAAACCGAGCAAAGACTCGATGATTGTACCGTGTGAGCCACCTCTAAAGTCATTCGGGAACTAAGTGCGACATGAGTTTCGATGTGTTAATAAGAAATTTTTGTACCGTGGGAGCCACCTCTAGAGTCCTTCGGGAACTAAGTGCTACACGAGTTTCGTTGTGTTAATAAGAAATTTCTGTACCGTGGGAGCCACCTCTAGAGTCCTTCGGGAACTAATTGCTACACGAGTTTCGATGTGTTAATAAGAAATTTCTGTACCGTGGGAGCCACCTCTAGAGTCCTTCGAGAACTAAGTGCTACACGAGTTTCGATGTGTTGGTAAGAAATTTCTGTACCGTGTGAGCCACCGCTAGAATCCTTTGAGCACTAAGTGCTACACGAGTTCCTCGATATGACACTCAACTCCATTGTTAGTTAGAATGGATGTCGTAACTGAATCAGTGAATTGGGGCTTACGCCTAAAGTGATTAAGTAATCGGTTATATGGGAATAGATTTTAATAGCTTATTTTGCTCTTTAAAGGACGGTACTAATTAAGAGAGTACATTAAAACACGAAATGAGTTTTAAAGAAATAAGATGATGATTTAACTAATAATCTTTTCAAGGAATATACGAATATTAATTATTTTATTTAAATGCTTTATTTCGTAGAAGCATTATTTTGAAAAGAAAATGAAAAAGGTTATGAAAGATTAAAAAGGAAAAGGATTTATTAATTCAAAACAAAAAAAGAAAAAATTTCTCTCTACAGTTGCTTCTAGGTTCCGTAACAAGTATGGTATTCTAAAATACCTACCTTACTCTATTCGGATCCCTAACCGACTGTAGTATCCTTCCTACATGCGAGCCTAGAGCCTATAGGAAAAATGAAAAAGATTTTCAGCATATAGGAAGCTGAGTATCAAGTGAGGCATATAATTCTCTTACTGAGCTGTGGTTTTGCTCACCCCTTAATTTTAAACATTTCAGGTTTTGATGATTGTGAGTTCAGTGATTTGTGGATCCTGGCTGTACACGAAGGACAATATGACAGACCGACTGACGTAATTGAGGTTTGATCATTTATTTTCTGTATTTAGACATGTCAACAGTACTGCTTATCTGATTAATTTCGATAGGGGATGTGTATAATATAAATAATGTTATGTAAAATTGTTTAACAGTCCGTACAAGTGAAGTATCACAGACAGCCCAACCGGTTAAGTTGTGTACAATAAGGTGAGAAATGTGGTCACGGGTCGTGACAGCTATGCTATACAAAGATGATGAGTTTGATAGAATATGAAGACTTTGTAGCACTTGTGATTTTGATAGGCTTGAGGAAGATTGAGAAGATGAAGAAAGATGTTGCTCAGCTATTCCTGTTTCTTCCTTGAGCTTCCAAGCCTTTATTTATAGTCCCTTGGATGGTTTCTAAACATTGGTAGGAGCCAAAACTGAATGTGACTGTTGTATCTCACAAAAATTAGCAGTTGGAGTGCATTTTCGAGGTAGGGGATCGATCCTTTGCCGTAGGGGATCGATCTTATGCTTTGTCACAAGCTTCCAAGACGTTTTGCCATGAAGGGATCGATCCCTTCCCTTAAGGGATCGATCCTATACTTCCTTTTTACTTCATTTTGCTTCTTAGGAGCATTCTGCCATTCGTGGGCTGATCTCTCAACATGAGGGATCGAACCCTCATGCTTTTCCTGCACTTTTCTAGGCTAATTTGGGTTAGAAATGATGTGGACTCTGATTTTAATTCATCCCAAAACACTTTAGAATTTTATGGGAGTTTTTCTTGACTTTCTCAACTAAAGACTTAGTGTAAAAACTTGTTAAGTAATTTTCTAAAGTTTTGTTCAATATGTTCTTGAGAAAATTACTTAATGAAGATATTCAAAATCATTTTGTAAAATTTTAATACCAATAAGAGTATGTAATTAAATCATGGTCTTAAACTTTGATATGTAGACTTAAAGTGGTTTGAGAAAATCATATGATTGGTAAAGCAAATTTACGTTATAAAGTCAAACACTTAATATTAGGGCTGTAAACAAACTGAACACGAACGAACAAACTGATGTTTCTGTTCATTCGTTTATTTTTTAGTGTTATTTGTGTTCGTTCGTTTGTTTGATAAGGATTGTTCGTTAATTTTCGCAAACAATTCGCGAACATGTAAACGAACGCGTTCGTGATCGCAAAAACGAACACATTCGCGAACGTGATATGTTCGCGAACACGTGTTTTTGCCAAAAAAAAGTTCATGAACACACGTTAATCATCATCTTCATTCAAACCTAAATCATCTGTTATCTCATATTCAACTTATTTTACAGCAAAATCTAAGCCATCAATAATATAAACAGAAACAAAAACAATCATCTCATCATCATCTCCTCCTCATCGTTCAAGCCCAAATCATATTTTACATTTACCAAAACAAATGAATAGAAACAATTACAAATTATCTCAACATCATCATTCAAACCCAAATTCCAAATTGCAAATGTCATAAATACATCAAATAAAATCCAACAAAAGTATAAAACAAACAAAAAAAAGAGCAGATACAAACAACCAAACAAAAAATAATCCCAAATAAAAATAAAAAAATAAAAAATACAAGCCAGAGAAGATGCAATAAAGAACCAAGATAGAGAGGGAGTGACTTTCATAATAGACTTTCGGACTGAAAGAGGTATTGCTGGTGAGAGCAATCAACAGAAAACTCAGAGAGAGACAGGGAGATTAAGAGGCGAGAGTCGAGAGGGAAAGAATGGGGTTTGGGCGTGACTAAAGTGACATAGGGCAGCGTCAGAGTAAGAGCTATAGCTCAGGCAAAGGATTAGGAGTGGGAGGGAGCTGGGTTTGGCACAGGAAAGGAGAAGCTGTTTGTTTAGTGTCGTTGGGGTGATTGAGCAGTGAGGGTTACAACTTGAGAAAAATATGAGTTAGGGTTAGGGATGTTAGAATTAGGGTATTGAAAATTGTGATTATTGGGTTTGGGTTTGGGTAATTGGGTTGGGTAACATAATAATACTTAAAAGGATATTGAACTTGGGTTTAGGTTGGGTAATAGATTATATTATTTTATTATTTTTAATTATTTATTTAAAAAATTATTAAAAGGTAGAAATAATCTTTTAAGTATATTAATATTCTAAAAAAATTAATATATGTTATTTCAACTTAAAATAATTTCTTATATGTTAGAATATGGTTTAAAATAAATTATATATTTTAATTATATACAACAGATATATATGTGATTTAATTAAATTTATAATGTTTATAGTTATAAATGCCATTTAAAATAATGTATTGTTTTTAACTTCAAAAATGTATAATCTCTTATCATGTGATTTAGAATGAAAGATATAAAATAGATCATTAATATGTATATCTTTATCATAATGATTTATATGTTAATGTTACATTGTAATAATTTTTTATCATGTGATTATATAGAATAAATTATATAATCTTTTAGTTTAAAATCTTATCATGTGTTTTAAAGTACATAAAATAGTTATTAAATAGTGTTTTATTACAACTATTTATATGTTATTGTTACTTTAAAATAATCTCTTATCACGTGATTTAAAAAATATTTTTTTATCAATATCACATGATTTAAAACAAAATACATAAATAGATAATGATATGCATATTTTATCATAATGATTTGTATGTAATTATATTACAATAAACTCTTTTTATAATATATTATTATTTTAAATTTAAAATTTTTAATCTTGTTAGCTTTAAATTGACATGTATATTTTGAAATGACAAAAACTTAAGTAAGCTTTAATGTTTTAATTCATATTGTAAATTTGCCTTATCACACATGATTTTCTCAATATATTTCAAGGGTTCATATCAAACATTAAGACCATAATTTAATGATGCATATTCTTATTGGTCTTAATACTTTGTAAATGTGTTGAATATTTTAGAAAATCACTTGATGAATTTTTGGACCATGTTTTCATCAGAGAAAGTCAAGAAAAACTCCCACAAAAATGCCAAAATGTTTTGGGGTGAATTAGGATCAAAGACCACATCATTTCTAACCCAAAATAGTGCAGGAAAAGCTTTCTGGAGGCATGGGATCGATCCCCTAAGGGAAGGGATCGATCCCTTTATGGCAGAATGACTTCCCAAGGTCCCTCAAGCCAAGAATCAAGATTCTGGACAAAAGGGATCGATCCCTTTGGGCATGGGATCAATCCTTCGGGACAAAAAAGTGCTGTAACGGCTAGTTTTTGTGAGACAACGGTAATATTCGAGATTTGGCTCCACCCAACGGCTAGAATACATCCAAGGGACTATAAATAGAGGCTTGGAAGCTGAAGAAACAAGGGAGAGCACCCAAGACATATCATTCTTCAATTTCTTCATCTCTTCAAGCAAATCAAAGAGTTCAAGAGCTAGAATTCAATATCATCTATCATTCTCTTATTCCTTGTAGTGCTTAGCACAAATCTTGTATAGGCTTTTATTTGTGCTTAATCTTTGTAATCACTTGCCTATCTAGAGGCCTCCTTTGATTACTTCTCTTGAAAACCAATTCATTCCTTGTAAAAGGGGAGGTTTCTCTTTAGCATAAGAAAAAGAGGGAGGTTTCTCTTTAGCCTGTAAAAAGAGGGAGAAGAGGTTTCTCTTAAGCCTAGAAAAAGAGAGAGGTTTCTCTTGAGCCTTGAAAAGAGGGAGTGTAATACAAATTCAAAGATAGTGAATTTGGGGAAAATCCTTGGGAGTGTCTCAAGGTAGAAGACGTAGGCAAGGTAGCCGAACCTCTATAAATCGATTGTGTAAATCTCTCTCTCCCTACTCTTTATTTACTTGCATTTATATTGTGTTTATTTCATTGAACTTGGATTGCATGATTGCCTAACCTAGAGAACTTAGTAAATATTAATATAGGCTAGAGAATTTAGAAGAATCGCAAAACGGGCATAAGGTTAGTGAAAAACCGATTCACCCCCCTCTCGGTATAGCCTATCGAGCCAACAATTGGTATCAGAGCTTGGGCTCGAGATTGATTTAGACTAACCTCTATCGAGCAAAACGATCATAAATGGCTCACTTGAATGTAGGCACACCCCTAGGAGAAGAGGGTCACTCATTAGTTAGACTTCTACTCTTCAACGGTGAGAATTACTCTTATTGGAAAATTAGGATGATGTTATTTGTGCAATCCAATGATTATGAAGTGTGGAGAGTGATTGTTAATGGTCCCAAAATTTCAATGAAGAAAGTTGATGGAAAAGATGTCCCTAAAAGTGAGGATGAGTGGGACACAAATGATATGAGAATGGCACAATTGAATGCCAAGGCTATGCACACTCTCTTTTGTGCTTTAGGTCCCAATGAATATAATAGAGTCTCCTTTTGTGAGAATGCTAAACAAATATGGGACAAACTAGCCATCACACATGAAGGGACCAATCAAGTTAGGGAAACCAAAGTAGGAATGCTCACACATGATTAGGAGCTATTTAGGATAAAAGAAAATGAGTCCATTAGCGAAATGTTCACTAGGTTTAATGATATAATCAATGGACTTAAGGCATTAGGCAAGAGCTATTTCAATGTAGAAATGGTTAAGAAAATTTTGAATAGCTTGCCAAAATCTTGGGAGGCAAAGGTGACCGCAATAGAAGAATCTAAGGACCCTAACATCTTGTCTCTAGATGAACTTATGGGCTCTCTACTTACTCATGAAATGAAATTAAAAAGAAATGAAGAGCCTTCAAAGAAAGTAGGGGTAGCACTTAAGTCTTCCACTCATGAGGATGATAGTGATGAGAGTGGAAATGAGGAAGAAAAGGAAATGGCAATGTTTGCCAAAAGATTCAATAGATTCATGAGAATGAAAGAAAAAGAAAATAATAGAAGACATCATAGAGGGGAGTCAAGTAGAAGAGAAAAGGACCCCTTAGCATGTTATGAGTGTAATGAACCGGGTCATACTAAGTTAGATTGCCCCTTACTTAGGAGAGAAAAGGATAGAAAGCCTAAGAAGAAAGCATTTGTGGCTGCATGGAGCGATAGTGATAGCTCCGATGAGGAAAATGTAGATGAAGAGGTAGCCTACTCATGCTTTATGGCTATTAGTGATGATGAGGCTAGTAGTAGTTCTAGTGAAGATAATGATTATACCTTTAGTGAACTACAAAATGCCTTTAATGATTTAGCAAATGAATTTCAATGCATGAACTCCAAATATAAGAAAATCATTGCTAAATTAAAAATAGAAAATGAAGCCTTGACTAATACTAAGCTAGAATTTGAAAAGAAATTAGAAGAGGCAAACTTAGAGATAAATGAGTTAAATATAAAGAATACAAATTTGCATAACTCATTCTCTAGGTTCTATATGGGTCAACAAAAATTAGATCACATGCTTGAGACCCAAAGAGCTTTCTTTGACAAAGATGGGTTAGGATATAATGCAACACAAAAAGAAACTCATCTAAAGAATTTCCTAGTGAGCAAAAATACTATGCATGATTTATCTCTTACATGCTCACTATGCAATAGAATAGGACACTCTTCACAAGCATGCACTTATAGAAAAACTACATTTAGAGGAAGAGTTGTTAGAAAAATATGGGTGCCAAAGCATGTTATAAATAATGATGAATTTAGCTTGAAATGGATCCCCAAAGGATCAAAAATTATTTGCACTAACTCTCATGGACCCAAGAAAATTTGGGTACCAAAGCATGCATAAATTTGTTTGTTGTAGGAGTGTTAGAGCATGAGAATACAGTGGATCAATGGAGTTTAAATGCTCAACACATCCTCATGAAATTTGCTTGTGCCAATGAGAAAGAGGAAGAGCTTAAGAATCCATCCTTGGCAAAGATCAAAATAATTCTTCAAAGAAAAGCCTAAGATGGATTCAACAAGTCAAGGCAAAGTACTCTCAAGCAAAGGAGTTTTGTAAGCTTATATTCTATCTTCTCAAAACTCATATATATTAAAATTATTTGTTTGATTTAATAAGGCACTTAGTTGATGATTATTGGTGCATTGTGAGGCATGTTGAATAATTGTTGATTGGTTAATGGTTAGTTCTTGAGGCATTGGATGATTGAATGAAAGGCATGATTTATGATTTTGAAAAGATTATTGAATTTCTATAGTTTGAGCAAGTTTGATATGTTTAGATAATATATTTAGTAGCTCAAAAGTTGTTAAATATGTCATATATGCAAAATGCCATGTCATGAGCAATAATGAAGAACTTGTATGTTGGAAATCATGGCATGTTGTTCACAAGATGTATGTTTTAATGATATATATGCTTAAAATCTGTGTTAATAAGTTTTTTTTTGACATATTTATGTAATTCAATGCGTTGGTTTGGTCAAAATATGCTTAAATCTCAAAATGACCTCCTTTGAGGCCAAAAATGCATTTTATTGTGTAAATTCTTCCAAAATTGCAAAATCTTTTGTAAAATGGTTTTTCAATCATGTTTTTCATTCACACAAGTCCAAAATCATGTTTTACAAATGTTTAAACTCTTACTTGGACTTAAATTACTCAAAAATGGAGTTTTGCTACCTCACAAGTTCAATTTTCTGTCAAAACAACTGCAGAATCTGTAGGAAACATATGAGGGATCGATCCCCCTCCTAAAGGGATCGATCCCCCCAAGCCAGAAAGGGCTTTCCTGCATGTTTAAATTGAAAATTGGGAGGATCTTTTGTTAGTTTCACACTATCTTTTGTATAAGCATAAAATTCATTGTTTGAACTTCTTTTTGATGATCTTTAATATATGAAAATTCATTTTTCATTTATATCATGCCTCAACTCCAACAATTTGAATCATTTCCAACCAATGGTATCACTTCCAACAATCAACTCACAAGTGCAAAATCATTTTTCTTGTTGAAAACTTGCATAAATCTTGAAATAATCTTGAAATATACTTTCAATGAATGCTTAAACATAATTTTGAGAAATATTTCAAGAATTTATAAAGATATATTTGAGAATTTAATGAACTTGTGCATAATGAATATCCTTCATTCCTTTTGTTCATTTTAGTCAAGCATGCTTATAGGATTATGTCTATTAGCTTGACTCAATTACTCCACTCTAGGTTTCATGATCATTATACATCTAGTGAATTGATTTCAAATGTAAATTCAACAATTGGTAATGGTCATTGGCCTATAATTTGTGATGATAAATGGATCCCAAATGTTCAAATGCATGAAACTTTATCATCCATGTACTTGGGCTTTAATGACAACACCAACAATTGATATACATACATTGAATCATGTTTGCTTAAGTTGAATCAATAATCATGCCTATGAGATGAGAATAGTTGTTTTCATGATATTATGTGTTTAACCTCACTCATAGTTTATGGATTTTAATGATAAAACATATTTTAGCTTGATAATAGTGATTCACTTAGGTGAATCCATTTTAGTTAAAATAGCATATTCCCTCTAGAATGTTAAATGATGATAACAACTAGGGATATGGCTATTAATTGATTAAAATGGTAATTTTGAATTTTTCCTTGCTCATAATTGGTTAAGGACTTGAATTGGAAAATGAGCATAGGATTTTGTGCTTGAAGTCATGGAAGAAAATGTGTTTGCTTGAATACCTTGATTTTTGAATCTTCCATATGGTATAAATTTGTGAATATGAATATGGATTAATACTTTATGATAGTGTGCTAATGTGTAATTGATCCATATGCATATTTGATGATATGTGTTGTGTTCTTGCATATTTAGAATGATTATTTTCTTGACATGAACACTACACATAAATATTAGATTCATGCAAAATGACTAAGTCAACCATTAGTAACAATTGGTATTTAGATTGAAATAACAATTTGTGATAACCGTAAATTTTTCCATTTATTGGAAATTAGAAATATTGAAAATAAATATTAGAGAAATTAAATAAGCGGAAATAAATAAAATTTGCGAGAAACGGGATATTGGTGAAAATCCCGAGAAATGAGGAAGTGATGAATAAGGAAATTCGTGTGAAGGAAATTAAATGAAAAAAATAAAAATAAAAATAAAATCGGAGTTATGGAAAATAAGGAAAGGAGGAATTTAAATTGGATTAATGGAAATCCAAAATTTATAAAATAAAAATGCGTATATTATATATTTATATAATTAAATTATATAAATATATTTACACATGTTTTTATATAAATACATATGTATGTATATGAATATTAGTATATATTATAAAATGAAATATATACTATTTTGTCTTAAATAAATACATGTGTATATTATAAAATGCATTTATATAATTATAAATATATATGTACAGATATACATATATATATGAAATATATATATATATATATTATTACTTTAAATAAAAGTATATTAATATATAAGAAAAGTAAATGTTATTTTATATTAAAGTTTATAGGTATATATATATATTGTATTATAACATTTATATAATTCTATATATATATATATATGTTATTTATTCTAAAGTATATAAATATAAATATAAAAATATATATATATATATATACTAGATATATATATTTTGTAATCTACAATATATATAATCTATATATAATATATATTGTATTACAATATATATGAAATAATATTATATGTGTAATATATGGTAAATATTATGTGTATAAATTATATGATAGTATATAGTATATAGTATATAGTAAAACATATACTAAATATAGAAAGAGTAAATAAACCAAAAAGGGAAAGAAAAATAGAAGGAAGGATCGGGAAAACCCGACCTTCCCAGCCAGAGGAGCCGATGGTGGCGGAGCTGCCACCGCCGGCGAAGGAAAAGAGGAGAGGGGGCGTCGCCGGTCGACGAGGAAGGACGAGGGTCACCGGCAACGGCCCAAAACAGAACGGAAAAGAGAAATCGAAATAGAAAACCGACGGAAAGATCGGGAAGAAAAAAGAAAGGGGATCTCGCGGTGCCGGCCAAACCAGCCGCCACCACTGCAGCCACACCACCGTCGGAGGAAGAGGAAGACGTGGGAGGCCACCGTTGAGGCCGGGAACGGCGGAGGAAGGCCGACGGAGGAAGAGAAGGGACCGAACCAAAATCGAGTAGATCCGCCGCCGTGCCGTCGATTCGGGATGAACGGAGGCCAGATCCGGCTTCACCGTCACGCCGGCCAGCTGCTGAGCCGTCGAACCGCCGGAGAACCGGTCACCGGTGAAGAACCGGCAGTGAGGGGAGGTGACCGGTCCGGCTGGGAAGAAAGAAAAGGAAAAAGGAAAAAGAAAAAGGAAAAAGAAAAAGAAAAAAAAAGAAAAAAAGAAAAGAAAGAGAAAGAAAAAAAAAAGAAAAAGAAAAGAGGAAAAAGGAAGAAAAAGAAGAAAAAGGAAAATTTCGAAAATTCGAAAAATTCCCGGAAATTCGACAACACGGAAATTTACGAAAATTCGGTAAGAAATTCCCGGAAATTTAATTTCAGAAAAATTTAATAAATTATGAAAAAATTCTAAAATTTAGAATTTTATTCCAGAAATTATTTTCAGCAATCGAGATAAGGAATCGAGAGAGATGGAGCACGGGCGCGATCGATAAGAGGAAGTCGTCGACCCGGAAAAAGGTAAGGGATGCATGTGCAGCACTGTAAGGATACTCAGTTTTCATATTTTAAATTGAAATATTTTATGCAAATATTTTATGAAAATTATTATGATGCATGATTTGCTGAAAATAATTTGGGAAGAAGTACTGGCTGAAAGATTTAAAACTGTATTTTTCCGTGCAGGAGGTTAGTAAATCGGCTGCCGTTATGCTGCCGAAAATTTTAGAAAAACTTTATAAAATCATATTGAGTGATTTTATTTCCGAATTTCGATAATAAATCACGAAACATGAGGAAATTACTAAATTTCATAAAACATGAATATAATGAGATGGAATTTTAAAATATTCATGCATTCGAGAATGATGACAACGAAATCACCGAAAATTCTCGAAATAGATAAATTACACGAAATACGAGACGAAAGATGAAGTGAAATATAGTGAATATTTTTATGAATATTTTTATAAATATTCACTAAAGGATTTTAACCCTTATGGTTTTAAAATATGGAATTTTATATCTATATAAATTCCATATAAGTCTATTTGATGATGAAAACTACGGTTTTGAGATTGGTTGGCATTCCTATCATACGTATGCATGATATGTGATATGTTTAGTCCCGGTCGACACCTGCTCCGCGACCCACAGAGGAAAACATAGATTATGGTCATAGATTTGACCGGTTTATTTCTTTACCCTCCGAGATTTATAGTACGATAAGATTGATGTCTATCATAGACTCCATAAATGATAGGTGACATGTTAAAAAGGAAAGTGTTTTACATGACATGGAATATGTCAAATGGGAAATGTGATATGTGATGTGTGACATGTGAAAAGAACATGTTTCATATAATATGAGAAGAAAATCAATTGAATTATAGCATTTTTATAAAATGCTCATTTCGGTACTGATTATAGTACTGTGAGATGATTCTCATAAGACATGAGATACAAACCTCTAATATGTTTAAAAAAAGGAAGAATTGATATATCTGACATTCTCACCATGAATTTAAATGAAACATTAGATTATAAGTGTTTCACGAATTCCGAACCGTGGGAGCCACCTCTAGAATCCTTCGGGAACTAAGTGCTACACGAGCTTCGATGTACTAAAGGCCAAACCGAGCAGAGACTCGATGATTGTACCGTGTGAGCCACGGATGAGTGATGAAGCTAGGCAATCGTTGTCTGATGGGCCCAGAGAGGTTGCCATGGCCGATTGTGCTGGTTCGTCACAACCTCTAAAACCTCGAGTGGACTTTGGGCCATAGAGGACAGTACGGATGAGTGATGAAGCTAGGCAATCATTGTCTGATGGGCCCAGAGAGGTTGCCATGGCCGATTGTGCTGGTTTGTCACAACCTCTAAAATCCTTCGGGAACTAAGTGCTACACGTGTTCTAACGAAATATGAGAAATCGTAGGATATTGTGACTATAAGTAAGTGATTGTGATTCGTGAATGCGATGAATGTCGAAGGATGAAATAGATCTTAGGCATATGACACATGATGTATATGATTATTGGATGATGTCTACATATGCCATTGAACATGTACTACTTGAATGTTTGTGCTTCCACACATAATTATACTTTTAATAAGAACGATGCCTTGTATAACTAAGGATGAAAAGTAAGCATGAATAAGTTATGACATGGGTGCACTTACGAAATGGTAATAAACCTTAGTATAATCCATGCATGCTAATTTACAATAACTCAAGCATGTATGATACGAATATTAATTATTTTATTTAATTGCTTTATTTAGTAGAAGCATTTTTTAAAAAAGAATATGAAAAAGGTTATGAAAGATTGAAAAGGATTTATTAATTCATAACAAAAAGAAAAATTTCTCTCTACAGTTGCTTCTAGGTTCCGTAACAAGTATGGTATTCTAAAATACATACCTTACTCCATTCGGATCCCTAGCCGACTGTAGTATCCTTCCTACATGCGACCCTAGAGCCCATAGTGTAAAGAAAAAGATTTTCAGCATATAGGAAGCTGAGTATCAAGTGAAACATATAATTCTCTTACTGAGCCGTGGTTTTGCTCACCCCTTAATATTAAACATCTCAGGTTTTGATGCTGGTGAGTTCAGTGGATTGTGGATCCTGGCTGTACACGAAGAACAATGTGTCAAACCGACTGATTATTTGAGGTATGATTATTTATTCTCTGTATTTAGACACGTCAACAGTACTACTTATCTGATTTGTTACGATAGGGGATGTGTATAATAAAAACAATATTATGTAAAATTGTTTAACAGTCAGTACAAGGGAAGTATCGCAGACAGCCCAACTGGTTAAGTTGTGTATAAGAAGATGAAAAATGTGGTCACGGGTCGTGACAGATTTAATGGTATCAGAGCAATGGTTGGCCTGATGTCTGTGGATACTTTTGGAAGGAAAAGAGTTAAACATCCCCGGTAGTACTATGTCGTCTGATTACATAGAGAAAATAAATGATTGTAAATGGAGTAAAATGATTTAAAAGGAGTGAGAAAGTATAAACTGAGAATGCTACGGAAGAAAATAGGCTCAGAAATTACTGAATTATTGGTGATTCTTCTAGTCTAAATGAAGGCCTGCTCGGTAAGGAACAGAAATGGACTCGGTGAGGGCCCCACCAGTACTTTTCTGTCCGAACCAAACTGAGACCTGAAAGTGATGGTATAAAGTAGGGGAATGAAATATCATCATTAAATAGACTTTAAGATCACCGATTGAGGGTAATTTGAAGAGAGAGAAAATTTTTAGCCAAAAATGACCAAAATACCCCTACCCCTAAAATTTTACCTGGAGTCAAAATAGATCACCAGAAGTTGGAATTGACCGATTTGACAGAGAAATTAAGGTTATAAAGCTGAATTACAAGTAAATTAATCCCATTGTGGATTTTAGTGAACTTCTCTGTCGAAAATTGAATGAGATCTAACTTGATGTTATAAGTATCAGAAAGGATACTATCAGCATATAGATGATCAGTTCATGGATTTAAATGTATATTGTGAAGATAGAAATAAATGTCGAAATGACGAAAATACCCCTATGTTGGGCGATGTTCGGAACAGTGATAAAACCGAGCTGAATTGGAATCCATTGATAGTAATGGAATTATTAATGGCATAGAGGATGTCATATGAATCTAACGATCCCTGTTACTAATTCCACTAACACTTAGATTATGGACGCGAAAGAAAAACCCCGAGTAGACTGTGGGCCATAGGGGATAACCGTACGATTGAGTGAGGCGGCCAGGGCCTCTCCACGAGTGGACTTTGGGCCATAGTGGTAAATCCTGGGCTTTGCAATAAAATAATCCGTGAGGGACTAAGTGCCACGTCTGTGTGACGGGGGCCACCTCTAGAACCCAGAGAGGACAGTACGGATGAGTTAGGCACTGGGGTGGTAAATCCCTGGTTAACGGAGATCCAGGCACTCCCGGTCCTTACAATAAAACGAGTACGGATGAGTGAAGTGGCTCGGTAAATCCCTGAAAGAAACGGTAAATCCGGGGCTTCACAATAAAACGGTATGATGCGATCCAAAGAGTGTAGTGGAATGTCATCAGATGTTTGACCCGGTTATTGACTGTAAGGGTCGAAAAAATTAATAGTATACTGAACGGGATCGTTGAATACTATGAAAAGTGAAATGATTACAGGAATTGACTAATAAGGTGAATAGTACCAATAATGAGATACATATTGGTGTGATTACTTATGGTTCTATATGTTTCCATTACTTTGAGGTATCAAACAGATAATCTTATATAGAACCGACATATCTTGAAATATGTGCTACAGAATGAGGTACTGTGTGGAGTACTGTGAATTAGAGAATAATTATAAGAACAATGAAGTGATAAAAAGAAGATCACAGCTAACCTAGGTTCTTCAGGACCCTTGAGACAGAACTGTGATGAGCGACCTAATGGTGGGCGACCCGTAGTGGATCATGTGTTGTGAGATATTGGCGAACTATGTTATCACTGACTCACTAGTAAGGGTAAACCTGGGGCGAAAGGATTGCTTAGGGGATGCTCGCCAACGGCCGATTCGAACAGGCGGAACTCTTACAAGAAGCTTAGTGATAACACGAGTGTAAGGAACCAGGTACGTAAGGGTGCCAAGGTTCGAACCTCGTGGATAATATACTCAAGGGAAATTAAGCCTGAATTCAGTAAATGGAAATGGTTTTAAAGTGAATAACTGAATTGAAACGAGTAGCTATAAAGTGTGTTGATAACCATTGTACTTGATACAGCTTACCGGAATGAGATTCGTAACGCTATAAAGTATGACTAAGTAATGAAATCAAGGTAGAGTATGTATCAAATGATTTGAATATTGAATGTCTCTGCCTTGAGAATACATTGAGAAATGATGGGACACAATGATGAAGGTCCAAAATGATAAAAGAAGTGTGGTTAAAGAAATTACCGGAATGAGAATCCCGATAAATTTCATAGTAACATAGATTGAGAAATCAGGTTAATGTTGACTCGATAGTGGATATAAAATTTATTCTTAAGCTTGTATCGAAGAATATAGAAGAAATCCGACAAGCTTAAGAAAATAATTTTTGGAACATATTATGGATGATGAAATTCACAAGTATCGATGTAAAGGATGGAAATACAAATGATATGATTTGAGGATGAATTAAATGATGTATTAAAATTTTTGGTTATACACCAAAGTTCTTATGAAGAACAAATAAATATTATCTGGAAGTGATGCCTTAAATATGATTTAATCAGAGATGTATAAGGAGCTTATAAGAGCAATCTTTGTAAAAGGCATAGTCAGATGAAAAGTTGAAGAACGATGGTCACAAGATGATAAGAAATGTATAATTAAAGAAAATATCAGATTGAATTCCGATAGAACTTCCAGAGTTATATAAATTAGAGGAATCGAGATAACATTGACTCGATTTTGAATATGAAGTTAAATTCTAAGTTTATATTGGAGGATGTAGAAAGAATCCGAAAAGCTTAAGAAAGTAGCTCTGAAAATTGTGTGAATAATGAAATTCACGTGTAAAAGTCTGAATGACGAAAATACAGATAATGAAAAATTAAGAATAATGAAATTGTCTGTATAAGTATAAATGAGAGAAATAAAAATGATATTGAGTTGTAGATGAATTAAAAGGATGTATTAATTTCCTATCATTGATAAAGTTCTGGTGAAGAACAAGTATTCATCTACATGAAAACAGACGCTTTATGGAGCTGATTAAGGATGTGTGAGGAGTTAATAAGACTATCCTCAGTATAAAGAGTCCTTAGATAAAAGAGTGAAGATTGGTGTCTATAAGATGATGATTTGAACTCGGAGTGAATTTTACGAGTTCCGATTGAAGCTACAAGGATAATGAGTTGCCTTGTAAAGTATATAAGCCTAAAGAATGAGGCATCCTTACATGAGTAAATTGATGAAATACTGATAGAGTCTAAAGTATAAATGGAACATGAGTAGCATTGTGATATAATCCTTAAACTCTTAAAGGCTGTGGAATTGTGCTAAGATTAACAACTAAGAAATTTGGCTAGAGAGTATCTCCTCTTGAGATATATGATCTTGAGATGACAGGGTGACAGTGAACCTGTCTATGATATAAAATAATGATTGAGATACGAAAGTAATGAGTCTAGCTAAATACTATTGCCAGCTTATAAAAGAGTGATGAGACTGGCTGCCCTATAGACGAGATCTAATTAAAGAAATTAAAGTCGGCAGATGGATAAGTGTAAAGAGTAGATGGTATGCGAGATTTTAAAAGATCTTAGCTGTATAGTACCATACCAATAGAGAAAACCGACAAAAAAAAAGGGGAATGAGAGTAAAAATATGAAAAACGAAAATGAAAGTGAGATAAGGAAATAAATTGCATGACGAGAAGGGAACATTAATATGAAACAGTTCCCGTAGTTAAGACTGAAAGTGAATGGTGTTGGTTATCACATAACTGTGGCAAGATGTAAAATCAAAGCCAGAACTGATAAGTGAAAGTAATGATACCCCAAGGAGTAAGATAATTGATATGTTCACTGCCAGTATGCAAAGAGAAATGTTTGAATATATAGCCACCTCGAAATGATAGAGATGGTGGAATTGTATAGATAATGTGGTGCTTAAATGGATAATTCGAGGATTCAATCACAGAATCTAAATTATGGAAAGAGTATATTCCTGTGTATATTCTAAAATTTAAATGATATTGAATATACCATAAGCGTAAGAGATATAATGACCATACTACATGAAAAGAGACATGGAGAGAAAATGATTGTCTCATGATCTATTACTGTAAGAGATAATTAACAGTAAAATTTGCAATGATATACAACCTTGATGGAATAAGTGTGAAAATGAACATTGTGGACAATAAATCCAAAAGAGAAATGATGATATGGAAGTGATTAAAGACTGATGATCTAAATAGAATCATTTTCCATTATCAGACTTTTAGATTCTCTAGTGCCTTAGTCGAAGTATAAGTGTTAAACGGTGTGAATGCGTATGTACAGTTTCCAGTGAGCCTTACATGTGATGGGAGTCTCTGTGTTGCCATATGCTAACGAGAGATAGCAAAAGGCTTTGAGATCCCAAGTGTATTGATAGCACCGCTCCATACTGATATATATTTATATATATGAGCGTGAGATGTAAACGCTCCATGTTATTGAGAGAGCGTGTGCATGAGATGTGAAAGCTACTGGGACACTTACATATAATTGATCTATATGAGTACATGATAGTACCATATTTTGTCGACTCGGCACTAAGTGAGAAGAATGGATGATAAACAGCATAGATCGGCTGTAATATGAAAAAGATTGAGTATGGACTCTTATATGAAAAGAATAAAAGAGAATAACTCCCGATTTGAGAAAAGAACTTACGGGAGTATAGACATATACGATGAAAGACAGCATGTAGTGGTCTAAAGCACTCTTGATGTTGAAAGTGTACTGGCAGTATTACTTGGAGGATGAACTAGAGATCAGAAGTCTTAAGTATACGGCATATACCACCTTTGGACTTAAGTTAAATTCGGAGGACCGAATTTCTTAAGGTGGGGAGGATGTGATAACCGTAAATTTTTCCATTTATTGGAAATTAGAAATATTGAAAATAAATATTAGAGAAATTAAATAAGAGGAAATAAATAAAATTTGCGAGAAACGGGATATTGGTGAAAATCCCGAGAAATGAGGAAGTGATGAATAAGGAAATTCGTGTGAAGGAAATTAAATGAAAAAAATAAAAATAAAAATAAAATCGGAGTTATGGAAAATAAGGAAATGAGGAATTTAAATTGGATTAATGGAAATCCAAAATTTATAAAATAAAAATGCGTATATTATATATTTATATAATTAAATTATATAAATATATTTACACATGTTTTTATATAAATACATATGTATGTATATGAATATTAGTATATATTATAAAATGAAATATATACTATTTTGTCTTAAATAAATACATGTGTATATTATAAAATGCATTTATATAATTATAAATATATATGTACAGATATACATATATATATGAAATATATATATATTATTACTTTAAATAAAAGTATATGAATATATAAGAAAAGTAAATGTTATTTTATATTAAAGTTTATAGGTATATATATATTGTATTATAACATTTATATAATTCTATATATATATATATATGTTATTTATTCTAAAGTATATAAATATAAATATAAATATATATATATATATACTAGATATATATATTTTGTAATCTACAATATATATAATCTATATATAATATATATTGTATTACAATATATATGAAATAATATTATATGTGTAATATATTGTAAATATTATGTGTATAAATTA
The DNA here is from genome assembly GCA_031772115.1 of Heritiera littoralis. NCBI lineage: Eukaryota > Viridiplantae > Streptophyta > Magnoliopsida > Malvales > Malvaceae > Heritiera > Heritiera littoralis. The sequence continues at coordinate 99,829 of JAPDPK010000083.1, read as the reverse complement.
TATGATATAGTATATAGTATATAGTAAAACATATACTAAATATAGAAAGAGTAAATAAACCAAAAAGGGAAAGAAAAATAGAAGGAAGGATCGGGAAAACCCGACCTTCCCAGCCAGAGGAGCCGATGGTGGCAGAGCTGCCACCGCCGGCAAAGGAAAAGAGGAGAGGGGGCGTCGCCGGTCGACTAGGAAGGACGAGGGTCACCGGCAACGGCCCAAAACAGAACGGAAAAGAGAAATCGAAATAGAAAACCGACGGAAAGATCGGGAAGAAAAAAGAAAGGGGATCTCGCGGTGCCGGCCAAACCAGCCGCCACCACTGCAGCCACACCACCGTCGGAGGAAGAGGAAGACGTGGGAGGCCATCGTTGAGGCGGGGAACGGCGGAGGAAGGCCGACGGAGGAAGAGAAGGGACCGAACCAAAATCGAGTAGATCCGCCGCCGTGCCGTCGATTCGGGATGAACGGAGGCCAGATCCGGCTTCGCCGTCACGCCGGCCAGCTGCTGAGCCGTCGAACCGCCGGAGAACCGGTCACCGGTGAAGAACCGGCAGTGAGGGGAGGTGACCGGTCCGGCTGGGAAGAAAGAAAAGGAAAAAGGAAAAAGAAAAAGGAAAAAGGAAAAAGAAAAAGAAAAAAAAAGAAAAAAAGAAAAGAAAGAGAAAGAAAAGAAAAAAAAAGAAAGAAAAAGAAAAGAGGAAAAAGGAAGAAAAAGAAGAAAAAGGAAAATTTCGGAAATTCGGAAAATTCCCGGAAATTCGACAACCCGGAAATTTACGAAAATTCGGTAAGAAATTCCCGAAAATTTAATTTCTGAAAAATTTAATAAATTATGAAAAAATTCTAAAATTTAGAATTTTATTCCAGAAATTATTTTCAGCAATCGAGATAAGGAATCGAGAGAGATGGAGCACGGGCGCGATCGATAAGAGGAAGTCGCCGACCCGGAAAAAGGTAAGGGATGCATGTGCAGCACTGTAAGGATACTTAGTTTGCATATTTTAAATTGAAATATTTTATGCAAATATTTTATGAAAATTATTATGATGCATGATTTGCTGAAAATAATTTGGGAAGAAGTACTGGCTGAAAGATTTAAAACTGTATTTTTCCGTGCAGGAGGTTAGTAAATCGGCTGCCGTTATGCTGCCGAAAATTTTAGAAAAACTTTATAAAATCATATTGAGTGATTTTATTTCCGAATTTCGATAATAAATCACGAAACATGAGGAAATTACTAAATTTCATAAAACATGAATATAATGAGATGGAATTTTAAAATATTCATGCATTCGAGAATGGTGACAATGAAATCACCGAAAATTCTCGAAATAGATAAATTACACGAAATACGAGACGAAAGATGAAGTGAAATATAGTGAATATTTTTATGAATATTTTTATAAATATTCACTAAAGGATTTTAACCCTTATGGTTTTAAAATATGGAATTTTATATCTATATAAATTCCATATAAGTCTATTTGATGATGAAAACTACGGTTTTGAGATTGGTTGGCATTCCTATCATACGGATGCATGATATGTGATATGTTTAGTCCCGGTCGACACCTGATCCGCGACCCACAGAGGACAACATAGATTATGGTCATAGATTTGACCGGTTTATTTCTTTACCCTCCGGGATTTATAGTACGATAAGATTGATGTCTATCATAGACTCCATAAATGATAGGTGACATGTTAAAAAGGAAAGTGTTTTACATGACATGGAATATGTCAAATGGGAAATGTGATATGTGATGTGTGACATGTCGAAAGAACATGTTTCATATAATATGAGAAGAAAATCAATTGAATTATAGCATTTTTATAAAATGCTCATTTCGGTACTGATTATAGTACTGTGAGATGATTCTCATAAGACATGAGATACAAACCTCTAATATGTTTAAAAAAAGGAAGAATTGATATATCTGACATTCTCACCATGAATTTAAATGAAACATTAGATTATAAGTGTTTCACGAATTCCGAACCGTGGGAGCCACCTCTAGAATCCTTCGGGAACTAAGTGCTACACGAGCTTCGATGTACTAAAGGCCAAACCGAGCAGAGACTCGATGATTGTACCGTGTGAGCCACGGATGAGTGATGAAGCTAGGCAATCGTTGTCTGATGGGCCCAGAGAGGTTGCCATGGCCGATTGTGCTGGTTCGTCACAACCTCTAAAACCTCGAGTGGACTTTGGGCCATAGAGGACAGTACGGATGTACTAATGGCCAAATCGAGCAGAGACTCGATGATTGTACCATGTGAGCCACGGATGAGTGACGAAGCTAGGCAATCGTTGTCTGATGGGCCCAGAGAGGTTGCCATGGCCGATTGTGCTGGTTCGTCACAACCTCTAAAACCTCGAGTGGACTTTGGGCCATAGAGGACAGTGCGGATGAGTGATGAAGCTAGGCAATCATTGTCTGATGGGCCCAGAGACGTTGCCATGGCCGATTGTGCTGGTTCGTCACAACCTCTAAAATCCTTCGGGAACTAAGTGCTACACGTGTTCTAACGAAATATGAGAAATCGTAGGATATTGTGACTATAAGTAAGTGATTGTGATTCGTGAATGCGATGAATGTCGAAGGATGAAATAGATCTTAGGCATATGACACATGATGTATATGATTATTGGATGATGTCTATATATGCCATTGAACATGTACTACTTGAATGTTTGTGCTTCCACACATAATTATAATTTTAATAAGAACGATGCCTTGTATAACTAAGGATGAAAAGTAAGCATGAATAAGTTATGACATGGGTGCACTTACGAAATGGTAATAAACCTTAGTATAATCCATGCATGCTAATTTACAATAACTCAAGCATGTATGATACGAATATTAATTATTTTATTTAATTGCTTTATTTAGTAGAAGCATTTTTTAAAAAAGAATATGAAAAAGGTTATGAAAGATTGAAAAGGATTTATTAATTCATAACAAAAAGAAAAATTTCTCTCTACAGTTGCTTCTAGGTTCCGTAACAAGTATGGTATTCTAAAATACCTACCTTACTCCATTCGGATCCCTAGCCGACTGTAGTATCCTTCCTACATGCGACCCTAGAGCCCATAGTGTAAAGAAAAAGATTTTCAGCATATAGGAAGCTGAGTATCAAGTGAAACATATAATTCTCTTACTGAGCCGTGGTTTTGCTCACCCCTTAATATTAAACATCTCAGGTTTTGATGCTGGTGAGTTCAGTGGATTGTGGATCCTGGCTGTACACGAAGAACAATGTGTCAAACCGACTGATTATTTGAGGTATGATTATTTATTCTCTGTATTTAGACACGTCAACAGTACTACTTATCTGATTTGTTACGATAGGGGATGTGTATAATAAAAACAATATTATGTAAAATTGTTTAACAGTCAGTACAAGGGAAGTATCGCAGACAGCCCAACCGGTTAAGTTGTGTATAAGAAGATGAAAAATGTGGTCACGGGTCGTGACACAATTAATATCATTGGCAACCATATTTCAACAATTGGTAAGCCAAAACTAAATTGCCAATTGCTATGAGCTTTAAATTGACAATTCTTCTTGTGCTCTTTAGTTTGAAATGACAAATAGAGAAGAATTCTCTTAGGATATTTTTGCATGAAACTCTTGTGTGCAAGAATTTGAAGTTAATTGCTATATGTTTCAATTCTATGCACATTCTTGCTTGAACGTGATTTATGAGCTCTTGCATATGATATGTCATCTAATTTCAGCTCATAATCATAATATATTGCTATGCACCTTAGTTGGACCTTAGAGAACAATTGATATACTTAGATGCTTGCTTAACTTCTTACCAATTGGAACCTCCTTGCAAAATTACTTATCAACAATTGGTATCAAAATTATTTATAAACAATTGGTATAGGAAAATAAGCCTTGTCCTTTGAATGCCTAAACATTTCATACTCTTTATGGACATTGTCTTATGAATTTGTGCTATGAGTCCCATGTACTAACATGTTTCTTGTTGGATGGAGCATTTTTATTTGTTCTCACATAGCCATAATTTTAGGGGGAGCATATTTTTTATTATTTTTCCTTCTTTTTGCTATGACAAAAAGGGGGAGAGATAGATATTAAATGGGAGAGATAATGAGGAAGAAATAGTTTTCAAAACCCATGCTTATATTAAGAGGGAGCTTTGTAAAATCCTGCTTTATTTGAGGGGGAGTATTCTATCAAAGAATTTTCAAAGCAAATTTACATTAAGTTTTGTCATATCAAAAAGGGGGAGATTGTTAGCTTTAAATTGACATGTATATTTTGAAATGACAAAAACTTAAGTAAGCTTTAATGTTTTAATTCATATTGTAAATTTGCCTTATCACACATGATTTTCTCAATACATTTCAAGTGTTCATATCAAACATTAAGACCATGATTTAATGATGCATATTCTTATTGGTCTTAACACTTTGTAAATGTGTTGAATATTTTAGAAAATCACTTGATGAATTTTTGGACCATGTTTTCATCAGAGAAGTCAAGAAAAACTCCCACAAAAATGCCAAAATGTTTTGGGGTGAATTAGGATCAAAGACCACATCATTTCTAACCCAAAATAGTGCAGGAAAAGCTTTCTGGAGGCATGGGATCGATCCCCTAAGGGAAGGGATCGATCCCTTTATGGCAGAATGACTTCCCAAGGTCCCTCAAGCTAAGAATCAAGATTCTGGACAAAAGGGATCGATCCCTTTGGGCATGGGATCGATCCTTCGGGACGAAAAAGTGCTGTAACAGCTAGTTTTTGTGAGACAACGGTAATATTCGAGATTTGGCTCCACCCAACGGCTAGAATACATCCAAGGGACTATAAATAGAGGCTTGGAAGCTGAAGAAACAAGGGAGAGCACCCAAGACATATCATTCTTCAATTTCTTCATCTTTTCAAGCAAATCAAAGAGTTCAAGAGCTAGAATTCAATATCATCTATCATTCTCTTATTCCTCGTAATGCTTAGCACAAATCTTGTATAGGCTTTTATTTGTGCTTAATCTTTGTAATCACTTGCCTATCTAGAGGCCTCCTTTGATTACTTCTCTTGTAAACCAATTCATTCCTTGTAAAAGGGGAGGTTTCTCTTTAGCCTAAGAAAAAGAGGGAGGTTTCTCTTTAGCCTGTAAAAAGAGGGAGAAGAGGTTTCTCTTAAGCCTAGAAAAAGAGAGAGGTTTCTCTTGAGCCTTGAAAAGAGGGAGTGTAATACAAATTCAAAGATAGTGAATTTGGGAAAAATCCTTGGGAGTGTCTCAAGGTAGAGGACGTAGGCAAGGTAGCCGAACCTCTATAAATCGATTGTGTAAATCTCTCTCTCCCTACTCTTTATTTACTTGCATTTATATTGTGTTTATTTCATTGAACTTGGATTGCATGATTGCCTAACCTAGAGAACTTAGTAAATATTAATATAGGCTAGAGAATTTAGAAGAATCGCAAAACGGGCATAAGGTTAGTGAAAAACCGATTCACCCCCTCTCTCGGTATAGCCTATAGAGCCAACAAATCTCTTATAATATATTAATGTCATTTAGATTAGTTTGATTAATGTCAATATTTATAATCTCTTATAATATAACAATATACAAATATAAATTTATATATATGTTTAGATTTTTACATTATAATAAAGTATCATATAGGTGTGTGTATACATATTATATATTATGCTAAAATATCATATATGTTAAGAATTTTATCTTAGGAAGGCCTGATTCTTGAAGACAAACTGGGTATAGGGATGCCGAGAGTTGTCCCTGAACTGTTGAATTAATGTTTTTTTGTGCTTTAGTGGGTAGAACCCCCCTCTGAATAAAAAAAATTACAATATAATTTTTTTTCATAATTTAAAAATATTTATTATCTTAAACATAATTAAATAATTATAATTTCATAAATAATTTTATTATTATGTTTCATTTTTTTTTGCCAACAATATTTCATTAAATTTGATAATTAAACTTTTAAGTATGGTTTTCAGGTTTTGTTCTCATATATGAAAATTATCAATGTGTAAGAATTACATCTTAACGAATTATGAAACTTTTATTAATTTAATTTCAATATTTATGTTTAAAATTAAAAAAAAAACTTTTTATCTTAACCACAATTCAATAATTTAGTTTTATAATTATTTTATTATTATATTTTATTAAATTTGTAAGCCAATAAAATTGTATCATATAAATATATTTAGGAATTATGTACTAAATTTTAAGATTAAATTCTTAAAAATAAGGTGTGTGTGTGTGTGTGTGTGTGTGTGTGTATATATATATATATTATAACTTATATAATATAAGTGATTCTAATATTTTTAGTAAATAACAAACGAACAACAAACAAATACTAAACAAACAACAAACGAACACTAAACGAACAACAAACGAACATTAAACGACCAGAATCCGAATGAACATAAACGAGCTTGTTCGCGAACATAAACGAACGAACCACACCTCTGTTCATGTTCGGTTCGTTTAATAAACAAACACAAAAATATTGTTCGTGTTCGTTTGTTAAGCTTAATAAATGAACAGAAACCAAACAAGTTCACGAATGGTTCGTCGAACTTCTATTCGTTTACACCCTACTTAATATTACTTAAGTTTTTGTCATTTCAAAATACATATGTCAATTTAAAGCTAACAATCTTCCCCTTTTTGATATAACAAAACTTAAGGTAAATTTGCTTTGAAAATTCTTCAAAGAAATACTTCCCCTTAAATAAAGCATGATTTTGTAAAGCTCCCCCTTAATATAAGCATGGTTTTCAAACCCCATTATTTCTCTCCTTTTTTGTCATAGCAAAAAGAAATAAAAATAAAAATTGTGCTCCCTCTAAAATTATGGCAATGTGAGAACAGATAAATATGCTCCATCCACCAAGAAATATGTTAGTACATGGGACTCATAGCATAAATAAATAAGTCAATATCCATAAAGAGTATGAAATGTTTGTACATGCAAAGGACATTGCGAAGATTCTATACCAATTGTTTATAAATAATTATGCAAGAAGTTTCCAATTAGTAAGCAATTAAGCAAGTTGTTTATTAATTTTCTACTAAGTTCTTTAACTTGCTCATTTTAATCTTATCAAGCACCTAAGTAGATTAATTGTTCTCTAAGGTCCAACTAAGGTGCACGACAATACATCATGATTATGAGCTGAAATTAGATGACATATTATATGCAATGAGCTCATAAATCATTTTCAAAAAAGAATGTGTATAGAATTAAATCATACATCAATTAACCACAAATTCTAACACAATTGTGTCTCATGCAAAAGTGTCTTATATTAATTCTTCCCTATATGTCATTTCAATCTAAAGAACATGAAAAGAATTGTCAATTTAAAGGTCATATCAATTGTTATCAATAGTTGACTTTGCCATTTTGCATGATGTTAATTGTTATGTGTGATGTGTTCATTCAAGAGAATAATCAAGTTAAACATGCAAGAGTACAATCACACACACCATCAATAATGCATATGGATTAATTAGACATTAGCATACTATCATAAAGTATTAATCCATATTCATATGCACAAATTTAATCACATTGAAGATTCAAAGAATTTACATCGTTCAACCATACACATTTTTCTTCCATAATCATCAACACAAAGAATCCTATGCTCATTTTTCATTTAACGATTTTTACCAATTATGAGTAAGGAAGAGTTCAAGATTTTCATCTTAATCATTTTAATAGCCATATCCCTAATTTTTATCATCATTTAAGGTTCTAGAGGGTATATGCTATTTTAACTAAAATGGCTTTACCTAAGTGAATCAATATTATCAAGCTAAAATGTGTTTTATCATTAAGATTTTTAATCTATGAGTGAAGTCAAGTATAATTTCATGAAAAACTAATATTTTCATCTCATAGACATGATCATTGATTCAACTTAAGCAAACATGCAAGGTCAACATCAAAACAATCAAGATTCAATGCATGGATATCAATCAAAGTGCATTTGTTCAAGTTTGCATTTATCTTTGAATGTTGATGTTGTCATTAAAGCCTAAGTTCTTTAGAAATTTGGCCATAAGATCAATCTAAGTTCACGGATGACAAATTTTCATGCATTTGAACATTTAAGATCCATTTATCATCACAAATTGTAGGCCAAGGACAATTATGACTCCAGGTAATGTGTTAGGCATCTTAAACATTATATTTACCTAAGTCATATTTGAATTCAATCCTTAAGGTCAAGTTTTGATTATTCTATCATTCAAGCATATATATTGACCTTTAATTGTTCATATTCCACTAAGAAATATATCATGATGTCTAATGGGAATATGTGAGTCAAGCTATGAGATAAAATCTTCTAAACATGCTTGATTAAGATGAACTAAGGAAATTAATATGCTTATCAATCACTAGTTCATCAAATTCTCTAATATATACACAAATCCTTGAAATAATTCTCAAAACAATATTTAAGCATTTATTGAAAGTATATTTCAAGATTTATGCAATTCATGAATGTCTTAATAAGAAAAATGAATTTGCACTTTTAAGTTCAAGAAAGGAAGATATTAATTGTTGAAAATGATACCAATTGTTGAAGTTGAGGCATGATACCAATAAAAAGTGATTTTTCATATTTAAAGATTATCAAAAAGAAGTTGAAATAATGAATTTTAAGCTTAGACGAAAGAAAGTGTGAAAATAACAAAAGATCCTCCCAAATTTCGGTTTAAAATGTGCATGGAAGATTTTTGGCCTTGGGGGATCGATCCCTTATTTTCATAATGCAATTTTTTGCATTTTGTCAAAGGGGATCGATCCTGCATGTGAAGGGATCGATCCTTCACCCAATTTCTGCGGAATTTTGACAAAAAATTCAACTTTCGAGATGCCAAAACTTTGTTTTTGAGTATTTTAAGTCTAAGTAAAGGTTTAAACATTTGTGTAACATGATTTTGGACTTGTATGAATGAAAAATATGGATAAAAAATCATTTAACAATAGATTTCACAATTTTGGAAGAATTTGCACCATAAAATGTACTTTTGGTCTCAAAAGAGGTCATTTTAAGAATTATGCATATTTTGTCAAAACCAAGGCATTAGAAAACACAAATATGTCAAAACAAACATGTTTACATAGATTTTAATTACATTTCATCAAATCACCACACTTGTGAACATCATGCCATGATTTCTAAGATACAAATTCCTCATTAGTGCTCATAACATGGCATTTTGCATACATGACATATTTGACATTTTAGAGCAAGAGAATATATTATCAACATATTGCAAACTTGCTCAAATTACAGAAATCATTGCAAAATTATGTTACATGCTTTTCATCCAATAATCAAGAATTGTCCACAAAATAATCAAAAATAATTTATCATGCCTTTTATTCATTCATGCATCAAAGATTATCAACAAAATGCCTCATCAAGGCGTAAATAATTTAATCAAATAAAAATTTTAAGGAATAAGAAATTAAGCTTACAATACTCCTTTGCTTGAGAGTGATTTGCCATTATTTGTTAAATCCACCTTTAGCTATTCTTTGAGGAATTGTTGTGACTTTGCTAAGGATGGATTTCTCAAGCTTTTCCTCTTTCTCATTGGCATAAGCAAATTCCATAGAGGTGTGTAGAGCATTTGAACTTCATTGTTTCTTTGTAAATCCATGCTCTAACACTCCTATACTAACCAATTTCAAGATTGCTTTGGTGCCCAAATTTTCTTAGGTCCATGAGTGTTAGTGCAAATAATTTTTTATCCCTTTGGGATCCATTTCAAGATCAATTCATTGTTAGTTATAGCATGCTCTTTGGCACCCATATTTTCTTAACTACTCTTCCTCTAAATATGATTTTTCTATAAGTGCATCCTTGTGATGAGTGTCCTATTCTATTACATAGTGAGCATGCAAGGGATGTATCATGCATAGAATTTTTGAAAGCAAGAAAATTCTTAAGATGAGTTTCCTTTTTATTTGCATTATATCCTAACCCATCTTTGTCAAAGAAAGCTCTTTGGGTCTCAAGCATGTGATCTAATTTTTGTTGACCCATGTAGAACCTAGAAAATGAGTTTTGCAAATTTGTGTTCTTTTTATTCGACTTATTTATTTATAAGTTTGTTTCTTCCAATTTCTTCTCTAGTTCTAGCTAAGTATTTGTCAAAACTTCCTTTTTTATTTTCAAATTAGCAATGATTTTCTTATATTTAGAGTTCATGCATTGACATTCATTTACTAATTCATTAAAGGCATTTTGTAATTCATCAAATGTATAAACATTATCTTCACTAGAACTAGAACTAGCCTCATCATCACTAATAGCCATAAAGCATGAGTAGGCTACCTCATCATCTACATTTTCCTCATCGGAGCTATCACTATCGCTCCATGCAGCCACAAATGCCTTCTTCTTAGGTTTCCTATCCTTTTCCTTCCTTAGTAAGGGGCAATCTAGCTTAGTGTGACCCGATTCATTACATTCATAACACACTAAGAGGTCTTTTTCTTTCTTACTTGACTCTCCTCTTATTACCCCTCTTCTTTGATGTCTCCTATCATTCTCTCTCTACTTCATTCTCATAAATCTATTAAATCTTTTGGCAAACATTGCCATTTCCTTTTCTTCCTCATTTCCACTCTCATCACTATCATCTCCAATGATTTCATGAGTGGATGATTTAAGAGCTACCGCTACTTTCTTGAAGGCACTTCATTTCTTTTTAATTTCATTTCATATGTGAGTAGAGAGCCCATAAGCACATCTAGAGACAAGGTATTAGGATCCTTAGATTCTTCTATTGCGGTTACCTTTGCCTCCCAAGATTTTGACAAGCTATTCAAAATTTTCTTAACCATTTCTACATTAGAATAGGTCTTGCCTAAAGCCTTAAGTTCATTGATTATGTCATTAAACCTAGTAAACTTATCATTCACAGACTCATCTTCTTTCATCCTAAAAAGTTCATAATCATGTGTGAGCATACCTACTTTAGTTTCTTTAACTTGATTGGTTCCTTCATGTGTAATGGCTAATTTGTCCCATATTTGCTTGGCATTCTCACATAGGGAGACTCTATTATATCCATTGGGACCTAATGTACAAAAGAGAGTGTGCATAGCCTTGGCATTCAATTGTGCCAATCTCATGTCATTTGTGTCCCACTCATTCTCACTCTTAGGGACATCGTTTCCATCTACTTTCTTCATTGGAATTTTGGGACCATTAACTATCACTCTCCACACTTCATAGTCAATTGATTGCACAAACAATATCATTCTAATTTTTCAATATGAGTAATTCTCTCCATTGAAAAGTGGAGGTCTAACTAATGAATGTCCCTATTCTCTTAGGGGTGTGCCTACATTCAAGTGAGCCATTTATGATCGTTTTTCTCGATGGATGTTAATCCAAATCAATCTCGAGCCCAAGCTCTGATACTAATTGTTGGCTCTATAGGCTAAACCGAGAGTGGGGTGAATCGGTTTTGTGGTACTCTTAGGTTTGTTTTTCGATTCTTCTAAATTCTCTAGCCTATGTTGAAGTTTTCTAAGTGCTCTAGGCTATTCAAGTATGCAATATAAATTCAATTCAACAATCATAATATAAATGCAAATAAGTAAATAGAGTAGGGAAAGAGAGATGTACACAATCGATTTATAGAGGTTCGGCAACCTTGCCTACGTCCTCTACCTTGAGACACTCCCAAGTATTTTCCCAAATCCACTGACTTGAATTTGTATTACAATCCCTCTTTTTGTAGGCTCATGAGAAACCTTCCTTTTTTTTCTAAGGCTAAAGAGAAACCTCCCTCTTTTTCTAAGGCTTAAGAGAAACCTTCCCTTTACAAAGTGTGTTTGTGTTTACAAGGAATGTAATCAAAGATAGGCCTCTAGGTAGGCAAGTGATTACAATGGTTAAGCACAAGAGAAATCTTATACAATATTTGTGCTATGCTATACAAAGATGATGAGTATGATAGAATATGAAGACTTTGTAGCACTTGTGATTTTGATAAGCTTGAGAAAGATGGAGAAGATGAAGAAAGATGTTGCTCAGCTATTCCTCTTTCTTCCTTGAGCTTCCAAGCCTTTATTTATAGTCCCTTGAATGATTTCTAAACGTTGGTAGGAGCTAAAACTAAATGTGATCGTTGTATCTCACAAAAACTAGCCGTTGGAGTGCATTTTCGAGGTAGGGGATTGATCCTTTGCCTTAGGGGATCGATCCTATGCTTCTTCACAAGCTTCCAAGGCATTCTGCCATGAAAGGATCGATCCCTTCCCTTAGGAGATTGATCCTATGTTTCCTTTTTGCTTCTTTTTGCTTCTTGGGGGCATTCTGCCATTCGTGGATTGATCCCTCAACAGGGGTGATCGAACCCTCATGCTTTTCCTGCACTTTTCTAGGCTAATTTGGGTTAGAAATGATGTGGACTTTCATTTTAATTCATCCCAAAACATTTTAGAAATTTGTGGGAGTTTTTCTTAACCTTCTCAACTAAAGACTTAGTGTAAAAACTTGTTAAGTAATTTTCTAAAGTTGTGTTCAATATATTCTTGAGAAAATTACTTAATGAAGATATTCAAAATCATTTTGTAAAATGTTAAGACCAATAAGAGTATGCAATTAAATCATGGTCTTAAACTTTGATATGAAGACTTAAAGTGGTTTGAGAAAATCATATGATTCGTAAAGCAAATTTACATTATGGAGTCAAACACTTAATATTACTTAAGTTTTTGTCATTTCAAAATACATATGTCAATTTAAAGCTAACACATATTATTCTCTTCAATTCTCTAATATTCTCTTCAATTTTCTCCAATTCCTTTCATTTTTTACAATTTTACTAAGTTTAGCTCCAATATATATTCTTTCATTTCTTTCTTTCGAAAATTCAATATATTTATTTAAAAAAATGTTAGACCTGTTTCGTTCATGTTCCATCTCTCGTCCTTTCAGTTCTACTCACATCCTCGATTTTGGTGAAGAATCTTTCAATAAATTCAAATCCGATTGTTTGTCTGTGATAACCGTAAATTTTTCGTTTATTGGAAATTATTGATATTAGAATTTAGTGAAACAAATATAAATGGGAAAATAAGGTTGAAATTTGGAAAAATGATAAAGAGAAGGGAATTTAATTTGGATAAATTGAAATCCAAATTAAATAAGGAAAATGAAATATATTTATATAATTTTATATTATATAAATATATTTTTATACAAATACATACGAATTTAAATACTGTATAGTATATAGTATATAGTAATATACAGTGGTATATATATACTGTATACTATTTTACAAATTTAAATAATACTTATGTATAAATACAACATTTTATGTATATATAAATATATATACATATATAAGAAATGTAAATATTAATTTACATTAAAGTTTGAAAATATATATAAAAGTTTTTAAATTTAAAATATATAAATATACATATATATACTAGATATATATTTTGTAATATACAATATATATTTTAATATAATATATATTGTATTATATTATATATGAAATAATATATGTATAATATATAGTATATATTATATGTATAAAATATATTATATAATATATAGTATATTATATACTAAATATAGAAATAAGACAAAACAAAAGAGGAAAGTGAAACAAAAATGGAAAAGGAAGAAATCGGAGGATCCTGACCCTCACCAGCCGGTGAGGCCGACCACCGTCGGTGAGGGAGAGAGAGGAAGAGACGACGCCGGCAAGGAGAGGAGAAGACGCTGGTGACCGAAAGAGGGAAAGAAACGGATGGAAGGAAGAAACGGAAGGAGAATCGGGATGGAAATTTCAGCGAAAGCCGAGAGGAAAAGAGAAAGAGGATCTGGCGGTGCCGGCCATATTGGCCACTGCCACTGCCACCGCCACCGAAGCACTGCCGGAGGAAGAGGAAGAAGTAGGAGACCATCGAAGAGGCGAAGAAAGGCGGAGGAGGGCCGGTGAAGAGGTGGAAGAGACCAGACCTAAACCAAGTCGATCCGCCTCGTGCCGCCGATCTAGCCCGAACGGAGGCCAGATCCAGCTTCGTCGTGGTGCCGGCCAACTGAGGGGCCACCGAACCGCCGAAGAACCGGCTTTCGGAGGAGAACCGGTTGTGGAGGAAGGTTAACTGGTCTGAACCGTTCTGACCGAAGAAGAAAGGAAGAAAAAAAAAGAAAAAGAAAAGAAAAAGGAAAAAGAAAAAGAAAAAGAAAAGAAAAGAAAAGAGAAAAAGAAAGAAAAGAGGAAAAAGAAGAAAGAGGAAAAGAAAAGAAATTTCGGGAATTTGAAAAATTCCCGAGAATTCAAAAATTACGGGAAATCTCGGGAAATACGGGAATCGATAAGAAATCTCTGAAAATGTTAAATTATTTAAATAATTTATTTATTTAAATAATTATGGAAAAATTTTAAATTTTAGAATTTTAATTTCCAAAAAATTTCCTCGATAACTGAGCTGATGGAATCGAGCGAGGTGAACACAGATGCGACCTTCAAGAGGCAGTCCCCTACCGGAGATTGTTAAGGGAGACATGTGCAGCCCATAAGGATATTTGGCACACATGTTTTAAATTATGCATTTAATTTTATAAATGCTATTGATAATGATTGGTTGGAAAATTGTAGTGATTTACCGGTTGAGATTTAAATTGTATTTTTCATGCAGGAGGCTAGCCAATAGGCAGCCGTTATACTGCCGAAAATTATTGAAAAAAATTACTGAAAATCATAATAAATGATTTTCCATTACGAGAAATGATTTCCAACCACGAAAATCGAGAAATCGATTAGTTTTCATAAAACATGAATATACTGATAATTAATTTTAAAATATTCATGTTTTGGAAAAATGGTAAATCACCTAAATTTATCCCGATAAGTGATGTTTCACGTGAAACGAGGTGAAAAATGAAAAGGACCAAAGTGAATATTTTAATAATATTTCTCCAAATATTCACTTGATTTTATAAATAACCTTTATGGGTTCAATTGTGAAAACAAGTGTTTATAGAAAATTCCATAAGGTAATTAAAGGTGGAAACAGTGTTTTGAGACTAAAAGGTCTCCGCATGTGTTTACAGAGAAAACATGGGATGGGAGTGTTGATTTGAAAAATAAATATTTTAATTTTCCATAAAAAATAAAAATAATTGATTTGAATCCCGATAACTTTGAAAATCATGTTTTCGATAGAAAGCACGGAAAAGCGTGCGTATATGTTTTACGGTGAAAAAAGATAGTTATGACCTTTTATATTTTACAGTGATTATTTTATAAACTGTTTTCACCGTATGGAAAATGTGATTTATACTGTTCTATAATGTTTAGAACATTTTCGGGAATGATGACCCCAGTATGAATATTTTATAAATTGTTATTCATAAGATGAAAATATTTTCCTTATGAATATTTGTGGATTGATTGAACTTATATTCAGTGAAATTGATTTCATAAATGGGGTTTTTATCACGTGTTTACTATTTTGAGACTGTTAGGCCCCATATCATGCTCACGTGTTAGGTGTTAGTGCTGATAGATACTGATCCTATTATCAGCGTTCTAGTGGACACCTGATCAGTGTACACTGAGGACCCCATAGACTATGGCCATAGATCTCATGTGTTTCCCCTATTAGGGATGATATTATTATAGCATGATATATTTAGGGTGTTGCCTGGTCTCCATGATACTGAACTGAAAGCTACCGTATACTGTTTATTGAATTAGTAGCTACTGTTTACTATTTTACTGATTTGCAAGATACTACCGAATGGTACTGTATTGAACATTACTGTTTTACTGAACTGTAAGATACGGTTACTATACTGATGAGAAAGAAAGTAAACTACAGTTTTGCTACTGTACTATCATGTGTTTTAACTGTACTGAAGGAAACCATTATTTTATTACTGAACTGCCACATGTTTTAAATTATATGGAAGTGAAAAGAACTAAGTGGTTTACTCTGTAGAAACGAAAATTATATCGTTTTGAAAACAAGGAATATAATACTCTCTACAGTTACTTCTAGGTTCCGGGACAAGACAGGTATTTCAAAATACCTGCCTGACTCCATCCGAATCCCTAGCCGACTGTAGTATCCTTCCTACATGTGAGCCTAGAGCCTCTATGAAGATTTAAAGAAAGTGAAAATTTTATTTTCAGCATATAGGTAGTTGAATATCAAGTGTTGCATATAACTCTCTTACTGAGCCGTGGTTTGCTCACTCCCCAATTTTAACATTTCAGATTTTCATTGACTGTGAGATTTGACATCTGAGGATTCCGAGTTGCGCATTTGGAGACATTGCGACAGCTTGATTTATAATATGAGGTATGATCATTTATTTTCTGTATTTGGACTTACTTTCAGTACTACTTTCTTGAGAATTAAGATAGGTGATGTAATTGATATTACGAATTTTATATTTAGTAGTTAAATGAATATGAAAAGTAAAGTATCACAGACAGCCTAATCGGATAAATTGTGTAGAATAACACAATAAAAATGGGGTCATGGGATGTGACAGATTTAATGGTATCAGAGCATGGTTGGCTAATGTCTATGGATACTTTTAGAAGGAAAAGTGTTAAACATCCCCGATAGTACTGTGTCGTTTGAATACAAAGAGAAAATAAATGATTGTAAATTGTGTAAAATAATTTAAAGGGAGTGAGAAAGTGTAAATTGAGAATATTAAAGAGAAATAATAGGCTCAGAAATTACCGAGAAATTGATGATTCTTATAATTTAAATGAAGACCTGTTCGGTAAGGAACCGAAAGGACTTGGTGAGGGCCCTACTAGTACTTTGCGGTCCGGACCGAACTAAGACCTGAAAGTGATGATATAAAAGAGGGGAATGAAATATCATCAATAAATAGACCTTAAGATCACCAGATGAAGGTATTTTGAAGAGAGAGAAAATTTTTGGCTAAAAATGACCAAAATACTCCTGCCTCTAAAATTTTACTGAGAGTCATAATAGACCAACAGAAGTTGGAATTGATTGATTTGACAGAGAAATTGATGATGTAAAGCTGTATTACAAGCAAAATAATCCAATTATAGATTTTAGTGGACTTTTCTGTCGAAATCGAATAAGATCTAAATTGCTGATATAAGTATCAGAAAGGATAATATCAGCACATGGATAATGAGATCATTGATTTCAATGTATACTGAGGAGAAAGAAATAAATGTCGAAATGACGGAAATGCCCCTATGTTGGGCGATGTGCTGAATAGTGATAAAACCAAGTTGATCTTGAATCCATTGATGGTGATGGAGTCATTAATGGCATAGAGATGTCATATGAATATCACGATCCCTATTACTGATTCCACTTACACTTAGATTTGGACGCGAATTGCAAGTGACCTAGTGAACGGGCTAGACCTCATGACAAAACCTTGAGGGGGCCAGTGGGCTCGCCAAAGAGGACAGTACACATGTGTAAAGGCGGATGGCGGACGGGCCGGGCCTTGTATGATGCGATCCAAGAAGAGTGTAGTGGAATGTTGCAAAATGATTGGCCTGGTTATTGATGGTAAGGGCCTGAATTAAGAGTGTATTGAATTAGATGTTTATTACGGGATCGTTGGATATTATGAAAAGTGATATGACTACAGAAATGACTGAGAAAGTGAATAGTACAAATGATGAAATCAAGGTGGAGAATATTTCAAAATGATTTGAATATTAACTCTCTCTGCCTCGAGGATACATAGTGGAAATGACAGGACATAAAGATAATCTGTCCAAAATGGTACAAGTATAGTGATTAAAACAGTATTGGATGTTATTCATGATAAACTTTCATAGTTATATAGATTGGAGAAATCAAGCTAACACTGACTCGAGGGATTATATGAAATCTAATTCTGAGCTTATATCGGAAACATAAAAGAGTATTAAAGCTTAAGAATTAACTCTAGAAGATGAGTGAATAATGAAATTCACTGATAAAAGTATGATTGATGAAAATACAGATAATGTAATTTGAGGTTAATGAAGTTATCTGTATAAGTGTGAATGAAAGAAGCACAGATGACCTTGATATGTAGATGAATTAAAGGATATAGTAAATTCCTATTTTTAATAAAGTTCTTGTGAAGAACAAGTATTCATCTACATGAAAATGGACACTTTATTGATCTAATCAAAAATACATGAGGAGTTATAAGACTAGCCTCAGTATAAAGCGTCATTAAATAAAAGATTGGAGATTGATGTCCATAAGATGATGATTAGAACTCGGAGTGAATTTTTACTAGTTCTTATTGAGGTTACAAGGTTAATGAATTGCCTTATGAGGTATATAAGCCTAAGAAATGAGGCATCCGTACATGAATAAATTGAGGAGATATTAATAGAGCCTAAAGTACAAATGGAAAATGAGCAGCATTTTAGTATGATCCTTTAAACTCTTAAAGACTGTGGAATTGTGTTAAGATTAGCAAATGAGATGTTTGGCTAGACAGTGTCTCCTTATGAGGGATGTATAATCTCAGATTGACAGAATGACAGTGAATCTGTCAATGATAGTGAGATAATGATCAAGATACAGAAATAATGAGTTTAGCTAGATACTAATACCAATAAATAAAAGAGTTATGGGACTAGCTGCTCTACGAATGAGACATAATTAAAGAAACTCACGTCGGTAAATGGATAAGTGTAAAGAAAAGATGGTATGCAGGATGTTAAAAGATCTTAGCAGTAAAGTACCATACCACTTCAGAAAACCAACTGAAACGATGAGAGTGAAAATATGAAAATGGAATAAGAAGATAAATTGTATGATGAGTAGGGAACAAAGAGTAATTCCCGAAATTAAAAAAAAACTGGAAATGATTCGTGTTGATTATCACATGACAGTGGCTAGATGTAAAATCAAGCCAAATTTGACAAGTGAAATTAATGGTACTCAAGGGGGTAAGAAGAATGATATGTAATTGTATACTGCTAGTTATGCAAATGAAACAAAAATGATATATACACATATCCACACCTTGAAATGGTGGAATTATATAGATAATGTGGTGATTAAAAGGATAAATTGAGTAAATATATCATAAGAATAAGAGATATAAAGACCATACTACATGAAGAGAACATGATTGTCTCATGATTTATGATTGTAAGAGATGATCCACAGTAAAGTCTGCAAGTGAGATGCAGCCTTAAAAAAAAAGAATATTGTTGACAATAAAGAGTCCAAAAGAGAAATGATGATATGGAAGTGATTAAAGATTAAAGATCTAAATAGAATCATTTTCCATTATCAGACTTTTAGATTTTCTAGTGCCTTAGTCAAAGTATGAGTAAGAAACAGTGGCAATGTATATGTACAGTTCCAGTGAGCATTACATGTGATGGGAGTCGCTGAGATGCCATATGCTTAATGAGAAATAGCAAAAGGCTTTGAGATCCCAAGTGTTTTGATAGCATCGCTCCGTACTGATGTAAATATCTTAGCGTAATATCGAAACGCTTGAAGATACATTGAGAGAGCAGATGCATGAGATGTGAAAGCTACTGGGACACTTACGTATAATTGATTGACAGGTGTAACTGATAGTTTTAAAACTATATCGACTTGGCACTAAGTGAGAAAAATGGATGATGAACAGCATAGATCAGTTGTGATATGAAAAATACTGTGCATGGACTCTTAGGTGAAAAGAGTGGAAATGAATAACTCTCGATTTGAGAAATGAACTTACAGGAGTATAGACATATATGATGAAAGACAGCATGTAGTGGTCTAAAGTACTCTTAATGTTGAAAGTGTACTAGCAGTATTACTTAGAGGATGACCTAGAGGTCAGAAGTCGTAAGTATACGACATTTACCACCTTTGGACTTAAGTTAAATTTGGAGGACCGAATTTCTTAAGGGGGGAGAATGTGATAATCGTAAATTTTTCGTTTATTGGAAATTAATGATATTAGAATTTAGTGAAACAAATATAAATGGGAAAATAAGGTTGAAATTCGGAAAAATAATGAAGAAGGGAATTTAATTTGGATAAATTGAAATCCAAATTAAATAAGGAAAATGAAATATATTTATATAATTTTATATTATATAATATTTTTATACAAATACATACGTATTTAAATACTGTATAGTACATATATATAGTAATATACAGTGGTATATATATACGTGTATACTATTTTACAAATTTAAATAATACGTATGTATAAATACAACATTTTATGTATATATAAATATATACATATATAAAAAATGTAAATATTAATTTACATTAAAGTTTGAAAATATATATAAAAGTTATTTAAATTTAAAATATATAAATATACATATATATTAGATATATATTTTGTAATATACAATATATATATTTTATATATAATATATATTGTATTATATTTATATGAAATAAATATATGTATAATATATAGTATATATTATATGTATAAATATTTATATAGTATATAGTATATTATATACTAAATATAGAAATAAGACAAAACAAAAGAGGAAAGTGAAACAAAAATGGAAAGGGAAGAAATCGGGAGGATCCCGACCCTCCCCAGCGGGTGAGGCCGACCACTGTCAGCGAGGGAGAGAGAGAGACGGCGCCGGTGAGGAGAGGAGAAGACGCCAGTGACCGCGGAAGAGGGAAAGAAACGGACGGAAGGAAGAAACGGAAGGAGAGTCGGGAAGGAAATTCCGGCGGAAGCTGAGAGGAAAAAGAGAAAGAGGATTTGGCAGTGCAGCCAAATTGGCCACCGCCACTGCCACCAAAGCACCGTCGGAGGAAGAGGAAGAAGTAGGAGGCCACCGGAGAGGCGGAGAACGACGGAGGAGGGCCGGCGAAGAGGTGGAAGAGACCAGACCTAAACCGAGTCGATCCGCCGCCATGCCGCCGATCCAGACCGAACGGAGGCCAGATCCAGCTTCGTCGTGGTGCCAGCCAGCTGAGGGGCCATCGAACAGCCGGAGAACCGCCACCGGAGGAGAATCGATCGTGGAGGAAGGTTGACTGGTCTGAACTAGTTGACAGAGAAGAAAGGAAGGAAAAAAAAAAAAAAAAAAGAAAAAGAAAAAGAAAAGAAAAAGAAAAGAAAAAGAAAAAGAAAAGAAAAGAGAAAAAGAAAGAAAAGAGGAAAAAGAAGAAAGAGGAAAAGAAAAGGAATTCCAGGAATTTGGAAAATTCTCGAGAATTCTGAAATTACGGAAAATCCCGGGAAATACGAGAATCGGTAAGAAATCCCGAAAAGTGTTAAATTATTTAAATAATTTATTTATTTAAATAATTATGAAAAAATTCCCTCGATAACCGAGCCGATGGAATCGGGCAAGGTGAACACGAGCGTGACCTTTCGAGAGGCAATCGTCGACTCTAGACTGGTAAGGGAGACATGTGCAGCCTGTAAGGATATTTGGCACACATGTTTTAAATTATGCATTTAATTTTATAAATGCTATTGATAATGATTGGTTGGAAAATTGTGGTGATTTATCGGTTGAGATTTAAACTATATTTTTCGTGCAGGAGGCTAGCCAATCGGCAGCCGTTATACTATCAAAAATTATTGAAAAAAATTACCGAAAATCCTAATAAGTGATTTTCCATTACGAAAAACGATTTCCAACCACGAAAATCGAGAAATCGATTAGTTTTCATAAAACATGAATATACTGATAATTAATTTTAAAATATTCATGTTTTTGAAAATGGTGAAAAAGGAAATCACCTAAATTTATCCCAATAAGTGATGTTTCACATGAAACGAGGTGAAAAATGAAAAGTACCAAAGTAAATATTTTAATAATATTTCTCCAAATATTCACTTGATTTTATAAATAACCTTTATGGGTTCAATTGTGAAAATAAGTGTTATAAAAAATTCCATAAAGGTAATTAAAGGTGGAAAACAGTGTTTTGAGACTAAAAGGTCTCCGCATGTGTTTACAGAGAAAACACGGGACGAGAGTGTTGATTTGAAAAATAAATATTTTAATTTTCCATAAATTGATTTGAATCCCGATAACTTTGAAAATCATGTTTTCGATAGAAAGCACAGAAAAACGTGCGTATATGTTTTACGGTGAAAAAAGACAGTTATGACCTTTTATATTTTATAGTGATTATTTTATAAACTGTTTTCACCGTATGGAAAATGTGATTTATACTGTTCTATAATGTTTAGAACATTTTCGGGAATGATGACCCAGTATGAATATTTTATAAATTGTTATTCATAAGATAAAAATATTTTCCTTATGAATATTTGTGGATTGATTGAACTTATATTCAGTGAAATTGATTTCATAAATGGGGTTTATATCATGTGTTTACTATTTTGAGACTGTTAGGCCCCATATCATGCTCACGTGTCCGGTGTTAGTGCTGATAGATACTGATCCTATATCAGCGTCCCAGTGGACACCTGATCAGTGCACACTGAGGACCCCATAGACTATGGCCATAGATCTCATGTGTTCCCCCTATTAGGGATGATATTATTATAGCATGATATATTTAGGGTGTTGCCTGGTCTCCATGATACTGAACTGAAAGCTACCATGTACTGTTTATTGAATTGGTAGCTACTGTTTACTGTTTTACTGATTTGCAAAATACTGTTTCACCGAATGGTACTGTATTGAACATTACTATTTTACTGAACTGTAAGATACGGTTACTATACTGATGAGAAAGAAAGTAGATTACAGTTTTGCTATTGTATTGTCATGTGTTTTAACTGTACTGAAGGAAACCACTGTTTTATTACTGAACTGTCACATGTTTTAAATTATACGGAAGTGAAAAGAAATAAGTGGTTTACTCTGTGAAAGCGAAAATTATATCGTTTTGAAAACAAGGAATATAGTACTCTACAATTGCTTCTAGGTTCTGGGACAAGACAGGTATTTCAAAATACTTGCCTGACTCCATCTGGATCCCTAGCCGACTGTAGTATCCTTCCTACATGTGAGTCTAGAGCCTCTAGGAAGATTTAAAGAAAGTGAAAAATTTATTTTCAGCATATAGGTAGCTGAATATCAAGTGTTGCATATAACTCTCTTACTGAGTCGTGGTTTGCTCACTTCCCAATTTTAACATTTTAGATTTTCAGTGACTATGAGATCTGACATCTTAGGATTCCGAGCTGCGCATTTGGAGACATTGCGACAGCTTGATTTATAATATGAGGTATGATCATTTATTTTCTGTATTTGGACTTACTTTCAGTACCACTTTCTTGAGAATTAAGATAGGGGATGTAATTGATATTACGAATTTTATATTTAGTAGTTAAATGAATATGAAAAGTAAAGTATCACAGACAACCCAACCAGATAAATTGTGTAGAATAACACAATATAAATAGGGTCACGAGATGTGACATTGTCAATCTTTACAACTTACATACCAATTTAGTTCTAGACATACATTGAAAAAGGATTATGTGGATATGTTTAAAGAATATAAGAAAGATTTAAGGCATAAACTTATTAATATTTCATGTAGGATTAGTTTAACTAGTGATATTTGGACTAGTATTAATTGTTTAAGTTATCTTGTTATAACTTATCATTGGATAAATGAAGATTGACTCATGCAAAAATGCATTTTATCTTTAGATGTATTATAATACTTGCATAATGCATATACTGTTACTTAATATATTTCTAACATCTGTAAATTGTATGGTATTGAAAATAAATTTTTTCATTATTTTAGATAATGTTTCGAATAATGCCACAACTATTCCTATGTTAATTAGAAATTTAAACCCAATTTTAAATGGTGTAATTTTCATGTTAGATTTGCACGTCATATTATAAATTTGTGTGTTCAAAATGATTTTAATGTTGATGGTATAATTTTAATTGATAAAATTAAAATTTTAGCAAAATGGATCCACAACCTAAATTACAAACATGAATGGAAGTGAATTTGTCAAATGAATAACATAAATCCTAGAGCGTTTTTTCTTCCCTTGGAAACAATATGGAACTTACTTCAACGTTTAGTTTCTTCTATTTTACCTTATAAAGATATTATTACTTCTTTTTATAACAATTTTACAAATACCGCAATTTTACAAATTGACGATAATGATTGGCTTTTTATTGAAATTTTTGTTGAATTGTTGTCTACTTTTAAATAAGCAACGGAAATATTTTCAACTTAACATTATCCAATCACACCCTTTTTTGTTGTTATAATTTTTTACAATGTTTGAAAAATTTTTACAATTTAGAAACTATGAAACTTTTTCTTCTTTTGTATATGACATGGAAGAAAATTTAAAAAAATATTGGAAACCAATTCCTCTTATTCATTATGTTGCATCTTTTATTAGATCTTAGTCAATGTGAGGAGAATGTAGATTTTTTTAAAATGTTATAAAATCGTCAATTAATATTTCTTTCAAGATTTGTTTACTTTTTATGAAGGTGAGAAGGAGCAGTTCAACCAAGGACAAGAGTTAAACAAAGAAACTGATAGTGGTGGTAGCAGTTGAGGCATTTGACGCAATTAATGTAGTAGCAAAGAAGAGAATGAAGTTAAAAAGAAAGGCAGCGAATTCAGATCATCATCTTCTTCTCGAAAAAGTCATAGAGGTAGCTTAAATGAGCTATAATTTTTCTTATGTCAAAGTTTTTGAATAGATAAGAATTTTGATCTTCTCCAATGATGGAAAGAAAACCAAAAACAATTTTCAATTTTAGCTTCCGTGGCTTAAGATGTTTTAGCGAGGCAAGCATCATTCGTTGCTTTAGAATCTGCATTCTCAGCGTGTGGAAGAATAATTGGAGATAATCGAATCAATCTTAATCTGGCTTCATTATGCATGCTAATATGAGGAGAATGTAGATTTTTTTTAAATGTTATAAAATCTTCAATTAATATTCTTTCGAGATTTGTTTACTTTTTATGAAGGTGAGAAGGAGCAGTTCAACCAAGGACAAGAGTTAAACAAAGAAACTGATAGTGGTGGCAGCAACCGAGGCATTTTTGACGCAATTAAGACAGTAACAAAGAAGAGAATGAAGTTAAAAAGAAAGGTAGCGAATTCAGATCATCATCTTCTTCTAGAAAAAGTCATAGAGGTAGCTCGAATGAGCTATAATTTTTCTTATGTCAAAGTTTTTGAATAGATAAGAATTTTGATCTTCTCCAATTGTGGAAAGAAAACTAAAAACAATTTTCAATTTTAGCTTCCATGGCTTGAGATGTTTTAGCGAGACAAGCATCATTCGTTGCTTTAGAATCTGCATTCTCAGCTTGTAGAAGAATAATTGGAGATAACCGAACCAATCTTAATCTGGCTTCATTATGCATGCTAATATGCCTCAAAGATTGGTTTGAAGCAGAATCTCGCAATAAAGAACGTGGAATGGCCAACGTGTTCACTGATAATTTTTCAAAGGAGAAGGAAGAAATTTCTAGGTCAATCCTTATAAATGATGAAGAATAGGAAATAATCCGAAATACAATTAGACAATAGCAAAATAGCTTTATTTTTTTATTTCTTTGTAAATTGTATGTAAATAATTTCAGTCATAGTAAATTTTGCATAGACTATGGTCTTGTGATTTTTACTCTTCTAAATTTTGAAAACCTTTTTCACGTAAAATCTTTTTGGTCTCTTTATTCTCCTTTATTATTTTCCTTTCTTATTATTGTTAAATACTAAATAAATTAATGTTATAAGTTTAGAAAATGAATAAATATTTAAAATACCAAACAAATAAATGTTTTAAAAACATATCAAATAAATATGTTTTCGTATAAGTAAGTGACAAATGAATAAATATTTTAAATATAAAACGATAAGTTTAAAAATCTAAATTAGAATTTTTTTATAATGATAAGTTTAATTATATTTCAAATGTAATAAATAAGTTTAGCTTTATCAAAAGAAATTAAAAAATTTGAAAGTGTTATAATTTTTTTTCAAAATAATAACTTTAATTAGATTAGATTAAAAAAAGTCATTATTTAAAATTAATAATTAAATTTTAAAAAATTAAAAAAAGAGAGAAAATAGCCTGTATTGAATCGATCTAGATCGGGAACTAGAATAACAGTTTACTAAACCGAAGCTATCCCTTAAGAGGCTTAATGTGGCCCGACTCGAGATCGACCTGTTTATTAATCGGATTAGACTGGTTCCTTTGAAAACTAGGCCAAAACCAGTTTAGCCCAGCTCGAAACTAGCCTAGTTCAGTCCAATACCACTCTAATTTGGCTTGACTTCTCAGCCCTAATTTTTTATCCAACCTCATTTTTACATACAATGAATAAACTCAAACTTGTCCAAACTTGCCCTAATACTATTTTTTTAAACAAAATAATTTTTTTATGAAAAATTAAAATGCATAATAATCATATGTATATTATATTACAGAATCCATGTTTATTTATCAATTTCTACTTACATGGCTAATCATGTGTATACTTTACTTTTGTGGCACATAAGCAACATTTTATCTAAACAATATATTTTGAAAGATTTTGGATAAGGATATAAACAAATTGAACATGAACGAATGTTACTATGTTTATGTTTGTTTGTTTATTTTTTAAGTCATTCGTGTTCGTGTTCGTGTTTATGTTCATTAAACTTGTTCACAAATATTAAGGAACATGTTCACAAACACGTGTTCGTGAATATTAAATGAACATATTCACAAACATGTGTTCTTGAATATTAAATGAATGTGTTCGTGAATACTAAATAAAAAAATTTATATAAACAAATTGTATTTACCCTAATATATGTGATGTCAAACTAAAAAATCCTACAAAATATGTAATTTTAATAATTACATATTAAAATAATCTATAAGTAAATATGTAATTTAAAGTTTATTATTATCAAACAGTAAACGAACATTTAATGATTCATTAAACGAACAAGTTTTAAATGATCATTAAATAAACTTATTTGCAAACATAAACGAGTGAACTATACTTCTATTTAGTTAGTGATCGTTTGTTAAGAATAATAAACAAATATAAACAAATACAAACCGAATATATTGATGAACGGTTTGATCTGCTCGTTTACATTGATTTAAATATCACTATTCCATAATCCATCAATATCTTCTCATAAAAAATCTATTTTGTATCTTGAAATTAATATTAATAGTCTAATTTAACCGATCCCTCTCTCTTTCTTTAGAGTTTCAATGTTGTGAATCTTTATTACCTTCCCCAGGTTTTAGTTGTGATTATTTTTTGTTTGGGTTACTAGAAAATGTGCGAAAATAGATGGAGAAGAAAGGAAAATAAATATCAATATATAACATTATTTTATTAATAGGAGATCTTTTTTCTAGTTTTAATTTAAAAAATATTAAAAATATTAAAATATTAATGTAAACATATAAACTAGTGCAGATGAAGATTTCAACTTTCAACCCCCAAAATTTCTTCCAGATTAAATCTCCATAGGAACAGGTTCAGTAGGTCCAGATTACAAAATTCAAATGCATATTAAAAATGAAAAAGAACTCAGCATTTCATTAGAAGTTCAGTAGCTAATAAAAGAAATGGAGGTAAATGACTAAAGGCCTAATTGTATTTTGATGCAAGCAACTAACTCATAATCTATGAGATCTCACTTCTTCTTGGTAGCATCTCCAGCCTTGGTCTGCATGCGGACAAAGAACAGTGGTTGGAATCAATCACAAATAAAAGACAAATTAAATTAAGAAAGGCACAATAAGAAACATCCTAATTACCTTCTTTACGCCTCTGATCTTCTTGGCCCTGTTTTTCCTTTCCTTCATCTGCTTTCTAGACTTTTCAACCTTGGTATCTAGCCCGTTCTATTATCAGAAGAAAGAACTTCAACATCAATGCACATGCATTCACTTCAAGTGCAAGAGGGAAGGGAAGGAAAAGAGAGAAGGTCGTGAAAATTGATAACGCTCTTTCTATTATTAAAGTTCAAGCTATTATCTTCCTTAGTTACTCATCCCAAAAGCAAGATATCCACTGCTCAGCAGCTACTAAACTAATGCCTCTGACACAATAAGAGTAGCTCTTTATACTTGGTAAAGACTTCATGACATAGAATGACTTTTCTAAACTCATTTCTACATTATGAACGCAATTCAAAGGACAATTACCAACCCATTAGATCACAGCTAGCGTTAAGCAAGAAGCCAAAATAGCCAGAATTTGATGGCAGAGTACTGCCATCCCATCTACAATGAATTCTTGGTTGAACTAGAATCTCTAGAACAAAATTAACAAGAAGATAAAGTCATTTAATCTAAGTTAGCATCAGAAAAGACAAACATTAACAAAGTTTTTCAAGCTTTCAATTTGACAATTTATCTACAGGATTGACCATTCTACCGAACATCCTATCAGCATGTCGTTAGACTAACAACATCATCAGCATTCAATGAGAACCACAACATGAATAATTGGTACTTCTTGCAAAAGGTTCTCAAATAATTTTTCCTGCAAACTATAAATGCCTTGCTTCTTCTACTTAACTTCTTGAACCAGCTATTTTATTCCTTACAGAACCAACTATATAACCAAAACAATACTGGGAAACCACATACCAATGACACAGCTTGGCATTTACAGCTTGGCATTTATTTTACTTCAACTCTAAACTGTCACCATGGAAAAGAACAGGAAATGCAGCAACTCTTACTTTACATTTCCCCACTTATATTAATCCATATTCTATGGCATATTTGAAAGAATGATTCGCACTTATGAGTTATGACACCAGTTCTTGTTGTCGTAGAACTAGTAAGAAACTTTTTTTTTTGAAAAGAATAATCCAAACTAAGGTTGCAAACACTGAAAGTTCTAAAACAATTGCAGTGTTTGCAATTAAATGTGATACATAAACTTCCCACACCATTTATTCAGCAAGATAAATCAACATCAAGTAATTTTTCAACTACACTAGTCAAATACCACAGTACTACAAGGAAATCAAATTGAGTAACAAATAACCATTCATCTGAATGATAATACTTAATCTGCAATATAAATCATGATAAGTGATTACCCTGATCAGGCGGTACTTAGGCTCATACTTCTTTGCATTCTCAACTGAATCATATATAAGACCAAACCCAGTTGACTTTCCTCCACCAAAATGAGTACGGAACTTGAATACAAAAATTGAATTCGGGTCTTTTACTTCATACATCCTGGCCAATTTCTCCTTCAACTCATCCTACATCCGAATTCAAACTTAAACCAGTTTAAAACAGTACCAAAAATAAAATCAAATTCAAACCTTAAACAAACAAATAACTCATTAAAATACCTTTGAAACATTAGGTCTTCCAGGATGCAGAGCATCTATAACCTGTGACAAAACCAAAAAAGACAACTTTCAGTTTTCGACAAATACCCATTTCGTCAAAACTCTTCCTTTTCAAATTCCTCCTACATTTTCTCAGTCACCAAACACAGTTTTAAGCAATCTAAGGAACAAAAAACAAATGAAAGCTCAAATTTTTCACAAGGAAATTAAAAGAAGAATAAACCCACAAATTGTTTCCTTGAGAGAAGCCTGTTGGTCATGAACTTCCTCGTTCTTATGGTAACAGCTTTGTCCGCCATTTCTCTGCACGCAAAACCAAAAATTAAAAAGAAAGAAAGCCTTAAACATACGTATAAAACACTTAATATAAAGGCTGATTAAAGGGAAGAGAGAGCTCACTTAGGCTGGGGTTCTATGATGTTTCTCTTTCTCTTTTGCCTAGAGAGCTGGTAGGGTTTAGTGAAAGGCGCCGGCGCGGAAGCTGAAATGAAGAAGAATGTAACTAGGGGTTTTGGAAGATGAGAGAAGTATTTTGGGTCTTGTTTGGTTGCTTGGAAAATTGCGTTCTTAGTTGGACCGGGATTGTCTAACTACCATGCATGACAACCTCTGTCTTTAAATTTTGACTTATATTGTTTATTAGTACTAGTTTGGATAAACGTTAATATTGATTTTGGTAAAATTATATCAAAAAAATAAAAAAATAAAATGATCATTAAAGATATATATTTTTAATAAAACAATAAAAAAATTAAAACTAAGGATGAAATGATAATTTTATCATTTCACAATATTTTATCTTTTTTCCAATTTCTCTACATTGAAAGCAAATGAACTTTCAAACTAACCCTTAGAGTGCGTTTGGATGGAAAATTTTGAAATTTTGATGCATTTTAAAATGAAGATATTTCAAAATTCATCATTTTAAAATACTAGCATTTATAATTGACTTGTTTGGATAAAAAAATTTTAGAAAGAATTTTTAAATACTAGAATTTTAATAAATAAAAAATAATTATAAAAGAAAAATAATAATATTATTATATATTAGAAAAAGAAAAATATCAAATAAAATATGCAATATGAGTATCATTAGATTTGAAAAAATGTATAAATATTATTAATAATATAAAAAATATATATTAAATTTAAATAAAATAATATATTTTTTGTTTTTAACTTTATATTTAATAGTAGGTCATGTCTAATAAAGTAGGAATGTGAAGACTGCAAATTCTCAATCCCGAAACCGTAAATTAATATGCAATTAAAAGGTACAAAGCTTAAAGATGTAATTTCAAGGTTGGATATATGAATGTTCCTTCCATTTAAAGAAACGAAAGTTAAAATAATAATAATAATAATAATAATAAATAATAATAATAATAAATTAAATTAATTAAATTATATATATAAGTCATAAGGGCATCAAATGTCTATGGATGCAGTATATAAGCATGCATGAATTTAGTAAAGAAAATAAACAAATCTTATACGTATATATGCATATGCATATTGATTGAATTAAATGCATGCAACATGCATGCATATGTGCGTATGTATAAAAGTATATATTCTGATATATATATATAATATATTAAAAAAAAGAGAAATTAATATACATATACATAAATATGCATGACTATATATATATATGTATATATATATTTAATGATATTTATGCACATAAATATGGGTATACATATATATAAATATACATATATATAGAAATCGTACATACGTTTTAGATATAAAGTATAGTAATATGTATATTATCAATTTAATATATAAGGATTTAATTTTCTAAAAAATATATATATATAAAAAGAAATTTAATTAAAATGATTAAATATATATAAAAAAATTATTATTATACAATTCGGTTGGTGGGAAAATTCCCACTAACCTTGAATAAAAAAAATAAATTAAAGGGAGTGCTCTGTCATTTGCAGAGCACTCATTACCTTATGTTTTCCTATTATTTTTCTTTCTCACGTACACCTTTTACTTTGGCTTTACCCTCTCCACCGACTCCTGATATAGTCCCTTGTCTCTCTCATCTCATCACTCATTCTTGCATACAACACCTACCAACTCTGTCGTTCAACTTTTCCCCCATATTTATGCAAGAAAAGAAGCAAAAGAGGGGGTGTCGATAGAGCCACTATGCAATAGCTAAGTGAAATGAGGAGAGATGCAAACAGAGGGCTGGAAAATTCTGGGTAAATGCGCAGCCTTCAGTTGAGCGTTGGGACATGGTGCGTGGTTGAAGCAACGACGAAATGGCCTTCAGAGATAGCACAAGGTGGTCCTGGATTTGTTGAAGCTGGCGTGTTAAGGCCTAAGGCTTGAAGGCAGAGGATCTAAGTTCTTTGCTAACCAAAAAGAAAGGAAACTATAGCCATGAGGAAGAGAGGAGAAATAGGCTGCCTAAGAGGAAAGGAAACAAATTAGAGCACGATCGAAGCATGCCAGCCAAGGGAGAGAGAAAATCGATGGAGAAGAAAAAAGAAGAAGAAGGTGTAAGAGTGAAACTGGAAGTGGCTGAACAGAATCAACGTGGGAGGGGCTGACGTAAATAAATCAGGATGGGTTTGGGGTTTTGCTGTTCGGTTGAGCAAGGTAAAGCCCTTTTGGTAATGCTTGCTTGATCCTAGTTAGAGTAATTACTTATTTCATAGATGAATGATAAGATTTCAGTTTTAGATTGAATTAAATGATGGTGTAGATGTGCTGAACTGTTTCGGTTGTGAAGTAGAAATTGAGGAAATTTTTGTAATTCTAATTTGTTTTGGGTAGAATCTAGTTGAAATAAACAAATGAAACTTGGTTGGAGCTTGAATTGGATGAGGATTTTTGCTGAATAGGGACAGTGGCGTGAAACAGGGGTTGTCGGGCCAGAACTGAGATTTAATGGTGATGATAAATTTTGTTGTATGTATGATGTTTGACGAAGTTAAGTAAAGTAAGTGATGTGTATAGAGTTAGAATTAAAGAAAGAAAAGAGAGGAAGGTGCAGCCCTTTTTCCTTGCCATTGTAGGCAACCAGCGGGAAAGAAGAAAAGAAGAACTGCTGCAGTCCCACGTTCTCCTTCTTCCTCTCCAAACCGCCCCTCACGTCAGCCATGTTGAGTGCATCTTTCTCCTTTCGGTTTAACTAGGCCATTTCATAGAATTTCTATCCATCTTGAGAGCTTCAAAAACCCCCAAAAAGCTCAGCCGAAAACCACCAAAGAGGGCTGTTTTGAAGGCTGGACAGAACCGAAATTTTCACAGGTAGTTCACAGCCCTGGTTCTTGCTTTAGAATTTTGTTTATGCTTGGTGTGAATGAGTAAATGATTTGTAAAAAAATTGTTGATCTAACCGAAGCTTGATGGATAGCATGTAAGGGTTTTAATTATGAAATGTTGAAGGCTGGAATATGGGCTGTGCATGCGTGTAACGTGATTGACAGTGAAATAGAGAAAAAAAAACTTAACTATAATTAAATGTAGTCAATATATAATATGCCATTTAAAATTTGAAATGAAATAATAGATATAAATACATATACATAAATATATATATACAAATATATATATATATGAGTACACAAATGTGTATATATATATATATATATATATATATATATATATATATATATATATATGTAATACACATATATATATGGGGATGTAAATATATATCTATATAGATATACACATGTATCAAGATGTAGTAAAGTAAGGGAATTGAAATTGGAAATGTATACCATGTAAGTGCTATGTATTGAAATGTATATCTATATATTGCCATATAAATATATATTTGCATATTTAGAAATGAAAGAATAAAGTCTAAGAATTTAGATTTCACTAATATCAAATGCCCATATATTATGTGTGTGTGTGTGTGTGTATATATATATATATATATATATATGTGGTGTGTGTACATATATTACTTGTATATATATGTATGTATACTACTTGTTTAAAAACGAAGAAATAAATAAATGTGTATGTATGTATAGTGCTTATATATAAAGACATATGGTAAATCCTCAGAAACTTTATTATGCAAATGCTAAATATATATATATATATATATATATATATATATATATATATATATATATATATATGCTACTCACTTGAAAACTAAATAAAAGACAAAGAAAAAGAAATGCAAGGAAAAGAAAAAGGGGTTTGTTAAGATATAGTTATAATCATATCATCATCATCATCATCATCAGAGCCTTTATCCCAATAGATTGGGGTAAGCTATATGAACCAATATCTAAAATCACGTTAGATCGTCCATATGTATTCTCTGCCTCCATAGATTCCTATTCAAGGCCATTTGCCCATCTAATTCTAAAACCTCCATGTCTTTCCAAACTACTTCCTTCCAAGTCTTTTTTGGTCTTCCTCTAGTCTTAACCCTTCTCTCAACATCCATAGCCTCTATTCTCCTAATTGGAGCATCTACAGGTTTACGTCTTACATGTCCAAATCAACGTAAACGATTTTCACACATTTTGTCTTCAATAGGTACCACTCCAATCATATTACGAATATCATCATTTTTCATTCTATCCTTTCTTGTATATCCACATATCCACCGTAACATTTTCATTTCTGTTACACTCATCTTTTGTGTATGTAGCCTCTTAGTCGCCCAACATTCACTACCATATAACAATGTTGGTCTAACAACTGTCTTATAAAACTTGCCTTTCAACCATGTAGGAATTCCTTTATCGCACAACACACCTGTAGCACTTCTCCACTTACTCCATCCAGCCTGGATCCTATAGGTCACATCACCATCAATCTCTCCATCCATCTGTATTATTGATCCCAAGTATCGAAAATGATCCTACTTAGGTATCGCCACCCCATCTAACTTCACTACATCATGCTCTTCTAGTCGGTTAGAATTGAATTTACACTCCATGTATTCAGTCTTCACTCTGCTTAGTTTAAATCCTTTTGATTCCAACGTTTGTCTGCATACCTCCAACTTTGTATTGATTTCTGCTCTAGTTTCCGCACATAGGACAATATCATCTGCAAACATCATACACCAGGGCACCTTATCCTGGATGGATTTTGTCAGTTCATCCATAACTACCGCAAACAAGAATGGACTCAACGCTGACCCTTGGTGTAATCCCACCGTGATTGGAAACTCACTTGTTTGCCCCCCACCTGTCCTCACATGTGTCCTTGCGCCTCTATACATGTCCTTAATTAGTTTAATATATTTCAAAGGAACTCTTTTCTTCATTAAGGACCGCCAGAGTACCTCTTTAGGCACTTTATCATATGCTTTCTCCAAATCTATAAAGACCATATGAAGATCTTTACCCATTACTCGAAAGCGCTCCATAAGTTGTCTAAGCAAATATATTGCCTCCATAGTTGATCGACCCGGCATAAAACCAAATTGATTCTCCGATATCTCTACATTCTTTCTTAATCTCCGTTCTATCACTCTCTCCCATAGTTTCATCTTGTGACTCATCAATTTTATGCCTCGGTAGTTGGCGCAACTTTGAATATCGCCCTTGTTCTTATATAAAGGTACTAAGACACTCTTCCTCCATTCCTCTGGCATTTTGTTAGTGTGCCAAATCTTATTAAATAGATTTGTCAACCACCTAACTTCTACATCTCCAAGGCATTTCCAAACTTCAATTGGGATGTCATCAGGTCCAACAGCTTTTCCATTCTTCATCATCTTTAGTGCATCTTTTACCTCTGTCTCTTGGATTCTACGCATAAAGCACCGATTTAAATCCTTAAGAGGCACCGAAATATTATCCAAAACTTTATTTTGTCCATCATTAAATAATTTGTTAAAATAATCTCGCCACCTGTCCTTAATGTCATTATCTTTAACGAGAGTTCTTTGATGCTCATCCTTAATACATTTTACGACTCCTAGGTCGCGACTCCTCCTTTCTCTTGCTCGCGCCAATCTGTATATCCTTTTCTCTCCCTCTTTTGTGTTCAACTTGTCGTAAATCTCTTTTGCAACCCTCGTCTTAGCTTCTGCCACAGCCTTCTTTGCCTCCTTTCTTGCTACCTTATATTCCGAAAAACTCTCTTCTGTATTGTTCTTCTTTAAAGCCTTGTAACGCTCTCGCTTAGTCTTTATAGCATCTTTTACTACTGCAGTCCACCATATTGCGTCGTTTCCAGTGGGCACTTTTCCGTTTGATACTCTTAATGTCTCTTTGCCTACCTCCCGAATGCATTTTGCCATCTTATTCCACATTACATTTGGGATCTCCTGTTGTCCAAGCCTCTTTTTGAATCCAACTATCTCTACATGTTGTATGACAATCTTCTTTTAGCTTCCACCATCGAATCCATTCAATTCCTTTTTGTTGGTTCCTTCGATGTCGTCTATCTATCTTCATATCTAGAACTAAGAGTCTATGTTGCGCGATAACACTCTCACCTGGGATAACCTTACAATCCAAACATCTATGTCTATCCCTACTCCTAGTTAAAAAGAAATCTATCTGACTTGCTCTTGGTCCACTTCTAAAGGTTATAAGATGAGAATCTCTCTTCTTAAACAATGAATTTGCTAGGATTAGGTAATAAGATAAAGCAAAATTTAAGATAGCATCTCCTCCCTCGTTTCTTACACCATAACTAAAACCCTCATGTACTCTCTCAAAACCCTCTCTACTTGTACCTACATATCCATTAAGATCACCGCCAATAAAAAGGTTTTCTCTATGGGTACTTCTTGTACTACCTTATCTAAATCCTCCCAGAACTGTCGTTTACTAACCTCATCAAGTCCTATCTGAGGTGCATACACGCTAATGACATTCAACACCTCTTCTCCTAAAACTAGTTTAACCAAAATAATCCTATCCCCTTGTCTCTTAATCTGTACAACATCCTTATGGTACTCTTTATCTATAATGATACCTACTCCATTTCGGTCTCTATCTTTCCCTGTGTACCAAATCTTATATTGCCAAGGTGCTATCTCTCTAGCCTTTTCCATAACCCATTTGGTCTCTTGGAGACACAAGATGTTAACCCTCCTCCTACTCATAACCTCACAAATCTCACATAACTTACCACTAAGCGTACCTATATTCGAAGATCCTAACCTAAGCTTATGGTTATGGACTAACTTCTTTACCCACCCCCGTCCATTGTGGTATGGGAACCTTTGCCTATTTAACACCACATCCAGGCGTCGATGTGGAGCGTCACTTCTGGGCGACGACCGAGCAACCCTTGCCCACTTTTCACTACACCCGGGCTCCGATGCAGCGCGTCGCTGTGTAGGGGACGCCCCAACGTTGTTTTGATATTGGTTCATTTCATGAGATTGGACTAGTTTTTAAGGCTGGTTGTCCAAACCTACTGCCACCCTCCTCATTTACCCGGGCTTGGGACTGGCTGCGTTAACTCACACAGGCGGAGTTATATAGTTATAATCATATATATATATTTATATATATATATATATCTAACGAAAGGAAAATAGCGTATACAAGTTAATAAAACTCTTATTATTTTTTAAAGAATATAAAGTAAAGGGTTATTAAATCAAATAGGCAATGTTTAGAGAGACACATAAAGAATTTAATTCCTCGCCAAAGAAATGAGTTGGAATAGTTTAGATTCTATGATATACAATTGATATGTGATCAAAACGTAATTAAGACATGTTATTGAAACTTCATTTGATTTAATTGTAGTGAATTTGGAGCGGGGTAGGAGATTAGCTTGAGTTGAGGATCGAGGAAAGGTAACCTACCAAGCACCGAGGTAAGTGGGTTAAATAAATCTTACTAGTATCATCTCGTAAGAGATGAAAGAATTCTCATTAAATACTTAATTCAACTCATATAGAGTTTTGGTTGGACATTACGGGTAGGACAAAATGAGTAAATATGGTAAGATTTTTAAATTGGACATGATGTGCCTGTGAAATATGCTTATGTGAAAGGTGATCTTGTTGTGAATTGTGTAATGTGTTATGTGTTATGTGTTATGGCTCCCTTATGATTACTGAGCATGTTAACATATTTGTTATGCTTTGAGTATGTATATGTGATTTGAGTACCAAATATACATATCACCCCCGATGTTGAGTTAATAGACCTCAATTAGCACCTAGTCATATTTGTCGAAATCTAAGTCCTAAAGGCCAAACCGAGCAAAGACTCGATTTCTGTACCGTGTGAGCCACTTCTAGAGTCCTTCGGGAACTAAGTGCTACACGAGTTTTGATGTAAAGGCCAAACCGAGCAAAGACTCGATTTCTGTACCGTGTGAGCCACCTTTAGAGTCCTTCAGGAACTAAGTGCTACACGAGTTTTGATGTAAAGGCCAAACCGAGCAAAGACCCGACTTTTGTACCGTGTGAGCCACCTCTAGAATCCTTCGGGAACTAAGTGCTACACGAGTTCCGACGAAATATTAGAGATCGTAGGATATTGTGACGAAAAGTAAGTGATTGTGATTCGTGAATGCGACGAATGTCGAAGGATGGAATAGATCTTATGCATATGACATATGATGTGTGTAATTATTGGGTTATGTTTATAGATGTCACTTGAACGTGTGCTACTTGAATGTTCGTTTCTTTCGATTATTGGGTTATGTTTATATATGCCACTTGAACGTGTGCTACTTGAATGTTCGTTTCTTTCGATTATTGGATTATGTTTATATATGCCACTTGAAATTGTGCTACTTGAATGTTTGTTTTCTTCCACACGTAGTCATACTGATAAAAAGAATAATGCCTTGTGAAATTAAGAATGGAATGAAAGCATAAACAAGTTTATAACGTCTGTGCACTTACGGAATGACAATAAACCTTAGTATAATCCATACATGCTAATTTACAATAACTTAAGCATGTATGATCGTGTTTTACGATTTGAGCCTAGTATGTTTTTATTTAAACTACTTACTGAGTCGTGGATTGCTCACCCCTTTATTTAACATCTGCAGATCATACGAGTTGATAGCCGGCTCAGGCTTCGTATAGGCTCCCGGGAAACCGTACCTAGTAGTGGTACTCCTTTGCGTTCTCCGGAGCTAGCATTTTGTATTTTGAGGTATACTGCTAGTATATCATTTTGATAATCATGTGTACGTTAAATTTCACAGTACTAGGAAAGTATACGGGATGTAACTTTGGATCGCACTAGATGACTATGTGAGTCTAGGTGGTTATCGAGTCCGATCCAGGTCCTAATGTATGTTTTAAACTATATATATAATGTGGTAGATACGAACTTAGTAATGGTTAAACTCTCGAGTTCTTTGAAATACTCGATTGTGTGAATTGTGGAGAAACACCAGCTGGTTGTGTTATGTGAATTGAAATGTGTTTAGTGCAGGAAATTCTACCTAGGGAAATTGATAAAATACAAAGGGGAGGTTTTTCGACCTGTTTCCTTTGCGAATAGTAAAATAAGACGAAAATCATAAGAAAAACCTCTTTGAGAAACGTGACATAACTCGAGAAATAATATGAGTAAGATAGGATTGGAACTTAGATACTACACTAACACCGAATACAAACTGTAAGTAGAGAAAGAAAGAAAAATTTGGTTCGAAATTTCATAAGAAATCAAGTAAGTGTTAAGCGGACGTCATTGGCCTTCGGGTCGTGACAAGGAAAGAGTAGAAGGAATTTTGAAAAACCACCTCTTTAGGTGGATTTTCAAAAGGGAATTTGAGCATTTAAAAGTCCTTTTTGAAATCCCTCATAAATTTCTAAATTCTTCAAAATTTTTTGCCAAACAAGAAATTTGTATTTTGGACTTTTAAATATCTTAATTGAAATGAATTCCCTCCTTGAAATTCCTCATCCAAACACAACCTTAGCTTATTGGACCTCACAATTCTTGTATTGTATTCGTGCTATTAAATTATATGTGTATTGTGTTAAAGTATATTATATCGTATAAAATATAAAATTATTGTATCAAAATTTGTGTTAATATGTAAAAAATAAAATATATTTTTAATTTTTGTTAAATTTTAATTTGTATTATTTTTGTGTCGTATAATTGTATTTAAGATTATCATGGCTGCCTGTATGTGTACCATTTCGATTTTTATTCTTGCAAAAATCACTTTTTAATATTCGAATTTACAGTACTAGAACGCTACCCTAGCTTTGCTTTGAGATTTATTTTAATATTTAAAAAATAAAATCATTTTTGAATGAATTAATAATAAAAGAAGAATAATCTTAAATTAAATAATAATATATTTATGATAATTATCTTTGATTTATTAATACTATGACAGTTTTATAAAGTTTATCAAAAAACAAAGTAGAAATAGAGCAAATGAGGTACAAACATTCCGGGAGGTTTCTCTAGTACTTAGGGCTATAAACGAATCAAAC
Source organism: Heritiera littoralis (assembly GCA_031772115.1). NCBI lineage: Eukaryota > Viridiplantae > Streptophyta > Magnoliopsida > Malvales > Malvaceae > Heritiera > Heritiera littoralis. The sequence goes on along the minus strand of JAPDPK010000083.1, from coordinate 60,068 downwards.
ACGAATAAAATGAAGTCTTAGTTTGCTTGTTTATTTTTTTAGTACCGTTCATGCTCAGTTTGTGTTCGTTAAGGAATTCGATTTCGTGAACAAGTTTGTTCGCCTTAACCGAATGTGTTTGTGAACATGTAACTGAATGTGTTCATGAACAAGTATTCATAAACTATTAAACAAACATGTTCATGAACATGAGCATATTCATGAACACATGTTCACAAACTCATGTTCATGAACACATGTTTGTGAACACTACACAAATAGTAATAAAAACTAAATGTTAAATATTAAAAATTCTACATAAAGGTTAAATTTCACATGCAAATTGAAATTCAACAAAAAATCTTAAATACAGCATAACTCAAATATGAGATTTAATATCTTAAAAAAAGTTCGAAAATTAATACTAAGGGTTGGTGTTGCCATCATCTTCCAAATTATCTGACAAAATAAGATGAGTAGTGTTAAAATTAATAATGTTTCAATAGTTAAGGATGAAGAAAACCCTTATGACATGTCAAAAGAGAAACAATATTTGTAAGCAATATAAATTAAGCATGAATAAGAATATCTAACATGGCTAAAACTTTGGGAACAAAATGAACATACATCATAAAAAAACTTGATTACATTCAGTATCTAGAGAAAATATTAAAGATATACTTTCTTTAGCCTAAGCCTGTACAAAAAGCTTGAATTAACTAAGCTTGAATTAACTAGGCAGATTCTAACATGTAACTACTGTATATATTACCAAAGAAACATTTTTATAATCATTTAGATTCCATTTGTGTTAAATGAAATAGAATTGGAAGTATAAAAATGAGTTTGAAATGAAGGAAATACTGTTTAGTTGACTGCCTAAAAGAGTAATCGACTGCCCTATGTATCGAAGCCTTCTGGAAATATTTTTGGCATGAGAATTTGACTTTCATAGAGGGCAGCCAATTGCCCCAAGTAAAATTAGCTTCTGTTTTGAAAATACACTAGGGAAGTTGACTTTTCTTCTCGGGCATCTAACTTCCCACAAGTAAAAATGGCTTCTATTTTGAAAATACACTAGGAAAGTCGGCTCCCTTTCTCTGGCATCTGACTTCTCATTTTGGAAATTCAAAAAAATGTATCCATTGGACATGTTTCTTCATTTCAAAAGTCATGGTTCTTCATTCAAATGATGTTTAATCATAAAAGGGTGTTTCTAACACCATTTTGGAGTTTATAAATACTTCCACTTTCATGGATTTTAATATAATCTTTACATTCTTTCTCTCAAAAATCAGGTTCTCTTTCTTGCACTGTTTATTCTCTAGTTTGGTTCAAGTGAGGTTTTTCTAGATCAAGAAGCATACCTTAAGCTACCCAACCTCTCTTTACAAGTAAGCACTCGTGGGAACTCTCCCCTTTTACAATCTTAGGTATAGGCTAACAAATTGGTTACAATGTGCCTTTTCTAAGGTTAAATTAAACTCTTTAGTTTTCTTGAAGGAAACTTGTTGAGACTACAAATATGGAGTTTGATGCTTAGTCTTTCCTTTTCTTGTTTCTCTCTTGAAGCTTTGGATATAACTTTAGATATTGAACTTTGGCTCTTGTTAGTTCTACCCCAAATTTCTTGCTTTTATAGCTTTCTTCAAGTCCTTGGCTTTGTAGATAAAATTCCTTGTAATCTTTCTTTTGTTAGACACAGAAAATTGACTAATGGAGCTTGTGAAGCTTAAAGTGTACCGATACTTCTTTATATGTATCAATACCTTTAAGTGAGATCCTACATAAATAGAAATAATTGTATCGATATAGCTTTAAACCCTATCAATACTTGAATATAGCATGAGCTTTTGTTTTAAGGTCATGACAGGATATTGATACAATGTTAGTTTCTCCAATATTTAATGCATGTTGTATCGATACATATTCAACTTATATCGATATACCTATGTATAAGTCGTGTATAATTGGCCTAGGAAGTTGGATTAATCTTAAGTTCAAATATGGAATTATAAGTTCTAACCTAAGATGTATATCTAACTTTTCATATACTAAGCATGATTATGTAAGATTTAAACAATCAATTGAATCATGCTTATAATTAAAATTACATTCCACTTAAATTGTTTGAACTCATATCAAAATCTTAGTATTTTAAACTCATATCATCAAACTAATAGTTAAACATTTTGGATTAACTTGCATAGAGTATAATACTCAACGGTCAAATTAAAAAAAATATATAAATTGTATAAAAACATATGAAATAGTGTGAAACAAAATTGTTTTACAACTGGTATAACTTGATCTCTTTCTCTCCCTCTTTCTCTCTATGTATATATCCGTGTATATGACACTATTTTCATATGTGTTTAAAACTATTTGTAATAATAATTTTATTACACTTATATACAGTGGCGTAGCCACGTACAAAATGTAGGGTCAATTGACCCTATTGAATTTTAGTCAAGTTATATTTATACATGTAAAAAATATTAAATTTTTTTTATATTGAAGCCAATAAATTTCATAAAAATATAAAGTAAATGATCAAAAATAAAATTTTTATTTATTTTTATAAGGATAATATTAATATTTAGGTTGCAAAGAAAATTTTAAAAAATCTTTATATTTTGGTAAAATTATAAAGGTTCTTTTTGATACCTTGACAATGAAAATTTTTAATTTCACAATCATGGTTAAAAAACTGTCATGCATCCTACATTATTTTCTAATTAGTTTTTTTTCTTATTTTTTTACTATTCCTTAAGGGATATGTATCATCTTATTAACTACGTTTATGAAGTTTAAAAACTTTATTAATAGTATATTTGATAATTTCTCTAAATATAATCATATATTAATAAGTATTAAAAAATAAAATGTGATGTATATAATTTTTCATAAAGATATATTTATGTATAAATGCTCTATATAAAAGTAAAATCATGCATTTTATTATATATAGATATAATGTTAATTTTTATTTCTTTTTTATTGAAAAAAAATTCTATATGTATAAGGATATCTTTTGCAATTTAAAATATAAATAATAAAATCACTAATCAAGCAATTTTCAACTTAATTTATATATTTAAAAATGATTACTTCATATAATAATTGGATAATTATTATATACACTGTTAGTGAAGTTTTTTGTGACTCTACAAGTGAAACTAGGATGATAACACATGTATTATTTTATTTTTAATATTTTTAAAAGACACGTGTCTCGTCCTAACCTCGTATGTGGAGTCAAAAACTATTTTTAATACAATATAAAAATATTTATATAATATGGATTAGCACATATATGTGACCCAACTGAATTTTGTTTTTGGCTACGCTTTGCTTATATAATAACCTATTATATTCTAAAATCAAACACAATTTCATAAGTTTATCTTTGAAATTTTTATGCACTTGACAACTTATATTATTGTCAATATTAAGTACTACTATTATATATATATATATTTATTTATATATTAGACATGATTAAGTAATGTTAATTTATTTGTACCCATATTAAAATAGATACGAACAATCCATGCATTGCACGTGATAAAAGTTAGTTACTTCATAAAAAAAACATAAAATTCATAATATTCATAGGATCCTGGTTGATGAGAAACTTACAAAATACACACACACATATATATATATATATATATATATATATATATTTGAGGAGGGATCTATTTATACATGTGTAAAACAAATTTAGTTTTACACACTTTCATATCTTTTTATAGGATTTATAATTTTTTAATCCGACCGTTGAATTTTATGTTCTATTCACATAGATCATGCATGCCAAATTTCAAATTGATCGAATACGTCTAACTATATATTTCGTAAAATAAAATTCAACCGCTGATATATATTGAAAAAAAATACTATTCTCAATTAAAATGATTGAAATAACAGATTGATTCAAAAATTTACATACATAATAAATATGAGTAGGTTGTTAAATCCAACGATTGGTTTGTAAAAATATTAATCCTATATGAAGATATAAAACTGTATAAAACAAATTTGTTTTACACATGTATAAGTGGATCCCTCTTATATATATATATATATAAATATATATATATATATATATAGATATAGATATATACTTGTTAAAATTTTTTTTTAACTTGTTAAAATTTTTTTAATTTGTTTAAATCACTTCATTTTACGAAACTAAATTCAAAATAAGCTAACTAGTGAGTTTATACCTTGATCAGTTTTCATATTGTAATTGATCTTCTGGGTAAACCTTATCTTGTAAGACCTGATTTCATGACTCTCTACAAAACCCACAAAGATTAAAATATAATTAATTATTTTATTAAATATTAATAAATAAAAGTAAAATATATATTAAATATGTTAAAAAAATTACTGCAGCAAAATTATTATTGAAAACAAAACTAAATACAAGAAATAATAAACACTGTCAAACGAATCTGAGAGACTGAGACAACTGAAATTGGTGCCGTAAAGATAGAAAAAAGAAAAAGACAAGTCAAAGGCCAGCCATCCTTCTGTCAAAATGGGTCAAAATCTTTTGAGTAGGCTAGTGCTGTTCTATATTTTTAGGGCTTTGGCTTTACTTTTGTAGCTCATTTAAAGAAAATGGTTTTTTAGCTCAATTCATTTAGGTTTGAAGTTAAATGTGCTAGCTTGCTTAATTTTTTTAATACTTTAAATTTTTAATTATATTAAAATTTTATTTTTATTTTAATTATTTACATGTATAATATCTTTAATCAAACTAAAATATATAAAATTAAGTCTAGTTACTATTACTAATCTATTGCTAAATATATAACGGGTCACATATAATACTACAATGGCAAGGCAAAAAGGCCTTGCCAAAACAATTATATTGAAACCGAAATTATACACAGGACACATACAATAATAAATAATTACCAAAGCAACTAAAGCAAATTAATTAAAAGGCTCAAAGTCAAAGTCCAAGCCAAAAAACCCTACATACACGTGAAATGTAAAGCATAGCAAAATCTAAAATGCTAAAAGCTCTCAATTCTTTATTTCTTATTTCTTCATGCAGAGAAGTTACTCACACTAAAATGAGTTCATTGAATGTGATTGACACTTGATGAAATAAGAGGAAATGGACATGGAATTTATTTATCATATTTATGTTTTTTAATATTGTTAAGACTTGTTATATTTTTTAGTCTCTAAGTTTGTTAAAACAATTTATATTATGATTATTAGACAATCATTATGTAATGTTTAAATGAAATTAGAGATTTGATATTATGGATTTGATATGAATTTATTTGATGTTTTTTTAATATTTATTTTAAAATTTTATTTTGTATATTTGCTAAAAATGAGATGTTAATATAAATTTTAATTTTTTTATTTCACAAAATACAAGTTAGCTTATTTAAACTAGTTAACCCTTTAAATCAAATATAGATTTGCATTTTCAAACCCATTTAAAGAAAATGACTTTTTGGTCCTACCCATAACGAGTCAGGCCGGGCCAGCCCAGCGCTAGCCATCCCAATAAATAGCCCTTTTTGATTTCAGTAAATAAATAAATAAATAACCCCTTTTGCCACCGGTGTGATGCCCGAATGACCAAGCACACGCAATTTCCAGGAAAACCTAGGGCTTTAGCCGCTTGGCCCTGATCTTTTAAAAACCAATGGCGTGTGCAAACGCGCTCTTTTATGCTATATGTTCAACCCGAGAGACCAAAACCCAGTGCGTTAAGCTTTCTTTATACATAGAAAGAGTTCCAAAATTTGCCTATGATGGCTTTCAAGAGTTTTCCAGCACTTTCAGTTCTTGCCGTTACTGTAGCCTTATTACTATCTCACAAACTGTACGCAGCCTCAGCTGCTTCTGGTGGTCGGATGGGCGGATCTTCTTTCTCTTCAGAGAGGTCACCATCTTCAAGCCGACATCATCAGCATCATCATTATCATCATTTACCTAGAGCTTCCAGCGACAGCTACAATTCCCAGCCTAGTTTTTCCAAAAGCTCCATTGAAGAGAATGGTTCTATGCCGGAGGCTGTGGCTTATTTAATGGTAACGACTATTCTGGGAGCAGTTTCATACTTGGTCTACCTTAACACCGTTGAAAGTAGAATAAGCATTCTGCAAGTTCAGGTAATGCTCAACTTTCTTGCTTTAGTAACATTTTATTGCTCTTTTTTCATTGTTACATTTATTTGTTCATATACTTTATCTTATAAACCAATGGAAATACTACTAATTATTTTCAACTATAGTCTATAGCAGAACTGTAACAAGATGAATTTATTGTGTTTTAACGAGGTTACATAGCACTATTAAATGAATTGATTGCTTTTCTAACCCTTTTAAGCAATTGATAGAAAAGATCATAAACCCTTTCTGCTATCAAAAGGCAATTGTTTCAGCCCTGATTATTACTGGTTGCTTTCTTGATGCAATCCATTTTGTGTTTGGTAGTTGGTACTTGAGAAAATACGAAAGTGAGAAAGTGAGATTCTTTTTTGTTATTTTGCTTATTTATTCCATACAATCTTACAGGAAGTATTTTGTTTTATACATAGTAAATTTTTTCCCCATTTCTTCAGGTTGGCTTATCTGCAAAAGCTCGTTCACTGCAAAGGGAACTGACTGAAATTGCCTTGACAACAGATATTTCTACAGCAAATGGCTGGAACTTCATATTGGAAGGTATCTTTTAAGATTTTGCCTGGTAGTCCACTTTGTATTAATACTAGTATTTCAGTTTTGTCTCCTTTTCCTTCCTTGCTTCTTTAAACAACAAAATAATCCTCATGACATGATATATTCTCTGTTTTTCCTTTTCTTCTTGCCTATCTCCTTACCGTTATAATCTAGTTTAAAACACTAGAATCTGCTCAAGAATGAAGATGCACTTCACAAGCACTTGAAATGCTAAATTCTCCAGGAGTTTAAGTCCTTTGCTAGCAGGTATCTAATTTTTGTGTTTTTGACCTTTTGTTTTGGATGCAGAAACAATATCGTCATTGCTTCACCATCAGAATTGCTATCTTTATGGCTATTCATCTGTAAGTCCAACTTAGACAATGCTTTCTCATATGATGGATCCTATGTACCTTCTATTGTTCTCCATATCACGATGATTTATTGCAGGCTTTAATTGAGCTCAGAATTTTACTATTTCATTTCCTTTTAAGTTCTTGTTTCAACTTGTAGATTGTTAGAAGGCTAAATTGCAGTATTTATATTCTTTGTATTAGGAAGATGTTCAATTAATGAGCCTTCGAATTTTGTGTTATTGAGAATTACAGAACATTCAAAGTAACATGGGGAGAGAAGAATTGGCATTAACTAGTTCTTTGTCTGATAACTCCAATATATATATATATATATGTATGTATGTATGTATGTATATATATATATATATATATATATATATATATATATCCTACAGTCTGATGAAGCAGTCACTTTTATTGTATCAAATATATATATATATATATATATATATATATATATATAGACAGTCTGATGAAGCAGTTACTTTTATCGTATCAAATTACATTTTTACTCTGATGATTTTCCTCGCAGGTGACACGTTATTGGACCATTAGAGATGCTGAAAAGCAGTTTAAATGGCTTTCCAAGGAAGAGCGATCGAAATTTGATGTAGAGTCACTGGTAAACATCAACAATATTAAACGGCAAAGAGCAGTAGTTCCAAAAGCTGACAAACTTAACAAGGAACACATAGTGGTATGAATTCCACAGTTGTTTTCAGCTATTTCGTTCTGAAAACATTTAGAAATAAGTTCAACAGATTGACTTAATGGGATTACTTTGATCCGTATGCATCTCATCAACCTTCAAACATGTATTATTCACAGGTAACAGTTCTGGTGGCTACTCAAGGTGCACACGGCCTGTCTACTATCAGGACTACAGACGATGTGAAGGAGGCCTTGCAATCTATGGCAGAAATCTGTTCTAGCAAAATTAAGGTAAGGACTGAGAATCTTCACATGTCATCGTAGCTTATTCGTTCACCGTTGATGTCTAATAAGCAATTTCTATTTTCTTTTAGGCTGTAGAGGTGCTATGGAGCCCACAAGATGAGACTGATTCTTTATCAGTTGAGGAATTGCTTGAAAATTACCCTCAGTTAAGGAGAATATGATGGCTGCTATAAATCTCGCCTGTGAAAATGTAGTCTGATATATACTGATTTCGAATTCCATATATAGCGCCATGCTTCTAGCACAAACACTCAATGCCTTCATTGTAAACTTAATTAACAACAGAAAGCTGTATGTATATGGTTAGCTACCTGATCTCCCTATTTACTTTCGTCGACACTTGGGAAATTTACATGTCTAGTTAAGTTCTTCCATTAGATTTTTGTTCCAAAAATGTTGATGTTGATGCTGATAGCTTAATTTGCCTTGTTATTTGTGTTGTATATATGACCAAAGAAACATGTTTTATAATCATTTAGATTGCATTTGTGTTAAATAAAATAGAATTGGAAGTATAAAAATGAGTTTAGAATGAAGGAAACACTAGTTAGTCGACTGCCCTAAAGGGGCACCTAACTGTCCTAAGTAAAATTAGCTTTTGTTTTGAAAATACACCAAAGAAGTTAACTTTCCTTATTGGGCATCTGACTTCCTATTCTGAAAATTCAAAAAATACAAAAAATGTGTCCGTTGGACATGTTTCTTCATTTCAAAAGTCATGGTTCTTCATTCACATGATGTCTAATCATGAAAGGGTATTCTAACACCATTTTGAGTCATAAATATTTCCACTTTCGTGGAATTTAACACAATCTTCTACATTCTTTCGCTCTAAAATTAAATTCTCTTCTTGCGCTACTTATTCTTTGGTTTGGTTTAAGTGAGATCAAAAGAGAAACTCAAAGTACAATTAATTTTCTCTTGGAGTAGACATTGTATTCTGGGAACAAGATTTCCTAAACTATTTGCACCATTGTGGAGAAACTATTGTTCTTTAGATAGCTTCCTGGAAGTGCCTTGCCTACCAAAATTTCTTCTTCAACTTGTTTGCAGCAATACACCATCCACACTAAGGAGCTTTTCATACAACAATTTCAGAACAATAGTATTTCAACATGGCGATTCCTGCATTCAAGGCTCATGTTTATGAAGTGAAGAAACTAGAAAGGTTCAATGGCTTGAATTACAAAAGGTGGAGCATGAAGATATACCATCAAGTCAGCCTTTTGAAGGTTGTATATGTTCTTCATGAGTACTTTCCCCAAGAAGAAAGCAACAATGGACAACTTATGGCAAAACAACAAAAGTGGCTTGAAGATGACTACATTTGCAGAATTTCAATCCTTCAAGCACTCAACAACTCACTCTTCAATGTGTTTCACAAACACAACATAGCATTGGAGTTATGGGAGTTATGGCGTGCCATTGAGAAGAGGTATAAGAATGAAGATGCTAGAAACAAGTCCTTCTTTGTAAACAAGTATTTGGACTTTAAAATGACAGACTTGAAACCTGTCATTGATCAAGTTAATGAATTAAATGATATTGCTATTGAATGCAATAATGCTGGAGAACCAAATTTGAAACTTTCCAAGTGTCTACCATAATTGGTAAACTTCCTCTTTATTGGAAAGATTATCAAAGGTATTTGAAACACAAGAAGAAGTTATTTATTGTAATGTACATTTTTCTAAAAATTCGAACTCACTTTTTACCTTTTTCATTTTATTTTGGTTAGATTGTTTATGGTGTCATTCATTTCATTACATTTGATTATGTAAACTGATATAAAAAAGGTAACCTCAATATCATTATACATAATTATTTAACCTTAGAACTTATTTACAATCAAAATAAACTTCACTATCTAACGTACTACGATTATTATAATTTACATCCCTAGGTACCCTATAATTGTACAACATTGTACTGTACTTAAAGTTTGAATATATAAAGGAAATACAATATACCTTTAGGGAATCAAAAGCTAACCTTGAAGGATACTGTCAGAATGGAGGTATTCCTCAAAAACTGTGAAATCCTATTACAGATAATTTGGGAGGAAAATAAGGGGGTGAGTTTACGCTCGTAACAAACATATATAAAAGAGCAGATACCATGCAACTAATAAGCATGTATCCTACTTAGGCTCTATAATGGACTTATAGAATCAACACTAAATATGAACAATTCTACAAGTAAGGACTCCATAATCGATTAGGGATACTTGGCTGAGTATGGAAGGATACTTTAGAGCACTTCACTTATCTTAGTCCTTAGATCCGACTATAGTGGATCTTTACTAATTTTTTAGAGAAGGAATTCATGTGTATATATATAAAGGGTCTATCAATCCAAAGTGTCAATGACAATAGTATGCATTCAATAAGCAAATCGAAACCTTGAAACCATTTTAGTAATAATCCAAAACATTATTTACATAAACAATATTATCATGCTGTAAATACATTTCATTGCATTCAACTATTTTCATCTCATTTGAAAGAGGTAGGAAAAACTACTTATTTCATTTCTTTCAATAATACATTCGGTGGAGACATCACATCCTTGTAGAATCATGCGCATTAAAGCTCCCATGAGAGACATTACATTAAGACATATGGTTATAGTCAAAGGTCCACGGAGTGCACTGATCAAGTGACTACTGTGGGTGCTGAAGACGTGATCAGTGTCAAACAGCAAATATTACATCACCTTACATTACATTCGTATGATTACCAAAAGATAACTATGGGATCTAACAGTTTAAAAAAAATCATTTATCATTTAGAAGCATTTACAGAAATAATTTCATCAAATCATAACTTCAATCAGTCCATAAACATTTAGTATAAACAATATTTCTACTTCAAGTATAAAAATTTGGCAAATATTCCAGAAGCGGCAACCAGAGTTCAAAATATTTTATTTATGTACAAACAGGTGTCTAAAGCATGTAGGTAACTTGAAACATGTGAAAACAATTAAAAATCCATTTGAAAACTAAGTTATAAAATCATGCAGTCTTAATACCTAAACCCATTTGTACCCATTTCCTCATATTTCTTTAACTTCGGTAGCTAGCCTAGTTTGCTTCTAGTAATGAAAACGATTTAGGTTCGTTTTACAAAATTTCGACAGCATAACGATACTAGTTAGCCTAGCCTTCCTGCACTAAAACACAGTTTATATTTCTCACAACCAACCAATATTTCCAATGCAATATAGTATCTCCTCTGTTATTCTACATACGTTCTTTACCATTAATATCACAGTATCAACTAACAATTTGCGGCACCCAAAATGGATAGGCAAGCATATATTTGCCTGTCGCTCTTTAATTCTCCTTACTTTAAAGCTGCAAAATAAGACAAAAACATGATTAAAACTCAATATTTCTTCTACAAAGGATATTATATACTTCATAATATTCTATAATTACTAATACAACAGTAATTTCGGTCTAATTCTTACCGGGTGCCAAAACTACAACTAGCATCAAATCACTTTCTTTTTTGAATTTGACTTCACCAACAATCTTACATTCATTAGGACAATATTCTAGGACCATCAAAGTAACAATTGAAGCATGGTAACCCCATTTTCTAAGCTTGGCCAAATACCCCTTATGGTGCCACACTCTCCGTTTCAACAATTTAAAGCAATATACGTATTCCACTCATTACATACACTGGTTCTACATCATTTTTACATTGAATCACACATTTCCCATGCATGAGGTACCTTGGCTGAAACCTTAAGGGAGAGATTTTCTAGGTTTTAGTTCAATTTAAGCCTAAATACATGGTGAAACATCAAGAACACATCACAATATATCATTAAAATCAAATAAACACAAGCTTTTCTCTCTTACCTTGTGGCCGAAAATGAAGGAGGAAGATTCACAAGAATATGGCCACTTTAACACTTGCTTTTTGTTGTAGGTTATAGAGCTCAGAGAGTTGAACAGATTTGGTGAAAATAGTAAACATCAAGAACACATCACAATCTATCATTAAAATCAAAGAAACATAAGCTTTCTCTCTCTTACCTGGTGGTTGAAAATGAAGGAAGAAGATTCACCAAGAATATGGCCACTTTAACACTTGATTTTGGTTGTAGGTTATAGAGCTCAGAGAGCTGAATAGGTTTGGTGAAGACAATTTTCAGTTTCGAGGTCGTTTGTTAGGGTTTTTGTAAGCTTTCTCTCTTTTCAAGAAGGTTAGCTATGGTGGAAGATGGAAGAAGATGAGGGAGGCGACAAGAGGTGGAAGAAAAGAGAAAAATATCATTTTAAAATAATCTTTAATTACAAATTACTAAAATGCCCTTAAAGACTTTGAAAATTTAACTACATCCCTTTCTTTCTAATTTCTATTTAAATGCTCTGTTAAACTTCCAATTATTTTATTCACTCATAAAATATAAGTATTCTACACATTCTAATCATTAGTTAAGCTTTCATGGGGGTTTGGCTTGTAACAAGGATGAAATTACCGAAATACCCCAACGTAGCAATCGTGAAATTTTTGGTTTTCGCATATAGTTCAGTAGTCAAGTTGACATGACATGGGACTCCTTCACATAGATTTATCTATGACTGTCAATTGGTTAAAAGTCAAATTGGTTTGAACATTATTCGTGAAAGTTTTTCTGACTTATGGACTTAATTATCATTTTCAAATTTGTTGCATGTTTTTCAAAACATACACAAATCATTGAATTTTGGGATGTAGATTCTTACCATCTCAGTATTTGACTCCCAATATCAATGCTATGAGGTTTCACCTCTTTCGGAGTAGTAGAAGTCTCTGTGGGGCTTGCTGCCCAATTTCGTTAACACCTATAAAACATAGGGCATTTAAATCCAAATGAAATATCTTATTGTCCTAAGCTTATTAACAATAATTTAAAGATAATACAAAGTGTAGGTCTAACATTTACTTGGATGAATTGGTTAATGTAACGTCCGAAATTATAAAATTCCAAACTGAATTTTTTTTTCTTTTTACTTCCATCTTTCTTATTTACTTATTCGGTATCAGTTGGTTTGCATTTGGTGTCGATGTAAGTTCAATATACAATTTTCGTTTCAATTATCTTTATATCATTAAATAAATTAAACCATAAATAATAATTAAGAAATCTAAATAAAATCTATTAAATAATATTTATAAATCTGTTTACAACAATTCAGAGTAATTTATATCTAACTCTTTAAATACTTTCTTAAATTTCACTGTCATAACAATTTTCGTCCGGGGACTCGATCGCTAGACGATTTTGGAAAAAAACACAAAATGGAGTCGCCACCAATCTTTTTTGGCTAGGTGTGATTGGCCACCTAAAATTATTTATTTTTTCAATAAAATTTTAAAATTAATTAAGGTTTATAAAAAAAAATTTTTTGGTCTGCGAAAACAAAGTTTGGGTTCGGGAGTTCGGTTACGCGTGGGGAAGGATTAGCACCCCCACAGTGCCCGTTAAAAAACGGTACCACTTAATCATATATTATCTTTTAATCTTAATAAAAATGGTCTTAATTACATATTTAAAAGATCTTTCATTTATTTCGAAATCATTTTTGTTATTTATTTTATTTTGAAGTATTTAAGTTTTATTTTTTATTTGAAATAAGTGAAAATCTTTTGTATTGAAAATTATTCTGAAGTACCCCAATACTTTTGGTAGCATTTCAGATAATTTCCTCACCTAGAGATTTCTTAAGAATCGCTACTTGCGATTTCTATAGAATCCCATCCTTAGGAGATTCACACTTATTTTGAAATTTCATGGATGCAAATGATGCAATCAAAATATAGATGATGCACATGAGAAATCCATTATTTCATTTTATTTTTATTATCTTTTATACTTATATTATTGCTTTTGAAATTTATTGATTTTATAAAATTTTATTTTTATTGAAAAATTATACTAAATATTCCAATACGCTAGTAACATTTAGCATATTTCTTTCACCTAGAGATCAGTTAGGAATCACTACTTGTGAATTCCGTAACATCTCATCATCGGAAATCCCTTAAAATGTATATCTTGTTTATTTATCTTTGATTATTATTATTTTATCTTCATTGTTATTGTCATTATTTTATTCCAAAAGATTAATTGTAACAATTTTATATTTTTGTTTACTTATTTGTTTAAAATCTTATTTATTATTAATATTAATTTATTTTATGAAAGTTAATTGTATTAGAAATCTTAATATTGAACTAAAATTACTTGAATACCCTAATACGCTGGTAATATTCAAATATTTCATTTCGACCTTAAGGATTATCGAAGAATCACTACTTGTGATTTCTAACAAATCCTATCATCGAAATTTTTTTTTAAATTTATAATTTATTTATTTATTTATTTTTATTTGTTATTATTATTATTATTTCAAATTTATTTATTTCAAAAGATCATTAGTTGTAAAAAATTTAATATCAAAATAAAATTGCTTAAATGCCCCAATACGCTGGTGACATTTAAACTCTTTATTTCAACCCTAAGGATTATCAAAGAATTACTACTTGTGATTTCTATGAAATCCTATCATCGGAAGTTTTTTTTTTATTATTATAATTCCGTAATAATTTCTTATTTCATAAACATTGAATATCATATTTTTGATGAGACATCTATTAGAAAAGAGAAATGTGCATTTTTTTTATATGTATATATAAATTTCTTAAATGGAAATAGATAAAGAACTAACAAACAAAAAAAATGAAAAGTGAATAAAAAATATAAAGAAAAAGAGAAGACAAACAAATAAATGAGAAATAAGGAATACTTAGTAAAACGTGAAGTGCTCAGCAAATGTACAAGAAAAAAATATATATACTTTATTACCTTAAAATGCCAACACACACGTGATTTTCACACTTAAAAGCCTTCTTGCTTAATTCTTGATTCAAAAGCTGTTGCACTAGATGTCCATTGCTCCATAAATAAAGGATAACGTGTAGCTTTAGTCCCTTTAACAAATCCCATGGATCAGGCAAATGAAGCACAGATAGTAGCGTAAAGCTCCACACAGTAGCAGAGCAATCACGCAGCAACAGCACCAAATTCTTTCATGGTAGTGACGTAATAATGGCAACACCACCAGTAGGTTAACAGGTAGGGGAGGCGGTGCAGAAACTCCACACGGTGGCACAGAAAAGAGTGACAAACGTGGGCAGCAATAAACGGGGCCAATGCAGAACGATGACGGTGCAATTTGGAGAATGTAGGAACGTTTAGGAATGCGGGGTCGTGCTTCGGTGCTATAGAAATGGGAAAGGGTGGTGCAATGGACGGTGGTGAAGTGGATTGACAGGTGGCTGCAGGCTGTAGTGAAGATGATAGAGGATGGTGGCGTGTGGCGTGATGCAGAGCAGTCAAAGATATAGTGGAGATGGATGTGGTGGTCGCGGATTGTAGCGAGGATGACAGAGGCAGAGAGGCAAGGACGGCTAGTAGCTAGGGTGGACTGGAGGTACAGACAACAGACAGTGATGTAGGAATGGATGCATGACTGCTTTGGAGCTCAGGCAATGCGGTGAGGTTTTGTAACAGCAAAACTGCAGTAGATCGAGGAAGAACAGGAGGTACGAAAATGCTTGTTATGCGATGCAGTAAGTACTGAAGCGGCGGATAGAGATGATGCAAGGTGATGATGCCTCGGCTAAGATAAAACAAATGAGTGAAGATGGCCCCTCCAACAAGGACAGTAAGGGAGGGGGACGATAATGGTGCAACCAGTTAGGTTTTTTCTTTTTTTTTCCCCCAAAACCTAGTAGACCCCCCTTTTAAAATAAAAAAAAATCCCCCATAAAACCGTGTAACCCTCTTTTATTTAAGAAAGAAAAATTTTGATCTTAATGTATTGATCCCAAAATCATGGGATCTTTATTTTATCATTTATTTTTGTTTGATCCTTTTTAATTTGTTTCCTTTTCATTTTTTTTTTACTTTAGGCAATGAATTTTCATATTTAATTTCACCTTAATTATCTCCTTCATTATTATTATTCTTTTATTTTATTATTTTTTTAATTTTTAAATTTTTTTATTTTGAAACTGCTCAGACAAAATTAGGTGTCTACATTCACAATTACAGTATTTACATCCCATCACAAATACATCTGTTGTGCATTTGTAAGTCTGAATATAAATATAAAACTTTTAAATGTACCTGGCCGTTGAGCACTTGAAACTTCTGATAATTTCTCTTCAACTATCCTATTGCAGTGGATAATACAACACTGGTGAGCTATCTGGGATGGTGAGTAAGGGGGTGAGCATTGGGGAAAGCACAGCAAGAAACATATATAAAAGTATATACTATATGTAGTTAAATAAAAATAATTTATTTAACTAATTGTGAAAGAGGCATATTATATGTAAATATTAAAATGCAATAAAAATATTTATTACCTAACGGTTTACTAGGGAACAGTATAGGAAGGATACTATAGTTGGCTAGGTAACTGGGTAGAGTATGGGAGGTACTTTGAAGTACTTGTCATGTTTTGGTCCCTGGATGCAACTATAAGGAGTAAGCTATTGACGGTGAAATCATAAATCATTATAAAATATTTAATAATTTATGCAATAAAAATTCAAATCATTAATCAATATAAAACATTTAATAATTAATTCAATGCAATTTCAAATCGATATCAGTGTATAAAATAGTTTATTTAAATAATGCTGTAAAAATCATCTCATGAAAATATTTCAGTATATAAACAGTTAATTAAAAACGCTCTAGTAAACAGTTCAATATAAATGAACAGTTCAGTGTCGATAAACAATTTAGTATTAGTAAATAATTCGATAGCAATAAACAATTCAGTATTAGTATCAATTTAGTTCGGTAAAACACTACAGTACAGTAGAAACAGTCACATCCAATAGAATCATGCACGATACAATAAACAGTAACGAATGCCCATCGTCGACAGTCACAGTTCGCACTGGTAAGGTGCTCACTGTAGAAACTTATGGTTTTTAATATAATTCCCACAGTCATATCAGAAAACCTGTGGATTGGACCAGGTCCGCATTCATATAACAATAAACCTGCACACTTGGTTAAAGTCTCCCAGTCATATAACAATAAACCTGCAGACTTGATCAGGGTCTCACAGTCATATAACAGTATGCATGATCACTAAAGAATGACTATCTCAAAAGATTCATTTCACTTAACAGTACAATTGTACAAATCATTTTCCAAATAGCGATTAACTTCAATCAGCGTCGAAAATCATGTAAAATGGTAATAAAATTTCATGTTATACAATTGAAACATTTCATATAAATAATCTCATGTAAATCATTTCATGTATCAATGCATGTAAATTATTTCGTGTAAATCAATTCATATATATCATTTCATGTAATGCAATTCATGTAACTTATGTCATGTAATTCAATTCATATAAAACATTCCATGTAATGCAATATTTAGGCATGTCGAAATTAAAGATAATTTTTTTTCTTGTATTCAGGAAATTTAGATAAGGAACGATTAAAACAAGATTTCTAAGAATTTTCAATTAACAGTAAAACATATCCTATGCAACTCCTATACATGTTTCTTACTAAATACTTTAATGTGATTTTACTTAAATTGAAATCCTTCACAATTCTAATAATTATTTTATTACTTCTTGTTTTCTATATTGTCACTTTCCTTAATAATTTATTTTAATTCTTATTAAATACCCAAAATTTAGCTATCACTAAATTGGCTTATTTTCCCTAATTTCAATTTCATTATAATTATATTATCTTTAATTATTCATTGTCTCCCAATTCAAAATTTTTTAAAATAATCTTTATTCATCATTGCTATTAATTCCATCATTTGCTTATGTCAAATTTTTTCCATTTTATTAATTCCCATAATCAATTTATTTTGCTTTCTATTAATTATCAAATATAATTTCCATGAAATCATAATGAATGTTCTATAAATTCCTATCTTCTATTTTATTAATTCCATTAATTAATTAATTAATTCATTCTATTTTCCGTTAATTACCACCATGTAACTATACTAAAATTTTATTCTTTTCTCTAAATCCATCTTCACCTATATCATTTATTTCCTGTTATGGCTATAATAATTTTTTCCTATAAATTGAAATTCATTTTGTTAATTTCAATAGTTAATTTATTTCATTTCTTATTAAATACCGAAAACATAATTATAATTTAATCATATTCTTTTTCCCAATTCCAAATTTTACCATATGCTCCATAGTTCAACTTTAAGAATTATTCTTTTAATTCTTATTTTCCATTGTTAATTTCAATAATTAATTATCTATTAAATTTTTTTATTAATACTATAACACAATTACATCTAAATTGTAATTATTTTCTCAATCCTAGTTTACACCAATTAGATCTATTACTTTAAATTTACTTTCCTTCAGCCATTAGATCATACAAAATGTGCATAAGTATTCCATAAAATACCTTGGCCGTATGCTATTTTTGTCCAATTTTATTCTTTTCCCATTTTAATCTTATAATTAATATGTATTCTTCACCATATTCATTCCATAATCACCATATTTCTTTCATTTTCTTTCTTGGTGGGACCTACTCTTGACACTAACACATAAATTCATTTTTTTTTTCAAATTTTCCAATTCATATATGATCCTCATTCATCCTTATATAATTTTATTTTTTTCCATTTATCAAAATTACATTAACATTTTTCTTTTCTTTTTTGTTTTCTTTTTCTTTTCTTCGCTGTTTCCTTTTCCTTTTTTTTTTCTAGTTTCCTTTCATTATTGACAGCCCCCTATTTTTCTTCTATGGCCGACAACCTCACCTAGTATTCTTCCTCTTTGTTTTTCGCTTATTCTTTTCTCACTTCCTGTCTTATAATCACTCTTACTCTATTAGTATTTTCATCAAACATCTTCAATTCATAAAAGCATCAACACCATCCTGCAGCCCATGCTACAACCAAATATCACCATTCCTACGCCACACCTCTGTTTCACTTCATTTCCATGTTTTTTGTAAAAATCATCAATTCAACAACCATTAATTCAAGTTCCAAATCAAATTCCTATCATCCTTTTTCTCCTAATTCCTACCAAATCACATATCAAAATCATTAAAATTTCATCATTTTTCCTCCATGGCAGATTCGATCCTACACTTCTACACTCTCATTTAATTCTATAAAAAGCTATAATCATATTACCCAAGCTTAGAACCATCACATACTATAGCTAGAATTAAGGAAAACATCAATATCTACCATTTCTCACCTTACCCAAATTTGTCAGCAGCCCAAACCAGTCCTGTTTTCTTCATTTCAGCCACTTAGATTTTGGATTTAAGCAGTTTATAAGATGAGGGATAACTTTTATTTATGAAGTTTCATGATTGGGTGTAACGAAAATAGTGATTTTGTTAGATGAAAGTGGAAGAACATGAGGAAAAGAAGAAAAATGGGAAGTAACAGAGAAACGGTTCCAGCTGCAGGGGAGAAGGTCGGTGATGAAGATGGATTTTTTGCTGAAATGGGTTTTGTTTTATTTATGTTTTACCCTTACCCTATAGGAATTTGCCACATGGTCAAATAAACAAAATTCCTATGACAGTTTGTGGGTTCAAGGTCAATTTGGTTTGACCGTTATTGAGGAAAGTTCTTTCGGGGTATGGATACAATCGTCATTTTCGAATTTATTTCTTGCTTTTCAAAATATACTTAAATGAGGTGATTTTGAGATACAGATTCTTGCCATATTCATATTTCACCTCAAATATCAACATTTCAGGGTCTCACTTCGATCTGGATAGAAAAGTCCTGGTCAGGCACTCACTGAGTACCTCTCTGAACTCTATCGAACAGACCTTTCTTTAAATATTTTAAAAATTAAAATTTTTTTTCTTTTAAATTCCTACACTCTGTAGCTTATATCCAATATAAGAAAATTAAGGTCCATACAGTTAAGTATATTCAGATTGAAAGTGCAGCCTGCATGAGAGATGAAAAGGATAACAATGTGCATAACGTTGAGGGTCCTAATGAGAACAAAACTGAAAGTGAGAAGAAAACTCAAAGTGAGAACAAAACTCATCATTGAGAGGGAAGTTCAACAAGTTTGATAAGAACTTCAAAAAGAAGAAAAGCCCTTGCTATGTATGTGGAATGAATGACCACATTGCAAGAGAATGTTGCTTCCGAAAATGTAAGCAAAGTGGGGTCAATCTTGTGACTGAAGATGATATGGTTGCAATGGTTACCAAAGTTCTCATGGTTGAAAACCAAGAGGATTGGTGGATTAATTCTAGCGTAACTTGTCATGTCACTCCATTTAGAGACGTCTTCAAGACATTTGAAGAGATAAATGAAGACAAATCAGTCTTCATGGGGAACTCTTCGAGTTGCAAAATTGTTGGCAAAAGGACAATCAAACTTGCTTTGACTTTTGGAAAGGTTTTGACCTTACAACATGTGTACCACATCCCAAACCTTAGGAAGAGTTTAATTTCTATGAATAAACTTGATGACCATGGGTTTAAAGTTGTGTTTGATTTTCAAAAAGTGATCATTTCTCAGAAAGGATCATTTGTTGGGAAGGGATATGCTAAAAACCATATGTATGTTCTTAATATCAATAAAAGTTCTTTGAATTATGCTTATGTTGTTAATGTGAATGATTCTAATTGCTCGTGGCATTATAGATTAGGATATATTGGCATGAATGCATTAAATAGAATGTCATCTCATGATTTAATTCCTATGTCTTCAACCATTTTAAGTACTAAAACTTGTGAGTGTTGTGCACAAGCAAAGAATTCAGAAACCCCTTTTAAATCAGTTTCTAAAACTAAGTCTTTGCCATAACTAGTATATACTGATTTATATGATAATAATGAAATTATTATTGGAGGTGGAAAAAAAATATTTTGTCTCTTTTATAGAAGATTTTTCAAAATATACTTATGTTAATTTACAAAAAAAAAGATGAAGCATTTGAAAATTTTAAGATTTTCAAAGAAGAAATAGAAAACTTGACAAATAAAGACTTAGATCTGATAGGGGTGGAGAATTTCTTTCAAATGAATTTTATGTTTTTTTGTAAGAAACATGATATATTAAAAGAAGTTTCTGCTCCTAATACTCCACCGCAAATAAATCATTACTTCAAATGGTAAGTGCCATGCTTTAACATTCAAATTTACCTTTGAATTTTTTGGGTGAGGCAGTTTTTACTGCTTGTTGCATCTCAAATAGAGTTTTACATAAAGGTTTTGATAAATATCCTTATGAGTTATTAAAAAGAAGAAAGCCTAATATAAATTATTTTAAAGTGTTTGGATGCATTGCATATGTTTTTTATGCTACAAATAAAAGACTTAAGTTAGGAAGCAAAGCAACTAAATCTATATTTCTTTTTTATGCTTTAGAAAGTAAAGCATGTAGATTTCTTAATCTTAAAACTAATAGTGTTTTTGAATCTACTCATGCAATTTATTTTGAGCATTTGACAATTAAAGATGCTAGTAGTCATAAATTAGAGAAAGACTTATCTAATGAATTAATTGTTCATGAGCATGTTATGGATGATATATCTCCACATGATAGCGAAAATCATAATCATGCAAGTATATCTAACGCATCTAGTGATATTGAGCTAAGAAGAAGTAAGAGAAAAATAATTGAGAAAGATTTAGGACTAGGCATGTATATTTATATGTTAGAAGAGGATCCTAAAACTTATCAAGATGCCATGAACATGAAAAATGCCATGTTATGGAAGAAAGCTATGGATGATGAAATTAAATCCATACATGAGAACAATACCTGGTCTTTAGTGGATCTACCTCCTAACACTAAACCAATTGGCACCAAATGGGTTTTAAAGAAGAAACTCAAAATTAATGGGAGTATTGATAAATACAAGGCAAGGTTGGTAGCTAAAGGGTATAGTCAAAAGGAAGGTTTAAATTATTTTGAAACCTTTTCATCGTCACCAAGTTTACTTCAATAAGGGTGATGTTTGCTACTGCTTCAATCTACAATCTTGAAATACGTTAAATGGATGTAAAGACAACCTTCCTCAATGGTAATCTAAATGAGGAGATCTACATTTATCAATCGGAAGGATATGTGGTTCAAGGACAAGAACACAAGGTATGTAAACTCAACAAGTCTCTTTCTAGTCTTAGATAAGCACCTAGGCAATGGTATAAGAAATATAAAAAAGAATTTAAATGGTTTGGCTTTAAAAGTAGTAAGGTCGAAAATTGTGTCTTTATTAAAGTCACAAATGATAGTAAAGTATTAATTACTCTTTATGTTGACGATTTGCTTATTTTTGGTACAAATATGGATTGCATCAATGAAACTGAGGGATATTTAACTAAAGCATTTGATATTAAAGATTTAGGTGAAGTTGATGTTATATTAGGTGTTAAGATTTATAGGAAGAAAGGTAAGTTTATTTTTTCACAATCACATTACATAAAAAAATTACATACGAAGTTTAATCACTTTGATAGCAAACTTTGCAAAACACTTATAAATCCATATCACAAGTTAGTACCTAGTCAAGGAGAATAGGTAAATTAAAAGGAGTATGCAAATATTATAGGTAGTTTGATTTATGCTATGAATTATACAAGATTGGACATTACATGTGCTGTTGGTATATTGAGTAGATTTATTAGTAATCATAATAATAAACATTGACATAAATTAAGTAGATTATTGAGATATTTGAAGCATACTTTATATTATGGCTTGTACTATAAATGTGAAACTTCAGTTGTGGAATGTTATAGTGATGCTAATTAGGCTTTCGATAAAAGAAGTTCCGAGTCAACTAGTGGTTGGTTATTTACCATAAGTGGTGTAATTGTTTCTTGGTTATCTAATAAGCAAACTTGTGTGACTTTATCAACAATGGAATCTTAGTTCATTGTCATGCGACATGCCACCAAAGATTTACTTTGGTTTAAAAGGTTTCTATGGGGAATGCCTTTTATTGAGAGTACCAAAGAACCTATCACTTTATATTGTGACAATAAAGCTTCAATTTACAACACAAAAAATGATAGGTTATCTAATAATAGCAAGCATATTGCTATGAGGTGCAATCATGTGAGAAGTGTTGTAAAGAAAGGTAAGGTAAATTTAGAGTATCTACTTGCTGAGCAAATGTTAGCGGATCCCCTAACTAAACTTTTATCAGGTAATAAGATTGCTAACACTATGAGAGGTATGGGATTACTACCGATTACTAGAGATGATATTGATTGATTCAACTCTATCTTATTGATGTCACTTAGGAAATTGATCCTTTAAGTTTAAAGGATAATCATCTCATTTGATGATCTGTGTATGAGAGTTCAAAAGGCTTTCAATCATGAATCATCCAAGGAATTCATATATGACATTTCCAATGTATTGCTTCTTGGAATAGTGGGGTTAATTAAATTAAAGACTATTCTTAATAAGATCCCATATCTAGATGCATTCTTGATCACAACAATTGGTTGGACTAAAGTTCGTAATTGACTTATAGCTCTTATGAGTAGAGTGTTCGTAAAAAAGAAGGCTGTGATGCACTCTTGATAAGTCTTCTTATGCAAGTAGAAAAGTGAGAGGACGCTTCTTATGGATTTTCGGTTAATCCTAGAGTACTTGTTAACACAAGATAAAAGCGAAGTCCCATGACAAAAATGCACTCCTTTGTGAGGAACTCATGAACTAATGTAAAAGGTGAATTTGTTTCCTAGTGCTTCATATTGAATCTAAAAGCTCAAGCCTTAGACCCCTTTAGACATACACCTTACATAGGAACCAACTGGCATTTTTCTTATGATTGCATAAATTGCATAGACTTGTATACTTTGGTAATAAGAGGGAGATTGTTGTATATATTACCTAAGAAACATGGTTTATAATCATTTAGATTGCATTTGTGTTAAATAAAATGGAATTGGAAGTATAAAAATGAGTTTGAAATGAAAGAAATACTAGTTAGTCGATTGCCTTAAAAGGGTACCCAACTACCCCAAGTAATATTAGCTTTTGTTTTGGAAAATACACTAGGGAAGTTTACTTCCCTTATCGAGCATCAAACTTCTCATCCTAGAAATTCAAAAAATGTGTTCGTTGGACATGTTTCTTCATTTCAAAAGTCATGGTTCTTCATTCAAATGATGTCTAATCATGAAAGGGTGTTTTTAACACAGTTTTGAGTCTATAAATACTTTTACTTTCATTGAATTTAGCACAATCTTCTACATTCTTTAACTCTAAAATCAAATTCTATTCTTACACTTTGTATTCACTGGCTTGGTTCAAGTGAGTTTAAAAGAGAAACTTAAAGTGCAATTGATTTTCTCTTGGAGTAGGCATTGTATTCTAGGAATAACATTTCCTAAACCATTTGCACTAGTGTGGGGAAACTATTGTTCTTAAGATAGCTTTTTGGAAGTGCCTTTGCCTACTAAAGTTTCTTCTTCAACTTGTTTGTAGTAGTACACCATCCACACTAAGGAGTTTGATACAACAATTTGGTGTTCTTTTGACGTCACCAACCAAAGTTCATGACATAAACGTGCTTTTGTGTTAAACTTTATGATGAAAGAAGACAGATGTTCTTCTTCACCATTTTATGATGAAAAAAGGAAAAGAAGAAAAAGAAAATTGTAAATCTAGATATTTTACCATTTATTCATAATAACATGATATCTTTATGAGCCCAT
Organism: Heritiera littoralis; assembly: GCA_031772115.1. Classification (NCBI taxonomy): domain Eukaryota; kingdom Viridiplantae; phylum Streptophyta; class Magnoliopsida; order Malvales; family Malvaceae; genus Heritiera; species Heritiera littoralis. The sequence goes on along the minus strand of JAPDPK010000083.1, from coordinate 35,315 downwards.
CTAGATGCTTGTGTCACGATTGTGAATTTTAGTCAAGCACTTACAGCTTTAGGTTTGGATCTTTGGTCTTTGTAAACCTAAGTCATCTTTTTTTTTTATCTAATTGATCGCTTGTTGGTTTTCAAACTTTGAAGTCACTCAGACACTTAAAGTATTTTACCTTTAATCAATAATAACATAGATATCTCTATGAATCCATCTAGACGCTTGCACACCAAGTTTTGATTGTACCATCTACCTTTTCTTTATTTGCTAACAAGCTCAAGAAAGTTCAAATCATCAAATGAGTATACAAAAGCAATTGTCACGCCTTATCTCTAAATAGCAAAAATTTCGGGCTAATTTTTCACTTTTCCAACATTACTTAATGTTTGTGTGTGTGCTATAAGTCAGAACGAATCCAAAGAAATAAATTGCTAACATTTGACTATTTCATCAAAATCTAGGTCTCAGCACATTCACGTAGTAATACGGATCCGTCTAATTGGATATAATCTAGCTAATTGTTCAACATGATTTTGATAGAGAATTCTATCAAGGTACTCTTCCTTGTCAACTAGTCATACCTTCACTTATTAAATTACTTACCAACTATTATATACCATATATTTATTACCACGTGTAAGTAGTCAATTCATGATACATGTGTATATATGTATATTAACAATTATGCAACCATAACTTGTGGCACTAAGCCTATCATTTATATACATCACTTAGATATATACAAAATTACGTCCAAAGTCTCATCTGAAACATTAACTCAATGTACATCCCTGATCGTGCACTATATACGTTGTACCATACATAACATCATGCCCAAAATACATACATCTAGACAAAAGTATACCTCTAAGTCTACTCAGTAGCTCCAACGGTGGGATAGTCCTCTCGAGTACTATTAATCACCAAGCCTCAATATGAAAGAAGAGGGAGACGAGAGGTGAGCTGTCAACTTAGTAAGGGAAATATAGTTAAAAACATATATGACATCCATTTTATTCAATTTCAAATCATATTTAAACCATGTATGCTTAAAGTGTATTTACAAATAATGTATTAGAAGATAAATACGTAGTATTTATTTCAAACCCAAAACTCATAGGCATGCAAGCACAGATGGTATTTCAAAACTAGATACCAAATCCAAATACAAAGATAATATAGACCTTATGCTCAAATAGTGAAAGTCAAGTTCGCATATTACACTGTAGCTATCAGTGTACAAACTCTCCAAAAGGCACTACCTATGGCCATAAGCTAACAAAGCTGATTTTGTTGATCAGATGAAACTAGCAAATGTCCAAGTGTAGTATATGAGATAGTCCAAAGTGCCTTAAGAAAACAATGAAGCATAAAGTGGTGCTCGATCAAATGTTTAGCAACCTGGTCTCACAAAACAAATAGCACAATGTACCATATTACAGACAAAGATCAAAGTACATACATCAATTATTCAAAGTAGTATTTGGTTTTGCTTACAAATCCATTTTTCCAAACCTTTTTAACTTGAAATATCAGTTTGCAATCCAATTATATAACTCAAACTCATTATATAAATATAGTAAGATCTTGAAACAAACTTTTCTTTTTAAAAATAAACTTATCATCTTCAAATAAACATATTAAAATAAATCTATACTTCTGTGTAAACAGAAAGATACAAATTTGATAAACCACAAGCAGTCCAAGCACATGAATTCCCTAACCATCACAATGTACTCAAAGTAGGATGTCATTAATATAAGGAAACCAAAATAGTTTCAATATATATATATATATATATATATATATATTTTCAAACCATCATATTTCTACTTACCACACCAAGCAGTGCATGTGCGCAACCAGGGCTTCTTGGTATGCAACTCAGTCCACTCGCTCTCCCTAATTTGGTGTTATAAGTTGCATTTTTGCACTTCAATTTATAAGTCCCTTGTTCAATCCAATTCAAAGCAACGCCAAGTTGAATTGACTATGTATGTGCACCACCTATACATAGCAATTATCAAGATTTATTAATATTGTATCATACAGTAGTGCACACCAAGTTTCACAATTTCATTTTATGAGTAGCTCATTGTTTGCAAGAATTTTTTAACCTATCAGTATTGTTCTATTTGTCACGACTCGAAGCCGCGACTTTCCTTTAATACTTATACTTTTCTTAGTCCACAAATTTATGGACTAAATTTTTCTTTTTCATTTTAAGGTTTGTATTCGGTGTCAGTGTAGTTACTATACTATCAGGTGACCTATAGTCATTTCATTTAAATATTAAACTAACAAGGAAACGGCTCTTAGTTACATCCCGACTTGTTAAACAGAATATGTACTGTGCATCAATTTAAGTCTTATATGTAAACAAGTACTTTGTTAGGAACATATACCTCAAAAGACTAGTACCAAGTCCATACACCGTCTCCGATGCCCACTTAGCAGTTCACATGGCAGATGTTAACTTCAATAGTCTGAAAGAGATGAAATTTAGTGGGGTAAGCAAAACCACGGCTCAATAAAATATTAATATAAATACAAGAGTAGGATTATACTGTCTTAAACTGCAATGCTTAAAACTTGCAAGTTTGCAATTACAGTTAATCCTTTCTCATCGATAACATATCATTATCTCATTTCTTGTCATCTGTCTATCACTTATACTTTTAAATAAATCATCATAATCACTTTTTCAGTCTTTTCATCCTTATACTATAGTGCATCGCACAACAATATGTCGTGTCCAATTTGAATGTCATATACTATTAATCTATACTTTCCTCAATCTCGGAGTACATCATGTCCAATTAAAACATCATATCAAATCGCTTTATGTTTCATAATCGTACTCCTGTATTCTATCATCTCATATCACTTTTCATATAGAGAAATCATGATCACAGTGGTACGAAGTCATAATTCTCTTCGTATAAATTCTATATTCATGTATCATATCATATCATGACATCATGTAGACGAAATATTGTTACCACCAAGTCATGATACTCCTCATATACTCTTCATGTTTTTGTACAATATACTAATGATTTAGTAAGTAGCTTATGTAACTTCATTGTATAAACTACTATCATTTCAAATCATATCATATATACTTCAGAACATGCTCCACATATAACTTTCAGTTCATTTCATAATTACTTTCAAAACATGATCGATGCATGTAAAATTGCAAATCTTGTATTCATTTTTAGAGCATGTCTGAAACATGTGTTTTCAAAACATTTTTCATATACTTTAAGTCATATCAAGTCTAGAGTTCATATTAAATCAAACTATACTTTAGACCGCATATCATGTCATGTTCGACACAAAATCATATACAAATCATATAGGTGTCGAAATCATATATCATGTACTTTTAAAACATATACTGTAAGTCATATCAAGTCTAGAGTTCATGTCAAATCAAACTATACTCTAGACTGTATATCATGTCATGTTCGACACAAAATCATATATAAATCATATAAGTGTCGAAATCATATATCATGTACTTTTAAACCATGTTTAAAACATGTACAATTTCAAAACATATTTCATATTCATCTCAAGTATGTTTCATGTACTGTATAAATCATGTCAAGTCTAGAGTTCATATCAATAAAATCATACTCTAGACTTCATATCATATCGGTTAGAGACTAGGCTAGATCCCTATCATCTCTATCGATAAAGACTTAAATCACTGTAGCTAGCAGTGAAAATCATGTCATCGTCCCCTGGAAACCAACTAGGGCGCTATCTATGGCCATAGACCTCATCTCTCTCAGCCCCACTGATCAGGCGTGACTGAGACCTGTCCATGACTATTATCGGACAAGCATCTCTGCCTAATGAGCAAAGCTCCAATTAGGTGATTTTCACTATGCTTTATTGAATTTAATTCTTTTAGGGTGCCTACAGTCTCATAAAACATTTAAATCTTTAGCTTTCTTTTCAATATCATGTAAAGCATATGGTAAAATTCTGTATGAGACTTCATATATCAAAATATATATAAATCTACCATATACTTTCATTTTAAAACAAATCAATACTTTTCAGTATTCATATAAACATTATTATAATGTTTTAAGTTGTAAGAAGGCATGCTTAAATGCGATGCTATAAAACATTTCAATATACAACTTCGGTAATATTTTCATCAAATACAATGAAGCAATTCATTTAACTTTATCACCATCAATTATTCGATTTCAAGACTTTCTTTTTGTCTAATCAGTAAATCACTATTCAAATCATTCAAGATTCGTTTCATTCAGTATTCAGATTGTTCAGTACTCTAATTATTTAATAATCAGATCACTTGGTATTCGAACCATTTGGTATTCAATATCCTTTTTCGATAATTATCGACTATAACAATCATTTGTACATTTCATTATCGATACTAGAACCACATCATCAGTGTGAATCCTCTTAGTATCTATGAGCATTTAAATACCGTGTTTCCATATAGCCATCATGATACTGAAATTATGCAATACTAATATTCTCATTCAATATCTATTCCAGAGTCGACATCGAGGATCATAGAACCACAAGATCAATAATCACTTATCAAATCCATTTATGGTTTGACCTATTGGTTCACATTCAGAATTTTCGACTTGTTATTCAATTTCATTCACTATCATAAAATCAGATCACAATCCTCAATTCACTTTTCATATGGCCTGTAGAATGTAATATCATGCTAGAATTATCTATAAAACATCATCAATTCAATTTTTGATTGGCAATTCACCCACTTAAAAGAATTTGCCAATTTCCATTATCAACAGTGTTTCAATCATTTAAGTCATCTTGCGACTATCCATGTTATTGCAAAAATCTCAGTTCACATCTATTTAACATCGATATGAACAAGTACATTTTTATGTAAACGTGTGTTCTATCAAATGTCCATAAGATATCACAATCTACTTTCTTATTATCATTATCTCAATCATACCACTAAGATGGTCCATTTATTTGAATCTATCAATTCTATAATCATCACTCGATTGATAATTCCGCAATTCTATCATTCGATCATCTAAATCACAACTTCGATTTTTCTCTTTTAAGTTGTATCATATAATCATCGTCACTTTTATCCGTGATCCGTCTAATAAATAATTCCACCTTAATCTCAACTTGATACCATTTGTGATATTAAAACTACTTGATTTATCGATTCTATAAGGTTTAAACCATATCTATCTTCTCATCGATTTCAATATCAAACCTTTCCGGTAATATCATAAAGTCCTTTCAATGTTTATTTTTCAATAATTATTTCCAAGATTCCATTTACGTGAGAAACTTAAATCTTTTTCCTCAACGTTTTCCTAAGAATTTCGGCAGCATAACGGCTAAATTTTTACTAAACCTCCTGCAAGGAAAACACAATTTATACCACAGCCGTTGATTCTTACAATTCCTATGTCTCTACTAAGACCTCTACCATCAGTTGTGGGTCCTTTTAGCATTTTTAACATCAATTCAATCAATGCATCATATTAAAAAATCACAATTCCGTTAAAAATCGTTCCATCAATGCATTATATAAAATCATAATCCCACATACAATATAACGCTACTAATGTTTTATAAAAGTATCTTACTTGGTGCTGAAGCTTAGCACTTGACGAGCTTCTAGCATCGTCGAACACCAAATCGCGTCTGGCACTTCCGCTACAATTTTCACAACACCAATGCACTTACGTGAATATGTGACAATAAAATTATTCAGTAACATCAATAATTTATTTTTCCTCAATTTTTCTTACCTTTTCTTTCTTCTTCTTCTTCTTCTTCTTCCTTTTCCTTTTTCTTTTTCTTTTCTTTTTCTTTCTCCTTCTTTCTCCTTTTCTTTTCTTTTCTTCTTTTTCCTTTCTTTCTTTTTCTTTTCTAAACCGGGTAGGGTCGGCTTGGCCGGTTCAGCCGGTTCAGCTTCTGCTGGCCAGTTCGGTCACCGGCGGCCACCCATTCCATCGGTTCACGCTTCCCACCGTTGGTCGATGTTGCGAGGATGCCGGATCTGGTCTTCGTTTCGTCCCATCACTGGCGACGGCGCCGGATCTGGGTCTGTGGCTCTCGGCTCCTTTCCTTCCTCTTTTCTCCTTCCTCCGTCGATTTCCTTCATCGCCGGTGGCCTCTTTCTCCTTCGTGGGTCTTCATCGGTGGCGTTGGTGTCAATGGCGGTGCCCGCATTTGCTGGCACCGCCGTTCCACTTCCTCTTTTCCTTTTCGGGGTTTTGCCTCTGTTTTCGTTTCTTTTCATTTTTTTTCATCGTCAGCCTCTTTCCTCACGTCGCCGGCGGCTTCACCTCGCCCCCTTCCTCTCTCTCTTTCTCCGGTAAGCCAACAGGGGGTCGGCTCCCTTTTGTTTCTTTTATTTTCTCCTCTGTTTTGAAACAGAGGAGAATAAGGCTGGGAATCGGGTTATCCCGATTCTCGCCTCTTCCTTTCATTTTTTTTTATATATAATATATTTATATTATTATATATAATTATACTCATAATTATATATTTATTTATGAAAAAATATATATTTATATAATAACCTTATATAAATATATATAAAATTACATATTTTTATTTCTTATTAAATTTGGATTTCTTTAGATCCAAATTTATTTTCTCCATTTTCATTTCTTTAATATTTGGATCTCTTAATATCCGAGAATTATTCAAAAAAATAATTTCCTCAACTTCATCACTTCATTAAATTTCGAAATTCAATATATTCTAATTCTCATAAATAACTTTATTTATTTATTTTCGGATAATTAATACCAACAAATAGGAAAATTTCTGCTTATCACACTATTTATAACAAAAAATATCAGATTCCAGTTAATGCACCATCAATTTTGTATGTAACTTAACTTAATTTCCTGTTTAGAAGTGTAAGGCTCACTTTTTAATTCATTCTATGCTGTTCCTAGCAATTTCTCAAATTTTTGTCTATTTTTGGCACATTAGGCAAGGTGATTTCCTGGTCTTTGTGCACTAAAACTCACATTAATAATTATGGGAATTTCCAAAAATTATGAATCTAAGGCCATGTGAAACCTAATTTAATTTTCTATTTAGAAAGTTGAATTTCATAATTTTATCATTTCTGAGTCATTTTCAATAATTCCATAAAGTTACCCTATGTACAGGTACGTTCAAACAGAATGGTCATCTGACATTTTGTGCACAAAGTGTCTCATATCTCAATACAGGGATGTCCAATTCATGCAAACTCAAAACTATATTAATTCTAACTCATTTACCTTTTTAGAAATGTAAGGCTTGCAATTAAATTCAACCTGGGCTATTTTCTATACATTTTCAAATTTGACACTAGGCAGTTCATTCATTGTAGTGAATGTCTTGTATTCATTTGATCATATCTTAGGCTACAAGCCTCCAAATCCAAAAATTTCAAAACTGACTTAATCTTGACTTAAAAGTTATCTACCATAATTTCTTCAAAATTTATCTAAATTCCAAACCCCCAATTTAAATATTTTAATCTCAACCTAAAATGCACATTTCCTAGGCAGAGTCCTTACACTGTCTAAATTATTTCTCCAACTATAGGACTCTAATTTAGGTGATTCTAGAACTGAATTAAAGCTAACTTACAATGTTATCTACCATAAAAATCTCAAAATTTATCTCAGTGCATAACTTTCAAACTGAACAACTTAATCTCAACCTAGAATAGAGCACTCAAGTAATATTTATGCATTTATCACCAATTCATTCATCCCACTTCAATTCCATTTCAAATCATCACAATTCCACATTTATGCTCAACAAACAAACCTTGTAAAGTCAGAACCTTACCCCTTAAATTAATCAAAACCAAGAACTTTATTGAAACTGTCCAGCCACTTCCTCTCGGCTTTCCTTGCTTTTATGCCTATACACATAGATGCCAATCCTATCACCATATTGCATTCTATTTTCATAATTTATTTTAGCATCATGAATTACCTTAATTCATTACCTTTGCTGTCTTGGTCGAAAGTCCCAAAATCAGTTAGCTTCAGTTTCATTTTTTGCCTAGCCGTAAGATCTCCAAGCTGTACATATCTTCAGCTCCTTCTTCCTTACCTTTTCAGTCCTTGTTCCTACTTAACCGAGAGTTCCTTAAGCTTTAATGCTTTTGGTTTTCCTTTCCTGTACCTATACCAACATGCATAGCATTGAATCATAGCTTTGAAGGTTATTAGCTTGAAAAGAAAGAATTGCATGTCAAGTTCCTTACCTTCATCACCATCGCCGAACCTTTCTTTCTTCTCGGTTCAATCTCTCTTAAGGAGCTATTGCCGAAGCTCCAATTTCCCAAGGACCCTTCAACTTCTCTTCCAATCGTTTACCAAAATTGCACATGCAAGAGGTGTCCAAGCCTTCTTGCACAGAGAACCACTCCTTACTTCAAAATTTTTGGGTTCTCCTCTTGATCTGCTTTAAACCAAGATTGCCTTAAGCCCTCTTTCTTCAAACTTTCTCAATAGCTGAAATACAAGGGCCACGCTAGAAAAAGAAATGTTTTAGCTTTTTTTTTTTAACTTTACTTCCTTGATAAATTTCCTTTAAAATCAAGATTCATTAATCTCCTTAATCCTACACTTAAGTTGGCTTTCTCGGTTTAAAAAAGAGTTTAACTTCCTAATTTCTACTTTAATTTACGTTAACATTTATCAATTTAAGTTTTCTTGCATTAATTACTCACCTCATCTGCTCTACTTGTCTTATGAAATTTTAACTAAATTTTTAATTTCATAAGTGCACACATTTAGTGACATTTTCTGAAATTAATCCATTTAAAATATTCTCTTAAAGTTCAATATTTATCATCCCAAAACTTTCAAATCTATCATTCGACTATGAAATTACCATTTTACCTTTAGTGTCCAAAATTTCGCCAAATTCCACCAAGATTATCTTGATGCCTTCATTGTCCAAACTTTGTCCCCAAATAAAAGGATAATCTTAATATAATTGAAAATTCAACAAAAGTAATCACACAAGGTAATAGACTAAGGGATTATCACAGCAATGGACTATACAAAGCAAAGACTTACATGTTCAATTGGTTTAACTGTCAATGACATTTTTACATAGCCCATAAGAATAGTTATCAAAATCATACGATACGATTCGATTCACTATAAAATCGATACATATCAAGACAAAGAATCGAATTTATCATGAATTAGTAGCGTATTTATCGATACACAAATGAATCGATACGCATCGTACGATACACTGATACCCTTCGAGACACTTTATAGTGAAATTGGGTCAGACTCGATTAAAATCTGATCTGACTCAATTAACTAAAAATATAGTTTTAATAGTTTTTTAACTTTAAAAAACTTAAAAACATACTATTAATGAGCATGTTAAGAGTTTACAAACAATCATATTTCTTATTTTTATCATATTACTTACTTAATTCTCTTAATATGTATAATATTTTTTTATTTTTTATTTATCTTATATGTGTATGTGTTATTTATAATTAATTTTAAAATTATTTGTCGTATCTGGATTCTTAGAAATAAAATTTCGATTCACAATACATATCTCGACCTCGATTTAATAACTATGCCGATAAGTAGAAGTGTTTTAGGGTGATTAAACTTGTGAATACAAAACTTTTTTGACCCCTTAGATGCTAAGGTTTCATGACATCAGAAAAGCAGAAAAATATGTAAAACAAATATAAAATATTATTTAGAAATATATACTATTAATGAGCATGTTAAGAGTTTACAAACAATCATATTTTTTATTTTTATCATATTACTTACTTAATTCTCTTAATATGTATGATATTTTTTTTTATTTATCTTATATGTGTATGTGTTATTTATAATTAATTTTAAAATTATTTGTCGTATCTGGATTCTTAGAAATAAAATTTTGATTCACAATACATATCTCGATCTCGATTTAATAACTATGCCGATAAGTAGAAGTGTTTTAGGGTGATGATTAAACTTGTGAATACAAAACTTTTTTGACCCCTTAGATGCTAAGGTTTCATGACATCAAAAAAGCAGAAAAATATGTAAAACAAACAGCTCGGAACACGCGATCTAAGTTTCAAAATGGAGAAATATCCAAGCAAAAAAGATTGAAAAAGGCGAGCAATTTCCAATAAACAATTCTCTTATTAACAATCTGATGCCACATTGACGGTGGATGGCAGGCTAGGAGTTTTTTAATCATGGTTTAAAAACAAAGAAGTTTCCAAGCAAATGCATGGGATAGCTAAGTAGCCTATTCCCATTTAAAAACCAATGGCATGTGAAACGGTCGTTTTCTTTAATGCAATATGCTACCAAAGGGCCAAAACCCACTAAATTAAGTTTTCTTTTTTGTTTTTGTCTGATAGAAAAACTTTCATTATCTTCGTGTATCACAATCTCTGAATCCATCATTTTTTCGCCCAAAACGGCAACCAATTCTAGAACTTTTCTTCTTTACTCGTCTTGTAGCCTTAATATATTGCGTTAGATATATTGGACACATACAACATAGATATATGATATGTGATCGCTCTTTAGAAGACGAAAACTATGAATTATGAAAAAAAAGAATCAAAGTTAGAGGAAAATTGAAATAGACTTGGAAGTAAGTTATGCAAAAATAAATAAAGGAACGAAATTTTATTACTTTAGATAAAAATAAGTGAAGGAAGAAAAATTCAACCGATAACTTAACGTGAGTTCATATATTAATTTATCTAACTATTTCAACTTTTCAACGTTGGGATAGAAAGTCTGTTGATGATGACGTAACCTTAATATTTAGCTTCTGTTGACGGGATGGACAGGCCCTTTCTTCTCTTCAGGGTTATCACTTGCTTAGCGCCGTACGCATGATCATCACGAAATTTGCTGTCATCATCTCTGATGATCACAGCCATCATATTCAAAGAAAGCAGTGTGCTTCTATTAGTGCATGTAACTTTCCAGGAAAATGTAGAGAAGCTACCTGCTGGGACATGCCCACTCGACCAACCCCCACAACTCCACTGGTATTATGATCTCTATATAAGAAGTGAAGTGATTTTCCATTTGCGCATCACATTCTTTGAAATCAATCCCCAAGTCTTGGCTAAAACCGCAGACTCTCCCACCCCGGCCAATGGCTTTGATCAATATCATTCTAGCTTCCAAGCAGCGTCGACGTCGAAGAGGTACCGGATCTTCCTTCTCAGCTTCTAGGTTGATAAGGTCAACGCCGTCGAAACACTCGAATTATTCCGATGACTGGCCTGCTGATAGTCAAGTAATGATCATGGTAGCAGTTGCTGTTGCTGCAAACTGTTACATGCTATACCTTTCAATCTTTGGGTAAATCTTGTTGAAGCAAAGACATGGTAAAGGCAGAAACTCTCCAATTTCTGGGAGGATTTCCCCCTTTCGTTTGGGCTTTTAAGCTGCTCTGGATCCGATTCTTTCATGCTTGAAGAACTATGTAACAAGCAGCTGCCTTTGTATAGTTTTTACTTTTAGCTTAACTTTGTTAATATTTTTCTTCTTCTTCTAAATTATTTTCTTTTATCGCTACACCAAATACAGCTATTCTTTGATAAAGAAAATCATGATACCTAGCCACTAATCTATTAAACTTAAAATCACTTTCCTTGAAGTTTCAAGGAAACTCAACATTAGTTGATTTTTTTTATTTGGGAAAATAAAACTCGAATTCAATTTTTTTAGTAAGAAAATAATATATGCACTATCATTAAATCAAATGTTTTGATCACTAATTTTTTTCCTAACTGAATTATAAAGAAAAAAATATGCACAAAATTAAAAACAAAGGATAAGAATTCTATTACAACATATATATATATATATATATACACACACACACACACATATTAATGCTCCTAAGTGAATTGGTGTGAATTGACTCATAATACCATATTAAGTCAGGACTTCTGTAGTAGTACTAGAATTTAGCACACCCACAAATTAGACGAGTGTTTTTCTTTAAAGACTTGAAGAGTATTTATTTAGTTAGTTTTCTCTTTTAATGTAGAAGTGGGTAGTTTTTTATAATTGTGTAAATAAAATTTTTATTTTATAAAAGGTTCAATCACCAAATATATCCTCAATTTTTTCACAAAATGATATTAAACCCTCAACATTTTATTGCATGTAAACTGTTTATAAATTTTTATTTTCTATAAATAAATCGTTAATCTTTCAAAATTATGTAATTAAATTCAAATCTATTAAAAATTTATTTATATTGTGCACGTGGCAATCTATAAAACTATCTATGTCAACTTCTATATAGAATGTCCAAATTATAGTTAATATTATTTAACAAATTTACACTTACGTTATTTTAAAAGATTGGGATTTATTTAGAAAAAATAAAAATCTATGAATTAATTTGTACGCAATAAAACATTGAGTGCTTATATTCATTTTATGTAAAAAATTAAAGTATATTTGGGTATTAAGGCTTTATAAAAAGTCTAGAAAGATATTCATTACTTCATATTTAATATAACATTTAAAATATATTTTTTTATACTTTTTTCAATTGCGTTGGTAACGACTTTTTTTTTTATCTTCCCAAAGTTTTTTTTTTTATTTTAATGTTGTGATACTTTTTGAGTTGGTGACAAATCTATCTGATACTTTTTTTATTAGTATCATTACTATTATATATATATATATATATATATATATATATATATATATATATATATATATATACAGAGGAAGGGATCTACTTGTATCAATATAAAATTAACTTGTTTTATACTTTTTTGATCATCAGATTGATATTAAATTTATGTTTGAGATTAAATTCCTCGTAAGTGTAATTAAATGTAAAAAAAAAATTACTATTCTCTTCCATTTTTACATTTTTTTCTTTTCCTTTTTAATTATCATAATTATTTGAGTTACCTATTTTCTTTAGTCATTTCTTCTCATTTTCGTCTCCTCGCTCACACGTCATACAACAGTTGTCTCCTTCAAAAATCTACTTTAGCTCCAAGTTCTTTTATTATTATTATTATTTTTAATTTTGCTTTTTCAATTACTTTTTTTTTTTGAAACTTTGCTTTTTCAATTACTAACCATGCACCTTGCAAACATATGTTTCATATTTAATCCCTAAACGTTCTTGGCTTAGATTGAAGAATACATAGGGGCCACACACCTTAATAATCTCTTTTTTTTTTCTTTCAAATGTTGTTCTTAAATTTGGTTTAGAGGTTTTTTCTTTTAAAAGGATATTTCTTGTTTTTGTTAATGATTAATTTGCTTGAGAAATACAAAATTAATTTTATGGAGGTTTTACTTAAAATACAGAGTTCGGTATTTAACTCCAAAATATTATTGGCTTGCACAAGGGTTACAAAATTATTTTTTTTATCTAGAATAAACAAAGTTTCGTATTTAAGTAGAATTGTTTATTATAGTTTAGAATACACAAGGGCTGTGCAAAATTAATTCCATGCCTTGCAAAATTGAGAAATTGAGATCCCAACGTCACTGGCAAGTTCGATGGGTTCTGAAGAAGCAATTTTAGTTTTCACGAGGAATGGGAAAAAAGAGAGTTAACAAAAAAGAAAAGAAAAGAAAAGAATAAAAGAATATGAAAAGAAAGAACTCAGGTAATTATGATAGTTAAAAGAGAAAAGAAAAAAATATAAAAAAAGGAAAGAGAGTAGTACTATTTATATATTTAATTACACTTATGAGAAAAAGAAAGATTTAGGCTTTGCTTGGTATGGTAGAAAAAAAAATGATGAAAGAAAATTAATTAATCAAATGGTTAAGCTACAAATTAGAAAAGTTGTTAATGAAACATAACCATTTGATTAACTAATTTTCTTTCCTCATCCCGTTCTTTCCATCCTCTCAAATAAAGCCTTAATCTCAACGACAAGTTTAATAGTCATTTGATAGCAGTGTTATCAATAGCGAATAGCGGACAATAGCGGTGAGGCCAAAATCCGCTATGAATGCATAGCGGATAGCGTAGCGGCCGCTATTGTAAATTTTTTTTATAAAAAATATATCTAATTTATAGAAAACAAAATAATAACCATAATAGCTCATAAAAATTACACAAAGCATTCAAATAATGTTCTCAAGCCAATAAAACCATTGCAAATAACAAGTTATCAAGTCACATAAGATGATAAAACTCTAAATGAAGTCACATAAGACGATAAAACTCAAGCATAAACACAAATGAAGTCCCAAATTCTAACTCACTATAATGCTTTTTCTCTCTCAATCAGCTCCCTTTAAAATTCTTAATCCAATTTTAAACTGTAGAACTAATTTTAGCTGGCTACATACAATCAACTAAAAGACAATTTTAAAACCGCCTATAAGTCACTAAATAGATGAGCTAAGACCAAGGTTGGCTCCCAAGAGTTCCCACTCGACCACTATCTTTTATTTATCCTTTTCAGCTAACAAAATCCCAAGAAAGCAGACTACTTGTTTGGCTGTCCTACTAGGATCATGTTCAAGAAACCCAGAAAAGAATTTTCTAGCTATATTGGAAATCCAACATTCTCCAACATTCTAACACTATGTTTTAGATTTTACAGTTTCCCATATATCCAAATTCAATGTCATGAAGGTGACAAAAAGACCATATTTTACTGAAATTCACATCAAAGAGACAAAAACAAAGGTCAGTCATGCTCTCTACAATCAATGCCTAGTTAATAAAAATCAGGCAAAACCAAAATGAAGTAAATTTAAGTCACATAAGATAATTTAATTTAAGGTTTTTGCTTTTTAGTTTAATATTTAATAAAAAAAAGTTCATTTAAAACAATTTATGTACAATAAATGTTGGCTCTAAAGCTAACAGTAAAAAATGAGCTGTAATAAAAAAATTTAATCTTAAAAAAAGGCTTAAAAGACTTAAATACCCTTAAATACAATAAAATCATTGGCTGAAATTAAATCAAGAAAAAAAAATATGGTTAAATGGACATTTCACCAAAAATGCAGAATAGCGCCGCTATTGGCCGCTATGCACTATCCGCTATTGCGGCCGCTATTGGCCGCTATTACAAAAACGCTACGCTATTTATGTTGTCGTAGCGGTAGTTAAATTTCCGCTACGCTATGCCGCTATAGCGGCCGCTATGGCCGCTATTGACAACACTGTTTGATAGTCAAGAAAAGGTGTAAAACTAATTAGTTTTATATTTATATAAGTGAATCTCTCCCCTATATATATATATATATATATATATATATATATATTGTAACGACATCAAAAATGAAATAGTAAACTAAAATTTTCTTTTTTTAATATGATCTGTCATGTGCAGTGTAGGTCTAAGTATCAAGCTGATTATTACTTGTTTTATTTAAGGTTGTTTGCCTAAGGTCCCAACTATTTACCTTTTGATGTATCTCCATAGCATGCAAGAAGGTCATAGTATCCTCAACTTGTTATTTAACTTACTTAAACATCCTTGGAATAACATCTCAATTAATTACATATCAAACATAATCCTATCTTAAAATCCATAATACCATAATGCATGACATAGATATTTAAACTTAATTACATCACTACGTTTATGGAACAAAATATATACAAATCAATTCCTAGCTTACATGCCAAATATATACAATACTATGTACTAATTAGTCAGGAATATAAACATACAAACCATCCAATATATACCTCACGATAAATAGAGGTAGGCGTCAAAGGACGAGATCAGCGTCAACAACCCACACGGTCACAACGTACTAAGGTAATTTGTGAGGATAAAGAGATAAGAGTGAGTTAATACCCCAGTAAGCAATTACGTAAAGGAAAGGTGGTACCATATTTGCACTAATGCATGAATATAGAATGCTTAACCATTTCAATTGTTTCATGTAATGCATCATATGCTCACAAATATATTCTAATGGTCCTTAACCTAAGCAATCACGGCCTAGGGTTTTCAAGGGGTATCAATAAGGAGAATGCTTTTTAACATCTCATTTCCTCATACCATAACACTAACACTATAATCCACGCTTACACAATAGGATCAAATACAATGGATGCACATGTCATACTTGAAACCAAATGTGATAAACAATATAGTTCAAATTTTAATACCAAGAGTATATAAAATAATTTATCTATAAAAGCATAGTTATGCAATAGCTTATAAACTCATGCACATATGTTCCGAAAACCACTATACAAATTTCAATACAAATCACTTGAGAGTGATATACTTAAAACAATGCATAATTTCCAATAGTTTGCCATAGAGACTAGGAATATATGTCCCAACAATTGCAACACAACACAATAACCCATTGTAGCTAGCACTGGTACAAACTCATATATAGAACACAATGATCATAATTCTTTTCAATGCCACTGATTAACTAGCTACTAAGGTACATGTCTCAAAACTAGTTGTCCGACAATAGAATTACCATCGGGCAATACAAACCATGCATGCATATAGGTTCCATGCCACATAGGCGCAAACCTCATATATATATACATGCATATATTCCAAACCCGAAGATTTGGAATGTAATAAACTCTTGTGTCTAAAACTTATACTGTAAGTGCATGTAACATCCAGAATTATAGAATTCCGAACCAAATTTTTTTTTTTTACTTCTATCTTTCTCATTCAATTATTCGATGTTAATTGGTTTGCATTTGGTATCGATGTAAGTTCATTCTATAACAAAACTAAGATATAATATTTATAATTCTATTTATAACAATTCAATATAATTTACATCCCACTAGATCATGTATATATATATTATTTGAACACTACATTGATTTCATTCCACTTACAAATACGTCTACTGTGCATTTATTAGTCTAAATATAAATATAAATTCCACATGTACCTGTACTCCTGACATATCAACTTTTAGTGATCTCTTCCACTACCTCGTAACTTCTGTAACCACGTGTACAAATGAACTATCTGGGATGGTGAATAAGGGGGGTGAGATTTGGGGAAAGCCCAGTAAGAAAAAGCATATAAAAGAGTGGTACTATGCCATTATATGCAGTAAAATCATAAATTTAAATTTTATAAATAAAATAATGCATATGGGTGCATGTATACATTTATTGAAAACTCTTTTAAAACATATGCTGTTCATATAAATATTCACTGTTCAAATCATTTAAAATCAATCTATCTTTAATTCAATCACTGTTCATATACTATTCATATATTCTTTTACAATTCACTTTTCAAATCATTTCAATCAAATCTGTTTGTAAATCAATTATTTCATATGCTGTGTAAAACAATAGAGTGTGAGCATCCAAGAAACCCATACACGAACTATATCCCTACAGGGACCTGTATAGGAATCCAGCATACCCATGTGGGGCCAGGCATCCAACCCTAAGCCGTTCCTACCTGTAACAATGGCCATTGTCGAAGATCTACAGTGTACAATCATCAGTGACCACTGTGATCGGAAAAAGGGGAAGGTACTGGGGACTTGTGCGACAGTCTCCCAGCCCTAATCATCATTCTGTATGCATGAATCCACATGGAGCCAACACTCTTTAAAAATCATGTTTAGATATCGATAAAACTCCAATGAAATTATATTCATATAATTGTTCTAAAACAATGCATATTCATATAATCAAATAAACATTTATTTGCTATAAATCAATCTCATCAAAATTCTCTAATAAAAATCTCATATAGTCAAGTAATACATTTATATATAAAATATCATTTTATTCTATATAAAAATACTATAAAAATAACTTTAAATAATTCTTATGTAATCATATGGCTTAAAACATGTTGTAAATCCATATGATAAATTTTCTATTATTTATTTAGAAAATAGGGTGCATGGAAGATTCAAGAGTAGGATTTCTAAAATTTTCTGTAGAAATTTGTTTTAAGTTCTATCCAAACCCTTTGCATAAAAATCACAATTCCAATAATTCAAATCACCATTTACTTGCATGCAAGCACAGTATTTCCTATACTAGTTCCATATACTATTCCTTACCTCAATTCGCAGTGTAGAATAAAATTCGATAGGCACCATTGAGCCACTTAATTCCCCAAATTCCTAGCTGCAAATAATAATAAAAGTAATATTCATCAATTAACACTTATTGTTCAATATTTCTACAAACTTCTTTCTCAACTATTTTCACCTAAGAAATATTATAGAATTCTCCTAAATTTTCGTTTGAACAATTATGGCTAACGCATCATGCTTATTCTTTTTCTCATTCTCTCTTCATACATAATTTCTATTTATTCCTTTCTCCAATTTCACACTCTTATTACATTAGAAATTGGTCAATTTCACTTACACTTTGTTTTGGCCGAATAATGTTGTTCATGGTGAGAAACTTATTGTACCTTAAGTTTATGTTCATTGTTATATTTAATATATTCCACATTATTAATTCTGATTAGTTTTATATTGAAACTACCAATTTCTTACAAGGACAGCCCATGACCGATTATTTCCATGATTTTTATACTTTCAATATTCTCTCAATTTCCTTTAAATTCTCCCTTCAACCATCATCATCTCATCCCCTATCATTATTTACTATCACCTAAGAATAAAAGCTAACATAATTTCTTCTTTTGTTTCTTCATGGCCACTGCATATATTGACTAAGTTTATGTTTTGATTAATTTCATTTTTGTGGCAGTAACTATTCTTGACTTTCCATGCCATGAAACACTAAAGTCAGCATGATTTTATCTCCATTTTCCTCTACGATCGGCTGCCATATGTTGACCAATTGTGTTCTGATGAATTACATATTATGGCAGCCACCATTTTTGACCCTTAACGCCACCCTTCACCATTTTTACGGTAGTCATGCCTTCAACACAAACAACAGCCTTTATTCTTTTGTTATTCACGCCAACAGCACCAAAAATCAGTCTCTCTGTCCAGCCATTCACGCCATCATCAATAAATCAGCCCCATTTTCTGTTTTTTACGCCATACTCACACAGCCAAGATTAAAAATTCACATCACCACAAAGTCAGCCCCTTATTTCCTGCCATTGACGCCACCTACAGCAGGAAATTCCAGCCCCCTTTTGTGACGCCATTTACACCAAAAATCATTCCTTATATTTTTCTATCATTCACACTATCAACGCCATATTTACTTCTTTAAAATTCAGCTTAAACATAGCAGCACACCATACTTATAATTTAATTAATTAAAATTCCTGGTTTCATTTTAAATTTCTGTCCAACTTTTATTTTCTGCTCAGCTCCTCAACCATTCACGCCACAACAGCCCAAAATCAGCCCTTCAAATCACATGATCTAACACCCTAATTTATTTTATGCATATTTTCACTTCAAACCATGATCTTATATATCATTTACACATCAAATTTAAGCACAAACAAAAGACAAAAGTGAAAGAAATAAAAGCTGGAAATTACCTGAGCAGTAACGTTATTGTCTAGCAGCAGGGGAGCTCTGTTTTGGCTGATTTAGGCTGAGATTTTTAGATGGTTAAGGAGTTATGAAGGTGAAGATTAATTTCTATGAAGAACCTAGGGGATTTGGTGATGAAAAGATGGTGATTCAAGGCTGGAACATGAAGATCGGTGGAGGAGAAGAAGCAGAATCGTGAACTGCAGTAGAAAATATTTGAGGTGGTGAAATCAGCTGAAGAAAATAGAAGATGGTGGCTTGTTGTCTCATATCTATTGGTGGATTTCTCTGTTTTTAATTAATGAAATTTAATAGGTGCCTAAATAACTTAATTTCTCCTTTAAAACTCAATTATTTACGAAGGTTGTCACTGCATAGTGTATTTTTCTGTCCAAGTCAGAATTTTTTTATTTTTTATTATATTATATTATATATTATATTATATTTATATTATATAATCACAGCACATAGAAAAATTAATTTTCATAACTCTACTCAATATTTTAATTTAGCATTTTTAATAAGTATAAGAAGAATGAGGAAATTTGGGATCTCACAGTGCACGAGTTGTGACAAGTAATTAAGTGATGAGTACAGATATCGTTCCTACGATGATTAGTTAGAATTGTTCTAGCTAAGTACTAAAATTGATCATCTTAAGTTTATTCAAACAATTAAAAATTATCTTAATTAAATTAATAACTAAGATAAGTAAAATAAAACAAAACAAATAAAAAAATAAAAATAAAAATGCAAGTTAAATGAAATTAAAGCAAACGAAAATTAAAATGCAACTAATTTTTAAGGAACATGAAATTTAAAAAGATAAAAAAAATCAATTTAAAATGCATGAAAATAAGTACCTAATTAAACTAAAGAATTACTAGAAATAATAAAAAATAAAAAAATTTACTATAACTAAATACTTAATTAAAAAGTAAACCATCATAAGGTAATAAACTAATAAACCAACTGAATTAATATGTTACTCTATATAATAATATATTTGACCTATTATACTAAACTACTCACTACCTAACGAAACAAAAAAAATAAAATATAAAAAGTAAATGTAAACTCAATGATGTAAAAGACAAAAAAATAAAAATAAAAATAAAAATAAAAATAAAAAATGTAAGCTGCCAACGCTTCACGCCTGCCACGCATTCAACTCTGCCCATGCGTCCACCAAAGAGTGGAAATGGTCTGTGCACCTTCAGCACACAGTTGCACTGCAACTTTCAAGCAGTAGCCGTTTCTGCCTCCAGTCCGTGGCTGTATTTCTGCTCCAGCACCTCACTGCTACACACACGTGTCCAACCACTTGTGCCCAGTTCACACACACAGCAGGGCAGCAGTGCATGTCTCCAACTCCAGCACACAAGCAACAACGTCAGTCAATAAAATTGATGTAGAAAACAGAGTGTAGTTGATGTAGAAAAGCAGGATTATAATGCAGAAAAGAAGAGAAATAAAGCAGAAAATAAGACACCGACTTCGAATTTTAAGACTCAAAAACTGAAAAGAAACAAAGCAGAACCGGCAAATTACAATTTTAAGCTAAAATAATAGAAACAAAGTATAAGAAGAAGAAAACAGTGAATTTATGAAATGAAAACGTGAATTTAAATTTAAACAATGAACTTTAATATCTCTAAACTAAAGTATTAAAGCTTACATCTCTGAAAAGATAAAAATAAAAAGAGGATTTAAAATTAATCAAAAACTATTTCTAAACTATGGAAGTCTTGAAAGAGAAGAACAGAAAAATGTTGCACGGTTAATGAAGAAATGCTTCAAAGAATTGGGAAGACTAAGCTCTGTCACCAGCCTCCATCCTCCACGGCTCTTTCTCTCGCGGCAGCTTCCCTCTTTTATTTCCTAGGGTTCTTCAAATGTTTGGGCTGCTACATATCTCTTGGGTTGCTTTTCCTTGCCATGTCCTTGTACATCTCTAACAAGCAAAAAGAATCACCCAAACTTGTGAGTTGAATTTAGAGTGTTCAAAGCTTATGAATTTTGGGGATATAAGGTGGGTTTAAGTTGTGTTTGAACTTTATGTGAGAATGAGATAGGTTTAAGTGCCTTATAGTGGAGTAAGGGTTAAAGGTTTTTTTTTGAAAGAGTTTGGAAAGTTGGTTTAGGTAAGGTTTATGGTTTAAAAATAGTGTATGGGTAAGGTAGTAGAAATAGGATTTGAGGTTTGGAAAAGGCTAAGTTTATAGATTTTAGGGATTAAACACCAAATCCAATCATTTTTCCTTGATTTTGTTGCCATTTTCTCATTTTCCTCCATTATTCTGGAAATTCCTACACATGAAGACAATTTAATTAAAATGTGAGGAAATTACATTAAAATTTCAAAATTTAAGCAAAATTGATGCAATAAAATACTCTAAAAAGTGTATATTTTAGAGACTTATCACACCCCCAAACTTAATATTTTGCTTGTCCTCAAGTAAAACAATTTCAAAACATGCCACAAGATATCATACACTTGATAGATTCATTCCCCACAAACACCTCATAAAAAGAGTACTGATCTAATCTAAGGAAAGTCAAAATTATTAATCAACATAGAGTTTCCACCAATCACATGCCTAAGTCCTAATTAGATTTTCCGTGTGTGTGTGAAGTGTCCATCACATATCAAAGTATACATATCTGGATGAGATTATGCGAACATGAAAAGTAAAGTCTCTAAAGCATGAACAATCCCATAGGTTTGCTTTTCACTTCTTTCTCTACTAATGTAGCCATACTCAATCAAGAATCAATAGGATTTCATTAAGCTTGTAATGTAAGGCTAGAGAGAAGGTATGATAAAAGACCATGTAGGCTCAACAACCCCTAATCATGTATTACACTCTAGGATTTTTACTTTTTCGAGCTTCAATTAACTCCCCTAAACTTATTTTTTGCTTACTTTGTTATGTACTTTATTCTCTCTTTTTTTAAAATTTTCCATTTTTCTATTTTTTTCTTTTCTTTTTTGCTTCTCTCTCTCTCTCTCTCTCTCTCTCTCTCTCTCTCTCTCTCTCTCTCTCTCTCTCTCTCTCTCTCTCTCTCTATTTTATATATCCTATCTATCTACCTAAATATGTACATAGCTCATGATATATCCTAGTAAATTGCATGCTTTCGAGGTAAGGGATAAGAAAATTTAATCATCTGGCTAAAGGGAATTAACTTGTAGGTATGTAAACAAAAATAAGCTAATTTGGCACAGAAGGGCGACTAGGGACAAGTATGTACAAGGTTAGCTTGAAAAGCTCAAACGATCCAAGAATGACCTAAATCATTTTCCTAACTAAGCATGGGCTAAAAATTTCACTTTGAGAGAAGATCAAACAAATTCTAGGATATGCTTACAACTTCAAAGACAAAAACAATCCTATCTTCACATAATCCTTCTCTAAACATGCATACAAATCCATGATCAAGACATAGTGCATAAAGGTGGAAAAATCATAATTAGAACAAGGCAAGTTCAAGAATTCAACTCATGCTTCTCAATAATCATGCTTTTCTGAAGATCAAAATCAGCCTCAATCATAATCTCAATCATGGGGACATGGGAAATAACCAAATCAAGCACAATATATATCAAGGCAAAACATTTAAAGCCCAAGAAGTTTGAAATTTTTTGAAAAAAAAATTAGCTCAAATTTCCTTCACCCTAAACTTGAAGTGCACATTGTCCTTAATGTGTAAGTGATTCAAGAATCCAGAAAAAGGTAGAAGGAAACTCCCCTGAATTTTTTGTTGAAGCTCAATTGCATGCCTAAAACATTTCCTTACTGCTCCCCAAACTTAGACTCAAACCTACAAAATGAAAGAAAAAGAAATCAAAGCTATGAAATATTAACACTAAAGCTAATAAAAGAAAGAAACAACTAATAAACTATTAAAAAGCTGGGGTTGCCTCCCCAGAAGCACTTGATTTATAATCATCAGCTTGATTATCTTTGTCATCCTTCAAGGTGGTTTGAAAGGTCTGAAGATGGATGGATGCACATAGTGCACCACCATGGAAGGTGACTCCATCAGATACTTTACTTCATAGAACTTAGCTCCACAATCCTCTAAGATAACATTGTTCATTCTCAAGTGGAAAGTTCCATGAAGGAACAATGAAGGATGCTTCTTGGTTTTTCTTGTCAACCTCTAGAGATTGGACTTCAATCTTAAGCCCTTTTTCTTGAACTTCTTCCTTACCCTCACTATTCTCTATTTCTTTTTCTTCAATCACACTTTCATTTTCAATAAGCTCTGGTGGTGAAGACTTTTCAATTTCTTCACTGAACGCCTCTTACTACAGTGCTTGAAGAGGAGCTTGATGAGAAAGGTCATAGGTCTCTATGAGCTCTGAAGGAGGTGATGAAAGCTTCTTTCTCGTAGTTGCACGAAGAATAGCACGGATGACTCACCAAACTCAGATTGATAAGACAATTTTCAGTGACATGACTACCTTCGCATATCTCACAAGAAATAAAAGGACTCATGTAGACTTTTTTGGACAAGGTGGCTTCAGGAAAAGACAAGATTTCAATAAGATCAAGCTTTTGATTGTTAACGATCTTCTCCGATGTATCTCTCTTACACTGCCATTGAAATTCATTGGAAGTTATTAACTCTATCAATTCATATGCTTCCTTAACAGATTTCCCCATAAGAGCTCCACCTACTGCCGCATCAATCACTACTCTCGATGGATCACCTAAACCATTATAGAAACTTTGAATGTATAGCCATATGGGCAATCCATGAGAAAGACATCTCCTGATCAAGTCCTTAAACCTTTCCCATGCTTCACAAAAAGGCTCAGAGTCATATTGCTTGAAGGATAAAATTTGATTCCTCATCTTCACCATATACTCAAGTGAAATGAATCTAGCTAAGAACTTATGAGCCAAATCATCCCACGTACAAATAGAATGACGAGGAAGTGACCGCAGCCAATCCTTTGCCCTATCTTGAAGTGAGAATGAGAAGAGTCTCAATCGAATGGCATCATCAGAACCACCATCGTACTTGCATTGGTCACATATCTCCAACAAGTTGATAAGATGAGCATATGGATCTTCACTAGGCAAACCTCCAAATTGAACTGAATTCAAGATCATTAGGATGAAGTCCGTCTCGATCTCAAAGCTGTTAGCTTCGATTTTGGGCTTCCTAATGCTTGAATGTATCGTAGGCACACGAGGCATAACATAGTCTCCCAAGGTTCTGGGCTCTGCCAGATCTGCCATGGTACCTCGCAAAGTAACAAAATTAAAATATTAGGAGGAAGAAATATTTACAAAAATAAGAAAAAGAAAAGGCTTGAATTAAACCTAGGCATGATTGGATTTAATATTAACTAAGAACAACCTAAACTAATCCTCGGTAACGGCGTCAAAAACTTGTTGCGTCTAAAACCTATATCGCAAGTGCACGGGTCGCGACAAGTAATAAAGTGATGAGTACAGATATCGTTCCCACGAGGATTAGTTAGAATTGCTCTAGCTAAGTACTAAAATTGTTCATCCTAAGTTTATTCAAACAATTAAAAATTATCTTAATTAAATTAATAACTAAGATAAGTAAAATAAAACAAAACAAATAAAAAATAAAAAAAAAATAAAAATGCAAGTTAAATGAAATTAAAGCAAAGGAAAATTAAATGCAACTAATTTTTAAGGAACATGAAATTTAAAAGATAAAAAAAAATCAATTTAAAATACATAAAAATTGTTAGCTTTAAATTGCCATATATATTTTGAAATGACAAAAACTTAAGTAAGCCTTAATGTTTTAATTCATATTGTAAATTTGCCTTATCATACATAATTTTCTTAATCCATTTTTAAGTGTTCATATCAAACATTAAGACCATGATTTAATGATATATTCTTATGGGTCTTAATACTTTATAAAATGGTTTTAAATATTAAGTAATTTTCTCAAGAATTATTGAACATAAGTTTAGAAAATTACTTATAAGTTTTTTTTGGACAATATTTTCATTTGAGAAAGTCAAGAAAAACTCCTTTAAAGCTTATAAATGTTTTTGGTTGAATTAAAATCAAAAGCCATATCATTTCTAACCCAAAAGTGCAGGAAAAATGCCCTCTGGAAGAAAAGGATCGATCCCAGAGGGAAAGGGATCGATCCATTTTTGGCATAATGCCCCGGAAGCTTGGAATGAAGAAAAAGATCGATCCCTTTAAGTCAGAAAGTCCCCAACGGCTAGTTTCTGTGAGATATAACGGCTAGTTTCTGTTTTGGCTCCAACCAACGTCCACAAACCATCCAAGGGACTATAAATAGAGGCTTAGAAGCTAAAGGAAGAAACAGGAACCACTCAGCAACTCCAAATCTCATATTCCTCAAATCCTCAAGCCTCAAACAACAAATCAAGAGCTACAAAGTCCTCATCTTCTATCATTCACATATCTCTTGTAGTGCTTAGCACAAATCTTGTATAGGATTTCATTGTGCTTAATTTCTGTAATCATTTACCTACATAGAGGTCTTTCTTGATTACATCTCTTGTAAACACAATCATTCCTTGTAAAGGGGATGTTTCTCTTTAGCCTCAGAAAAAGAGGGAGGTTTCTCTTGAGCCTAGAAAAAGAGAGAGGTTTCTCTTGAGCCTGCAAAAAGAGGGAGTGTAACACAAATTCAAGTATAGTGAATTTGGGGAAAATCCTTGGGAGCGTCTCAAGGTAGAGGACGTAGGCAAGTTGCCGAACCTCTATAAATCGCTTGTGTAAATCTCTCTTTCCCTACTCTCTTTACTTGCAATTATATTGTGCTTATTGATTACATGCTTGAGTAGTCTAGAGAACTTAGAAAATATCAATCTAAGCTAGAGAATTTAGAGGAACCGAAAACCGAACCTAAGGTTAGTAAAAACCGATTCACCCCCCTCTCGGTATAACCTATAGAGCCAACAATTGGTATCAGAGCTTGGGCTCGAGATTGATTTAGACTAACCTCTATCGAGCAAAACGATCATAAATGGCTCACTTGAATGTAGGCACACCCCTAGGAGAAGAGGGACAATCATTAGTTAGACCTCCACTCTTCAATGGTGAAAATTATTCATATTGGAAAACTAGAATGATGTTATTTGTACAATCAAATGATTATGAAGTGTGGAGAATTATATTGAATGGTCCTAGAATTCCCATGAAGAAAGTAGATGGAAAAGATGTCCCTAAGAGTGAGGATGAGTGGGACACAAATGACATAAGATTGGCACAAATGAATGCCAAGGCTATGCACACCCTATTTTGTGCTTTAGGTCCCAATGAGTATAATAGAGTATCATTATGTGAGAATGCCAAGCAAATATGGGACAAATTAGCCATCACACATGAAGGGACCAATCAAGTGAAGGAGACCAAAGTAGGAATGCTCACACATGATTATGAGCTATTTAGGATGAAAGAAAATGAGTCCATTAGCGAAATGTTCACTAGGTTTAATGATATAATTAATGGACTTAAGGCTCTAGGCAAGGCTTATTCTAATGTTGAAATGGTAAAGAAAATTTTGAATAGCTTGCCTAAGTCATGGGAGGCAAAGGTAACCGCAATAGAAGAATCTAAGGATCCAAATACCTTGTCTCTAGATGAACTTATGGGCTCTCTACTTACTCATGAAATGAAATTAAAAAGAAATGAAGAGCCTTCAAAGAAAGTAGGGGTAGCACTTAAGTCTTCCACTCATGAGGATGATAGTGATGAGAGTGGAAATGAGGAAGAAAAGGAAATGGCAATGTTTGCCAAAAGATTCAATAGATTTATGAGAATGAAAGAGAGAGAGAGTAATAGGAGACATCAAAGGGGAGAGTCAAGTAGAAGAGAAAAGGACCCCTTAGTATGTTATGAGTGCAATGAACCGGGTCATACTAAATTAGATTGCCCCTTACTTAGGAGAGAAAAGGATAGAAAGCCTAAGAAGAAAGCATTTGTGGCTGCATGGAGTGATAGTGATAGCTCCGATGAGGAAAACGTAGATGAAGAGGTAGCTTACTCATGCTTTATGGCTATTAGTGATGATAAGGCTAGTTGTAGTTCTAGTGAAGATAATGATTATACATTTGATGAACTACAAAATGCTTTTAATGAATTAGCAAATGATTTTCAATGCATGAACTCCAAATATAAGAAAATCATTACTAAATTGAAAATAGAAAATGAAATGCTATTAAATGCCAAACTTGAATTTGAGAAGAAATTAGAAGAAGCAAATCTAGAAATAGATGAAGTAAATAAAAAGAACTTAAATTTGCATAATTCATTTTCTAGATTTTATATGGGTCAACAAAAGCTAGACCATATGTTAGAGACCCAAAGAGCTTTCTTTGATAAAGATGGGTTAGGTTATAATGCAATACAAAAAGAAACTCATCTAAAGAATTTCCTAGTGAGCAAAAATTCTATGCATGATTTATCTCTCACATGCTCACTATGCAATAGAATAGGACACTCTTCACAAGCATGCACATATAGGAAAACCACATTTAGAGGAAGAGTAGTTAGGAAAATATGGGTGCCAAAGCATGTTGTAAATAATGTTGAATTGTGCTTGAAATGGATCCCTAAAGGATCAAAGATTGTTTGCACTAACTCTCATGGACCCAAGAAAATTTGGGTACTAAAACATACTTGAATTTGTTTGTTGTAGGAGTGTTAGAGCATGGGAATACAATGGAATAATGGAGTTTAAATGCTCAACACATCCTCATGGAGATTGCTTGCGCCAATGAGAAAAAGAAAGAGCTTGGAAATCCATCTTTAGCTGTGACGTCCTCGTCACTAACCAAATAACAATTAACTTTTTCTTCAATTAACAAATAAATCGACTAGTTTATCCGATGTCAACCTACTTTACTGTTATGCTTTAGGCATCTTTATCAGAGTATAATATCTAATTTCACATGCATAAAATTTTCATTTATAAACATGTGTCATGTACATCAGGATCTCGATTATTCAGACAACCTAATTTCCCCACATATACAAAACTGTAGTATCGTACTGTACATTTGCCGAAGTAACGGCCGACTAAGTATACCTTCACGGGATAAGTAGGAAGCGTGCCCGAAGGTATCTCAAAGTCCCAAAAGAGGCTCCTCTATCCGGAGCGGAATTACTTCAAGTAATCTGTATGAAAAATAGTTGTAAAGGAGTGAGTTTACGCTCAGTAAGAAACTTATGTAAAAGAGCGTACTATATCACTATATGCAGTTTTCCTGCTTGGCTCTATAATGTCATGTAAAATCATTATAAAGCATAGTGCTTATATTTATTTCGCAAATATCAAATACAAGTAAATCATGCTTTCAAATATTTCCACGGATCTCAAATCACGTGAAATCAAGTAGGCAATTACAAATATTTTCAAATAGATGGGAGACAATTTATATCCAACAGATTCATGCACCAAGTAATTCTCATCATGGATACAGCAAATATATCCCGTAAAGGATAATCCAGAGAGATAATGGATACAACAAATATATCCCGTAAGGGATAATCCAATAGATAAATCTCATAAGGATATCGCAAATATATCCCGTTAGGGATAATCCTGAGAGATATCAAATAAATGGCGTACCCACGTATGGGCCAGGGATCCTCCCCAAAGCCGAATCAAATAAGAGACTCATGGCCATTGTCTATAGCCACAGTTTCACTAGTCAGGTGCCGTACTGCGGGTCTGAGGGCTGGACTAGAGCTCCTCAGTCAAATACAAGTAACAAATAATGTGCATGCTCTTTTGAGAGATTTATAGTCTCCAAAACCTTGTTCATATAGGTTTTAAACAAGTATGAATATCCTTTCTTAAAACAGGTTCTCAAAACCTTTCTTTCAAATAGGCAGTCGACTGGTCATATATGGCAGTCGACTGCTACCCCATGTTTTGCCTTATTGAATTTCTTTCCCTTTTGAAATTCAATTATTATATTTTTCAAAATACAAATAGGGCAGTCGACTGGTCCCAAATAGTAGTCGACTGGTTTTGAAACAGAATGCTTCTGGAAAAATGGCAGTCGACTGGCTCCCCTGGGCAGTCGGCTGGTTTCGAAACAGAATGCTTCTGGACCAATAGCAGTCGACTGGCTCCCTTGGCAGTCGACTGGTTTGAGTCGGTTTTCGAAAAACGGCGTTTTTGATGTCTCTAGGCAGTCGACTTCCCCTTTATGGCAGTCGGCTGCCCCTAGCCTAATTGGTACTATTAGACAAGTCCGAAAATGTCATTTTTCCTGCACTTAAAGCAACTGTTGTTTTTCTCCCAAAACATTTAAAATAATTGAAAGCATGAGGACATAGTCACCCTACGTCCGTTACATAAATTCCTTACCTCAATTGAGATAAATCCACAAGCTTGGTAGCCAATCTACACTTGTCCTTTTCCACTTTACTCTTCAAGCTGTAAACATCATAGCAAATTAAAGCTCAACAACCTTCTATATCAACTTCATAAAATCCCAAACCATCAAAATTATCAACTAAAACCTTCTAACTTGCTTACCTTTGCAATTTACCAAATCTTTGGATTTTGAGATCTACTTAACCACTTGGATTCACTCTCTCATATTAAAGGCATAGGTTAAGCTATTAACAAGGATCGTTTTTCTTTAGAGGAGCTTAACGAATCGATGACCTGAAATGGTGGTTTGTCAAGGTGAGAAGCTTGGACACTTAGAGGAAAAATGGAAGCAACGAGAGGGAGAGGAAAATGGGCTGTGTCGTGGGGTACAAGAGGTGATGATGATGATGATGGTGAGTCATGGTTTTCATTAATTGCCCATTAAATTCATTCTCATCATCTCAGCCATTGACCATCCATTGACTTTTTGACCTTTAATTATTTGACCATCAATCCCTTTAATTCCCTCTATGTCCTATGCATCATTTATATATCAGAATTTCACATTTATTCCATTAGTCCAAGTTGGAAAACTGTACAATTAAGGGAAAATTACAGAAAATTGGGGATTTCACATTAGCAAGGTGACAACAATCTCTCAAAGAATGGCTAATGGTGGATCCAACACATCATGGCAAGCACTCTCAAGCAAAGGAGTATTGTGAGCTTAAATTCTCACTCCTTAAAATTTTTGTTACATTTAAATTGTTTATGCCTTGATGATATGGTTTGTTGATGATCTTTGATGCATTGTGAGTTGAATGATTGAACAAAAAGACATGACAAAGATTTTTGATTGTTTGATTATAGTACTTGATGCATTGAATGAAAAGCATGATTTGTGATTTTGAAATGATTATTAGATTTCTGTATTTTGAGCAAGTTTCCTATGCGTTGATAATGTATTTACTTGCCTCAAATGATCAAATATGTCATTTACACAAAATGCCATGTCATGAACAATAATGAAGAACTTGTATGTTGGAAATCATGGCATAATGTTCACAAATATGATGATTTGATGTTATATGTGCTTAAAATCTATGTGAATAAGTTTGTTTTGGCATATTTGTAGTTTTTAATGCTTTGGTTTTGTCAAAATGTGCTTAACTCTCAAAATGACATCCTTTGAGGCCAAAAATGCATTTTATTGTGAAAATTCTTCCAAAATTGCAAAATCTTTTGTAAAATGGTTTTTCATTCATGTTTTTCATTCATACAAGTCCAAAATCATGTTTTACAAATGTTTAAACCCTTACTTGGACTTAAAATACTCAAAAACGAAGTTTTGGCACCTCAGAAGTTGGATTTTCTGTCAAAAATTTGCAAAACCAGGATGAGGGATCGATCCCTGTACATACAGGATCGATCCCTTTGGAAAAACATGCAGGAAACTTGATTCTAGAGTTTAGGGATCGATCCCTTTGCTCATGGGATCGATCCCTCTAGGCAATTTATGCCATTTTCTGCATTTTTAAGCCTTAGTTGAGAAGTTTTCTTAATTCTCTTGGTATCTTCTTTCTTCTCAACTTAAAATTCAATATTTTAACTTCCTTTTGATGATATTTAGAATAAGAAAAATCATTTTTCATTAATATCATGCCTCAACTCCATCAATTTGTATCCATTCCAACAAATGGCATCACTTTCAACAATTAATATCATTTTTCTTGAGCTCACAAGTGCAAAATCATTCTTCTTGTTGAAAACATTCATGAATTGCATAACTCTTGAAATAATCTTGAAATATACTTTCAATGAATACTTAAACATAATTTTGAGAAATATTTCAAGAATTTTTGTATGTTTGAGAATTTGATGAACTTGTGCATCATGAATATTGATCATACTTTTTGTTCATCTTAGTCAAGCATGCTTAGAGAATTTTATCTTATAGCTTGATTCACATATTCCCATTGAGCATCATGATATAATTCTTAGTGGAATTTGAATAGTTAAGGTCATATACTTTAATGATAAAATGATTAAAACTTGACTTTATGGATTGATTTCAAATATAAATTGAACAATTGATAATGGTCATTGGCTTATAATTAGTGATGATAAATGAATCCTAAATGTTGAGTTTCATGAAACTTTATCATCCTTGTACTTAAAGAACTAGGGTCTTAATGACAACACCAACATTCAAAGATAAATGCAAACTTGAACAAACTTGATATCCATGCATTTATTATTTGAATCCTTCCTTGCTCATAATTGGTTAAGGACTTGAATTAGAAAATGAGCATAGGATTTGTGTGCTTGAAACCATGGAAGAAAATGTGTTTGCTTGAATTCCTTGATTTTTTGAATCTTCCATATGGTATCAATTTGTGAATATGAATATGGACTAATATTTTATGATAGTATGCTAATGTTTAATTGATCCATATGCATATTTGATGATGTGTGATTGTGTTCTTGCATATTTAGAATGATTATTTTCTTGACATGAACACACTACATATTAGATTCATGCAAAATGACTAAGTCAACCATTAGTAACAATTGGTATTTATATTGAAATAACAATTAATATCATTGGCAACCATATTTTCAATAATTGGTAAGCCGAATCTAAATTGTCAATTTGTATGAGCTTTAAATTGACAACTCTTCTCATGCTCTTTAGTTTGAAATGACAAATAGAGAAGAATTCATTTGGGATATTTTTGCATGAAACTCTTGTGTGCTAGAATTTGTAGTTTATTGCTATATATCTTGATTCTATGCACACTCTTGCTTGAACGTGATTTATGAGCTCTTGCATATGATGTCATCTAATTTTAGCTCATAATCATGATGTATTGCCATGCACCTTAGTTAGACTTTAGAGAACAATTGTTATACTTAGGTGCTTGCTTAATTTCTTACCAATTGAGACCTTATTGCAAAATTATTTATATACAATTGGTTTAGGATCATAAGTCATATTCTTTGATGAATATTTCATACTCTTTGTGAATATTGACTTATTTATTTGTGCTATGAGTCCCATGTACTAGCACCTTTCTTGTTGGATGGAGCATATTTATTTATTCTCACATAGCCATGATTTAGGGGGAGCATATATTTTTTATTATTTTTCCTTCTTTTTGCTATGACAAAAAGGGGAAGAGATAGATATTAAAAGGGAGAGATATTAAGGGAGAGAGATAATGGGAAAATTCATTTTCAAAACCCATGCTTATATTAAGGGGGAGCTTTATAAATTCCTGCTTTATTTGAGGGGGAGTATTTTATGAAAGAATTTTCAAAGCAAATTTACATTAAGTTTTGTCATATCAAAAAGAGGGAGATTGTTAGCTTTAAATTGCCATATATATTTTGAAATGACAAAAACTTAAGTAAGCCTTAATGTTTTAATTCATATTGTAAAATTTGCCTTATCATACATGATTTTCTCAATCCATTTTTAAGTGTTCATATCAAATATTAAGACCATGATTTAATGATATATTCTTATGGGTCTTAATACTTTATAAAATGGTTTTAAATATTAAGTAATTTTCTCAAGAATTATTGAACATAAGTTTAGAAAATTACTTATAAGTTTTTTTTGGACAATATTTTCATTTGAGAAAGTCAAGAAAAACTCCTTTAAAGCTTATAAATGTTTTGGGTTGAATTAAAATCAAAAGCCATATCATTTCTAACCCAAAAGTGCAGGAAAAATGCCCTTTGGAAGAAAAGGATCGATCCCATAGGGAAAGGGATCGATCCCTTTTTGGCATAATGCCTCGGAAGCTTGGAATGAAGAAAAGGATCGATCCCTTTGGTAAAAGGATCGATCCCTTTAAGTCAGAAAGTCCCCAACGGCTAGTTTCTGTGAGATATAACGGCTAGTTTCTGTTTTGGCTCCAACCAACGTCCACAAACCATCCAAGGGACTATAAATAGAGGCTTAGAAGCTAAAGGAAGAAACGGGAACCACTCAGCAACTCCAAATCTCATATTCCTCAAATCCTCAAGCCTCAAACAACAAATCAAGAGCTACAAAGTCCTCATCTTCTATCATTCACATATCTCTTGTAGTGCTTAGCACAAATCTTGTATAGGATTTCATTGTGCTTAATTTCTGTAATCATTTACCTACATAGAGGTCTTTCTTGATTACATCTCTTGTAAACACAATCATTCCTTGTAAAGGGGAGGTTTCTCTTTAGCCTTAGAAAAAGAGGGAGGTTTCTCTTAAGCCTTGAAAAAGAGGGAGGTTTCTCTTGAGCCTAGAAAAAGAGAGAGGTTTCTCTTGAGCCTAGAAAAAGAGAGAGGTTTCTCTTGAGCCTGCAAAAAGAGGGAGTGTAACACAAATTCAAGTATAGTGAATTTGGGGAAAATCCTTGGGAGCGTCTCAAGGTAGAGGACGTAGGCAAGTTGCCGAACCTCTATAAATCGCTTGTGTAAATCTCTCTTTCCCTACTCTCTTTACTTGCAATTATATTGTGCTTATTGATTGCATGCTTGAGTAGTCTAGAGAACTTAGAAAATATCAATCTAAGCTAGAGAATTTAGAGGAACCGAAAAGCGAACCTAAGGTTAGTAAAAACCGATTCATCTCCCCTCTCGGTATAGCCTATAGAGCCAACAAAAATAAATAGCTAATTAAACTAAAGAATTACTAGAAATAATAAAAAATAAAAAAATTTACCTTAACTAAATACATAATTAAACGTAAACCATCATAAGGTAATAAACTAATAAACCAACTGAATTAATATGCTACTCTATATAATAATATATTTGACCTATTATACTAAACTACTCGCTACCTAACAAAACAAAAACAATAAAATATAAAAAGTAAATGTAAACTCAACAATGTAAAAGACAAAGAAAATAAAAATAAAAAATATAAGCTGCCAACACTTCACGCCTGCCACGCCTTCAACTCTACCCATGTGTCCACCAAAGAGTGAAAATGGTCCGTGCACCTTCAGCACACAGCTGCACCGTAAGTTTCAGGAGTAGCCATTTTTGCCTCCAGTCCGTGGCTGCATTTCTGCTCTAGCACCTCACCGCTACACACACGTCTCTAGCCACTTGTGCCCAGTTCAGACACACAGCAGGGCAGCAGTGCATGTCTCCAACTCCAGCACACAAGCAGTGGCGCAGCCAAAGATTTTATTCATTGGGGGCTTGATTCAAAAGTTAAAAAAAAAACACTAAGCTCAAAGACTCAAAAGTAAAAAATTTAAGCCCAATGGGGGCTAAATAAGCTTTAAAATACAATACAATATATTTATCATTGACCAAACATAAGTAAAAGAACCTAAAATTGGTGGCTCAGTGGGGGCTTGAGCCCCCACTGGGCCCCATGCACCTTCGCCCCTGCACACAAGCAACAGTGTCGGTCAATAAAATTGATGTAGAAAACGGAGTGTAGTTGATGTAGAAAAGCAGGATTATAACTCAGAA